>CM035413.1:182457117-183122117 GCA_020310875.1 Ceratopteris richardii
CAAAGGGTTATGCTCAAGAAAGAGGCATTGATTTTTATGTGACCTTTGCACCTTTCATGTTGAATGATTATTGTTAGTAGCATTTGTGCACTTGCACCTCATCATGGTTAGAGCATACATCAGTTGGACATTAAACCTACATTTTTGAATGGTGATTTTCATGAAGAAGTGTATGTTTTTTAAACCCATGGTTTCGTGGAAAAAGGGCACGAAACAAAGTGTGCAAGTCAAAGAAGGCATTATATGGTTTGAAGCAAGCACCACGTGCTTGGTATGAAAAGATACATGCCTACCTGATTGCACATGGTTTTGAGAACTCTCCAACTGAGAGCACCTTATATGTTAAGCATGCAAATGATGTGCTTTTAATCATTGTTGTCTATGTTCATGCCATGCTACTTAGTACTAATGAGAAGCATATTGCTGATTTTAAGGCTAAATTACATGCCTCATTTGAGATGTCAAATTTGGGGCATTTGCATCATTATTTGGGCATTCACTTTATGCAAGCTGATGGCATAATAGCTTTGTGTCAACAAAATATATTGACACACTATTGTAGCATTTTGGCCTTGAAAACTACACACCTATTGCCACTTCTATGGAGAAAGGTTTATGATTGAGTCTTCATGATGTTGGAGATGCATTTGATGTTTTTCTCTATCAACATGCTATTGGATGCTTGATTTACTCATGCATAACTCGATCCGATATTCACTTTGTTGTCACAAATGAGAAAGTTTATGCATTGCCCAGGTGTCAAGTGTCACGAGAAAGGAGATAAGGAAGAGAGCTCACACACACACTTTCACTCTCAAGGAGAAGCACATACATAGATTGAGGCAAGGAAGAATGATCTTCTTCTTCTTCTATTACATAAAAAGGAATGTACAAGAATGACCCAAAAACAAGAATACAACAAGTGCAATATATAAAGATCAGTACATAAGGAAAAACCTAATGTCCGCGAATGAATGAGCTGGCAAGGAACAAATGTGCCATCACTCTTGTAGATAAATCTAATAAAGCTCAATGAAGTATCCCTAACATATACCGGCATGACCACTATACATGTCAGAGAAACGAAGAACTGGTACATGTCATCCTGGATCATCACATGTTGAGCTGATATTTCAACACTCCCTCTCAAGCTCAACGCCATATCCTGTAATCCAAGCATCTCCCGAAACTTCTTCAACTTCTCAGCTCTAAGTGCTTTGGTGAAAATATCAGCAACCTGCTCATCTGTTCTCACATAAACAAGATCAATATCACCTGTTAATGTCTTCTCTCTGATGAAGTGATAATGTACCTCGATATGCTTTGTTATAGCATGGAAAACAGGATTCTATGCTAACTATATGCTGCTAAGATTATCGCAATAAATTATGATAGGCTTTCCCACTTCCACACCTAAATCTGCAAGTAGCATTTCTAGCCATGATGCCTCACATGCTGCCATTGCAACACCTCTATACTCAGCCTCTGTACTCAACAAAGCAACAGTGGGTTGCTTCTTGCTGCTCCATGTAACAGCTGCACTCCCAAGTGAGAATAGAAAACCACTAGTAGATCTTCTATATGGAATGCTACCAGCCCAATCTGCATCGGTGTATCCATAAACCTACAAATCTACACTAGCCTCATAAAACAATGCATAATCCAAATTAGCACTCACATAACGTAGAGTGCGACTCAGAGCATCCAAATATGGCTCCTAGGAACCTGCATAAACTAACTTTCAAGTCCAACAGTATAACTTAGATCAAGCCTTGTAATTGTGAGATATATCTAATGGCATAGAAATTGGCTTACAATCAGCCATACCATACTTTTGCAACATATTCAAGGCATATTGCCTTTGCAAGATCCATATACCTGTTTCTGTATGTATAAACTCAATGCCCAAGAAATAGTGTAGCACACCAAGATCTTTTATGTTAAATTGTTGCATAAGAAGTTGCTTTACCTCTTTGATGTTTCCTTCATTATCACCGCCTACAATCAGGTCATCAACATAAATAGCCACAATAGTGATGCCATCATCAGCCTTCCTTGCATATAGTGAGTGATTTGCATCACACATAGAAAACCCAATGTTGTTTAAGTAATAAAAAATCCTTGCATGCCATGCATGAGGGGCTTGCTTCAGCCCATACAAAGCCTTTTGCAACCTGCAAACATATTCTGGATGCTTTGAATATTCATGTCCTTGTGGCTGGTTCATATATACTTCTTCCTATAACTCACCATGTAAGAAAGCATTCTTCACATCCATCTGATGCAAAGTCCATCCTTTTGCTATAGCTAATGCAACAAGTATTCTGACAGTAGACATTTTAGCTACAAGGATGAATTTTTCCTCATAATCAATGCCATATGTATGTGCATATCCTTTAGCTACCAATCATGCTTTATACCTGCTTATGCTACCATCAGCATTATGCTTTACCTTGTAAACCCATTTTTAGCCTATGGGTTTCTTTCCTTGCGACAATGGAACCAACTTCCATGTATCATTTACATAAAGTGCAGCCATCTCCTCATCCATATCTTTTTCCCAATCTACAATTCCAATTGCATCTTGAAAGCAAGAAGGTTCAGCATCTTGTATTACCTTTCTCATGTAGGCACAATGACGAGCCATATAACTGTCATACGTCAATTGTTGCATTGAATTTTGCATCCTCCCAGATCTTCTTGGTCCTAGGTCACTTCTCCTTGTATCATCTGCATGTGCCCTTCTTACTCCTCGAGTCTTCACAGAAGCATATCCAAGTTCCTCATCAAGACTCTTTTCTAAACCGCTTGACTCTCCATCAATGTCTTCAAAACTTGCACATGTTTTATGACCTGTAGAGAGCTTTTCTTTACCTTTCTTAGATGTATTTGATGAATTTGCTGGACTAAAATTTCCACGCAATCTTCCACTCCATGGATTTGAGTTGGAACTGTTGCTTGGTGATGCATCCGATCCACACAAACTTGAGATTCTGCACTTGATTTTTTTGCATTTTCTTTTTCATTTGGTTCAAGATTTAGTCCTTCTTTGGCATCTGCATAGAAGCTTGACATTTCATCAAATAGCACATCTCTGCTCACCTTTACATGTCGTGTGAGTGGGTTATAATATTTATATCCCTTTTGTTCAAGGGAGTATCCAATGAGGACACACTTTTCTACTTTTGGATCAAGCTTCATCCTCAATTCATCTAGGACATCTACATATTCAATACAACAAAAAACTTTCGGATGTGATAAGTTTGGCTTTTTACCTGTAAAATTCTCTTCAGGTGTAACTTGATGTATAGCAGTAGTCAGAGTTCTACTCATGATGTTTACAATAGTATCACATCTTCTACCCAATAGCAATGAGGCATATTCTTCTCAGCCATCAAGGCTCTAGCTATTTCTGCAATATCTCTATTTTTGCATTCAGCAACGCCATTCTGATGTGGTGTGTACCTGCATGAAAACTGATGTCGAGTTCAATGACTTTTAAGAAAGTTGTTGAACTCATTTGACATGTATTCACCTTCTCCATCAGACCTTAATGTTTGAATATAATTCCTATCTTCTTTTCCACCATAGCTTTAAAATTCTAGAAGTGAGTGAACACCTCACTCTTCTACATGAAATATACCCACACTTTCCATCTATGGTCATCAATGAAAGTAACATAAAACCTGTAACCGCCCATAGATGTGGTCTTTGTTGGACCCCAAACATGTGTATGTACTACTTCTAGTACATTCTCACTAACATGCTTGTCATGTGGAAATGATGCTCTTGAGTGTTTACCAAATTGACATGTTGCACATACCTTTTGCATTTCTACAACTTTGAAATTTGGTAGTCCATGGACAATCTCCTTTGACTGCATCAATTTGAGCCTTTGCAAGTTTGCATGTCCAATCGGTTTGTGCCACATCTTTATATCTGCAATAACTCCTACACCTTTTGCAAACATGGCTGCATTCATTTCAGGAACTTTCACATTTAAGGTGAACATCCTATCCACTTTGTTTCCTTTGGAAACCAATCGTCCATCCTGCTTGTACTCTTCTGCATATAATCCATCAGCATTGAACCTAATTTGTAATCCTTGGTCAACCATTTGTCCAATAGAAACTAGATTCTTTGTTATATTTGGAACATGTAGCACATCAGCAAGATGTTTTACCTTTCCATCCTCCATTGATAGTTCTATGTTTCATGTATGCTCAATAGGATGTGATGTGTCATCACCTCTTTCAACATATCCAGGAACTGGCAATTTCTGCAAAGTACTAAACCATTCGGCATGACTCGTCATGTGATTTGAAGCACCTGAATCAACATACCATACATTATCATTTGATTTTGAAATACCAGCAGACATTATATTCATCATGCGATGTTGAACCTTGACCAACTTCTCAAAACCATATGCACTTGTGGATGCATAGTTATTATGTTGTCTTCTGTTATTTTGATTCTTCAACCTGCAATCACGTTCACAATTCCAACATCCTTTATTGCATTAGTTGAATCATTTCTTTGGAAATTTTTGCGGCCTCTTTGGCTCCCCCTGCCTCAAAATTGTCCTCTTCCTCCTCATTCTGTTGTTGACTTTGTTCTTGGTTACTTTTTCCTCTTCCACTTCCAAAACGTCTACCTCTGCCTCTTCCTCTACCAGAGTAGAATACTTGCTCAGAACTAGATTTTCCTTGGGAGTTTGAATCCTCACCAAGATTCTTTTCTTCAATAATCAGCATAGATACCAGATCATCAAAATTCAGAATATTTTCATTGGTCTGTATAGAAGTTTTGAATGGCTTATGTGTAGCTCCTAAACCACGAAGACACACTTCCACCTTATCATCATCATCTACATTCACGCCAACAATGCTTTTGATTTTCAAGGTGTAGTCACTTACCGACATGCTCTTCTTCTCCAATGTATGCAGCTTGTTCTTGAGTTGCAATTTCTGTGCCTTTGTATTGGTCTCATACAATGTGACCAAACTGTTCCAAGCCTTTTTTTGGAGTCTTGGCATCCTATATGTGTCCAATCATGCTATCTTGTATGCTAATAGATAGCTAGTACATTACCTTTTGTACTCCTTGATTCCATTCCTCATATGTTCTTACCTGATCTGTAGTCCGATTCCTTTCTACTAACTACGGAGCATTTCATTCTCTCCTTTGATGTACTTTCAGTAGCCTTTTCCCATCAAGAAATTCATCATTCTGAATCTCCAAGCATGGAAGTTGTTCTTGTCCATCTTATCTCTCATAAGCTGGCTCATTCCATCTGCATTTGCCATTTCTACAACAATTCACAACACTCCAAAACACTACGAGCAGCACTTCTGCTTGAACATTGTTGCACTATGACATGACAATTCGATCTCAGAAAAACATAGTGTTCGTGTACCAAGAGTACACGTAATTTCTTGAAATTCTGGATCTGGAATATATGAGTACTGCCAAAATCAACGCAAGTTACAATTTCTAAAATTGACTTGGTTTTTTTTGTGGGCCCCACCTTGCAGGCTCAAAACGGAGGTCGAGATGGCTCTAAAACTTCGATCTGACAAAAACAAGTGACCCTAAAGGAATAACTCTCGAAAATATTTTGAGGTCTTCTACCTTCATGCCGATTTTTGTAGCAAATGGAGGTCATTTGTGAATCGCATTTCCTCCATGCCTTGCCACGTACTCTTCAGTGTCGCCTTCTCCACGGGCTCTCTACAGCCACGCTAGCACACACACAGATTGAGGCAAGGAAGAATGATCTTCTTCTTCTTCTTCTATTACATAAAAAGGAATACAAGAATGACCTAAAAACAAGAATACAACAAGTGCAATATATAAAGATTCGTACATAAGGAAAAACCTAATGTTTGCAAATGAGTGAGATGGCAAGGAACAAATGTACCATCACTCTCGGTAGATAAATCTAATAAAGCTCAATGAGGTATTCCTGACATATACTGGTGTGACCACTATACATGTCAGAGAAATGAAAAACTGGTACGTGTCATCCTAGATCATCATATGTTGAGCTTGATATCTCAACATCAAGTATTACCAGGTGGTTAAGTGCATCAAGTCCACTATCATTATGTCAAGGAGAGGTTCTCTGCTGGAGAAATTAGTTTGATAAAGTGCCCACACAGGAGAACATTGTAGACCTTTTCACAAAGGCTCTACCTAGGGAGATATTTGAAGTTTTCCGCAAAGCTTTGGGCTTACTTCCTTTTGTGGATTGATTCCACATAGCTTGGCACTTCCTTATACATGAGTGTTAGTGCCTTTTTCATTGCATCAAGATTTGTTGATATATTTAGGTAGTGATGTGTGTGAAAACACTAGGATTGTCAAGGAACTTTTTTCCCTCTTTAGGAGGTTCTTTTCCCTAGTCTGTATATACAATTATAACCCTAAAGGGTCGTTTATCTTTCTACATTCTATTCGTAATACATTCAGTATTATGTGTTGTGCTCCAAGCTTCTTCTTCTTCTTCTTCTTCTTCTTCCTTGTGTTGTTTGCATGCTTCTGCATACCTCAAACTCCAACAAACTACAAAATAGAAATTGCACACTTATTGTCTACAAGGTAGGTAGGATAAAAGATAAAAATATGAAGAATAATACTAAAAGATGATATAAGAGTTTTTAGATAAAGCTATAGATTGGATTGAGGAAGAGTTGCAAGTTTATGAGAAACTTCATGGGAGTTTAAACAGCTCAAAAACAGAAGCAACGTTTTTTCAAGAGGGAAATAGAATTAAAGAAGTTATTGACATGTTGTGCATAACAAAGGAATAAAGAAATATTTTAGCACCAAGAAAGATCTAGTTATTCAAGCCTACTAAGGACAAAGAGGTACATGAAGAGGTTGTGGAAGACAAGAGAATGAGGAATATCAAGAAGAGTAAGATTTAGACATGGGGACAAAGATGATGATGATAGATAGTATGAACAACCACCACCTCTACTTTTGGAACCCCCACCAACTTTTCTAGAAGAAGCATCAACTTTGGTCCAGATAATGGATCAAATTGTTTGTGTGCCTAAATCTCTAGAATAAAAAGATCATATGGAAGAAGAAGGAGATGAAGAGTAAGAAGTAGAAGATTATCAAATTCTCCAAGATATAGAGTTCGCTTCATAAGAATCAAGATAAATAGATGATTTTGACATTTAAAAGCTAAAGGAACTTGAGAAAGAAGCTCACATTGATGACTTCTTTGATGCATCTATGGGATCTAAACTACAAGAAGTTGAATCAATCAGAAAATTGATGAAGACATAGAACAAGGACAAACAATGGTTGTAATCACTCAAGAAGAAGTTCAAAATGAGTAATTCAATAAAGATCATGAAATTCTCAAGGCAAATTATCAAGAAAATAGAAAACAAGGATGAAGAAATTATTATGAAAGATGTTATAGCCTTAGAGGAAATAGAACCAAAAACACAAAAACTAAATGTAAAAGATGTCCTAACAGATATTCACAAACTAGTGAAAGCTACTATGAAGGAAGATAGAGAATACAAGGAACAACAAAAGCTAGAGGAGAACAACACAGAGATGAAAGACAATCAAGAAATCATGGTTACAGCACCTGAAAGCCCTAAGATCACCTCTCAAGAGATAGCTCAAGAAGAATAAAGGATCTCTACAAGAGATGAATTGGAAACAAAAGCATTGGAGATTGAACCTATTAAGGTTCAAGAATGCAAGATAGATAGTGTTGGAGTTAGATGTCTACGAAAGCACACGGACAACACAATGAAGAAAAAGAAGCTTGGAGCACAACGCACAATATTGAATGTATTACCACTAGAAATGTACAAATTTAAGTAACCCATTAGGGCTATAGGTGTATATACAAGCCGGGGAAAAAAACCTCCTAAAGAGGGAAAATAGTGCCTCGATGATCCTAGTGTGTTCACCCACATCACTACCTAAATATATCAACAAATCCCCTCGAGAGTGATGCAATGAACAAGGAGCTGGCACTCATGTATAAGGAAGTGCCAAGCTATGTGGAATCAATCCACAAAAGGAAGTAAGCGAAAAGCTTTGTCGAAACAGCACTGTGATAGTGCGTTTGAAGGCTGAAATGAGCTCAGATCGTGATTTCGGCATGACACAGCCAAGCTGTTTTGATCTTTGAAATAGTCGGAGTATGCTCACCAAAGCTTCAACACCTATATCCGGCCCCAATGATATTCCTTCAATTCCTTCACATTCATTCTCTCCGCATCTCCCCCATTCTCCTAATGTGAACATCCCTCCTCCTTCCGCCATCTCTTTCACGCCGCTCATTCAAACCCAACTCAATCCCACCAACCCAACCAGTACCCCCCCTTGTCCTCCCACTCCCATTTCTTCTCCCCATCCCACTCATGCCACACACACCCAACCTACTCCGTCTACTATATCGGCTGACATTCCCATTCCGCCTGTAATTGACCTCCCCCCTGCCCCCTCATTTTTAAATTTACTCCGCGATGCAAGTGCAATTGCTGCTGGCAGTGCTAACGCATCAAGGGTGTCCTTGGATTCCGTCTCTGCAGCCGCTTCTATTCATGAGCAATATATTTCTACAATTGATCACATCAATCGAATGGCACCATCTCAATGGCAATCTCTCCAAGAATCGGCATGCTTACTTAAAGACGAGAGAGATAAATATAGAGATATAGCTGATTCCGCCACCAAAGCCTTAGCTGATCTTAGAAGTCGCTATTCCTTAGGATTATGCGACAATGCAGCTTGCCGTCGTATTAAACACGAAAGGGACCAACTCCGGCAATGCCTTAGTTCACTCCAACTTATGATTGAACAAGCTTCAGCCCCCATGCCTTCCTCTCCGCAACAACCGGATGCTGGACCCAATCCCTCTTATCCATAATTCATTAGGATACTATTAAAAAAATCTTCTTTTCAACAATATTTGTCAAATAAAGCATTCTTATGCATCTACTTATGTCTCTTTTATCAATTATCTCATCGAATCAATACAGCCCTTTTCTGTTCTTTTTTATTGCTTCTTGCTTCAATTTTTTGTTGCTCCAGTCTCCTTTTGTTTCTCAACATTTTCGTTTGTCTCTCCGAGATGGAGAGCACATTAGGTGGTGGGCAACCGTTGAGCCCATAAAAGTCAGGTCAGTCAAAGTCAAAAAGTCAAAGCCAATAGGGGTAAAGTCAAAGTGTTCAAAGTACAGTGTCCAAGTGCACAGGTAGTGCACAAGTATTGTCTAAAAAGGGTGAATTGGAGAAAGTGGTTGCAGGTTATACAGGTATTTCTCTAATTTCCCTAAGGCTCAAAGTGTTTCTGAAGTGTTTTGGAAGGTTCAGGTGAACCCTCCCTTATGTGCAAAAGTAAAGACTTAAAGGGAAATGGGATGGTATGTGAAGCGGCGTACGCACAAGTGAAATATGGCCCCCCAATTAAAATTTTTGGGTTTTAGTCTAAAGTCACTACAGGACAAAACAAGGAGTCGTTGGCTTGCCACTTGTGAAGACAATCTTGGGACATCAAAGGGCGCACCAAGATACTCTTGCAGTTAGGAGCGTCCGGGAATTGACATACTCAAAGGAAGACAAGGACCATTCTTGGACAATCCTAAGTGTAAGGAAGAGGAGTATAGTCTAGGTGAAGCAAGGGAGAGAAAGGCAAGAGTCACCAGAGTACGCAAAGAAGGGGAATTGCAAGAGTGCATGGAGAGTGACTAAGGAAGTGTGCAGAGAGTGCTAGGCCAGTCCCCCAAGGATCTCTAGGTCTCATTGCGGTCGTGCCAACAGAAGGAATTCATTCCTCCCCCTTAGCGGAAGCTTGGTGCAAGGTGTGCACAAGGGTAAGCTTGAAACAGGTGGAGGTCTGGTGCAGAAGACGCCGGCAACAAGAAGACTTTGGGTATTTGATATTTTGTAGTTGAGCCCTCTCTGGGATTTTGCATAGAAGTATTGGCCTGTATTGTGCTTCAACATTGTATTTATCTTATTGTAATCAAACGGCATAGGCTTCTAGTGTGTATTTTCTCTTCTTGTCTTTTCCTTTTCTCCTACAAACCCTCAAACTCCTTCTTGTCCAAGAATCCCCCAACAAGTGGATAGGTGGATGGATTTCCCCATGGGTAGATGAGTGAATGGTTGAATGCATGTAGGGATGGACGGATAAATCTATTTATGGATGATTGGCTATAAATGTATGGATGAATTGGACAAATAAGCTGTTTGCCTCCATGCCTTTAAGAACATTTGTCCAATTGTAGCAACATTGGCTTGATTGAACTTCTATAGGAGAAGGAGAGCTCTTCAAATTGTCAAATCCAAGAACAAGTTAACTTGATTTCTCCTTAAAGGCTTATGTAATAAACCACAAATAAATCATTCATAGAAGATATAAATAAAGCTTGATATGGGATCCACCAAGCTTTGATAAAAGGTAAAGTTGATAAAAAGATGATTTTTTGGAAACACGACTATTTGACAAGCTAGTGATCAAAACTTCAAACAATCATAATTCCATGAATATAGCACCAAATTGAGTGATTCAAGTGCCTAATCTATGACCTTTTCATGAAAAATCCAAATATGATATTAAAAACTAGTTATCTTGAGTATAGACCAATGATGCGGAAACTTCAAAACAAATGCCTTTCTTCAAACCAAGAAAAGATATCCATACACATCATTAAACTCAATAAGGATCTCACAAAAAATTCACAAATCAATCTACAATTGATTTATCAACCAAACAACACAGAAGAGGTCACATAAGACATCACACAAAGACATCATAGTGAAGAGAGAGATGACATCCAAAGAAGGATCCCTGTATTCTCAAGAAAGGAAAGTTACAAATGACGTTGTGTCCTCACTTCTTCTTTTACATTGTTTTATATACTAGTTTCGAAATGAACAACATTCTCACTTCTAAGCTTCTGAATCTCTAGCTATAGTTGTCCAATGACATTCTAATTTTCTAGATATAATAACTCAAGCAAGACTCTTCCTAAGCTTTACAAAATTTGAGCTTCCTAACTCTACTTTTTTGGCTATTTAGGAGAGAAAGCATTCATTTTTTTCCTTCAACATCCTTACCCTCCTGAACCTTTTGATATCCTCATCAAAATATATGTACATTCTTTGGCTATTTGTTTTCCTTCTTTATTTGCTACTATACATTTGCTCAAGTTTGATATAACTTTATCATTCTTCAAAGTTCATGTCATTTATTGACTCCATCATTGCTTTTCTCTAGTTTATAGAGGCTTTTGGAGCATCCACTATATTCCTACTATGATATTCCAAAAATATGATCTTATAGGCTATGATTATCACCTCATGTCCCACAGATACTCTACCAAAAGTCTTTGTTTTTCATTCAAAAACTCTACTTGTAAAAGCATCTTCAAAGGTTTTTAAGTAGATGCTTTGCATAAATATTACTCGAACAAAATATGAGATCAAACACTATTTGTTTGGTGCCTCACTCATATAAAAAGAATTGTATCTATGCTTTTATCATCTTAAGTACTTTTATTTGTGCAATGATGGTGTAATCGTGTACATCCTGCATATCTTTAATATATGTGGACATGCTAACTTGGCAAGATTTAGCCAGGTCTTATGGATCTATCCACTCCTCCTTCTTTTCCAAAAGGTTGTTCAATCTTTTCTTCTAGCACATGGATAGTATGAAGGATCTAGTTTTAAGCTAGCGGGTGCCTCTGTCCATACATGCCTACATTCTTCATGCTAAAAATTTCCTCCTCCATCGAGGGTTTAATTTATGAAGTAATTCTTTGGTCAAAATAAAGTGACTATCTAAGTACTCCAAAAATGAGTTTGGTTCCTTATCAAGTATACATATATGGTATTCTTTTATAGATTTCATAAGTAGGGTAAGGGAATACCCAGAATGTCAAAATTGGAGAATGTCCTTATGGGCTTTTTGGTTATATGTAGCAAAAATCTAATTAACTTTACTTCATATATGTCATATAACTCTTTTCGGTATCTGATTCAATGATTTCTATCTATGAGTAATTTAGAAGATATCAATTCTGCTTCCCAATCTTTATCATGAGATTGAAAATACATATTAACTTCGTCTTTTGTTTCCAATTTTTATTTCTCTGATTGGATTGATTCTTTGTTCTTGAAATATTGGATGTTCTTCTTTATTCTATTCTTTAATGAATTCCATCATATCTTTTATTTTCCTTTCCCACTCATCCATCACTTGAAATTCATTTCTCAAGTTTTGAGCATAATTTTCAATTTCTTTACTAACCTGCAATTTGAATTTTTGATGCTCTTTAGAAAACTTTCTCATCCATGCTATGATCTCTTGTAATTGTGCATCTACTTTATTGTGTGTCTGTATTTGTTCTTTGATTTTTCTACTCTTTTTTTTCAATTCTTGCAATTTTTTTCCCATCTTCTTTACTCGTTTTGAATCGTCCATGCTCTCTACAATTGTATTACTGTTTGGATCTAACATGGATAGTAATTCTTCATTGTGTTCTTCAATTTTTTTGAATGATGAATACAGAATATTATACTTTCTTTTGTGATGCTCTATATCTCTGTCTTTCTCCTTAAAATCCTATTATCTTTTCTAGAATTCTTCTTCTTGATTCTTCAATTCTACTTCCTTCTCTTGTAGTACTTCTTTTTTAATCTTCAACTCTCTATCTTTAATTACAATTTATGCTTGAACATCCTATATTTCTATGTCTTCATTTTTCTTCATATTTTCAAATTCTTTTCCCATTGTCTTCTTTTCTTCTTCCAAGATTCCAATTTTCTCCATATGTCCAATCACTTCATGAGTCATGATGATGATATCATCTTAGAGATAGACATTATCTTCTCAAAGGGACTTGTTCTATCCCTAGATCTTCAAAGCTTGCTCGGAAGTATGAAGGTATTCCTTACATTGTCTTCTTTTGTCATCTTCCATTCTCAAACTTGGCAAGAGAGCCATTTTACAACCTATTGAGAAATGTTTCAATTTGTCTTGAAGAATTGCTTTTATTTCTTCGATTTATCCCTGTGATTGCTTTTTTTATGCCTCTCTAATAATGATTTTGTTTTCTTCTTCGATTTCTCATTACTTCATGTATTCTTTGCTTGTACCTTTTGATATATTTAGGTAGTGATGTGTGTGAACACACTAGGACCACCACGGCACGTTTTTCCCTTTTTAGGAGGTTTTTTTCCCTTGGCTTGTATATAGGATTATATCCCTAATGAGTTACTTATCTTTGTACATTTCTAGTGCTAATACATTCAGTATTTTGTGTTATGCTCCATGCTTCTTCTCCTTGTGTTGTTTGCGTGCTTCCATAGACATCTAACTCCAACAATTGGTATTAGAGAAGGTCGTCGCTTCATCTAGGGCATCATGGACATCTCTCTAATTGCAGTCTCAAAGCTGAGTGAGGGGAGTGAGGGATGTTGGTGGATGGTGGACAGAACTCCATGCTCCCAGCTCTATTAGGACGTTGTGGAATTTGAGGGGATTGAAGAAGAGGTTGAGAAGCTGCAGAAGGATGGGACTGGTGTATGTGGACTGTGGAAGGTGATGGTAAATGATATATCCAAACAAGAAATGGTGTAGAGTAGATTGAGAAGGATTTAGAGCGTCGAGTGAGGGCCTCACGAAGTCGACGGGACCGCAATTGCAAGGATCCATAGAGTAGTGCGGCGTAAGGGTATGGAAGTCTGTTGAGGAAGCAGAAAAGTGGGTCAGCAATGCGAATATCGGACCATGGGATGGAAGAGGTTGGGCTGTGAAGCAAAAAGAAAAAATGAACGAATTAAGAATGGACATCATGCATATGGAGAATCTTGCACTTTGGTCAAAACGATCGCGGAAAAAATCAATGGTGGCCGAGGGCGACAAGCCGGAATAGAGGAATTGTGGAGCACGGAAGTTTAGGAGAAGGGATCCGAGACCTCTGCAAGGGCGGAAATGGATAGAGTGCTTGTTCGGAAATTAGGAAATAGACGAAGAGCTTCATAAACATCTTGAGGAGTTCACAGATCATTCAAAAGAATATTGGCTAAGCCCCAGAGCCCCGCTTGTTGAAGATTTTCTTTAGAAAAAAGACGATGGAGTTCGACAGATGGAAGGGATAGATGAATGTGAATTTGGAGATCCAGATCGGGAGGATGAAAAATGCGGACGTAATCTGCTGTTGTTGAGTATAGGGTATGCACACATCTTCATTTGTACATAGGAACCCTTTTTTTTTGTATATACCTAGAGTTTCACATGAGAACTCCCTCTTAGACACCTTTTGATATTTCTCCAAAAGTAAGGCTTTTGAAACATTGTAAATACTCACATATGTGGTAGGTATGTAGAAAAATCTCCACGCACGTATTCTTGGAGATATGGTTGTTAGAAAGAATATTTCCCAAGGTCTTTTTGAGATATGTTAGTTAGGCGTGTGCTTCTTTTTGACTAGTCAGAAAGAGCACATGGGGGAATGTGTCTAGCCTATATATAGAGGCTTATTTCTTGTAATGGGGGAGCTTTTGGTCGTGCTTTCATGTAAAATCCTTTCAATGGAAGAACTCTCCTTTCTCTTAAGGCTTTCGTACATATGTCTATTTAGTCTTGGAGTGTGTGAGAGTGAGGTGTGTGTGCATGCTAGCATATCCTATGTGTGTAATTAGAGTGTTGCAATTATCTTGTATTTTACATATGTGACTAGGATCCTTGACTCCCATTGCTCCATATTTTCAAGCATGTGGCATAGCTCCCGACTGATGGCCAATGGCTTGAACATGATGGAGGATGGGGTGGATGAAAGGAGAGTCTTTCTTGGGCCTTCCTTCTTGTTTCCATGCAAGGTGGTGTGGGTCTTGGCTCCCAAGGGCATACTACAACAACAAATTTGGCGCGATTGCCAGGGAGAACGGCCTTTCATCACTTGGAGTGCTCAAGAGCATGTGGTAAGATATTGATTTACAATTTTTGTGCTTATTCACTTAGGTTAGGTGTGTTGGCATGATACTTTCACCCTTCCATTGGGCCATTAGCTTCCCATTCCTTTGTTTTTGTAGGGTAGTTTTTAGTTCATTTTATTTGATGCATAAGAACACTCCCTTAGCTTCCTTCTCTTTCATTCTCTCACACATACACACTTTCCCCCACACACATTTGGGCATCACTTTCCATCTCTGTCACCCTGTTTTAGTGAATGTGTTGGTGGATTCTTAGACAAGAAGGAGTTTGAGGGTTTGTAGGAGAAAAGGGGAAGAAATAAGAAGAGAAAATACACCTGGAAGCTTCTGTCGATTGATTATAGTAAGACAATTACAAGGTTTGAAGTACAAGACAAGCCAATACCTCTGTGCACAATCCCACAGAGTGCCCAATCACAAAATACCAAATATCCCAAAGTCTTCTTGCTACCGGCTCCTCTGCACCAGACCTCCACCTGCTTCAAGCTTATCCTTGTGCACACCTTGCACCAAGCTTCCACAAAGGGGGAGGAGTGAATACCTTCTGTCGGCACGCACCCACTGCAATGGGACCTTGAGATACTTGGGGAACTAGCTTAGCACTCTCTGCACAATCCCTTAGGCACTCCCTATGCACTTCTTCACTTCCACTTCTCTGCGTCGTCGCACTGGTGACCCTTGCACTTCTCTCTCTTGCTTCCTTAGACTATGCTCTCTTGCTTGCTCTAAAAATTGGCCCAATAATGGCCCTTGCCTTCGTGTGAGTGTGTCCATCACGTACGCTCCTAACTGCAATGGTATCTTGGTCCTCACTTTGATGTCCCAAGATTGTCCTCACAAGTGGCAGCCAACGACTCACTGTTTTGTCCTGTAGTGACTTTAGACTAAAACCAAAAATTTTAATGGGGGGCATTCTTTCACCTGTTTGCGTACACTTTGTTTGCCGCTTCACATACCTTCATGTTTCCTTTTAAGTCTTCACTTTTGCACATAAGAGGGGGTTCACCTGAACCTTCCAAAACATTTTAAAACACACTTTGAACCTTAGGGAAATTAGAGAAAATACCTTGCAACCTGCAACCCATTTTCTTCAATTTACCCCTTGTGGACAATTCATTGTGCACTACCTGTGCACTTTGACACCTACACTTACGCACTTTGACTTTGCACTTGTTGACTTTGACCTTGACCTTGTTGACTTTGACCAGTTGACTTTGACCAACATGACTTTTATGGGCTCAACAGTTGCCCACCACCTAATGTGCTCGCCGTCCCGGAGAGCTACAGCCAAACCCATAGCAGATAGGACAGCATGACAAGAGAGGATGAAAACTGAAAGGGGACAGCTGAGCAGCAACCAAGACCATCAAGAGCATCGCAGAAAGCACAAGAGAGTACTCAGCAAATTGGGGTGGGGACAGGGGTGGATGGGGGGGGGGTGTTTGGAAGAGGGGAGGGGGGGAAAGGATGGGGTGTGTGGGTGGGGTGAGGCAGAGGGTGAAAAGATGAATTGATTTAGTGTGGCAATGAAAGAAACCCAACCCAACCAGATAGAAACCATCCTGTAGTACACAGTCAACGTAATAAAACAAGCAATAATCAACCAGATAGTACAAAATGAACACATAATGAACACTGAACCATAACTCATATAAAAGCAGAAATGAACACGAAATGAACAAGGAAACAAATCTCCAGTGAGTACATGAAGTGCCAAGGACTGGCAAGGGGCTGTCGATCAGAAGGAAGTGATGAGCTAAGGAATGCGAAGGGAACCAAAAGGGATCAGTAGATGCAGCCTACACCGAGCCTCACAACAAAATGGGTAGATGGAAAAACCAATGAAACTGGAACGTAAGTATGAGGGAATGCATAGAACCTAGTGGATAGATACGGAACGCATGACTATGGCAACGGCGGGGAAGGAGGCCTCTCTCCGGGAGGAACATCGTCCCGAGGTAGAGGTAAGTCGGGTGAGCCGGGGGGAATGATGGCTGCCTCCTCAGTGTAGGCAGCAATCCTGCTCCTGTACCTGCGGAGGTGATCGTGCTCTCGGCGGACCAGCCGACACGCAGGACTATCACAAATGCCTAATGACGCACGCTGGCGGATCTCCATGAGAGCGCGAGTCGCAACATCAGCCTCATCGCGATACCGATCCCGGTCCTGCTGCATAGCTCGCAACGCATCCCGCGAGGTCTACCACTGAGCGGCGGCCGCAGCACGAATGCGATCGATCGTCATAGCATACTGCTCGTGAAGTGCAGCTATCGCAGAGACGGAATCAAGGGAGAGACGGGCTGCGTCGGCGCCATCACTCGCGACGAGGCTCGCATCACGCAGTAAGCCCAAAAATGGTGGGTCATCGTCGAGGCTAGCCGGAATGGAAGGCTGCGGGTCGGAAGGCTGCGTGGCGGGTGGTGGTGGGGGTGGGGCCTGGGTAGGCTGGGGGTAAGTGGGAGAAGCCGGGGGTGAGGTAGGATGATGGGAAGTGGAAGCGGACTCAAGGGATATAGCTGGAGAGGAAGGGGGCTGGGAGGAAGATGCCGAGGGGTGGAAATGAATGGGCGAGGCGGGGGTAGGGGTAGGAAAGGAATCCATCAAACGCGTACGGACGCGGCGAGCGGGAGAGGGAGTGGAGGCGGCGATGGGAACAGATGTCTGCGGAAGAGTGCCAGGGGCGGTGGGAACGACAAGTGGAGGCGGAGGAGGGGGATGGGAAGAATGGACAATAGATGGAGGATGGGCGGGGTCAAGAGTGTGGCTTGATGCTATGAGCTGTGTACCAGGCAGATGAAATAGCCAAGCCAACACTGGGGCGAAATAAACGGAGAACGAACGGGTGCCCCGGTGGAGGGCAGTATGGAAGCGGCGAGATCGCAGGAGGAACGACTGGAACATGAGAGTGCCGTATGGAAATGGGCGGCCATGTAAAAAACAGAAGAGGGGGTCAGCTATATGAATATCGTGCAACGGAAGGTCGGAGGAGGGACTACGGAATAAGAAGAAGAAGATGAACGAATGAAGGATAGCGAGCTGGTAGTGGGTGGGCATGGCATCAATGCCATATAATGAAATGCAGAAAGCGATGGTCTCTTCCCGAGATAACCCTGAGTAAATGGACTGCGGAGCATGAAACGAATGAATGCTAGAACCTATGCCGGCAGCTATGACCGTAGGGGTCAGCGAACCGGATGGAAAATGAGGGAAGTCAAGCAAGGCTGTGTGAATATCGGACCCTTCTGCCTCGGATAAGAGGAGTGAGGCCAGTCGCCACAGACCGGCCTAACGCAAGCAACCCTCGGGAAGGAGATCGATGAGCGGGATGGGAGGCAAAGCTAAATGCAGGCGGATGGATAGGGTCGAAGATGGGTCTCGATAGTCAACGATGGAGGATGAGGGTGGACGGGGAACCGGAGAGGTGGAATGACTACCGGAACTACGTGTGGGTCGGCCACTAGAACTATCGAAAAGTGTCGGCACGGATGTGGGAGGCGGCGCGGCAATGGGAAGATGAGAACCTGGGGGAAGGGGTCTGGGGCTATGTAACGAGGAACCAAAGATGGATAGGCACGGAAGGGAACCCGCGAAAGGCTGACTACCCTGGGAATGGATAAGGATGGAAGGCAAAATAGGGCGTGGTGCGCGAGAGACGGGGTGGACTATGGAGGGAAGGGTGACCCGAGTGGCAGGGTGGAGGGGGGCGACGGGGACGGTCGAGATGGAGGCCAGAGTGGTGGACGGGGATGGAGCCAGAGGCAATAGGGAGCCTACCTCGGGCTGGAAAGGACCGAAAGCCAAGGCTGAAGGAGCAAGCTCCGAGTACACCTCGGTAGCCATGGAAGAATCCTGCTGGGGAGCGGAAGACGCCATAAGCTCAGAGCAAAAGGCTGGCACAAAGTGCGACTGCAACCACAAATAGCAATGGCTTAAGAAGATAGCTCGAAGTAACTAGGAAAAACCTAATAAAACATATGAACCGGGAGTAGATAACCCAAAAAATGGATCCGGCATGGTCAAATACCTTAAAAACGACTGTAAAAACGTGAAAAACAGATGGGTACAAAGAGAAATACAGCCGAACAATATTCGAGAGTAAAACTATTTACAAAAAAAAGAAAAAAAAAGAAGGAAAAGAAAAATAAAAAATAATAATAAAAAATAAAAGAATAATTAAAAAAATAAAAGAGAAGTAAAATAAAAAATAAACTAAAGAAAAGTAAAATAAACTAAAAAGAGAAAAAAAAAAAAATTTCCTGGGTGTACGTCCGCGTGAGGTGACGGCTGAGCGCAAGGGGGGGAGATTATTATATGGGGGGGGGGGGGGGGGGGGGGGGGGGGGGGGAGGGGGGGGGGGGGGGGGGGCGGGCGGGGGGGGGGGGGAAGGGGGGGGGGGGGGGGGGGGAGGGGAGGGGGTTTTTGGGTCGGTGGGGGGCTTTTTTTTTTTTTTGGCAAAAAAAAACGCCGTGGTTTTTTTGGTCGGTGGGGGGCTTTTTTTTTTTCTTTTTTTGGGGCAAGAAAAAACGCCAAGGGGGATTTTTTGGTCAGTGGGGGGCTTTTTTTTTTTCCTTTGTAATTATGAAAAAACTGAAAAAATACATAAAAAATCCAAAAAAATGGCAAAAAATTCTAAAAAAATCTGCAAAAAGTCTAAAACAAATACCCTACTGGTTGAGGCCACTTTTCTCACTCAAACCCACAGAGAGCTTCCTTTATTCCTCCCATTTGGCAAGAAAAAGACATTGGAAAGGGATAAAAATTGCTAGAAAAATGCTAAAAATGCTAGAAAATTTTCCAAAATTATCCAAAAGTTTTACTTTTGCAGAGATTGTGAAATGCCTTCTAGGTGGCTCAAAAACCCCAGTATCGAGAATGAAAATGATAAAGAAAACTACTAAAACTACGCAAAGTTTGATGAGAAAGCTATGTACAACCTGGACAGATTTTGCAGTTCCAGGTGATCCATACTTCTTCAAGTGTGTTGATGATAGGCCTTGAGCCTTGATATGTTGATGAGTGGCAAGGCCTCTCCTTTCAGCGTCTCTAACTCCACAGCATCCCAATTCAGCATTGTTTTGACTCTATAAGGTCCTTCCCAATGTGGTGTTGGTGCATTTTGCCCAAGCCTACATGCTTGATATGCTTGATATTATCCTCATTTGTAAGTCACATGAGTAGTCATGTGAACACCTCTTGTAAAAGAGTACATTTTATCTCTTGTAAATGGAAAAAGAAAAAAGTAAAAGGATGGCTTACCTCATCCATGATGTAAAAGCAAATTTGTGGCTCCAACTACCAAAATCACGAATTTTTGAGCTGAGGGAATCTCTCCTAACTTTGGGGATCACTTTTAGGTGGAGCCATTCGAATTCGAATTCAAAACTCCCTCCAAGAATTGCTATAAAAGGAGCAAGAAGGAAGAGGCGATTAGCAAGCCTTGTACGTGACCACTTCATGTCATTTTGTAGAGATTGAAGAGCTTACTCCATAGCTCTATCATTCTACTCCCATTGTGCAAAGATTCATTGCCAATGTGGTTGTAATCATATGTGAATCTATACATTTATTATCATCTACCTCTCTGTTTTGTTCTCTGCTATACTCACTCAGAGCAGTAACTTCAGAAGGTCATATCTCGAGTTTTACTGAACCTTTTTCCGTGTTTTAAAGTGCGTTGGATAGCTCTCACTGTCTAGTTTCTACCTATAAATTTTCAAGGTGTATGTCCAAAAATAGCAAGTTTTGGGAGCTAGTCATTTCGCAACTTGTCGGTCTTGACTTAAACTTTTGGGATACATGTTCCAAAGTACTTGGCTGATATTTTGGTGGATTTAGGAAGCTCAAAGGGTCTACTAATCAACTCTGAAGTCTCAGTTGGCTGGTGTGAAGCTGGTTGTAGCGGCACCTACTCATCTTTGGATTGCATCCACCATCTCTCTTCACAGTGGTATCAGAGCATAGTCAAGCAACATGGGAGATGGATTTCCATCAACAATTGACAAATTGGATCGAAACAACTATCCGGCATGGTCTCTAAGGATGGAGGCTTACCTTCAAGGGAGGAATCTATATGGATTCATATCCGGAGATGAAGCAATGCCAACCATGAGGAACAAAGGGCAACCATCACATGAAGAAGTGGAAGGACTTTCGAATTGGTGTTCGAAGGATGCACTTGCAAGGTCCTATATTCTAAACTCAATCTCTGATTTTCTTTTACCTCATGTCAAGGGATGCAAGACATCAAGAGAAACCTGGAATGCACTTGCTTCTTTCTTCTCTTCCAACACTCGAGCAAGGAAGAACCAATTGTGGATGGAGTTCACAACAATGAAGAAAAGCCCGAAGCAAAATGTGACTGATTATGTCACAAAGATGAAGGAGATTTCCGACCAACTTGGAAGCATTGGAGAGGTAATTGAAGAGGAGCAAATCATAAGACAAATCATGAATGGAATCAAAGCAGACGACAAGTGGGAGTCATTCACAACAGCCATGGATTTATACATGGATATGCATGTACCCGACCTCAACACACTCATGGGCCAACTCTTCACTCATGAAGCAAAGATTAGCAAAGGTGGTGAGTCCTCAAGAGGTAATCAAACTTCTGCCTTATATTCTGATAAAGCTAAGGTCAAGGACAAGTCAAAGAATAGAAAGAATGAAGATGAAGGAAGCTCTTTCCAAGCAAACTTTGCAGGTAGAGGACGAGCTAGAGGAAGAGGCAGAAGTGGAAAGCAAGGCAGGGGGAGATTCCAATCATCTCAACCTTGCAACATATGTGGCTTATCTAACCATACTACTGAAGAATGTTTCAGGAACCCGAGGAACTCAAGAGGAAGAGGATTCAATAGAGGTGGCTATGGATCAAATAGAGGCAGGTACAATGGAGGCTACAACAACAACTACTACAACAACAATTACAACAACAACAACAACTATCAAAGTGGCCATAGAGGAAGAAGAGATTACAATAACTATGCAGAGGACCAAAGTCAAGAAGATTCATTATTGATTATGAATCTATCAACGAAGAAGGGTAAGGATGATGATCACATATTTTACATTGATTCGGGATGCTCGAACCATGTAGCAGGAAATGTGGCTTTACTTTCTGATTTGGAAGATCCTCATAACAAGCATGAAGTGCAGACAGGAGATGACACAAAGCACTCAGTGGAGAAGATAGGTAATGTGAAGACATCAGATGGGAATATGAACCTCTTAAGCAAAGTCTTGTATGTCCCTACAATTACCAAAAATTTAATAAGTGTTGGACAGATTGTTGAAAAAGGATTGCAGGTTAGATTCAATCGATTTGGAGCATATGTTGAAGACCCAAGGCAAGGCTTTCGAAGAATTGCCAAAGGAGAAAAGACAGGAAGGCTTTTCACTTTTGAAGTGGAAGATACAAAGAACATAGCTTTGTTTAGCTATGGATCTCAAACTCTAACAGAGTTGGAGATATGGCACAAAAGGCTTGCTCACATTGGTGAGAGGACACTCAAACAGATTTGCAGGGACCAAAGTGTACTTGGTTTGCCTAATATCACAAGGCAACACATGATTTATAAGTGTGAAGCTTGTCAACTCGGCAAGGCTCATAGACAACCTTTCAATAAGAAAGGATATATGTATCAAAATCCTTTGGATCTAGTGCACACGGATGTGTGGGGTCCAAGTAAGGAGCCATCTATATCAGGCTCAAGATATTATGTGTCTTTCATAGATGATTGTAGCAGGTGGACCATTCTGTTTTTCATGAAGCACAAGGATGAAGTGTTTAATTGCTTTAAGAAGTATATTGCTCTTGTTGAAAATCAAACAGGTAGGACTTTGAAAAGACTCAGATCAGATGGTGGAGGAGAATACTTCTCTTCTGAATTTGATGCCTTCTTGCATGAAAGAGGCATTAAAAGGGAAGTCACTACAAGGTATACACCTGAACTCAATGGTGTAGCAGAGAGGAGGAATAGAGCTATCGTCGAAGCTGCAAGGTCCATGCTCAACGAAAAGGGATTGCCGAACTACCTATGGGCAGAGGCTGTGTCGACAGCCACATATCTCATAAATAGACTTCCATCTAAGTCACTAGATGGAACCACTCCATATGAAGTGTGGAATGGAAGAAGACCTAGTCTAGAGCATTGTAAAATCTTTGGATGCTTAGCCTATGCTCACATTCCTTCTCAAGTAAGAGGGAAATTGGATCCCAAGGCAGAGAAGTGTGTATTCATTGGTTATGATCAAAACCAAAAAGGATATAGATTGTACAATCCAACCAATAAAGGATTTTCTGTGAGTAGAGATGTAATTTTTGATGAAAACAAATCATGGTTTGATGATGACAGGAAAGTGAAGCTGCCATATGACTTGGATGAAGATTTTCCATCACTTCAACCAAAGGAGCCAAAGCAGATTGAAGAAAGTGATTCGGAGATTGACCTAGAAGACTTGGAAAGACTAAAGCTATGGAAGAACAAAGGTAAAGCAAAGATGCAGGATGCTACATATGGACCCGAGAGCTCACATCAACCACTTAGAAGGTCTTCGAGGGAGAAGAAGAAACCAGAGAGGTTTGGTTATGATACTTCTTTGGTCACCAAGCACTCAATCTACATTGCAAAGGATTCAACCAATGAAGAACCTACCACATTCGAAGAAGCACAAAGCAAGAAAGCTTGGAGAGATGCAATGGATGAAGAAATGGAAGCCTTGAAGGAGAATGACACTTGGGAGCTTGTACCTAACAAGCCATCTATGAAGATAATCGGATCTCGATGGATATACAAAATCAAGAGGAATCCAGATGGAAGTATAAATAGACACAAAGCAAGGTTAGTTGCTAAAGGGTTTGCTCAAACCCATGGTATTGATTATGAGGAGACTTTCTCTCCTGTTGCAAAAATGCCTACAATTAGGGTTCTCATAAGTCTTGCTGCATCTAGAAATTGGAATCTTTATCAACTTGATGTAAAGAATGCCTTCTTGAATGGATGGATTTCTGAGGAAGTGTATATGGCACAACCTCCTGGATATGAGGATGCACATCATCCTAACTATGTATGCAAACTAAAGAAAGCTTTGTATGGATTGAAGCAAGCTCCAAGAGCTTGGAATTTCAGATTGGTTACTTATTTGCAGGACCAAGGATTCAAAGCTAGCAAGGCGGATACCTCTTTGTTCATAAAGAGGAATGGATCTGAAGTGATCTATTTATGTGTGTATGTTGATGATATTATTATCACAGGCAATGATCTTGAAGGAATCAAACAGGTAAAGAGTCAAATGAAGGAGGAGTTCAAAATAAGTGACCTCGGACCACTCACTTATTTTCTTGGATTGGAGTTGATCTACACAGATTCAGGTATATACATCACACAAAGGAAGTATGTCCATGACATGCTCGTCAAGTTCAAGATGGAAAATACCAAGTGTGCAGGTACACCTATGGAGCAAAATCATAAGCTTAGTGCTTATGAAGGAGAGCCAATTGAAGACATCACAAGCTATCAAAGCTTGGTTGGAAGTTTGAACTATGCAACACTCACAAGGGTGGATATATGCTATAGTGTTAGCATATTGAGTCAGTTTATGCATAAGCCGAGAACACCACATATGGAAGCGGCCAAGCGAGTCCTCAAGTACCTAAAGGGGACCATGAATGAAGGTTTGTTTTATTCATATACTTCAGATATTGAGCTAAAGGTCTACTCAGATGCAGATTGGGCCGGATCTAAAGATGATAGAAGAAGCACATCAGGGTATATATCATTTGCAGGTTCAAAAATCATTTCTTGGTCATCGAAGAAGCAACCAACCGTGGCATTATCTTCTACTGAAGCTGAATATAGAGGTTTGGCTAATGCAACTCAAGAAATCATGTGGTTAAAATCTTTGTACACAGATCTTGGACTTCATTCTTCAACACCTCACATTTTTGGTGACAACACAAGCTCACTACATCTAGCAGCTAATCCGGTATACCATGCTAGAACCAAGCATATTGAAGTCCACTACCATTATGTAAGGGAGAAGCTAATGAGCAAGGATATTCAACTATCCTATGTCTCTACAGATATGCAATGTGCAGACATGTTGACGAAAGCTCTTGATGGTACGAAATTAAGTAGATTCAAGTTGATGATTGGTTTGCAGGAAATCAAGGACAATTGAAGACTTATTTGGAGGCCAAGCATGTTAGGCTTGAGGGGGAGCTGTTGGTGCATTTTGCCCAAGCCTACATGCTTGATATGCTTGATATTATCCTCATTTGTAAGTCACATGAGTAGTCATGTGAACACCTCTTGTAAAAGAGTACATTTTATCTCTTGTAAATGGAAAAAGAAAAAAGTAAAAGGATGGCTTACCTCATCCATGATGTAAAAGCAAATTTGTGGCTCCAACTACCAAAATCACGAATTTTTGAGCTGAGGGAATCTCTCCTAACTTTGGGGATCACTTTTAGGTGGAGCCATTCGAATTCGAATTCAAAACTCCCTCCAAGAATTGCTATAAAAGGAGCAAGAAGGAAGAGGCGATTAGCAAGCCTTGTACGTGACCACTTCATGTCATTTTGTAGAGATTGAAGAGCTTACTCCATAGCTCTATCATTCTACTCCCATTGTGCAAAGATTCATTGCCAATGTGGTTGTAATCATATGTGAATCTATACATTTATTATCATCTACCTCTCTGTTTTGTTCTCTGCTATACTCACTCAGAGCAGTAACTTCAGAAGGTCATATCTCGAGTTTTACTGAACCTTTTTCCGTGTTTTAAAGTGCGTTGGATAGCTCTCACTGTCTAGTTTCTACCTATAAATTTTCAAGGTGTATGTCCAAAAATAGCAAGTTTTGGGAGCTAGTCATTTCGCAACTTGTCGGTCTTGACTTAAACTTTTGGGATACATGTTCCAAAGTACTTGGCTGATATTTTGGTGGATTTAGGAAGCTCAAAGGGTCTACTAATCAACTCTGAAGTCTCAGTTGGCTGGTGTGAAGCTGGTTGTAGCGGCACCTACTCATCTTTGGATTGCATCCACCATCTCTCTTCACATGTGGAAGCCATTTTCCTCTCAGTTGTGTATTAAGATGAGGTCTATGGAGAAGAACTAACATGCCTGTTCCAACGTTATTGTTCCACAGATGGCGATCGTGTGCCTCCTTCCTCTTTATCTGAGTCTCTATCAATTGTTTCATTGCTAGTAGACGAATCTCCTCCACTTTATGTAGTGCTCGGAGCCTGTGAGAGACCTCACAATCCTTCCTGCCCTGCATGAATGCAATCTTAGGTGAACCATGTAAAAATTCAAATGGCTCAATGGGCGATATGCCATAAACTAGCTAGAATGGAGAATATCCTGTGGCCTCTTTGTAGGCTAACCTGTATGCCCACAGTGTACCTTGATAAGCAATGCCCCATGAAGTGGGCTGCAACACACACTCCTTTCTTAACATTGAGATTAAAACCTTATTTGTCGACTCAGCCTGTCCATTGGCTCTTGGATAGTAAGCACAAGAAGTCCTATGTAGAATTCTATACTTGTAAAAAATTTCCTGCAGGACCTTATTGACAAAATGTGTACCTTGATCTGTACAAATTTCAAATGGGCATCCAAACCTGCAAATGATGCTACTATAAATGAAATCGGCAACAGTTTGGGCAGTGCAATGGGGGAGGCAATAGCTTCAGCCCACTTTGTTGCATAATCTATAGCTATCAAGAGATATTTTTCTCTTTTTGGAAAAGCGGGAGGGTAGATGGGCCCTACAAAATCTAGCCCCCACTTCTCAAATGGTTGCCAGGAAGTGGAAACAACCAAGGGGTTATGTCTCTGCTTTGTTGGCTTAGGTCCACACCTCTGGCAAATGTCACATGCCTTTCCCCATTCATCTGCATCCCTAAATAGGGTGGGCCACCATAGACCAGCATCCAATATCCTCTGACTCATAATATGTCCTGGAAGGTGCCCACCACCTGTTCCTTCATGTGCAGAGTGAAGGACTTCCCTCACTTCTTCTTCTTCCAAACACTTCCTGAACCGGTCATCCTTGCCCTGTCGATTTATCTTCAATGAAGGTATATGGTCTACTCTTGATTAGCAGTCTCTTCTTTTGTACAGCACTAGCCTTTTCTGGATACAACCCAGTTTTAATGAAATTTTTGATGTCGTAATACCAACCTTGAGCTTGTACAGCAAACAAATGAGCATCTGGAAAGTCATCATTGATTCCACTAGTTTGATTCATCATATTTATTCTGGATAGGTGATCCGCCATAACATTTTCTTTACCTGGTTTATGGACTACAGAAAAATCAAACTCTTGGAACAACAATAACCACCTCCATATTCTACCAGTGGCTTGTGGTTTGTTGAGTAGGTATTTTAGTGGTTGGTGATCTGTTATAATAATAAATTTTACCCCCAGTAAGTAATGACGGAATTTTTGGACAGCAAAGACCATTGCTAGGGCTTCCCTTTCTGTAGTACTGTAATTCCTTTCAGCCTTAGTCAAGATTCTACTGGCATATTGAATTGGCATGTCCACTTTAAATTCTTCACTGGGTTGGGTCAAAACTACCCCCACTGCATAGGCACTGGCATCGACATGTATATGAAAGATTTTTGACCACTCAGGTGTGACCAAAATAGGAGCAGACACTAACCTTGACCGTAATGTTTGATATGCTTTTTCCTCCTCTTCTTCCCATTTAAAAGGTACTTCCTTACCTGTAAGTCTAGCCAGAGGTCTGGCTATCTCTGCATACATTTTTATAAACCTTCTATGGTATCCAGTATGCCCCAAGAAACTCTAAATCTCTTTAGGGGATTTAGGTTTAGGCAACTTTAATATAGAAATGATTTTGTCAGGATCTGGGGCCATACCTTTAGCCGACACCACATGTCCTAAGAGGGTTCCTTCTGTCACAAGGAAATGACATTTGTTTGGATTGAGCTTTAACTTAGTCTCCCTGCATCTTTTGAAAACATTCTGCAGCTGCCTCAAGTGGTGGTCCAAACAATCTAGAGGAGTTTCCTTGTGAGATCCTGAAAACGAAGAGAAGTCATCCATGAAGATTCTAAGTGATTCCAGCAATAGGGGGCCAAAAATGAGATTGACCGTTCTGTTAAAGGTGGCTGGAGCATTTCTAAGCCCAAATGGCATTTTTACATACACATATGTTCCCCAAGGAGTGATAAAAGCAGTCTTTTCACGATCCTCTGGATGTATTGATATTTGGTTATAGCCACTGAATCCATCCATAAAGCTATATAATGCATGCCCAGCCACTTCTTCAATGACCTGTTCTGCAAAAGGCATAGGGAAACCATCTGGAATGGTCACCTTGTTGAGTGCTCTAAAGTCAACACAAATTCTGATTTTATTAGTATTCTTCTTTGGTACTATAACCATAGGTGAGAGCCACTCTGAGTGTTCAACAGGAATGATGATTCCTGCATCCTCCATCTTTTGGATTTCCACATAGACAGCTTCAACATATTTTGGATTAAGTCTATAACTCTTTCCTCTTATGGGTTTGGCTCCATCAACCAGAGGGATTCTATGCTCTCCATAAGTTGCAGGCACTCCTTCTAAGTCTTTATAATGCCAAGCAAAGACATCTATATACTGGGTCAAGAATGATTTTACCTTTTCAAGGATCCCTGGGTGGCTCCACAACCAAGTGGCCATCAAAACTGGCTGATTATTGTCTTGAGTGCCTAATTGTATTTCTTGGACAAGATTTCTCGCTACCATATTATCTTCGTGTGCATCTGCTTCCTTGTCTTCTTCTACTAGCTTTCCGTGCATTGCTTCATAAGCAGGTGTATTTTGGACTTCAATGTGTTCCTCCTTGTCCTGCATCCATCCTACAGGGATTTCTTGAATTGGGAAAGAACATTCTTCACTAGAACTTTTTACCTTGCTTTCAGCTTTAGAAACTTCTTTATCTGTGGTTGTCATATCCTCCTCCAAGTTGTATTTGAAGGGTGTCTTTCTGCCCCTTCTGTGGTCTGTGAGGGGCTCTCCCAATCCATCAACCTGGACTTTTCCCTTATCTTCATCATAACCTTCAGCCGTGCAAGAATTATTAAGAAAAATTCCAAAACAAGAGGAAGAGTTGCCTGCTTGGAGCCAATTTAGAATATCCTCTTCTTCCTCGAAATCTATTTGGGGTTGATCCTCCGATTCTGTTTCCATGCAAATGCCAACTGTTTGCATCATGCTAGTGTTTCCTTGATTATCTGGGCCCTCTTCTAAATGAATCTCTGTCAGCTCTTGCCCTTTCTTTTGTACCCACATAGTGTCCTTGCCCCAATCATGAATGACACTTGCATGCCTCAGCCATGGTCGTCCAATTAAGAGAGGAAATCCTCCTTCAACCTGGGGCAATCTTAAAACCACAAAATCCAGAATGAATAGATTACTTTGTACTTCAAGTGGAACTTTTGGGATCACTCCCAAGGGCCTTACTTTGCTTTGATCTGCCAAAGTAACAGTGAAATTTGCAGGCCTTGAAGGATGGAGTCCAATCTTTTTCATTGTGTGTTCAGGCATCAAGTTAATGCCGGAACCACCATCCACAATAACTCCTTGAAATTCATGACCTTTGATAGATACTGTCAGCCGAGGACTTTTATAATCTGTAAGGGGTGCTTCCCCTACAAGTTTTCCCTTATGTAAAACAGTGGCCTTTGCCACCAAACTTGTGGTAGAAGCCTCATCAATTATCTGCAATAACTCTGATCTGAATTTCCCATCCATCTTTATCAATTCAAAAATACTAACCTCCTTCTTCATGGACTTGAGTAGTTTTGAAGCCTCTGATTCCTTGAGAGCTTGGACTCCAGTTGACTTATCAAGCTCCTCATGAGCCCTGTTGAAGGCATGCCCAATGGCATCACTGGTGCATATTTGATCTCCTTTTTGACTTGTATCTGCACCTGTGGTGACTTTATCTTCAGATGTTTCTCTATTTTGATTCCCTTCCTTAATCTTTGATTCTTGTCCTATGTCAACTTTAGCCTTCCCCTTGCTTCTTGTCTGCACAGTCAAAGATGTTATTTCTTCTAATTGCACCACCCTGGTAGATGGAGATTGTTCGTTGATTGGATCACACACTTCTTCCTTGTGCACAGAAATCATTTGAATGTGGGGTCCGGAGGAAGAGGCTTGATTCTTAGGACAACAATTTGTATACTGGTCTCTTGCATCAGGGCAGTTCCTGCAGGGAGGGGCATTTTCTGGTAGGGTGCACCTACTTTGATAATGCCCACATTCTCCACATCTGAAACAAATGATTGGCCTCCTAGGCCCATTTCCAAAGTTATTCCTCTGTCTAGGATTATAGTTGTTACCTTGATTCGGTGCAGCAGCCATCACATTTGCTGGTGTTGGAGGTCCTCCTTGTGTCCAATATGTCGTTGGAGGCATTCCTCTTGATTGGCATTCATGGGCCTCATGGCCAACCTTCTTGCATAATTGACAAGTCACATTTAACAGAGGACATTCACTTACTATGTGACCTTGCTTGCTGCACATGGAACACCAAAGTCCACTCTTGATGCCACCTCCTTTGAGCTCCTGCAACTCCTATCGCAGCTGAGCCAATTCCTCTGCCTGGGCCTCCTCCTCCTTTTGGAGCTTTAGTGCTTCAATCTCTCTTCTCAACTGAGCAACAACATTCTCTTCCTCTTTGTAGGGCTTATTTCTCTTTAAGCCCTCCAACTCTTTCCTTAGCTGTATCACTGGATCCTCCATTTCTGTACCATATGTTGGTTGGGAAGAGGTGGCTCCATACTGGTACCTTATCTGTTCCAAGCGTGTGGCTGTGCTGATGAACTCCTCTATGGAGGCTGTAGGTAGCACTAACTCCTTTATTTTGCATTGGGTGGCCACTGGTAGGGGCTTAGCCAACCATTTCTTGACAAAAAAATCGTGGGGTGGGTCTGGCAATTTAGCCATTAGTGCTTTGGCCCGAGTCACAAACTCTGGGAACTTTTCTCCTGGACCTAATCTTAAATTTTCTAGCTCTTCTATGATAATCTCCGTGGTGTTTCCATGCTGGAACTGATTTTTAAAAGCATCTTTCATCACATCCCAAGTGGTAAAATGGTTTTCAGGAAACTGGCTGAACCACTTATCAGCTAATCCCTCTAATGTGGCAGGGAAGAGAATAAAAAAAGCATCCTCCCTACCCATTAGGCCTCTAGTCTTACATAGTGCTAAAAACCTTCTAATGTGTTCATCTGGATCCTCCTGAGCTAGGCCTTTGAAAGAAGGAAACTTTATATTTAATCTAGAGAGTAAAGTTTCCAAGTCTACCTGACCCGCCATGCCCTTGACTGATGATGTGGAAGATAGAGGACTAGGGGACCTTCTAACAACCTTCCTCCTTGTCTGCTTGCAGGTGACCCTCAATACTTGGGACCGGGTTGCGATCATGAGCAGCTCATAGCCCACTGAAGGTAAGACACTTGATAAGAATATATTTACCTTTTGTTTGATGAAGTAGCACTGTGATTCTGTAGACACTTGATATCTTTTATGCTTGACACTTGGTCTCTCCTAAGCTCAAATCTCCTTGGAAGTCCCACCGGGCGTGCCAAATTTTGTTGGTGGATTCTTAGACAAGAAGGAGTTTGAGGGTTTGTAGGAGAAAAGGGGAAGAAATAAGAAGAGAAAATACACCTGGAAGCTTCTGTCGATTGATTACAGTAAGACAATTACAAGGTTTGAAGTACAAGACAAGCCAATACCTCTGTGCACAATCCCACAGAGTGCCCAATCACAAAATACCAAATATCCCAAAGTCTTCTTGCTGCCGGCTCCTCTGCACCAGACCTCCACCTGCTTCAAGCTTATCCTTGTGCACACCTTGCACCAAGCTTCCACAAAGGGGGAGGAGTGAATACCTTCTGTCGGCACGCACCCACTGCAATGGGACCTTGAGATACTTGGGGAACTAGCTTAGCACTCTCTGCACAATCCCTTAGGCACTCCCTATGCACTTCTTCACTTCCACTTCTCTGCGTCGTCGCACTGGTGACCCTTGCACTTCTCTCTCTTGCTTCCTTAGACTATGCTCTCTTGCTTGCTCTAAAAATTGGCTCAATAATGGCCCTTGCCTTCGTGTGAGTGTGTCCATCACGTACGCTCCTAACTGCAATGGTATCTTGGTCCTCACTTTGATGTCCCAAGATTGTCCTCACAAGTGGCAGCCAACGACTCACTGTTTTGTCCTGTAGTGACTTTAGACTAAAACCAAAAATTTTAATGGGGGGCATTCTTTCACCTGTTTGCGTACACTTTGTTTGCCGCTTCACATACCTTCATGTTTCCTTTTAAGTCTTCACTTTTGCACATAAGAGGGGGTTCACCTGAACCTTCCAAAACACTTTAAAACACACTTTGAACCTTAGGGAAATTAGAGAAAATACCTTGCAACCTGCAACCCATTCTCTTCAATTTACCCCTTGTGGACAATTCATTGTGCACTACCTGTGCACTTTGACACCTGCACTTACGCACTTTGACTTTGCACTTGTTGACTTTGACCTTGACCTTGTTGACTTTGACGAGTTGACTTTGACTGCAGTTGACTTTGACCAACATGACTTTTATGGGCTCAACAGAATGCCTTGGAAAGGGGGATGGGAAGCACCCTCTCTAGCCCCTTCCCTCTCTTCATCTCCAAAAATACCAAAGCCAATGAAGAAACTTGAATCTCGAGTGAGATTTTCAAAAAAACTCTTTGTGATATTGATACTCACTGGACTCTTATGTTTGGATAGTAACACCTGGCTCTATGCCCATGCCTTGCTTTTACGAGGGTAGATGGAGAATAGGAAATTGGAATAAGTGTTTTTATCCGGAATTATGGTGAGTTGGTGGGGACTGACTTTCTGTTGAGTAACATGGGGAAAGCTACCAGCTCTATCTCCCTTTCTGTCTCGTTCGATTTCTTTTTGGGCTGAGCATGCTCTGACCTCCCCTATTGGCGCCATGGCGGGGTTGAGATAAGCTCCCTTGATCTCCCCCTGCTCAACAAGGTTCTGATGTTGCATGGGTTGTGGCCTCTTCGACTCTACACTGCCATGGCGAAGGCATGGATATGGTACCCCCTTCTAGTGACATGTTCGAGCTTAGGGTGTCGTGTTCCTACTTCTCACTTCTTGAGCAAGAACATCGGGGTTGAGCCTTGAGCTCCCTCTATCGGGTTCGAGCTCTACTCCCCCATGCTTTCTTCCTGCTATGTATCAGGGCTGAAGCTCCGATTATGCTCTCCATTCGTGTTATGGCCCCTTGTCTGTTGCAGGCGGAGGTACTCCATGGCACATGTGTGGGCTCTTGGACACAAATTTGGAAGCTTGAAAACTGATCACTTTGGCCATGGACTGGTATGGTCGATGCTCCCCTTCCTATGGTTGGAGTCCGATGCGGGTGTCCCCTTTGCTTCCCTCTGCGGGGCTGAACTTTGATGGAGTCCCCTCAGGAGTAATCACCCCAGCATGAAGCTCAGCTCCCCATCTACTTGGGTGCACCAAAGGTTCAGGCCAACTCCAGCTCCCCTTCTAAAATCGCCTCACTATAAGATCAGTTTAGTATGCGCTTCCCTTGGCACTCTTCCATTGTGCAAATGTGCACTCCAATCGGTTGCCCTTGATGGCCGGCTGTGGGATCGAGTCCTCTGTTGCTCTCTTGGCGATGCTGAGCGTGCCCAAGCCTCCTTCAGAGAACTCTCCTGTAATAGCTGCTCTGTCTTTCACTTTGGCGAACACAATGAATTTATTGCAGGCAAAACAAAAAAAGGCTCAATGCAAAACTATTATTACTAAGGGAATGCGAGAGCATTTTGAAAGTTATATATGCCCAGCCAAAAGCAAAGAAGTTAAGCTCTGTTCTCTTTCTGCAATCGGCTTTCTTCTTCTACCCCAAGGTAGAGTTTTTTTTGGGATTGAATGCCGCTAAGGCTCCACTACTGATGCATGCTCTGTGTGGGCTGATCGAGATCCTCAGGAACTCCCCTATTGACTCCCCTCTGCCAGGGGTCTAGCCTATTGTTCCCCCCCTTGGTCAAGTTGGCTACACCTTGAGCACTTCTACTGATTGAAATGAACAGATGCTATTGTAATTCTCTGAGCACGAACATGCATTGGAGATCGGGCTATCATGTGTGCCTCCTTTTGTGGATTCCTCAAGAACAATGCACAGGCATGTCCCTTACGCCTCCTAGACTATTGATGATCCACCACAAGGCCATCTGTGTGATTCATCCTCACACAAGCAAGGAATCATTACAAGCTCCCACTTTGCTGCACCTGGTGATTTGTCAAAATCAACCGTCCCTTGAACTTTGTTTGGGCTCTTGGGGTAGCTTCTGTGGCCACTGTCCACCTACTCTCAAAGGCATGGGACAGAGCGATCCTGTCCATTACTTTCTCCCTCTTTGTTCTCGACTGAAGGTGGCTTTGAGCTACACTAAATGGAACACTTGTCATGAAGCAATATGCTGCCATCATCGTATCGAGCTGTAAGATATTTTTGGAGGTTATGCTTTTCGTTGGGGACTTTTTACTTCAAATGATGGAGGATGGGCTGGAAGCATGTTCTTCTACACATGGGAGTATCAAATAATGGCTAAGATCTCAATGGAAGATCCAAACGGGTCGACATGGCTTTGGCCTAAACATTACCTCCTCATGCTTTGCAAGGCAACATTGGGAATGGTTATATAGCCCGCAATGATGCAGTAGAAGAGTTGATCCAAATTGGGGCTCGATACTTCTTGTGAGTATTTCAAATATAGAGAATACTCCACTGTCATTCTGATCTCAACACTTTTGCCTTGCATCCCCGAGCTACATCTGGTGGATGACATCCTCAATTCACTCAAGTCGGGATGTTGAATAAGCTTTGCCTCCTCCCTTCTTGCTCTCTATATTGAGCATGATGCATTCTCCTTGCAACAACAAGTTGGTGTGTATCTAAGCTACAATGGCCATGTACGAAAAGTACTCTCTCATCCGCCCCAAAGTAAGGTAATAGGCTACAGGAGGTAGCAAGTTCATCGGATGCCCACACCATATTTTCAGTGACTATACCACCTGCACGGGAGCATAGCATCAGTGTTATGACTGCTCGTTTGACTAATGGATAGTTTGAAGAAGAAATGTTTTTACTTGTGTCTTGTTCTTTTGATGAAGCTATAGGTTGGAGTCAATCAGCTCATAGTGAGGAGGCTTGGAGGACTAGCCTAGATTCATAGACGACTCTGAGAACATCACAAATGTAATTGATGAAATCTGTATGGCTGAGGGTTCAACAATATATCTGGAGTAGGGAGGATCACTAAGAAGGGTTGTAGCTCCGGTTCAGCTTCCTCGTGCATCTCATCTGGAAGCACATGCATCTCTTGGTTGTGGTGTGTTTGGTTGTTGCAGCAACATCGAAGGAAATGTATGACCAGCTCAGACTCTTCAGGTTAGGGTCCAAGCACAAAATGTGAGCATGTGTGACTCAGGCAAGGAGATGATGAGCTTCATCACAAAGGCCATGGGCAGCAAAATCACTAGGTACTCTACTTCGCTGACTATCATTCAGTGAGCCACAGTTGTTGACATTACATTGGCAGCGTATTGAAGTTGGAAGTTTTCCTTTTGTCACAACATGAGGAACTCATTAGTACCTCTCGGCTCTCATATGATGAGAACCTGCGGACATGTTACAACCAGGTCATCTGGAACCCATCTCACATAGCTTTCCAAGTGCGACAGTCTCCAATAAATAGCTTGATAATTATGGAATGTTGAACATCAACGTGTGTTTACATCAGATATATTAACCTTTGTGGGGGACTCTCTTTTGTGTTGTTGAAGAGCTTTATGCAGGGGTGTCTTTGCACGCATCAAGGGTACTCCTCGGAATGAGACAACACACGTATTGACTGGAGGAGACTCATGTCTTGATAATGTTGCTACAATTCTACAAGTTGACACTACAATAATTCATCTAACCTTGATGATTGGGCTGGAGAGCAAAGCAACTATGCTGTTGGCCATGCTCATCCTTACTCAAAGGCTACTGGCAGCAAGGATAAGGCATGGAGGAAGGAGAGCTTTCAGAAGACATGTGAGGTATGTGCTGCTCTTGCAGGGGTGGCTGGAGGAGATATCTACCTCAAGAAAACTACCAGGGCTGTGTCCACTCCCCTATCCATCTCAGCCTGCAAGATCTAAGTCGAAGTGAAATATCCTCAGCAAACATATATGTTGGTGAGGAGGATCTTGGCATAGCACTCTTCACTGGTTCCCCATTGCTAACAGCACTCACAAAAGTAGGGCAGAAAGACCTCCAGGAGATCTCCAATTGCATGAGGCTGATCGATTCAATCAGTCACAATCTGGTCGGTGTAGAAAGCACATGCCTTTATAGTTGGCTACGAGCAAGATTGAGGACCAAGGTGAAGCTTTATCAGAAGTCATCAGTCAGCAGCTCTTTCCAGAGGAAGTCCTCTTTGCCTAGAAAATACCATGGTGGAATGTTGAAGATCAACTTGTCTTTACATCAGATTGGGTGCAGAAATGAAGTTGCTACCTTAGGCCGATTAAGGTGTTGGAGGAGGTTTAGAAGGTGTCATTGGTCCAAAGGATGTCAATACAGCTGTTGCTGGCCTCAAGGTAAGGAGAACAATTCATTCGGTAATACAGAGACAACGCTTCCCCAAACCATAGAGGTCGGGCAAACAATGAAGATTGGATGCTCTCTTGAAGGTGTTTAAGGATGGAGGTGCCTAATGCAACGTGGCACTTGAAGAATTTCTGCATGTTTGTGCTTATTTGGAAGAATTAGGATTTACATTCTGCTGCTGACAGTCATTACAAGTTCCATCATTTGCTTATCATCAAGAGAGATGTGCTGGTATGTACTTGTAGCATCTGTACGGGGAAGGGTTCAAGGATTATCAATCATAATCAACAGAATTCTATCGAAAAGCTATCAAATTCAAAGACTGACCTAAGTGCCATGAGAATGTTTGGACCTGGACATCAAAACGACAGTTTGATGATCAACAGCTAGCTTGCTGTGGCCTCATTTATGAGTGCATCAGGGTTAAGAGCTGCTCCAAATCAGACATTTGACTTGAACCTTCAGCTAGTGCTCTACCACCTCTAGTTGATTATCCTCCTCCTCGTCACTCATCTAATCCCTTTATGTATGGCAGTTGCTTATGTTGGCTTTGGTTCCTGTGCATCCTTCCATATAATGCTGAGGGCTTTGGTGGCTTCAAATGCACCAGATCCACTTCATAGAAAGAAATCACCCCGTGTTCAAACATTATTGGATTTTGTTAATAAGGGGAACATGGTTTTGTTATAGTCAGCTTTCTCCTGCATATGACTGATGATACTCGTAGAAATCTAGAGTTTTTTGGCATTATGACTGTAGCATGAGAGCATGGAAGCTTTCAATGTTTGCCTGAAGCAATGATATAGAGGTTTCAGGTCTCCACATCTAGTCTGGCAGTGCAAAAATTGGCTCCTGTTGTCCACTCCATGAGTATCATGGGATTCTCTGTGCTCTATGATATAAGTTCATCCCTATTTGTGTGTTTCATTAATCTGCAGGTCTTGCTTGATGGGGGGGCTACTCATGGTGTGAAGCACTCAGTATCTTGTGGTGAGGAGGTGTGTAACTGCCCAGGGAGGATTGCACCCACGTCTCCTACTACCAGTTGGAAGTTTGGGCAGCAGATTTGTAACCCCAGCTATTCAGATCAACGAACATCTGGCCCATTCCTACTTACTCTCTTTATGGCTGCCTCAATGATCCATGTTTACACGATGCTCCTGGAATGGAAGGATCTGTTGTGGTGCACTGGATTATGTTTCGGAAGGAATAAATGCAACATCCTCCATATCAGATATATCTAACATTTACTCTCGGGCTCTCACAGCATTTTGCAGCAACCAGGTTTGATGAAGCCATGTGGGCAGCTGCTATGTTTCCAGTGCAGATAGAACTAGGCTGCAATTTGAAGCTGGCTATGAATGATGATAACAACTGATCTATCTAACAAAGGTCACACTCCATGAGATGTGGTTGATCCCATTACTGTTGTGCAAAGAATGGATTGAGGCGGCTCCTGGGCTTCAGAGCCTACTGTTGTTCTTCAGTCAGTATGGTGCAGAGTTGTGGCTTTAGAAGCACCAGGTTTGCTGACTGCTGATAGGGGGGCTACATGACATTTTTCATGAGGACTGTGCACTGTTGGTTTTCTACCTGCAAATTCTAGGAAACTAAGTCCTGTGGCTTTCAAATGGTTCAAGCTCCTTGCTTTATTGTTTTATGAATATTGTAGCTCAGTGATGAGTAGCACCTCCTTTAATGTCAATCCGGGAAGACGTGAGGATGGTATGAAGACCTCGAGCAAGTGAAGGCACAAGTGCGTGAGTAAGAAGCACACCAACATGCACACACATACACACACACGCACACACACAGTAAGACAAAGAGTGAGAAGCAATGGAGTTCTTAGATTACTTTCAAAAATCTCTTACAAGTTCATTTCAATTACAATCTAACCTCAAAAATGAGCTCTCTAGCTCCTTTTATAGTTTTTGGCTAGCTTTGGCCGTGTCCAGACCTAGTGTCCGGCCTAGTTAAAAATTAGGTTCCAGGGCTCTTTTGAGGGCTCAAACGAGATCTAAAAAATATGAAAATTGATATGTAGGAACTTCTAAGGCTCCTCAAGCTCAAGGACTCCTTGGCTTGCACAAAATGGAGCTACAAAATTACTAAATGGTATTTACAATGGTTTTTAGTGATTAAAATCACTATTTGTGTAGGGATTTTCTCTGTTGATTTGTCGTACACATCTTTGAGCTCCCTACTTGCTCTTTCTTCTTGTGTGCTCCACTCCTTGATGTCTGAAAAATTTAGATGGCCTACTTGCCAGATCTTCTTTGGCTACTGTGTCTGCTTGTGCTATCTCTTTGTTTCGACCCTCTTTGTCTTGTGGCTCCTTCTGTTCCCTGACTGCTGCCAACACCCCCCCCACTCTCGCGTCTGTCGCCCCTTACAGATCCTTGTCTCGATGATCGTTGAACGTAATATTGGACAACGTTGGAAGCGAGGTGATGTTCTTCCAATCTGAGCCCCGGTGCTAGATCTGTTAATAATGCATCCCAATTCACTGGTCCTGGTACGTCCGGATGTGGCACCCGCAGTTGTTCTGAATGGATGGTTCTCTCCACAGCGAATAAGTGGAGGAGATGTGAGGGCCTGGGTACAAACATTTATGAGTGATATTCCCAAAATCCCGTTATGACCATCTCCTCGAATGTCTGTTTAAAACAAGCTGGGAGGTACTTTATTCTGGCATGCCAAGCATATATTACCTCTATGGATGGGGTTGTGCTCATGTCGTATACCAGATCTTGGTTTCCTGTAAGAAATCCGACACCTGAGAAGTGGGGGTCTTTAATATTCTTGAACGTCCTGAAGGTGATTAGAATTAGTTCAAAGATTTTCATACACATTTGTGCCATCACATCGGGGGTATTCCGTAATCGAGTGCTCCAGTGTCTGATGGTAGAAATCATGTAATTTACAGTGGGAGGGCCTTGTGGCGGTGCTAGATAAACATAATTTAACCACTTTGCACAACCCTTGACATTCTTGACAGCAATTGTAAACTCTGGCCAAGTGTGCCGTCGGAATACTGGAACATAACAAGGATTGTATTTAATAAAAAGGGGCATGTTAGTCCAGGTACGAACCATTTCCGGGTAGGTTTCAAGAAGACGGATTCTCCAGGTTGGTTGATGAATGGAGCCTTTCTTCGCACTTTTTGGGATATCCTCTGGCCCAAATTGTGTGGCAAAAGTTGGAGGTTTGCCACAACTGCGTTTAATCTCTACATTGTAATCCGCAAGAAGCACACAATATGGCACATATTGATCATCATTGGTGCCGATCCATCTATGATGAGACATGCATTGGAAGTATTTAGACTTGATGATGGTGTCTTCTAACTTTTCCATAGATTGGATTTGAATGGCCACAGTATCTTCATGGGATGTTGTTGTCTTCTCTAGTGTTTGGAGCCATTCAGGTACTTCAACTTCCAATGTGTCCATTCCTTCTGAGGTCTGTGCACCACCTGGCATCGGCATAGGAACGTATGGTTCCTCATAGGTTTCATCCACCTCAATGGATACTAAATCCTCCGGTTCGGGTTCTACAACTGGGGAGGGCTGCCTTTCATATTCTAATACCTTTTTCTGGAGTTCACCCACCTGCTCTGTCAATGCCTTTAGTTCCTCTGAAGTCGAGGCCATTTCTATTACCTTGGTTGGAGCCTCCTTTTCCTTGAGCTGGCTACGTAGTTCATCTCGTTCCCTTTCCAAATCATCATGTGCGTCTAATAAATCCGCATAACTTTCCAAGATGGTTTTCATTGTTTCTGTGGGAACCGCTTTGAACTGTTCTGGATCGATCTCATGGGGGGACCTTCCATGGCTGCTTCCAGGTTTTCTTCATTTTGTTTCTGCAACCGTTTATTTTCTTCAAGTGCTGTAGCCATATGCTTACGAAGTAGAGTTAAATTACATCGGACTCTCAGGTTATCTGTTTGGTACACCTCCAGCAAGGCTTGAAGTTGTTTGACACCGGGTTCTGTTGATGGTTGTGGTGTCTCCAGGAGTGTTTGATGGGCATGCTCGAGAGTAGTGTGGCGTTGGTTGAGTTCCGCATTTTCTTCTTCTAGCCGTATGAGTCGTGTTTGTAGTTGCTGATGGTTTGTTGTCAGCTGATAATGGCGGCCTTCTAGTTCCCTGTACTCTCGCTGAAGTTGATATATGCATTGATGTAATGATAGGAATATACTATTTACATTAAGAGATGCAGTTAAAGGTGAAGATGCAGGGGGAATGGGGAAGGGGAAGGGAGTTGTGAATGCGGTGGAGTCAAGTGGTGAAGTAGGTGGAGGGGGTATGGGGGATTGAGGTTGTGTGGGGGGTGGGGGTGGTACTGTGGCGGGTGATGTTTCCATTGTGTCAAATGTGTGTGTGACTGTAAAGATGGGGACAGTGGGAGGGATGGAAGTGATATTTGTGAAGAGTGTCGTGAAGGTGGGCATGGAAACTCCTCCAAATTGGATACCGGGAGAGAGAGGAATTCCCATGACAACTGTGGTAGTGGTAGAAAAGGGCGTGGTCGTGCCGGTTGGTGAGGTGAATTGTGTAGCGAGAGGTGAGGTGGATGGGGAGAGTGGTTCCTCCTGATGTTCTTCTGTTTGCGTGTTGCCTTCCGGTTCTGATACATTGATGTGTATTTGTTTTCCAGATCGCCTAGGGCGGGAAGGCACACATTTCTCAAATCGATTAATGTATGTCATGGCCTCATGTATGGCCTCATCCAAGCCGACTGCCTCTGCGTGCAAGTTCATGGATTCGATAAACATCTCATCCACACCTTCCTCAGCTAATAGTTGGCTCATGAGCACTTTGCCTGATTCAAGTGACATTTTGTGTTGTTCCTGAACTCGCTTCATGGTTTGGTACAATCTTTTTATTTGTGCCGAATATGCTGGGGCACTTGCTAGCTCTGAGAGTTCATCATATTCTTGAAATTGTTCTTCGTCAGCTTCTTCTTCTTCTCCTCTTGCCTCTTGTTCATCTCCTTTGACTTCCACGACGACTGGTTGTGTCGGGGCTGGTGTTGTTGTGGTGGGGTGTGGTTCCTGGGCCTGGTCTGCTTCTGTTTCAAGATTAGATTCGTAGATCAACCTGGCAACTTCTTCATCCGTGAGGTCATTGAGAGTAAATCCCTGTGGAAATTCCAAGTCTGATGGAATGGGGGGAAACACCAAGTTGGGTCCTTCTGTACTTGGTCTGGGAAGACGAATGGTGAATGGCCGAACATGCCTAGTTTGAGGAGGAGTCACCTCAGGTGTGGTAGTGGCTCCCCTTGGTTGAGCACATGGTAATTGGACGCCCCCTCTCATCTTCTTCGGTGAAGGACCCGCTGTTGATAGTCACCTTTGGAATTCTTGGGCCCTGGACCACACTAGTGCTCTTTGAATGGGCACGTCATATGCTAGGCATCTGTAAATTATTCTCGTTAGGGCACAACAGCCGTGAAGTACATTTTTCTGCTTCTTATTCCAACGCTGATGGGCTAGGTGTATCTGATCGATGACCTAGTGCGGTATGTTGAGGGTGAGGTTCTCTGTTTCTGCCAAGTATAAGCTGAACCATATTTTCTTAGGGGGCATAGTGAATCGCTCTTGTGCGGGAAAAGCAAAATGTTGCATAACTGTTCGTAAGTGGAGAGCAATGGTAGGCGTCATTGCCACCATGTCCTTCAATTTATTGAGATCCTTATGCTTCATCCTACCCAGGACCATTGTTTCTTTCTCGGTGGGAATGTGCATACCTTGCATGTTCAATGCCTCCCGTACCAGATTGAGGGTCAGTTTGAATCTCTTGAGTTCGTGTCCTCGCAACAATGATGGCAGTACAAAAGTACTATCGCCTCCCTTGACCCTGCTAGGAGTTATGGTGCTTATGAAATAGGAGCAGCGTAGAAAATCAGGTTTAGGCAAGTGTGCCCTGAAATATCTATCCAGGCCTGCCTTGGTCCAAACTCATCGCATTACCTCTGCATTCTGATAGTTCTCGAATTCCCGAGTGAAAAAGTGGTAGCGTCCCCATTTGCCATTAAATTCAATTTCTGCTTCCCAGAAGTAGGTGTCGTCACCCAATGGCCCTGCTACATCACTGAACCAATGAGCATGTTTCCCCACTTGAGAAGTGTGTCCCTGAGGAGGGTCTTGGATAGGAAGGACATGCACCGCTTGAAGTTCTTGAGGCCTTTCGGTGAGTGGCGGTTCCAGAAGAATAGTTTCAATGTCCATAATATGAGCGCTGGACCCTGCCTGGGAACTGGTGCCTCCAGCTTCTGCCATCGTTATTGCTTGCTAGCTGGTTCTGTCGAGAATATAGAAACATGTGTTAACATTGTAAAGGACAAGTTAGAACCATTTTTGTCCCCATTACAACATTATCATGAGGTCCGGGAGAGATTAGTAGGTTAATAAGTGCTCGGTGCTTGTGTGTGTAGTTAGGAATTGGTTGGACCTAAGAACTAAGTGGAATGATGTAGTGTGAGAGTGACGTAGTTAGTAGGTGGGCATGGATTTACAATTGGGGTCCTACAAGTTTTAGGTTGCCAAGGGCAGTGGATGGGCTTTGATCTTGATTTTGTGGAGACTCTGAAGAGTTTGATAGGGGTAACTGCTTGAGGATGAGGCTTTTTAGGGACCCATTTACAAGTGATTCTACTAGTGCTCATGGAAGAATATGTGTCCGTGCGTGAGGTGTAAGCCTGGGCCTCAGATGTTCGAGTGAGTGAAACATGTTGTATCGGTTGCGGCCGTGGTGTAGCTATTTGAGCTCGCAAGCAAGCCTTATGCACCCAGATTTGTCGTGATTGTGGGCTGGCCTTCATTGACTTCTTGGGTACCCAAATAGACTTCACTTTTGCAGAAGAATTAATGCAGGTCTTCTTATTAGTGTCGTGTGGTTGACTACTAATAAGAGGTTTTGGGCATGGGATTGGCCTGGTCTGAACAGGGAATTCGCCTTTTCGCCTCCATACTTGTTTCCATGGATGAAACAATCTGCTTTGCTCCTTTTTTTGGCATCCAATATCGGTAGCGTTCTGCTTCTTCTGTATTTGATCTATCGTTGGTTGTTGCAACCTTCTGGTCTTTGGAAAAGAAGGGAGTTCCGTCCTCTTCCTGGCTCCGTTGTTGAGACAAGCCTCTTTCTGCATCATACAGTGTTGGACAAAAATAGCATTGTCAACCTCAGGTGCGCCCCTAGAAGGACCAGGAGTTTGTGCTTTACCTAGTTCCCTGAGTGCCTCCTTTTCCAATTCAATTGTAATTCGGCTATGATTTACCCATACCTGAAGAAGTCCGCTTCTTAGGTTTAGGTTGACTGCATGATCATAGATCTAGTCCTGTCCCAAGACAAGAGGCTCAGTGAGGTCCTCATCTTGACACACTAGTACCTTGACTGTCATCATTTCATCTTGAATGGAGATGGGAAGGTCCACCTTGCCCATGCAAGGGGTTTCCACACCTCCCAATCCTATGAGATATGCTTCTATAGGATTGACAGTTAATCTCAATTCTTGACAGTAAGACAATTTAACAGCACTAGTGGCTTCACCTGAGTCAATCAAGGCTCTTACAGTCCTTGCACCCTTTCTTTGTCCTATCTCTAAGGTTATAAAAGGACGTTGATCAATTATCCTTTGAGCGCTGATACTTGAAACTTCACACATAGCCACATGATATCCTTGATCTGCATATGTATTTGGCCTAGGTTGCTCTTTGCCTTGTCTTCTTAGTTTCATTCTTCGTATGCGTTCTAAAGCTTCTGCTTGAGCTTCTTCTCAAATTCGCTTTTCTTCTTCTTTGCGTTTCTTAGCAGTATTAAGTCGACTTAGCATTTCCTCTGTGAGAGGTTCCTGATACAACTTGACCCTACATCCGCTAATGTAGTTCGGGAGAACATCGCCTTCTAATGTGGCTAGTTGCACTGCTCCACTTGTTGAGATTCTGTTTATAATCATGGGTCCATAGCCTCTCTTCTCCAGTTTTCTTGCATGTTGCTTCAATGTGTAGACTAAAACTAAGTCGCCTGCCTTCAAACCTTTATCCTTAACGTGGGCATCAAAGTATGCCTTCTGTCATTTCTTAGCTGCATATATCCCTGCAGCCGCCCTCAGTCTTGTTTCTCCTAATCATTCAAGGTCAAAAAGTCTAGAGGAGAGTTCATGACCCGTCCATTCATGCTCTTGTGCTACTTTCAGTGTAGGTATTAAGAAGTCCAACGGTAGCACTGCATTTTGGCCAAATACCATCTGAAAGGGGGTGGCCTGGAGTACCGTTTTGTAGGCGACTCGGTATGCCCAAACAGCATGGTGTAGCTGTTTGTCCCAATCAGAGCGTTTATTGTTCACTAATTTCATCAGTACATTGCATAAGATCTTATTGGTGCTTTCAGCTTGCCCATTAGCTTGAGGGTGATAGGGGGCAGACTTCTTATGTACTACCAAGAATTCTTGGAGCAGATTTTCAATAACTTCATTCAAGAAGTGAGTGCATCTATCACTTACTAGCTCTATAGGTAGCCCGTATCTTGTGAATACATTCTCAAACAAGAATTTAGCAGTTGTCTGAGCGTCCTTCTTTTTCGTAGCTTTTACCTCTACCCATTTCATTAGATAGTCTGTGGCAACAATGATGTATTCAGCATGTGAACCCTTAGCTGGGGGATTAATAGGACCTACAAAGTCTATTCCCCACTTAGAGAATGCACGTCCACCCATCATAGGTTTCAGTGGCATCTCATCCTTACGTATAGGATATTGAGTTCTCTGACAGACATCACATCGTTTCACATAGGTATGTGCATCCATGTGAAGGGTCGGCCACCAGAAGCCCACAAATAGTATTGCCTTGATCACCTGATCTGGTCCAAAGTGTCCTCCTGCTACACCTTGGTGAGCAGTTTCCAAGATCTTGAGATATTCACTCTCATGGACACATAGTCTCAGGTAACCGTCTTTACCACGTTTGTAGAGATTATCACCAATGAGTGAGTAATCGTGGGCTTCTTGTTCTAAACTCCTTGTCCTAGCCAGAGTCATGTCTCGAGGGAATGTTTTCGTCCTCAGAAAGGATACTAGTGGTTCACTCCAATCTGGCACTATGGACACTTGATAAAGAGTGGCATGTTCCACAGGTGGTTTAGTGCAACAGATTGGGCATTCCTTGCACACCTTTTGGACATCAGCCTCCATATCGGCCAATGCACTCCTAGTCTCCTCAGTGTCTGTAGGGTTCGTTGCTTTGAGTAGTGTTGCTCTAATGCACCTACATGTGCTAATTGCAACCATTTAGCGTACTCATCCTCTTCCACACAACAAGCCAAGATCCCTTGATCTGTGTGTTTGTACATACTACCTGCCATGATGTGATACTTTTGGGCTTTTACTACCTCTCTATCCTGTGTGTTTATTACTGGGTGGTTAGGTCCGTATGTCAATACTGGCACTAATGGCTTAGACCACTGCGGTACCACTTCCAAGTTAAACAAGTAAGCATCAGGAAGGTCATCTGACACTCCTTGTGGGGCTTCTCCAGATGTGAGTGTTGGTGCAATTCAAACCTTTACACTTGGCTTGGAACTTTGGAAATTTGGTGTTGAAACCTTGGAAGTTTAATTCACTTGAAGAAAGGACCATGTGAACTTATGCTTATAAGTTCTTACTTCTTTACCCATTGTAAAACTCTATATGACTTGGCATCTCATGTAATCACACCTACTTGATAGATTCATGGAAAAAAGGTAGTTGATTAATGGAGAGAATATCTCCCTACATTTAGTGGAGTGATCATAGGAGATTTGAATTTGAATTCAAACTCAAATTCAACTCAACTCCTATAAAAAGTGTAAGTCAAAAGCCGCGGTAGTCCATCATCATTCCCGAGGCTAACATCTGTGATTATTGAGTGTGTGAGTGCTACACTATAGCCTACACATCTCCAACTCATTAGGCTACATCTATCAAGCCAATGAGATTGTACATTCATGTGAACTAATAGAAAGATTTACATTCACTATCTCTGGTTTTCTCTGAGTCATCATCTCCAAGTCTGTCAACTTCAACAAGTCATATCTCAGGATCTACTGAACCAAATCAAGTGATTCAAGGCTTGTTGGAACCAGCACAAAGTATTCTACAAGACTACAAAGTGTGAAGAAGTTTGGTTCAGCCATTTTTGAGAAATCGCCTTCGAAGCAGTCTCTAGTATTTGTCTGCACATCTCCTAAAAAGTCGAGGATGACCACAAACTTGCTAAAGTTATTTCTCTGTGCATAGTTTATCAATTTAAATGATTCCACTTGCAAATGGTAGCTTGTTAAGCTAATTGAGTAACTCTAGGAGGAATGTTTCCAATTGTGAGTGTGCTGGTAATACTAAGTGAAAGACTGAGCAGGTATCAATACCAAAATAGCAAGTTTTCAAGTTTTGTGAAGTACAAACTTATCTGTTTTGAATCAATCATTACTCAAATCATTTCCAAAGTACACATAGCATATTTTGGTATCATTTGGAAGCTAAGCATGTGTACTAAGCATATCTGAAGCAAAGGAGGGCTGGAGCAAAGCAGGTCTAGCAGCTTCAACTCAATCTCTTGAGTGCATCCAACCATCCTCTCCCAACAGTGGTATCAGAGCAAATAAGGTAACATGGGAGATGGTTTTCCTTCATTCATTGACAAATTGGACAGGAACAATTACCAAGCTTGGTCTCTAAGGATGAAGACCTATCTACAAGGAAGAAGCTTATTTGGATTCATATCAGGAGATAAGGAATTGCCCTCATTCAAAGCTAGAGGACTACCCACCAAGGATGAACAAGAGAGGCTCAACCAATGGTGTGCAAAAGATGCTTTGGCAAGGTCTTATCTTATTAACTCTATATCTGATTTCCTTTTACCTCACATAAGGAATTGTAAGACTTCCCAAGAGACTTGGGAAACCTTGTCATCATACTTTTCTTCTAACACAAGAGCCAGAAAGAATCAATTGTGGATTGAATTCACAACCCTTAGGAAGCAACCAAAGCAATCAGTCTCAGAGTTTGTGACCAAGATCAAGAATGTGGCAGACCAACTAGCAAGCATTGGAGAGGAGATTGAAGAGGAGCAAATAGTCACGCAAGTAACAAATGGACTCAAGGCAGATGATAAGTGGGAAAGCTTCACCACTGCAATGGACCTCTACATGGACATGCATACCCCAGATCTCACAACACTCATGGGCCAACTATTCACACATGAAGCTAAGTTTACAAAGACAGGAGATCAATCAAAAGGTAACAACCCCTCTGCTCTATATACTGATAAGAAGGTTAAAGATAAAGGTAAAAGTAAGAAGGTTGATGAAGAAGGTTCTACCTCCCAAGCAAACTATGCAGGGAGAGGTAGATCCTCAAGAGGAAGAGGCAGAGGAGGTAAGTCAGGTAGGGGGAGACCCTACAACTCATCACCTTGCAACATTTGTGGATTGTCCAATCATACCACAGATGAATGCTACAAGAACTACAAGAATCAGAGAGGAAGAGGCTATCAAAGAGGTGGTTACTCTCAAGGTAGAGGCAGATTCAACCAACACCAAGGCTACAATGGATACAACAATCAATACAACAACAATTACAACAACAACCATAATGGTAATTACCAAGGTGGATTCAAAATAGAAGGGATTACAACAACTACACAGAGGAGCAAGATGACTCCCTATTGATCATGAATATGACCTCCAAGGCAGGTACAAATGATGATCATTTATTTTATATTGACTCAGGATGTTCTAATAATGTAGCTGGCAATGTGGCACTACTCTCTGATTTGGAAGAACCAAAGGGCAAACATCAGGTACAGACAGGTGATGATACTAAACATTCTGTTGTAAAGATTGGAAATGCGAAAACTTGTGATGGGAACCAGAATCTATTGAGCAGGGTACTTTATGTACCAACCATTACCAAGAACCTAATGAGTGTTGGTCAGATTGTGGAGAAAGGTTTGCAGGTCAGGTTCACTCAACATGGAGCATATGTAGAGGACCCAAGACATGGATTCAAAAGGATAGCCAAGGGAGAGAAATCAGGTAGATTGTTTACTTTTGAGCTAGAAGACACCAAAAACATTGCTTTATACAATTACAAGAATCAAATACTTTCAGAGTTAGAAATATGGAACAAGAGGTTAGGTCACATAGGTGAAAGAACCCTAAAGCAAATGTGCAGGGATCAATGTGTGCTTGGGATACCTAATGTGTCCAAGCAACACATGATTTACAAGTGTGGTGCTTGTCAGTTTGGTAAGTCTCACAGGTTGCCCTACTCAAGGAAAGGTTTCATGCATGAAGACTACCTAGACTTGGTACACACAGATGTTTGGGGACCTAGCAAGGATCCCTCCATTTCACGATCAAGGTACTATGTGTCCTTCATTGATGACTATAGCAAGTGGACTATCTTATACTTTATGAAGCATAAAGATGAAGTGTTCAATTGTTTCAAGAGGTATCTTGCACTTGTTGAAAATCAATCAGGAAGAAACTTGAAGAGGCTAAGGTCAGATGGAGGAGGAGAATACTTCTCAAATGAGTTTGAAGATTTCTTGCAGGAAAGAGGCATCAAGAGGGAGATAACCATAAGGTACTCACCTGAACAAAATGGAGTAGCTGAAAGAAGGAATAGACTCATAGTAGAAACAGCTAGGTCTATGCTTAATGAAAAGAAGTTGCCAAATTATCTTTGGGCAGAAGGTGTATCCACTGCCACCTATCTCATAAATAGGTTGCCATCCAAATCACTTGATGGCATGACACCATATGAAGCTTGGCATGGTAAGAGACCTTCTCTGGATCATTGCAAAATTTTTGGTTGTGTAGCATATGTGCATATTCCCTCACAGGTAAGGGGAAAGCTAGACCCTAAAGCTGAAAAATGTATCTTCATTGGTTATGATTTGAACCAAAAGGGCTACAGATTCTACAACCCAACAAACAAAGGCTTCAAGGTAAGCAGAGATGTCATCTTTGATGAGAATGACTCATGGTATGAGAATGAATGCAGGAAAGTTAGTCTACCTTATGATATGGAAGAAGATTTCCCAAAGCTCACCAAGGAGGAACCAATCCAGAAAGAAGACACAAGCTCAGATGATGATGATACAATTAACCTTGAGGAATTCAAGGCATGGAAGTCCAAAGGGAAGATGAAAGTGAAGCAACTAGAGGATATTCCAGAATCCTCAAATCAATCTATTAGAAGATCTCAGAGAGAAAGCAAAAGACCAATGAGATTTGGGTATGATACATCACTTGTAACTAAACATTCTGTATATCTTGCAAAGGATTTGTTGAATGAAGAACCAGGTATCTATGAAGAAGCAATCACCAAACCAGAATGGAAAGGAGCTATGGATGAAGAAATGGAAGCTCTCAAGGAGAGTGATACTTGGGACTTGGTACCCAAGAAGGACTCTATGAAGGTGATAGGATCTAGATGGATCTACAAGCTAAAGAGGAATTCAGATGGAACAATCAACAGGTACAAAGCTAGGTTGGTAGCCAAGGGTTTTGCACAAACCCAAGGCATTGATTATGAGGAGACATTTTCTCCTGTGGCTAAGATGCCAACTATCAGAATATTGGTGAGTGTAGCTGCATCCAAGAATTGGAACATGTACCAATTAGATGTCAAGAATGCTTTCTTGAATGGATGGATATCTGAAGAAGTCTACATGTCACAACCACCTGGCTATGAAGATCCCAAGAATGTAAACTATGTTTGTAAATTGAAGAAGGCTCTATATGGATTGAAGCAGGCACCTAGAGCATGGAATTATAGGTTGACAACATATCTCCAAGACCAAGGATTTGTGATGAGCAAAGCTGACACTTCTCTGTTCATAAAGAGAAGTAGTGCAGAGGTAATATACTTGTGTGTCTATGTTGATGACATCATCATAACAGGCAATGATGTCAATGGGATTAGACACATCAAAGGACAGATGATGAAAGAGTTCAAGATTAATGATCTTGGATTATTGAAGTACTTCTTAGGTCTTGAGTTAGTCTACACCAACTTAGGTATATATATCACTCAAAAGAAGTATGTACAGGATATGGTCAAAAAGTTTGGCTTGCAGGATGCTAAAGTCTCAACTACTCCAATGGAGGTCAACCTAAAGCTAAGTGCTCATGAAGGGAATGAAATACAAGACATTACAGGATATCAAAGCATGGTAGGTAGTTTGAATTATGCTACCTTGACAAGAATTGACATAGCATATGGAGTTAGTGTGCTAAGCCAATTCATGCACAAACCAAGGGTACCTCACCTAGAGGCAGCCAAGAAGATCTTGAAGTATCTAAAGGGAACTCAAAACCATGGTTTGTACTTTCCTTATACATCAGATATTGACATTAAAGTATACTCAGATGCAGATTGGGCAGGATGCAAGGATGATAGGAGGAGCACATCAGGATATATATGTTTTGCAGGTGATAAACCTATTTCTTGGTCAGCCAAGAAACAGCCTACAGTAGATTTGTCATCCACTGAAGCAGAGTATAGAGGGCTAGCCAATGCCACTCAAGAAGCTATCTGGTTGAAGCTTCTATATACAGAGTTAGGCCTATATACAAGGCCACCTATTATCTTTGGAGATAACACAAGCTCTCTTCACCTTGCAGCTAATCCAATATATCATGCTAGAACCAAACACATAGAGGTTCATTACCACTATGTGAGAGAAAAATTGCTAAGCAAAGACATTCAATTGACTTATGTGTCCACTAATATGCAATGTGCAGATTTATTTACAAAAGCTCTGGATGGAAACAAGTTATGCAGATTCAAATCCATGATTGGATTGCAGGATGTGATTGAAGATTGAAGATGAAGACTTAAGCCAAAGTGTTTGGCTTGAGGGGGAGCTGTTGGTGCAATTCAAACCTTCACACTTGGCTTGGAACTTTGGAAATTTGGTGTTGAAACCTTGGAAGTTTAATTCACTTGAAGAAAGGACCATGTGAACTTATGCTTATAAGTTCTTACTTCTTTACCCATTGTAAAAGTCTATATGACTTGGCATCTCATGTAATCACACCTACTTGATAGATTCGTGCAAAAAAGGTAGTTGATTAATGGAGAGAATATCTCCCTACATTTAGTGGAGTGATCATAGGAGATTTGAATTTGAATTCAAACTCAAATTCAACTCAACTCCTATAAAAAGTGTAAGTCAAAAGTCGCGGTAGTCCATCATCATTCCCGAGGCTAACATCTGTGATTATTGAGTGTGTGAGTGCTACACTATAGCCTACACATCTCCAAATCATTAGGCTACATCTATCAAGCCAATGAGATTGTACATTCATGTGAACTAATAGAAAGATTTACATTCACTATCTCTGGTTTTCTCTGAGTCATCATCTCCAAGTCTGTCAACTTCAACAAGTCATATCTCAGGATCTACTGAACCAAATCAAGTGATGCAAGGCTTGTTGGAACCAGCACAAAGTATTCTACAAGACTACAAAGTTTGAAGAAGTTTGGTTCAGCCATTTTTGAGAAATCGCCTTCGAAGCAGTCTCTGGTATTTGTCTGCACATCTCCTAAAAAGTCGGGGATGACCACAAACTTGCTAAAGTTATTTCTCTGTGCATAGTTTATCAATTTAAATGATTCCACTTGCAAATGGTAGCTTGTTAAGCTAATTGAATAACTCTAGGAGGAATTTTTCCAATTGTGAGTGTGCTGGTAATACTGAGTGAAAGACTGAGCAGGTATCAATACCAAAATAGCAAGTTTTCAAGTTTTGTGAAGTACAAACTTATCTGTTTTGAATCAGTCATTACTCAAATCATTTCCAAAGTACACATAGCATATTCTGGTATCATTTGGAAGCTAAGCATGTGTACTAAGCATAACTGAAGCAAAGGAGGGCTGGAGCAAAGCAGGTCTAGCAGCTTCAACTCAATCTCTTGAGTGCATCCAACCATCCTCTCCCAACAGTGAGCCTAGAGAGATGGTCTGCTCTCAAATGAGTCTTGTCTTTTCTTACCACAACCTCGAAATCATATTCCATTAGCAAGAGAAACCATCTTACTAATCTTCCTGTATTGCATGGCTTGTTTACGAGGTATAGTAGAGCTTGATGATCAGTAAAAATTTTGAACTTATTTGCAAGCAAATAATGTCTAAACTTTTTAACTGCATATACCATGCCTAATCCCTCTCGTTCGGTGGTTGTATAATTTCGTTCAACTGCATTCAATTGTCTATTGGCATAGGCAATTGGAAGATCCATATTACCTTCACCAGTAGGTTGAGCAAGCACACACCCAATAGCATAATTGGATGCATCCACGCGAACATGGAATGGCTTATTCCAATCTGGTGTGGTTAAGATTGGTGCTGAACATAATCTTTGTTTAAGCTCCTGGAAGGAATTCTCACATTCATCAGTCCACTCAAAGTTAGTCAAAAGTCCATACATGGGCTTTGCAATGACAGCATACATATGAATGAACCGTCGGTAGTAACCACAATGCCCCATGAAAGCCTGTACTTCCTTGACATTCTTTGGCCTAGGTAACTCGGCTATGGCTCTCACTTTCTCTTCATCAGTGGATATGCCATTCTTTGACACTATGTGTCCTAAAATCTTACCTTGCCTGACCATGAAAACACACTTTTCTGGGTTTAGGCACACTTGATATTCTCTACATTTGTCAAAGATTTGTCTCAGTTCAGGAATATGGGTTTGTCTGATGTTGGAATGAGCACAAAGATCATCAACATAGACTTCTAAATTCTTCCTCAGGAACTCCTTAAATACATGGCACATGAGCCTCTGGAAGGTTGCTGGTGCATTGGTAAGCCCAAATGGCATTACCCGGAAGGCGAATATGCCCCATTCTGTGGCAAAAGCTGTCTTATCCTGGTCTTCTGGAGCTATGGCTACTTGATTGTAGCCCGAAAATCCATCGAGGAAACTATACACTTCCTTGCCTGCTACTCTTTCTAAGAGATGCTCTGTGATAGGAAGCGGATAGTTATCTCGAATTGTGGCTGCATTAACCTTCTTTAAGTTAATGCATACACGCAGCTTTCCGTTTTTCTTGGGCACCACTACAATGGGGGATACCCACTCAGTGTGCTCAATTTCATAGATGAATCTAGCTTCAACCAGTCTCTCTATCTCTTCCTTGATCTTGGCCGCATAGTTGTCATTGTATGTGTATGGCTTTTGCTTAGAGGGCCTAGCATCTGAGGTCATGGGGATAGTGTGTGAGCATATGTCTGGATCAACACCCTTCAAATGCTTGTAACTCCAAGCGAACACATCTCTGTATTCTCTTAGCAAGGCTATTAACGCATGCTCTTCTTCCTCTGTTAGGTCATGGCCTATGTACGTGCATCTCTCCTCTCCTTCTTCTAGGACCACTACTATTTTTTTGGTGGTTTCTTTGTTATCATAGGCCTCTCCTGATTGTGCCTCTCGTTTAGGCATTCTGATCATGACTCTTCTGTCATCTATCTCATACTTTTTTTAGTTTTCCGGGACCTCAAACAAAGATTCTTCCTCTTCTGGTGTGACTGCTTTCTTCTTTCGTTTCCTCCCCTCTTCCTTAGGGGTTACTTGTGTGGCTAGTCTTATGTCTTTTGTAAGCTCTCCGTGCCTCTGGGGTTGAAATTCTACTTCATAGAAATATTCTTCATCTGATGCAAAAGGTGGGTCCATAATGATTGACTCTAGATCGGAGTCGCTCGCATCTTCAAATGCATCAGGGCTAGGTTCGCATTCTTCTAGAACTGCCTCTCCCATGATTGGCTCTATGGAGAAGACTGAAATGTCATAGCCATCTTCGTCACAGTGAGGTGTCCATTGTTCTTCATTGATGGCTACATCCATTGTTGCTAGGATTTCTGCCCAGCCGTGGGGTTCAAATTCTTCGTCAGGAAAAACTACAGGCGCATAGGTTGGGTCTTGAATTGATCTATGTGTTTCTTTTGCACCTATCTCTTTGGCTTCTTCTCTCTTCTCTTCTTCTACTGCTACTTTGCACATCCATAAGTGGGTGTCTTCATGCATCCATGAGGATCTTGATCCTATGGAATGCACAGATTCCGTATCTTCTTTGGCTCTATGGATGGGATTCCATTGGATAGGAGGGACATCTCTATGAGAGTAATCTTTGAGATTCACTTTGGTCGTAACACCTAAGTGCTGCAAGTACAAAGAATTGGTTCCCCAATCCTGTACCACTTGCAACTGTCGCATAAAAGGTCGTCCCAAGACCATTTCATAGGTCTGGTTCTTGCTAAAATCACATATAGCAAATGTATGCTCAAACTCGACACCACAGGTGGTGAGAGTTATTCCTTCTAGCAATCCTAAGGGTCTCTCTATGTGACCATCGACCATTTGCAATTTCATCCTCGTGGGCCTGAGTGCTGGTTTGCCCCAACGCTTCCATAGGGAAGTGGTGGCAATTGCAACTCCTGCACCTGAGTCCAAAATTGCCTTGGTGGTGTACCCCTGGTAGGTAATGGGAAGATAGGTGTTCCCTTCTTCACCTTCACACATGTCTCCTATCTTATCTAAGGGTATCTCTGGCACTGTTCTCTGGGATCCTACCTGGGAACGCGGTTTTGCTATCTCTGGTACTTGTTTGGCCACATGTTTCCATAGCTCTGGCCTTACTTTGAGTAGCTCTTCTAAGGTGAGGTTGCACTGTACTTTAGTGTTTTTCACTACCTCTGTGTTCCTAGGTATGACCGAGTCTTCGTTTCTTACCATGACCGTGGGTGCTCTCATACAAGTAGACTTAGCTTCCCATGGGCCTGTGAAGTGGGGTAATTCTTGTAAAGAATTAGACTCAGAGTCTAGTCTTTCCGGAGAGTGGGTGCTCTCCTGCTCCTCATAAATGGATGGGATGTCTTGTGGGAATTGGTCATCTGCCTCATCCACAAGTTCAATGGGAGGGGGGACTTCACTTTCCTTAGCCCATTTGTCTTCTTGAATCTCTCGTAGGAACTCTGGTGTGAACCGATTCATAGAAGATGATGTGTCTGGCTTCGTAGAGTTAGGCGCATAGGCTTCAGGCACATAGGCTTCAGGCACATAGGCTTCAGGCCCATAGGCTTCCCGAGCAGGAAGACTTGCTCCTTCACTTGCCTTGTCCTTATGTTGAGAGGCAGGTTCCTTTTCTGATTGTGCAATGAGCTTCTCTATTCTTTCTAACAGTCCATCAAAGTGCAACTGTGTCTTTGCTGAACTAGAGATGTTAAATAGGCGACTGGCTTCAAACATGGTCTGAGCCAATTCCACCATCTTCGCGCAAATTTTGGTTCGTTCTAACTCTAGTTCTGCTCTAGGGTAACATTTTTCATGATCGGTTACGGTTGGCCCTTCTTGAATTCTGGCCTGATATGCTTTAAGCATCATATTAAGGTCCTCGGGAGTGGGATCTACTAGGACTGATCCTACTCTTGGGGGTGGTGGGTTTAGGTGAGGCGGGTCGGAAGGCGGCGGTTCGGATGGAGTTGGGAATGGTGGAGGTGAAGGAGGTGGGGCAGTGTGAGAGGGAGATTGAGCTGTGAGTTCAGTTATCCTAGCCTTTATTTCTCTGAGGCTTTCCTCGAGTTCACTCATCTTTTTTGCCCATTGCCTTTTCATTCTTTCACGACTATCTCTCCAAGCTCTAGTACTCTTCTTTGTCATGCTCTCCGTTTCACTAACATCTGGGCTCTTTTCCTGGCCTACCCTTTGGTTTTGCTGCACTGCTTGAGCTCTAGTGACTACCTGTACGGGTGCAGTGGAAGTGACACTTCCTGTGGAATCTACCACTAACCCAATAACGTTAATACGAGTGATTTTTGGCATATTATTAGGATTCTTAGGGCAGTCTCGTAAGAGATGCTCCTTTCCACACTCTTGGCAAAAGCCCTGGATCGTCACTGATTGGGGTTGTGTAGGTGGAGGCAAGGGACAATCACAAATGAGATGATCTCCCTGACATCTGTAGCATGGTCCTTTAGGGAATGGGGGTCTTACTTGCCTAGGTTGAGGTCTAGGGTTGGGGTTTGCATACATGACGTTTGTGTAATCTGACTCCCAACTAGGTTCATTTGGCTCTTCACTATAGTAGGACTGACCATGTTCTGGAGACTGCATGTAGTAAGCCTGGGGACTATCAACATGTGTAGAATCAAAGCTATGGTCACTCGGGTCACTTTCAGAAAGCAATGGTGTTACAGGGACTATAGCTCTATTCAGGTTCTCCTCTGCAACTGCATATTTTACTGGGATCACATTAGTAGGAGCAGGTGGTTGCTGTGCTAGCACTAGCTGGGGTCTCAGTTGGTTTTGGTAGGGTTGGTAGGTTTGTTGAGGTCTCACATACTGCTGAGGTGGGTACTGGTTCTGGTATCTTCCTTGTTGAGGGTATGGTTATGGGTACGTCTGTCTAACGGTTTGCTTATTGTAGGGACAATCTTGCGCGGTGTGATTGGTGTACCTTCGTTCTATGGTGCAGTACTGGCTACTAGGATTAACTTGGGGTTGAGCCATAATGGGGTAGACATTCGCCATATGGTCGCCTCCACAAGCATAGCATCTTTTCACAGGGGAAAACCTTGGGATTTGTTTGCTAGAGACACCTAGTTTCTGAGCTACTTTCTCTGCTAATTCCTCAATTGATGTGGATTGCAAGGAAGTGACGCTAGAGGCACTATCTGAGTCCTTGTAGATTTTGGAAAGCTCTAGCTCCTCCCCCAGGTTATCCTCGATGTCAATGCACATGCGTACACACTCTTCTATAGTCCTAGGGTCCTTCAAGTACACATAGGATCTTAACTTTGTACTCAGCAATCCATTCAAGAATAAAGCCACTTGCTTAGCTGGTGTGGGTAGCTCAGGGACAGGGCATCTCTCCAAGTATTGCCTAAATCTTCTTCCAGCAAGTCTCACGGTCTCTTGAGGGGTTTGCTTGAAGCTATGTATCAATGAGGAGGTATTATGCCTTATGCCACTTTTAGAGAATTCAGTGATGAAAGCCTCTAGGAGTTGGTCTATGCTCCTGAACTGTCTCTCATTCAATGGTTGAAACCACGTAAGGGCTGTGTTCCTAAGGGTTAGACCGAAGGCATTGTACTGTGTGAATAGATCCTCCACTTGTTTAGCTCTCAAGACTTGTCTGAACTCAGCCACATGATCGTATGGATCTCCATTGCCATCGAAGTAGTTCTTCATGGACTTAACTAGCTGAGTCGGTCTCAAAGTCCTTGCGTGCTCTCTAGGTCGTGGTAGAGGGAAGTCTTCCATATTCCTTAGATTTCTTGGGGCTCTATGTACCTCAGGCTCTACTCTATTTGTTTCCATCCTCGTTCTTTCTCTGCCCCCTGGGTTAGCAAAGCTTACTTCTGGCCTATCTCTACTTCTGTCTCTTTGAGTTCCAAGAGCTTGGGATGTTCCCGCTCCAGGGTGACCATAGGACACATTTGATCTTGGTTGGGGGAAAATAATTTCACCTTTCCAAGTGTAAGCATGCCGATCATTTTTCTGTCACCACAAAGATCCTCTCTGAAGCGTGATCCAAGTAGGTCACTCTGCCTGGGCTATCAGGATCCTTAAACTCATAGATCATGATTGTTCCTATATCAATTGGCCAATCAGATTTATACCTCCAAAAGGCTTCATCAGTTTCTCGGTTCAGAAGCAGATCTATGCTCTTATTATCTTGGGGAATCCACTCTGGTGCGATAATCCTAGTGAGAACAGATTTGCCTCGGGGGGTCCTCGGTTCTTCACCCATGTTTCCTTGCTCTAGGTCACCTAAGTCCGTTCCTGGAATCTCATTCCCAAATTCATCAGTCCTATCTGGATGACTGGTGACTACATATATTGTCCCTTCCTTGTCTAAGTATGCTCCGTTTTCGAACTTGACAGCTGGGCGCTCTAATCCAATGGATTGATCAGGATTTTTAACCTGTACCACAGATCTTCCTAGGCCGTCCTCATAGATGGTAGCGCCCAATCGGTTGGTCCTAAGGTATTCCAACTGCGTTTTGTAAGGGCCTTCTACCCTGTGCAAGTATGGCACTCCTGAACTTCCCGTAGGTCTGTCCATGCCTTGAGACATTTCTGATTCACTAGTCTCAGAGCTAGGGTAGTATGAGTGGTGGCTCAACTGCTGGGCCCAAGACCTAGCAGTGTGGTTGACAGTGGCCTCTGAAGACCTAAGGCTTTGTCTATCTCTCCCTAGATGTCGCCCTGATCTAAGGTTCATAAGCCTAATTGAATAACCCAAATTTGCCCAAGTACAACCTCGTTGCGGAGTTCTTTTGTATCTGTTACTGGATTCTTTTTAGTTGATTACCGTGTTAACATTCTTGTCTGATATCACGTTGCAAGGTATATTTGAGTGTAGTTTCGCACTTAAAGTTGATCGTTCCACGTTAAGTTCTTTTCCTTTAAAGTTCTCGACAGTACAAAGATTATGTTCTTATCTTGAACTTGAAAGTTTAGGTATTCTTCAACTTGATAATTGCCTATCGTCGCCCTGACTTACTCCTACCTCTAGTCGTTCTTAGCCTAAGCTAGGAATTGACAAAGGGGAGTTGAGAATATTCCGACCTTTCTTGCTGATCCTTGTTCTTTAGTGCTCGAGAAGTTGATTCTCAGGCTTGCACAAAGCCCTTGCTTGGACGCGCTCAATTGCTTCTCAATAGTCTTGCATCAGTCCCAAGATTAGTTCGAGAGTTAAATTCAATTGACAGACTAGACCACTTTCATGCATGTAACTCACCGACCAAATTATCCCTTGCCTTTATAAAAAACAATCCCAAGGATCCCTCAGTTTTCCTACCTCGGGTATGGTCAACTTCAAAAACCCTATCTAGTAATCCTGATCTTAATTTTCACATAACCAGTGGAAGTTTTGGTTGTAATTCCCACGAGCTTTCCAACAAAACAAGAATCACAGCAATTGGATTTTGTATGAGAAAGTTATCTCCGATCAGGGTTTAGGTGCTAAAACAGGGTTCAAAACAGTTTACTCAGGCATACAGGAATTCTTGAATTACTTGGGTTGCGGCCTCATAATGTAATGCTAAACCCTTAAAAGTTCCCCAAAAAATTAGACCACTATTTTTTGCCCATAAAAATTGGCCAAATTTGCCCTTCTATCGCGTTCGCAAGTTCTGTCAGTCGCGATTGACAGGTCAGTCGCGATTGATGTGTCGATCGCGATTGACAGGTCCGTCGTGGCTGTCAGTCACGATTGATGTGTCGATCGCGATTGATAGGTCCATCGTTGCTGTCAGTCGCGATTGATGGGTCAATCGCGATTGACACGTGGCTCGAAAAGTCAATCGGTCGTGGTCAAAGGGTCGTTGACTCTGTCAATCACGATTGATGGGTCGATCGCGATTGACAGGTCGGTCGCGAGGGTCTGTCCGTCGTGGTCAAACAATCGTTGACTGTGTCGGTCGCGATTGACAGAGCCGTCATGGGCTGTCAGTCGCGATTGATGGGTCGATCGCGATTGATGACTCGATCGCGATTGACACGTGTCACGCGTATGATCTGTCCGCCGTGGTCAATCGGTCGTTGACTCTGTCGATCGCGATTGACAGAGCCGTCGTGGGCTGTCAGTCGCGATTGACTGGTCGATCGCGATTGACAGGTCTGTCCATCGTGGTTCATCGATCGCGATTGACAGAGCGATCGCGATTGACAAAAATCTGATGAATTTCAAAAATCTAAACACAGTTTTGGGAAGCTCTAGGTCTGTAGATCATGGTTTTGTACTTTGTTTGGCAAATGGAGCATTTTTTCTGTCGGTCGCGATTGACAGAGGTCGGCGACACCGAGATAGTTGCCCAGATTTCCATACCTGCGCGGAGTGCTGGAGATGGTGATGCTGCTGGAACCTGCAACACAGCTCACGAAACATGCAAAAATTGCACACACAATATCGCTCTCTCGCTCTCTCTCGCTCTCTCTCACAAGTGGAATGAGGGAAATGAAAGGAGGAAGGAGATATGATAAAAAAACTGAAATTTTTGCGATGATGGAGATGGAGGTGGGAGATGGTGAGGATGATGATGGTGATGATGGTGGTGAGGTAAGGAAGAGAAAAACAAGAAGAGTAAAGAAATTACCTACGACGCCAATGTCTCAACTATACATCTTACCATCACACGCTTGTCCTCAAAGCTCGATCCCCGGCAACGGCGCCAAAATTTGGTGTAGCTCAGTGATGAGTAGCACCTCCTTTAATGTCAATCCGGGAAGACGTGAGGATGGTATGAAGACCTCGAGCAAGTGAAGGCACAAGTGCGTGAGTGAGAAGCACACCAACATGCACACACATACACACACACGCGCACACACAGTAAGACAAAGAGTGAGAAGCAATGGAGTTCTTAGATTACTTTCAAAAAGCTCTTACAAGTTCATTTCAATTACAATCTAACCTCAAAAATGAGCTCTCTAGCTCCTTTTATAGTTTTTGACTAGCTTTGGCCCTATCCAGACCTAGTGTCCGGCCTAGTTAAGAATTAGGTTCCAGGGCTGTTGAGAAAAGGGGAGCAACAACCCTAACCGCCTCACATGGAAGTGAGAAGTTTCTCCAAGTTGGGGCAAAGAATGGGAGAAGAGGTTCACCCACACTCATGGACCAATGGCAACTATGGCCAACGTCACAAGGAGCAAAGGGGAACATCCTCCCAACCATGCACACACACATGCAAATCCATACACCAAGATCATCACCTTGCACACAAGGAAACAGGAGAGTAGCAAATGACACCTTCTTCCATTACCAAAATGGAGGCCAAGGCCATGGCCAAGGGACCTCCTTTACAAGAAGTGAGCCTCTATTTATAGGCTCTGCATAATTCCCCATGTGCTCATTTGGAAAAGTCAAAAAGTAGCACATGGTCATATCTCTCTAGATTCTTTCTAACAACCCACTCTTAAAGAAATGGGCGCGTGGAGAGTTTCCTACGTGGGAATTTGAACTTGTGCAAAAAGGAGGTTCAAGGAAAAGGGCTTCAATACCATAGTCTAAAGCAAATATCAAAAAGGGGCTTAGGAGAGTGTTCATATGGACATCTCCTAGATACAAGGAAAAAGGTATTTTTATGAGGGCTAAAGGATGCCATAGCATGAGAAAAAATATGGGCAACCCTTGTAGAAACACCCTCCTCCTCCTAGACTTTGTCGCCCTCGACAAAGCTAAGAAATGAGACACATATATTGCTGGATTGGTCCATGTTTGGAGTCTTCAAGTCTTCAAATCTGCAGCACTTCCAGTCTGAATTTAGTAAGGCTGCAAATCATTTGAATCAACAAGCCATCTGCCTTCAAAACTTCACTCCAACAATGCTGAGCGACACAATCCCCTTGGGGGCAGTCAGTCCAGCCTCCATCTAATGTGCCTTCTGTCAAAGCTCCAATACCTGAAATTTAAACATACACAACAAGTAGACTGAATTTGAAAAGAAGCAGCCACAAAATGTAAGTCCATGTTTAGTTTCCACTTCAGGGGACATCTTTCACTTAGGACTTGTTCTTCTAATGAGAAGAGCTCCTAAAAAATCTTCTCATCTAAGTGCTCCAAAAAATGATGCCATAATCTGTTATTTCCAAGTGAGTGTGACATATTGCATTGTATAGTACGAGATGAATATGTAGTTGCAAGTTTAACTTATGTGCCTGCCATCATTCACATAGGATGTGGAACCCTCATAACGTGATCTTCAAAGTAGAAATGTGGGACAAATCAGGAGTCAATAGATGATTGGGTAATCAAACAAAGAAAACAAATCATTAGATTCACCCCAACTCCTCAGATGTGAGGGAAGTGGACTACTGTATGCTCTGAAAACATCTTGCAAACATGCGATATGACTGCATTTCAAAGAATACTACCTCAACAGGAAGCAATTGTACCAAGGATTTCAAACAGAGTATCTGTCCATACTGGTGGTGATGACAAAAATAAAACATAAAAAGTTCTCATATGATGCCATCATCTGCCTATACATAGCGGAGCATTTGAACACACAAGACAATTATTAACTTCTATTTGTAGTAGCTTCCTTCGATGGGAGCAACAGAAAAAATCCCAAAGAGTCAACCATCCATCAAAAATTTGAACCTTAAGGTCACTCGTGCAATTAGTTACTAGCAAGCATGGAGATTTGCCTCTGCTAGAGCAAGCACTTGCTGCAAACTTTAAATGTATCATTTATGCATCAGAAACCACCACAAGATTTTTCGGAAAAAAATATTTATAGGTTATTCAAAAAGGTAAACCAATAAGTAGCCCTGAAGATCTAGAGTCACCATCATCCATCATCGAGCCCTTTGGGACCACCATTCATCATGACCACCGATTTTTGAGATGTTATGAATAGACCTGTAATTCCTTCAGAAACAGCAGATCATCTTTCACCAATAACTTCAATTGCATTTAATCAGCAAACCAGGAGTACTCAAAGTTTTGGCTAAGTCAGTTGTTGATGGAACCAAAATAGTCATATATTTTGATTATCATTCCTGCAAGTAACTCAAAACACATTCATTATGAGAGCAACTTCTGTGTGCCTTTACATAGATTCTCTTTCTGTGTTCTGCTAGGTAAGTCAATATTATGTTATGGCAGTTCAATGACCGTGTAACCACATAAGAGGAGCTCACAAGACCTTCAAGATGCACCTACAAAGGAATATTTCAACAACAACCTGCATTAGTAGTGCACCTACTGTAGTGCTCAAGTGCAACAAACTTCCCTTGAGTAGATTAGATCCTGAAGTTGCAATCAAAACACATGTGCAAACTGCATTCTCTGACCAGGTTAAGGGAACTATAATCAAAGTAGGATGATCCAATGTGGTAGCTTTAGCATCAAGTCCTGTAGAAAATCTGAACACAAAGCCACCTAGCAAGGTTGCATACTTTCATGCTTTTAACCTTCCACCCACAACTGATGGTGAAAGCTTAAGGAAGTTGTGATTAAAGCATCTATGGCATACATATAGAGAACATTTATCCTTATACAAATAAGCAGGCATGTTAGACAAACTGTTATCTGAACACAATTCCTACCCGAAACCAACAATAGCCACCTGCAATGATTGTTCATAACCCACACTCCAAAAATTGTCATGAGTATTAATTCAACTTATTATCCTAGCTTTTATAGACCTCTGCCCTAGTCATAGATGGAAACTATGGAGTTTCTTGTTCTTACTAATTGTAGCCAATAGAATCCCTTGGCATACTCGATTCTTAGCAACCCAACTTCTAGATCCTTGGGAATTTACATGTGTTCCTTCACCAGTGTTGTGAGGGATCAGTACTGGACACAAACCCACGCATACTTCTACAATATTTCAGATAGCAAACCTCAACATGATGAAACTCCGTCATTTGTGGTCCCTCAGTTCTTCAATTATAAACACCAAGAGTGATGAACACCTTTACCCAAGAGTTCCATCCTAAAGTGTCCCCCTCTTCCAACTCCTCAACCAATGATGTAGCAAGGCAAGCTCCAATTTTTGCATAACAAAACAATTATCTTTATGATGGTACAACATCACAGTACGTAAGGGCCAAACGTTCGCCAAGAAAGAGACATGTAAAAATAACAAACTGTACTGTAATTTTATAGACTTCAACCCATCTTTACAACAAAATCAGAGTCGGAAGTCCTCCACCTCCCAACCATTAGGGGTCCTAGTGGGTATTCTGATGTGGTAGTGTTTAAACAACAAACATCTTCCTGACATAACAAAATCTACCTAAAACAAATCCTCATGAAGAGGAAGTCTTTTCCTGCAATTTCATATCATTGAGCTCAAATGGTTAAGAATCCATGAAAGGCAAGAACTTGTAGTGTCCCCATATGTCACGATCACTTGTTTATAAGAACAATCACTGAGCAGATATATGAGCATGGAAGAAAGCTGAAACAACATTCAGTGAATTACACCGTGTGTATTTTTTCCCAAAGTGATATGTATGGCAAGGGTCAAAAAGTCCTTCAATTTATCAAGAGCAATTCCTGCAGAGCATGGTGTCAAATCATTTAAGAGGAGTGGATGAGAATCAATAATAAAGTTTCTAAATGTGTAGGTATTATGAAGAGCTTTTATCATGAACCAACAGACGAATTTAGTATCTGTAGTCATTCAATACTCAATTTATCCAATCAATACTAGTCACAAGGCTAAAAATCTCTTCCTTGCTTTCAGTGCTTGGAAGTGTGCATCCTTGTGGGCCTATGCAAGCTAGGTGCAGTGAGATAGAAAATTTAACGAGACCTCCTTGTATCCTTCAAATCAAATAAACGACCTACATAGCAGTGAGCCGATCCACTGAACCATATTCTTTGCATTGTGACTCCTGCCAGTAAGTCTTGAATGTCATAAAATGATGAGAAGAAACAATTACTTCCCTATGTCTCTAGTTAGTAAACCAAAACATTAAGCCATCAGAGTGGAGGTCACTTTACAACAAAACCCTTTCAGAGACGAAAATATATTTTTATGAATCAGAAAGGACAAGGAATTCCTCCTCCTGGAGTCATATATGTGAATGAACGTCAACTGTTAGCCACCACCTGCCATGCTTCCGTTGTAAACCACCAAACTATGTAGCCAGACAGGAATCAAAGCTGAAAGCAAGGAGTCCAAGGACAACCCTCAATACCCTAGATTGAGTCAACCGAAAACTCATGGTAGGCATTACAAAAGGAAAAGAGGATCAACTCCTTCAACCCGCAGATGTTTGACATATTTCAATGCAGATATTACTCAGAAATTCGCTGGAAAAAGTAGAAGCATGGCTCATTTTCTAATCTTGATAATCTTATGTTGGTAACCAACACTACAGAATAGTTCATACATTTCAAGATTTCTATCTGGACGTAAACATAAATTAATGCCAAAGATTGAGATACTTATGCTTAGTCACATGATCCTGTAACTTAAAGTTTACATCACTCATCCCAGTTAAGTTTGATGTGAGGTCCTTGCTTCCCAGCCCTGCTTTGAGGTAGAACATTCCACTGTGGGTACACTGAGCATAACAATATTAGCATTGGCAGGCATGATGATAATTATGACCAACAATAAGTAGCGAAATGGCAAAGAAGAACCAATATGACCCTAATAGGCTGCAACAGTTACAGCAGCAAACCGATGGCACCTCCGGATATGAAAGAGAATTCGTCGCATTGCTACCTGTCGTGAGGTTTCCTGTGCTTGTCTTCTATTGTGGTGCATAAACCATGTTCTTGCATCTCGACCAAAGCATCAATGCATTCGGTTCTTCATGAGTCTTTGTTAAATATACATCTCAACCAACATGAAACCCTTAAGGGAGGGAGCATGCTCGGCACAATCTCGCACATATGGAACTAGAGTGGGGGGAGTCGGCTCAATCAAAACTATAGAGACCCAAAGCTCAACCCCGCTTTGAAGTGAAATGCACATGACCAAAGCAGGTAGCCAAGGGGTCAAGGTCACCGTAAGACCTCCAACACAGAGTGCAGCAACCTTGGAGCAGGACTTAATGCACAGGTGGGGTAGGAGAGAGAACTAATTATTTGCCCCTTCCGAGATTTCTTCAGGCAACCTCAAATGCGAGCATCCCAAATGGAAGGTATTATCACTGAATCTGATCAAAAGAACGAAGAAGAAGAAGACCTAGTTAGTGCACATGCTTCAGACAACACTCCGCAATGATGTCTCACCCTGAAGCCCAACATCAATAGAGAAATGACACAGGATAATGGGGGCAAGAAGCTCAACGCAGGTGGGGAAGCCCTTTCTCAGAGCATCCAGAAGCTTGAGAACTCATACGGCCATGAACTGATTGGGTGAAGAGGTGAAGGAGATAGAAGCCCGAGGCGTCGCATTACTGCCACCACTGTGCTCCGTTTGGGAACAAATGAAGTAGAGCAGCGAGGAGGGATGCCGCACGCAACACTGATCCTTCTGAGTGCGAAGATGGGAAGCCGAAGGAAAGAAACAAGAAGGAAACTTCCTTGAATCTCTCAGAGCAGCGAGAAGGGACGCCGCACGCAACACTGATCCATCTGAGTGCGAAGATGGGAAGCCGATGGATCCAAAGTTGATTATGGTGCACTTGTGGAGGAAAGATCCTCACATGACAGTCACGACGACAAAATTAACCCTACAGGAAGCATCAGAGGGGGAGCTCTGCGGAGCTTGCCCCCGCCATAGCCCTAGAGCCAGACCTTCGTGCTCTAAGGGAATGGAAGAAAGAGAGTGAAAGAGGATCACCTCCCCCACTTAGCTCGCATGCAAGAATCAAGGAGTAAATGCTCCACCAACTTCTAGCGTCTTCATTGATCGTATAAGGACGAAACCATAAATGGACCGAAATAACCTCCACCGAGCTCACATGAGTGAGTTCTACTTGAGTTTGGGAAAAAGAGGGCATTGATCTACCTTCCCCCCTTTGCTCCAAGGATTTTGAATTCCGAGCTTCTTTATGAGTATCCCAAGGATAATTCGTGGAAAAAGGACAGATTCAAGGGACGAGAGGGAAGAGGCAAAGGAAGAACATACCTTGTCCCTCCCTTCCAGGCTATCACAAAGAAAGAGATGGCAGAGGTGAAAAGTGATGACCAAATGTGTGTATGAGAGAGAAAGAGAGAGAGAGAAGAGGGTTAAGGGGTGTTTTGTTTTTTTTTTTTAATGCAACAAACAAAAATAAAGAACTAAACTACTCAAAAATTAAAAGAGAGGTACCCTAGGCCAACCGAAGGCCACACGTATTCATCCTCCTCCAAGTGTCAAGGTGCATCTCACGAAGTATGGACACGCAAACTTGGAAAAACCAACGGCTAAAGGCCGACGTCCTCGGCAACGGCGCCAAATTGTTGAGAAAAGGGGAGCAACAACCCTAACCGCCTCACATGGAAGTGAGAAGTTTCTCCAAGTTGGGGCAAAGAATGGGAGAAGAGGTTCACCCATGCTCATGGACCAATGGCAACCATGGCCGACGTCACAAGGAGCAAAGGGGAACATCCTCCCAACCATGCACACACACATGCAAATCCATACACCAAGATCATCGCCTTGCACACAAGGAAACAGGAGAGTAGCAAATGACACCTTCTTCCATTACTAAAATGGAGGCCAAGGCCATGGCCAAGGGACCTCCTTTACAAGAAGTGAGCCTCTATTTATAGGCTCTGCATAATTCCCCATGTGCTCATTTGGAAAAGTAAAAAAGTAGCACATGGTCATATCTCTCTAGATTCTTTCTAACAACCCACTCTTAAAGAAATGGGCGCGTGGAGAGTTTCCTACGTGGGAATTTGAACTTGTGCAAAAAGGAGGTTCAAGGAAAAGGGCTTCAATACCATAGTCTAAAGCAAATATCAAAAAGGGGCTTAGGAGAGTGTTGATATGGACATCTCCTAGATACAAGGAAAAAGGTATTTTTATGAGGGCTAAAGGATGCCATAGCATGGGAAAAAATATGGGCAACCCTTGTAGCAACAAGGGCTCTTTTGAGGGCTCAAACGAGATCTAAAAAATATGAAAATTGATATGTAGGAACTTCTAAGGCTCCTCAAGCTCAAGGACTCCTTGGCTTGCACAAAATGGAGCTACAAAATTACGAAATGGTATTTACAATGGTTTTTAGTGATTAAAATCACTATTTGTGTAGGGATTTTCTCTGTTGATTTGTCGTACACATCTTTGAGCTCCCTACTTGCTCTTTCTTCTTGTGTGCTCCACTCCTTGATGTCTGAAAAATTTAGATGGCCTACTTGCCAGATCTTCTTTGGCTACTGTGTCTGCCTGTGCTATCTCTTCGTTCCGACCCTCTTTGTCTTGTGGCTCCTTCGGTTCCCTGACTGCTGCCAACAAATATTCAGCAGATGTTGGCTTGCACAGGGTTTTTGGGTTTTTGTGTGACTGTCCGAAGTGGGGATTGTGTCCGTTGCCCTGGCCCTCACTTGAAAAAATGATCTACAGTATATGTTGATGTTTTGCTGTGTACAGATGGTTGTTCCTCAGATTCTTAGAGTGGATCCCCACTCTGGTATGATCATGTCTGCTCATATGGTCGGGGATGACAGTCAGGATCCGGTTGTGACTTTCTTTTTTACTATCTCTTCTGGGGGACTATGTCTCAGGTCCTATCTACACACAACAAGATACTAATAGTTCTTTCTACATGTTGGTGATGGTGCACACTCACCAATCAGGAAGCTTGTTGGATGCCAAAGCTGGTGGTGCCCTACAATCTAATTTTTACTCGGGGTGTATTGTTAGATTTTGGACTTGAGCTACTTCAGTGTGCGACTATCCTATTTTGGGGATTGTGTCCACTTTCCCAGCCATCCTGTGGGAATCTTGGTACAGCTTTAATGTTGGGACTGCTCTTAAGTGTTGTGTATGCTGCATGCTTTGTCTTATTTGCAATGGTTGTGTATGCACATGGAGCTTTTGGACTGGCAGTTTTCAGGTCCTCTAAAGACTTGATCAGAAGGATTGCTGCATATTTGGCACCAGCGGTAATTGGGTTGACTCAACACTGAAGACTTGCTCAGAAGGATTGCTGCATATTTGGCACCAGCGGTAATTGGGTTGCCCCTTAGGGGGATTGTGTCGCTCAACACTGAAGACCTGAAGACTGAAAACTTGCAAATTTGAAGATTGAAGAGCTACATATCTGAAGACTTGAAGACCCAAACCTGGACAGTGCTGCAATGTATGCCCCTCTTATCTTAGCTTTGTCGAGGACGACAAAGTCTAGGAGGAGGAGGGTGTTGAGTATAGGGTATGCACACATTTTCATTTGTACATAGGAACCCTTTTTTTTGTATATACCTAGAGTTTCACATGAGAACTCCCTCTTAGACACCTTTTGATATTTCTCCAAAAGTAAGGCTTTTGAAACATTGTGAATACTCACATCTTTGGTAGATATGTAGAAAAATCTCCATGCACGTATTCTTGGAGATATGGTTGTTAGAAAGAATATATCCCAAGATCTTTTTGAGATATGTTAGTTAGGCATGTGCTCCTTTTTGACTAATCAAAAAGAGCACATGGGGGAATGTGTCTAGCCTATGTATAGAGGCTTATTTCTTGTAATGGGGGAGCTTTTCATCGTGCTCTCATGTAAAATCCTTTCAATGGAAGAACTCTCCTTTCTCTTAAGGCTTTGTACATATGTGTATTTAGTCTTGGAGTGTGTGAGAGTGAGGTGTGTGTACATGCTAGCATTTCCTATGTGTGTAAGTAGAGTGTTGCAATTATCTTGTATTTTACATATGTGACTAGGATCCTTGACTCCCATTGCTCCATATTTTCAAGCATGTGGCATAGCTGCCGACTGATGCCCAATGGCTTGAACATGATGGAGGATGGGGTGGATGAAAGGAGAGTCTTTCTTGGGCCTTCCTTCTTGCTTCCATGCAAGGTGGTGTGGGTCTTGGCTCCCAAGGGCATAGTAAAAATTGTTGTACTATGCCCTTGGGAGCCAAGACCCACACCACCTTGCATGGAAGCAAGAAGGAAGGCCCAAGAAAGACTCTCCTTTCATCCACCCCATCCTCCATCATGTTCAAGCCATTGGCCATCAGCCGGTAGCTATGCCACATGCTTGAAAATATGGAGCAATGGGAGTCAAGGATCCTAGTCACATATGTAAAATACAAGATAATTGCAACACTCTACTTACACACATAGGAAATGCTAGCATGTACACACACCTCACTCTCACACACTCCAAGACTAAATACACATATGTACAAAGCCTTAAGAGAAAGGAGAGTTCTTCCATTGAAAGGATTTTACATGAGAGCACGACGAAAAGCTCCCCCATTACAAGAAATAAGCCTCTATACATAGGCTAGACACATTCCCCCATGTGCTCTTTTTGATTAGTCAAAAAGGAGCACATGCCTAACTAACATATCTCAAAAAGATCTTGGGAAATATTCTTTCTAACAACCATATCTCCAAGAATACGTGCATGGAGATTTTTCTACATATCTACCAAAGATGTGAGTATTCACAATGTTTCAAAAGCCTTACTTTTGGAGAAATATCAAAAGGTGTCTAAGAGGGAGTTCTCATGTGAAACTCTAGGTATATACAAAAAAAAGGGTTCCTATGTACAAATGAAGATGTGTGCATACCCTATACTCAACAGCTGTAAGGGAATTAGGCTCCGAATTTCGAGAAACGGAAGGAGAAGGAGAATGATTGCGAGGAAATGAAGTGGAAGGTAGTGAGGGTGGAGAAGTGGAATCGGAGGGGATGGAATAGGTGGGAATTGACAGAGCGAGGTTAGCCTGAGCGATAGACAACACGTTGGTATGTGGTGCAAGAGGTATTGATAGCATAGGAGGAAGAGAGATGTGATCAATCTGAGAGGACCGATCAACGACAAGGATATCCGGTGTGGTGGATGCGGGGGGAGTAAAATTGGAAATGGTCGGATGTAGTGTCGACGTGATGAAATCCGAGGGGTACTCAGGAGCATCAGAATGTTCCATGGCTGTAGGAGGGGGGAATAATGGATAGTAGGAGGGGGAGGTGACTGAGCATTAGGATTGCTAGGATGAGTGTTGGGGAGGGGTGGTGCGGAAAGTGGGATGATGAGGAGGGGAGGTGGGAGGGCTTGCATAGGCAGAGGAGATGTAGATAGAGGATAAGAGCAAGCCGCCGGCAGAGGTAAGAATGACCAACTCGATGAGTTGCATATATAGCGAGGAGGAACCAAAACGCACCTCTTAAAAAAGGATGGTAACGCTATAAAGTATGTACTAAAGAGAGGGTACTAAACATCAATTTTGCACCCACACAAGAGAAAGAGAAAGAAAGGGCTAACATGAAAAGTAGCTATGGAGAAAATGGACGCCAAACTTTCTACAAGCAGCAGAGAAAAAGGAATGGTCGGGGAAGGAGATTTACAGAGATCGTTTTAGTTGTTAGCTTTTAGCCAAGCTTTTAGTGGCTAGCGTGTGGGGATGGTGTGTCGCCCTCGATTGAAGGGGATGCTCGGGTAAAGAGAGAGAGAGAGAGAGACAGAGAGAGAGAGAGAGAAGGGGGAGATAAGGGCGGGGGTGTGGGGTAGGGGGGTGTGCGGGGTGGGGGATGGCACTGTTGAGGGATCACTCACGATCTGACATACAGACAGACATAAAAGAAAAGAAAAGGAAAAAAATGGAATCTTCAGAAAATCAAAAACCTCAGTTGTACAGTGTACGAAATCAGTGCACGGTGTGCGCATAAACAGAGCAATAAACCGCGGTGTGCGCATAACCTGTGCATAATGCTCGCATAACGTGGAAGAGCGCAGAAGGAAAGTGTATATATACACCAAGGATTGAAGCTCTCGATATATATATATATATATATATATATATATATATATATATATATAAAAGAGAGATCACATATGAGTGAAGAGAGAGTGAGAAGTTCTCAGAAGATGCCATAGATCGCGTATGTATAGACGAATAACAGAAACCTGGAATGTCAGGTATTCGTCTAAGAGGGATGGTAATAAGAAACTACTCAGTGTAGGAGAGTTTCTACAGCTTGAGCAAGAAGAGGCCAAGCTAATTTGTACACATCTTCTCTAATAGAAAACACATGTTCATGTGGAAGCTCGCGCGTACTGTTCGCATGTGAAGAATCTGAGTTTTGTCCTTTCGTGTTACGGTAGAATGTTCATTAACCATTAACAGTTACAGTTTGTTACTAAACGTGTACTCTCTTAGTAAACGAATGTCTCGATCAAAGTTATCTCAGTAAACGCATTTTTAGTCAATTATAGTTTTCTCAGGAAGCAAGTTTTTCCGGTAGAACAACGAAGTATATCTCACAGTAGAATTTGAAGCTTTGTATGAGAGATGGCTCATCTTGTAGCTAACGTCTCTACTTTAAGCTGATCACAGTTTCCAGTGGAATGGATATGTACACACAGTACAAAGCCTAACCGGAAAGTGGCACTTCAGAACTGTGAAGTTTTCTTTAAACTTCAAGAAGAAGTTCATTCAGTGAAGGAAGTTTACGTATCACTTTCTTACTTCACATAAATTCATTTGAAGTAATCACGAGCAGAATCGAAGTTCATTCTGGTGATATTCCGATGAAATTTCAGTGACGTCCTAGTGATAGTCCGGTGAAGTTCCGGTGGATTTTAAGTCGCAGTTTAACACAGTTAAGCGACAGGAATCCTGCTAAGCTACTGTTGATTACAGAGGTGTTCTATATCACTCTAGCTTAGCTTCCTATTCGGCGGCGTGGCAATTTCCGTAGGCCTGACAGGGTTCAAGCCTTGCCATGACGACCATCATCAGTGGTAACAGTGCGAAAGTTATCGCCGACAAGTGGTATCAGAGCGGGTTAGTTCCAACAAGCGGCATCAGAACCAAAAGACTCTCAAAGGCAACCTATAGCAAACAAGAAGATCATGGGAGATCATGTCCAAATTGATAAGCTGGACAGAGATAATTATCTCACATGGGTAATGCGTATGGAAGCCTTACTTATGAGTAAGGACTTAATGATGTATGTGACCGGAGAAGAAAAGAAGCCGACCTTCGAAGATGATAGCCAACCGGAAAAAGAAGAGTTAGAAGCTTTGAAGCTGTGGCAGAAGAAAGATGCAATGGCAAGAGCCTACATCTACAACACTGTTTCAGATCATCTACTACCGCACATTAGAGGTTTGGAGAAAGCAGAGGACATATGGAGCGCATTGGAAGACCACTTCCAAAATACTACGAAAGCTAGAAAGGCTAGCTTATGGTCCGAGTTCACAACGTTCAAAAAGAAGCCGAGTCAAAGCATTAGTGACTACGTCACTAAAATGAAGGATCTAGCAGATAGTCTTGGATCCATAAATGAAGACGTCGAAAATCACAGATTGATAGCACAACTGCTCACAGGGTTGAGAGGAGATGAAAGGTGGAAACCTTTCGTACTCTCAACTGAACTTTCCTTAAATCACTTTGTACCAGATTTAAATAAGTTGCTTGGTTTGATGCTCACATATGAGCAAGATCTGAAAGGAGATGGAGATAAGGGACAAAACTATGCAATGTACACGAAGAACAAAAAGAAAGGAGATAAAGGTAAGTCAAAAGATGAAGAGGATTCGAACTCTCAGGCTTATTATGCAAGAGATAAAGGCATCGGCAGAGGAAAAGCAAGAGGTTTTGGAAGAGGAAGAAGTAGTCAGAATACCAACAAGAAAGCTTGCTGGATTTGTGGACTAAGTAATCACCTGGCGCATGACTATTGGCACAACCAACAGGGATCAAATCAAAATCTGAATGGTAACAGCAGAGGCAGAAGCGGAAGATATCAAGGTAACTTCCAAAGGGGTAGACAAAATCAAAGAGGAGGCTATGGTAGAGGTGGAACAAGAAGTTGGGGAGAGAATCAATCCTAGTAACAACACCACCTATAACAACTACGCAAATGACACGCAGAATGAAAGTCATACATCGTTGATGATGAACTCCATCAGCACATCTGATAACGAAGATCTAAAGGTATTTTACATTGACTCTGGATGTTCTAATCACTTGTCAGGAAACATAGAACTGATGTCAGAACTGGAAAAAGGTAGTTCGTGTCACACTGTTCAAACAGGTGACAATACAAGACATAGCGTGCATTCAATTGGAAAGGTGAAATGTAAGAATGGAGCAGATTTGCTAACCAATGTTTTGTATGTTCCGACAATACCAAAAAATTTGATTAGTGTGGGACAGATAGTTGAGAAAGGATTTCAGGTGAGATTTACAAACAAAGGAGTATTTGTAGAAGATCCCGAGAACGGATATAATCAGATCGTCTCTGGTAAGAAAGAAGGAAGAATCTTTACTTTAAGAGTACAAGGGAACATTGGCCAAGTGTTGCTCACACATGGAGAAAAGATAATTATAGAACTTGATCTATGGCATAAGAGATTAGGTCACTTCAATGAAAAAGGAATTAAAGCTATGATCGCAAATCAGTCTGTAATAGGATTACCAAACATACAGAATCAACATATGATTCACAAATGCGAAGCTTGTCAGATGGGAAAAGCCCACAGGTTACCTTTCCAGAAGAAAGGATTCAAACATGATGGTGTGCTAGAACTCATACATACAGATGTATGGGGACCAACGAAAGAAGGATCAATCAGCGGATCGAGGTACTATGTCTTATTCATTGATGATGCAACAAGGTGGATAACTCTTTATGTTTTGAAAGAGAAATCAGAAGTGTTTGGATCTTTCAGACATTTTCATGCATATGCTGAAAGACTCATAGGTCGAAAGCTTAAAAGACTGAGGTCTGATGGGGGGGGAGAATATTTCTCCCAAGAATTCAATGACTATCTTTGGAATACAGGAATTAAGAGAGAAATAACCTGCATATATACACCACAACAAAACGGTGTAGCAGAAAGAAGGAACCGAACTCTAGTCGAGTTTGCTTGAGCTATGCTGAAAGAAAAGAATTGTCGAGATTATCTTTGGGCTGAAGCCGTAAATACAACTACATACTTGGTAAACAGATTACCATGTACAGCATTAGAAGGAATGACCCCTTATGAAGCCTGGTGGGGAAAGAAGCCAACACTTGATCATTGTAAAGTTTTTGGATCAGTAGCGTATGCTTATGTACCATCACAACTAAGACATAAGCTTGAACCGAAAGCAGAGAAATATGTGGTCGTCGGATATGATGAAAAGCAGATGGGTTACAGGTTATGGAGTCCTCTAACAAAACAATTTACTGTTTCCAGAGATGTAACATTTGATGAACAGAAAAGCTGGTATGCAGATCAGAGTCATACAACTGAAGAATTTGAAGAAGAGATAAAAAGAAAAGAGAAAGGTAAATCAATCGTGTAGGTGAATAAAGATGAAGATTATATGCAGGCAAGTACGTCCAGGACCGAATTAGGTATGAGAAACGAAGATGAAGATGTGTATTCAGATGCACACGAAGTTGTTGCTAAACCAAATGGTAAGAAAGTAATCGGAAATAAATGGGTTTTCAAAGTTAAGAAACTTGCAGATGGAAGGATAGCCAGACATAAAGCAAGACTGGTTATCAAGGGCTATGCTTAGACACATGGCATAGACTATGATGAGATGTTCAGTCCGGTGGCAAAGATGTCGACCATAAGGACAGTGATTGCTATAGCAGCATCAAAAGGATGGAAGCTAAGTCAACTAGATATAAAGAATGCATTCCTGAATGGATATATATCAGACAAAGTCTACATGGAACAACCAGAAGGTTTCGTAAATTCCAGATACCCAGAACATGTGTGCAGACTAAGAAAAGCACTTTATGGACTGAAGCAAGCTCCAAGAGCTTGGAACTACAGACTTGTGAAGTATCTCAATGAACTTGGATACCAAAGTTTGAAGGCAGATGCAAGTCTACTCATCAAAAGAACAGAAGAAGGAATGATCTACATTTGTATCTATGTAGATGACATAATAATTATAGGTACCTCAGATGCAGGAATCGCAGAGGTAAAGAAACTGCTCGAAAAGGAATTCAAGGTCAGTGACCTGGGAAAGTTATCATACTTTCTAGGTATGGAAATCACATATACAGATCATGGTGTATATGTTACGCAAAAAGAGTATCTTCTAAACTGGCTAAAGAAGTTTAAAATGGAGAATTGCAGAGAAGCTTCAACACCACTTGAAGTAAATCATAAACTTAGTAAATATGATGGTGCAGAGTTCAAAGATATAAAGAAGTATCAGTCGTTAGTAGGAAGCCTAATTTACGCTATGCTAACAAGACCGGATCTCAGCTATCCCGTGGGAGTTCTTTCACAGTTTATGCATTGTCCGACAAATCAACATTGGGTTGGAGGACAAAGAGTTCTTAGATATATCAAAAGAACTATAAAGGAAGGATTATACTATCCTTTTACATCAGATATAAAGCTGAGAGCATTCAGTGACTCAGACTAGGCAGGAAGTCAAGATGACAAAAGATCAACACACGAGTATATGATATACTTAGGAGATAAGCTGGTAAGCTGGTGTTCAAAGAAGCAACACACAGTAGCATTATCGTCAACAGAAGCCGAATACAAAGGACTCATAGAAGCAGCAAAAGAAATAATATGGATGCAGATCTTGTTCAAAAGCATGGGTATTGATCAAGGTATACCAATTATACATGGAGACAATATGAGTTCTCTATATCTTGCAGTGAATCCGGTATTTCACGCAAGAACAAAGCACATAGAAATTTAGTATCATTTCGTGAGGGAAAAGGTAATGGAGAAGGAGATAGAAATAGTCTACACTCCTACGAAAGATCAGATAGCAGATATCTTGACAAAAAGCTTGGATGGAACAAAGACAAGCAGATTCAAAGAAATGGCAGGTATAAAAGAAAGAAAGATATATGAAAGACCGGAAGAGGTCAAATTAGTGATTGAGGGAGAGCTGTTGAGGAATCACTCACGAATTTGACATACAGACAGACATAAAAGAAAAGAAAAGGAAAAAAATGGAAACTTCAGAAAATCAAAATCCTTAGTTGTACAGTGTACGAAATCAGTGCGCAGTGTGCGCATAAACAGAGCAATAAACCGCGGTGTGCGCATAACGTGTGCATAATGCTCGCATAACGTGGAAGAGCGCAGAAGGAAAGTGTATATATACACCAAGGATTGAAGCTCTCGATATATATATATATATAAAAGAGAGATCGCGTATGAGTGAAGAGAGAGTGAGAAGTTCTCAGAAGACGCCATAGATCGTGTATGTATAGATGAATAACAGAAACCTCGAATGTCAGGTATGCGTTTGAGAGGGATGGTAATAAGAAACTACTCAGTGTAGGAGAGTTTCTACAGCTTGAGCAAGAAGAGGCCAAGCTAATTTGTACACATCTTCTCTAATAGAAAACACATGTTCATGTGGAAGCTTGCGCGTACTGTCCGCATGTGAAGAATCTGAGTTTTCTCCTTTTGTGTTACGGTAGAACGTTCATTAACCATTAACAGTTAAAGTTCGTTACTAAACGTGTACTCTCTCAGTAAACGAATGTCTCGATCAAAGTTATCTCAGTAAACGCATTTTCGGTCAATTATAGTTTTCTCAAGAAGCAAGTTTTTCCGGTAGAGCAACGAAGTATATCTCGCAGTAGAATTTGAAGCTTTGTATGAGAGATGGCTCATCTTGTAGCTAGACGTCTCTACTTTAAGCTGATCACAGTTTCCGGTGGAATGGATATGTACACACAGTACAAAGTCTAACCGGAAAGTGGCATTTCAGAACTGTGAAGTTTTCTTTAAACTTCAAGAAGAAGTTCATTCTGTGAAGGAAGCTTACGTATCACTTCCTTACTTCACATAAATTCATTTGAAGTAATCACGAGCAGAATCAAAGTTCATTCTGGTGATATTCCGGTGAAATTTCGGTGACGTCCCAGTGACAGTCCGATGAAGTTCCGGTGGATTTTAAGTCGTAGTTTAACACAGTTAAGCGACACGAATCCTGCTAAGCTACTGTTGATTACAGAGGTGTTCTATATCACTCTAGGTTAGCTTCCTATTCGGCAGCACGACAATTTCCGCAGGCCTGACAGGGTTCAAGCCTTGCCGTGACGACCATCATCAGCGGTAACAGTGCGAAAGTTATCGCCGATAGGCAGGGGATGGGGGGCGGGGGTGGGGGTGCTGCGGGGAAGGGGAGAGAGAGAGAGAGAGAGAGAGAGAGAGAGAGAGAGAGAGAGAGAGAGAGAGAGAGAGTGAGAGAGAGAGAGAGAGAAAGAAAGAAAGAAAGTCATATTAACGTCTTCTAAAGGCCAAACTTGGCCTATGAGACAAAACCATGTACAAGTGTAGTAACCCTATGCAGAAAATGAAATGAAATAAAAAGTACTCGCTACCCAAAGCTATATAGGGCTGGAAAAGACTCGAAAGACGTGGCTCTGACTCTGCAGATAATGGCCACCTGATACATGGGGGATCCATAATGTGAGTGAGTAAAATACCCTAGCTACTAGTGATGGGTGGACGTGGGTGTAGTATGTGGTACATCGATGGTGGTCTGAGTGCCTCCTGAAGTAAGACAACCCAGGGGGTGGTGGTACGCCTCTGCTCCATCATGCGGTCGTAGGCTGTCCTGATGCGTGAGATATCCTCCTGATATAGTCGTGGTCGACAATATCCAACCATGGGTGGTCGACGTCGTACTCTCTCTGCTTCTGCCTGGCGGAACGTGAGCCCTATAGATGGACCTATCTGATCTGATGTAGCTCAGCTCGTTGAAAGAACTGAGTAATGGTCTGCTGGTTCCTCACCCGTGTCTGATGTGTGGGCTGTAGTGACTGCTCTCGCCTCTCGTATGCTGCTGTAAGGAAGCGTCCCAAGCGTTGCTGGTCTCCCATAGTCATGCATAGCTAGAGCGACGACTCTATCTGAAATTGTGGTCGTAGGTCTAAGAGAGAGAGAGAGAGAGAGAGAGAGAGAGAGAGAGAGAGAGAAAGAGGAGGGGGGAGAAGGGGCGGAGGTGGGAGGGTAGCGGGGGGGCGGGGCTGGGGGGTTTGCGGGGTGGGGGATGGCGGGGTGGGAGGGGGGCGGGGGATGGCGAGGGGTGGAGGGGCAGGGTGAGGGCGCACCGGGGAAGGAGAGAGAGAGAGAGAGAGAGAGAGAGAGAGAGAGAGAGAGAGAGAGAGAGAGAGAGAGAGAGAGAGAGAGAGAGAGAGAGAGAGAGAGAGCGAGAGAGAGAGAGAGAAGGGGGAGATAAGGGTTGGGGCGGGGGATGGCGGGGGGTGGGGGCGGGGGTGGGGGCGGGGGTGGGGGCACTGCGGGGAAGGGGAGAGAGAGAGAGAGAGAGAGAGAGAGAGAGAGAGAGAGAGAGAGAGGAGGTGGGGAGAAGGGGCGGGGGTGGGAGGGTAGCAAGGGGCGGGGCAGGGGGTTGTGCGGGGTGGGGGAAGGCGAGGGTGGGAGGGCGGCGTGGGACAGCGGGGGGTGGAGGGGCAGGGTGAGGGCGCTACGAGGAAGGGGAGAGAGAGAGAGAGAGAGAGAGAGAGAGAGAGAGAGAGAGAGAGAGAGAGAGAGAGAGAGAGAGAGAGAGAGAGAGAAGGGGGAGATAAGGGTTGGGGCGGGGGATGGCGGGGGGTGGGGGCGGGGGTGGGGGTGCTATGGGGAAGGGGAGAGAGAGAGAGAGAGAGAGAGAGAGGAGGGGGGAGAAGGGGCGGGGGTGGGAGGGTAGCAAGGGGCGGGGCAGGGGGTTGTGCGGAGTGGGGGATGGCGAGGGTGGAAGGGGGCGGGGGACAGCAAGGGGTGGAGGGGCAGGGTGAGGGCGCTACGGGGAAGGGGGGAGAGAGAGAGAGAGAGAGAGAGAGAGAGAGAGAGAGAGAGAGAGAGAGAGAGAGAGAGAGAGGAGAGAAGGGGGTGGGGGTTGGAGGGGAGGGGGGGGCGGGGCAAGCCAGGGGATGGGGGCCATGGTGGGGTGGTTGGGGGGCGCTGTGGGGTGGGTGGGGGGCGTGGTGGGGTGGGGTGGTGGGGGGCGGCGCAGGTTGGTGGGGCAGGGGGGCGGGGGATGGCGGGGGGTGGAGGGGCGGGGTGAGGGGCTCTACGGGGAGGGAGGGAGAGAGAGAGAGAGAGAGAGAGAGAGAGAGAGAGAGAGAGAGAGAGAGAGAGAGAGAGAGAGAGAGAGAGAGAGAGAGAAAGAGAGAGAGAGAGAGAGAGAGAGAGAGAGAGAGAGAGAGAGAGAGAGAGAGAGAGAGAGAAGGGGCGGGGTGGCAGGGCAGGGGGTTGTGCAGAATTGGCGGGTCAGTGGGGTGTGCATTGGCGGGGGAAGGGGAGAGAGAGAGAGATAGAGAGAGAGAGAGGAGGGGGGGAGAAGGGGCAGGGGTGGGAGGGTAGCGGGGTAGGGGGTTGTGCAGGGTGGGGGATGGCGGGGGTGGGAGGGGGCCGAGGGATGGCGAGGGGTGGAGGGGCAGGGTGAGGGTGTTGCGGGGAAGGAGAAAGAGAGAGAGAGAGAGAGAGAGAGAGAGAGAGAGAGAGAGAGAGAGAGAGAGAGAGAGAGAGAGAGAGAGAGAGAGAGAGAGAGAGGAGAGAAGGGGGTGGGGTTGGAGAGGAGGGGGGGAGGGGACGGGGGCCACGGTGGGGTGGTTGGAGGGCACTGTGGGGTGGGTGGGGGGTGCGGTGGGGTGGGTGGGGGGCAGGGGAGGCCGGCGCAGGGTGGCGGGGCAGGGGGGCGGGGGATGGTGGGGGGTGGAGGGGCGGGGTGAGGGGCGCTGCGGGGAAGAGGGGAGAGAGAGAGAGAGAGAGAGAGAGAGAGAGAGAGAGAGAGAGAGAGAGAGAGAGAGAGAGAGGGAGAGAGAGAAGGGGCGGGGTGGCGGGGCAGGTGGGTGTGCACAATTGGCGGGGCAGTGGGGTGTGCATTGGCAGGGGACTGTGGGGGCGGGTTGCAGTGCAAGGAGAGAGAGAGAGAGAGAGAGAGAGAGAGAGAGAGGGGGAGGGGAGAGAGAGAGAGAGAGAGAGAGGAGGGGGGGAGAAGGGGCAAGGGTGAGAGGGTAGCGGGGGGCGGGGGAGGGGTTGGGGGCGCTGTGGGGTGGGTGAGGGGCGGGGCAGGGTGGGGTAGGGTGGCAGGGCAGGGGGGCGGGGTATGGCGGGGGTGGAGGGGCGGGGTGAGGGGTGCTGTGTGGAAGGAGAGAGAGAGAGAGAGAGAGAGAGAGAGAGAGAGAGAGAGAGAGAGAGAGAGAGAGAGAGAGAGAGGAGGGGGCGGGGGTGGGAGGGAGGGGGGGCGGGGCAGGGGGTGGGGGGCACTATGGGGTGGGTGGGTGGGGGGGAGGGCGGGGCAGGGTGGTGGGGCAGGGGGACAGGGGGTGGAGGGGCGTTGCGGGGAAGGAGAGAGAGAGAGAGAGAGAGAGAGAGAGAGAGAGAGAGAGAGAGAGAGAGAGAGAGAGAGAGAGAGAGAGGAGAAGGGGGTGGGGGTTGGAGGGGGGGTGGGGCGGGGTGGGGCGGGGTAGGGCGGGGTGGGGCCGTGGTGGGGTGGTTGGGGGCCGCTCTGGGGTGGGTGGGGGACGCTGTGGGGTGGGTGGGGGGTGGCGAAGGGCGGGGTAGGGTTGTGGGGCAGGGGGGAGGGTGACTTCAAAGATATATGGATAGAGCTTTATTGACTAGCGCCGATTGGCCCGCTCCTTTAAATGTTCACTCTCAATTGCAGAAGTAGTAGGAAGCTGAATTTCATGTGTCAAATCCAACTCCCTCTTGAAGCTATCCTTCAAACTAGCATAGAGCATTCTAGTCCTCACATGGGACACATCTGGGGTCCATGCCGCAAAGCAGAATTTTTTACAAATGTCGCCTATGCCATAATCTTAATCATAAACGGCATATCTGCAAGCTTTCTCATGAAAGGATGAGGGGAAGTCTTCGAAACTTTCATCAGGTCCCCCAACCTTGTCCACAACAATCTTGTGCAGCGTGTCATTGATTTGTAAAGACTGAAATGATGACTTCTTTGCTTTTAAGCTCCGAAACTTGAGGATCAGTCTCCTGTTGCAGACTTTAGTGATGCCCCGCAATTGATTACATCATCTGTACCCTTTGACCTGTGTCAGACGAAGCAGGTTTCTGACACAGGTACAAACTTCTTAGGGGAGCCATAGTGGTTATCATCATCTGTCTAGGATGAAATTTCATGATCATCATTTTAAAATTCAATGCCACAACAAAGCAGCCAGAGAAGGAAGAGAAGGATTGTGATTGACGAGCAACCTCCTAGCACTTTTTACAAAGAGTGGGCATTGGGAACCTCATTGATGCTTGCAAGGATGGAGTGAAGATGCAAAGACTTTTCTAATGATAGATAGATGAACTCAAGGCAAACTGATGAGCAACTGATGCCTGTAGATCGATATTAGAAGCTTGATTCAAACTGATGACTGAAGTCCAACATTCGAAGCTTGTGAGTAGCTCAAGTGTATGCTGCCCCAATACGCCTTAGCAGATCGGAAACAGTCTTAATAAGGCTGCATAAGGTTATTGTGGAGTTGAACCCTCCAAGCCACCTGTCTGCACCAATCTAGAATGGTAGTATCTATCTTTGGCTTATGGTTCCATTAGATGTCGCCATTTGCAGTTGACTTGGTGTCCATCGATTGTCCTAATGGATTCTTCAAAGCCCCCTTTTTTTTTTAACAACCCCACGGAGATCTTCCATGTAATCGTCAATGTTGGTAGGAAAACGACACATTAGAAAGGAGAAAAATGCTAGAAAAATGCAAAAAAAATGCTTTTAAAAAAATTCCTAAACGTTTCTTAAAAATTCCAAAATTTTGTGTAAGAAAATGACGCATGAAAAAGGAGAAAATTGCTAAAAAAGGTTAAGAAATGGCTTAGAAAATTCCTAAAGGATTGCAAAGTTTACGGAATGGCTGCTAAATTTGGTAAAGAACTTTAAGAAACAAGCATGCAATGGATAAAGAAACAACTAAACTAAAGTAAGAATGAAATGACTATGTATAACCTGCACAATGCCAGATGATCCATACTCTTCAAGTGTGTTGATGATAGGCCTTGAGCCTTGATATGTTGGCCAGTGGCAAGGCCTCTCCTTGTAGGGTCTCTAACTCCATAGCACTCCAATTCAGCAGAGTTTTAACTCGATAAGGTCCTTCCCAAATAGGAAGCCACTTTCGTCTCACTTACATTTGAAGGTGAGGTCTATGGAGAAGAATTAACATGCCTGGCACTATGTTGTTGTTCCATAGATTCCGATCATGTACCTCCTTCCTCTTCATCTGAGTCTCCATCAATTGTTTTGTTGCTAGTAGACGAATCTCTTCTGCTTTATGCAAGGCTCCCATCCTCTGATAGATACCAAAATCTTTCTTCCCCTGCATGAATGCCACTTTAGGGGATCCATGTACAAATTCAAAGGGTTCAATTGGCAACATGCCATAGACCAGTTGGAATGGAGAATATCCAGTGGCCTCTTTGTAAGGTAACATGTATGCCCACAGGGTACCTTGAAAAGCAATGCCCCAGGGAGTAGGTTGTAACATACATTCCTTCCTTAACATTGAAATTAATACCTTATTCATTGATTCAACCTGACCATTAGCTCTCAGGTAGTAGGCACAAGAGGTCCTATGTAGAATTATATACCTGTTGAAGATTTCCTGCAGGACCTTATTGACAAAATGGGTACCCTGATCTGTACAAATTTCAAGTGGACATCCAAACCTGCAAATGATGCTACTGTAAATGAAATCAGCAACAGTTTGGGCACTACAGTCGGGGGAGTCAATAGCTTCAGTCCACTTTGTCGCATAATCTATGGCAATCAATAAATACCTCTCTCTTTTTGGAGTTGACGGAGAGTAGATAGGCCCTACAAAATCTAGCCCCCACTTTTCAAATGGTTGCTAGGAAGTGGAAACAATCAAGGGGTTATGCCTTTGCTTTGTAGGCTTAGGTCCACACCTCTGGCAAACGTCACATGCCTTTTCCCATTCATCTGCATCCTTTAATAGTTTAGGCCACCATAGACCAACATCAAGTATCCTTTGACTCATAATATGCCCTGGAAGGTGCCCACCACCTGTTCCTTCATGTGCAGATTGAAGTACTTCTCTCACTTCTTCTTCTTCCAAGCACTTCCTAAACCTGTCATCCTTTCCCTGTTTGTATAATTTATCTTCAATGAAGGTATACGGTCTACTCTTGATTAGTAGTCTCTTCCTTTGTACGGCACTAGCCTTTTCTGGATACACACCAGTTTTAATTATATTCTTGATATCAGAATACCAACCTTGAACTTGTATAGCAAACAGATGAGCATCTGGAAAATCATCATTGATTCCACTCGCTTGATCCCTCCTATTGGTTCTCGATAGGTGATCCGCCATAACATTTTCTTTACCTAGTTTATGGACTACAGAAAAGTCAAATTCTTGGAATAACAATAAACACCTCCATATTCTACCAGTGGCTTGTGGTTTGTTGAGCAAGTATTTTAGTGGTTGGTGGTCAGTTATAATAACAAACCTTACTCCCAATAAGTAATGCCGAAATTTTTGGAGAGCAAAAACCATGGCTAAGGCTTCCCTTTCTATGGTGTTGTAATTCCTTTCAACCTTAGTCAAAATTCTACTAGCATATTGAATTGGTCTGTCTACCTTAAATTCATCGCTGGGTTGTGTCAAAACTGCCCCCACTACATAGGCACTAGCATCGACATGTATATGAAAGGTTTTTGACCACTCAGGGGTGATCAAAATTGGAGCAGACACTAACCTTGATCGTAATGTTTGATATGCTTTTTCCTCCTCTTCTTCCCATCTAAAAGGTATTCCCTTGCCTGTAAGCCTAGCCAAAGGCCTGGCTATATCTGCATACATCTTAATGAATCTGCGGTGATACCCTATATGGCCTGGAAAACTTTGAATCTCTTTTGGAGATTTAGGTCTAGGTAATTTTAATATGGCTATAATTTTATCTAGATCGGGTGGCATACCTTTGGAAGATACCACGTGTCCCAGGAGGGTACCTTCGGTCACCAAAAAGTGGCATTTGTTTGGGTTCAGTTTCAACTTTGTTTCTCTGCACTTCTTAAAAGCTTCTTGTAATTGAATTAGATGCTTCTCTAAAAAATCCAATGGAGCCTCTGCGAGAGTACCTGAAAAGGATGAAAAGTCATCCATGAAGATTCTTAGCGACTCTAGTAGCAATGGTCCAAAAATGAGATTAATTGTTCGGTTGAAGGTAGCTGGAGCATTTCTCAGCCCAAATGGCATTTTCAAATATACATAAGTTCCCCAAGGAGTAATGAATGCTGTTTTCTCACGATCCCTAGGGTGGATGGATATTTGATTATATCCACTGAATCCATCCATGAAGCTGTAAAGGGAATGCCCATCTACTTCTTCTATGACATGTTCAGCAAATGGCTTTGGAAATCCATCTGGAGTGGTTACCTTGTTCAATGCCCTAAAATCCACACAGATTCTAATCTTGTTAGTGTTTTTCTTTGGCACAATCACCATGGGAGATAGCCATTCTGAATGTTCTACGGGGATGATAAGTCTTGCATCTTCCATTTTCTGTATTTCCAAATAGATGGCTTCAGCATACTTAGGATTCAACCTATAACTTTTTCCTCTCACTGGTTTTGCTCCTTCTACCAGAGGAATTCTCTGTTCTCCATAGATAGGTGAGACTCCTAAATCTTTATAGTGCCATGCAAAAACATCTGTATAGTGATTCAAGAAGGATTTTACCTTTTCTAGGAGCTTTGGGTGGCTCCACAACCAAGTGGCCACCAAGATTGGACGATTATTGTCTTGAGTGCCGAGTTGTATTTCTTTGATCGGGTTTATCTCCACCATATTCTCTACCAGCTCCTCGTCATCCTAGGCTTCTTCTAGTAGCTTTTTGTGCATTGATTCATAAGCCGGAGTACTTTGGATTTCAATGCAATCCTCCTTGTCCTGTATCAATCCTGCAGGTATTTCCTGAATTGGGAGGGAACACTCTTCACTAGAATCTTTTACCTTGCCTTTAGCTTTAGTAATTTCCTTATCTATTGTTGTAGTATCCTCCTCCAAGTTGTATTTGAGGGGTGTCTTCTTGCCCCTTCTGTGGTCTGTGATAGGCTCTCCCAATCCATCAACTTGGACTTTCTCCTCAACTTCATCATAACTTTCAGCTGTGCCAGAATTATTAAGAAAAATTCCAAAAGAGGAGAAAGAGTTGCCTGATTGGAGCCAATTTAGAATATCCTCTTCTTCCTCAAAATCGATTTGGGGGTGATCCTCTAGTTCTGGTTCCATGCAAATGCCAACTTTTTGCATCATACTGGTGTTTCCTTGATTATCTGGGCCCTCTTCTAAATGGATCTGTGTCAGCTCTTGCCCTTTCTTTTGAACCCACATAGTATCTTTGCCCCAATCATGAACGACACTTGCGTGTCTTAGCCATGGTCTTCCAATTAAGAGGGGAAATCCTCCTTCAACCTGAGGTAGTCTTAAAGCCACAAAATCCAAAATGAATAGATTACCTTGTACTTCAAGCGGAACTTTTGGGATCACTCCCAATGGCCTTACTTTGCTTTGATCTACCAAAGTAATAGTGAAATTTGCAGGCCTTGAAGGGTGGAGTCCAATCTTTTCCATTGTATGTTCAAGCATCAAGTTAATGCCAGAACCACCGTCCATAATAACTCCTTGAAATTCATGACCTTTTATAGATACTATCAGTCGAGGACTTTTATAATCTGTAAGGGATGCTTTCCCTACAATTTTCCCTTTGTGCAAAATAGCAGTCTTTGCTACCAAACTTGTAGTGAAAGCATCATCAATTATCTGTAAGAGTTCTGACCTGAATTTCCCATCCATCTTTATTAAATAAAAAATACTAACCTCTTTCTTTATGGACTTGAGAATTTTTGAAGCCTATGATTCCTTAAGAGCCTGGGCTCCACTTGACTTATCAAACTCCTCATGAGCTCTATTGAATGCATGCCCAATGGCATCATTGGTACATATGATATCTCCTTTTTGCCTTATTTCTACGGTGGCATTATCTACTTCAGATGTCTCTTTGTCTTTGTTCAATCCATGAATTCTTGATTCCTGAATTATATCTACTTGAGCCTTTCCTTTGTTTCTTGTTTGCATTGTGAAAGACTCGATTTCTTATAACTGCACCACCCTAGTAGAGGGTGATGGCTCATTGACCTGATCTAACATTTCTTCTTTATGCACATAAATCATTTGAATATGGGGCCCGGATGAAGAGGCTTGATTCTTAGGACAACAGTTTGTATAGTGGTCTCTGGCCTCTGGGCAGTTCCTGCAAGGAGGGGCATTTTCTAGGAGAGTGCACCTACTTTGATAGTGCCCACATTCTCCACATCTGAAACAAATGATTGGCTTTCAAGGCCCATTTGCAAAGTTATTTCTATGTCTAGGATTGTAAGTGTTACCTTGATTGGGTGCAACCGCCATTACATTTGCTAGTGGTAGAGGTCCTTCTTGTGTCCAATATGTTGTTGCAGGTATTCCCCTTGATTGGCATTCTTGGGCCTCATGACTAGCTTTCCTGCATAATTGGCAAGTCACACTTAACAGAGGACATTCACTTACTATATGCCCTTGCTTGCTGCACATGGAACACCAAAGTCCACTCTTGATGCCATCTCCTTTGAGTTCTTGCAACTCCTGTCGCAGCTAAGCCAATTCCTCTGCTTGGGCCTCCTCCTCATTTTGGAGCTTTAATGCTTAAATCTCCCTTCTCAACTGAGTTACAACATTCTCCTCCTCTCTTTGGGGCTTATTTCTATTTAAGCCCTCCAACTCTTTCCTTAGCTGGATTACTGGATCCTCAATTTTTGTGGAATGTGGTAATTGAGAAGAAGTAGCTCCATACTGTTACCTTATCTGCTCGAGTCATGTAGTTGTGTTGATGAACTCCTCTATGGAGGCTGTAGGTAACACTAATTCCTTTATTTTGCATTGGGTGGCCATTGGTAGGGCTTAGCTAACCATTTCTTTTTAAAAAAATCATGTGGTGGATCTGGTAGTTTAGCCATTAGTTCCTTGGCCCTAGTCACAAACTCCGGGAACTTTTCACCTGGACCCAATCTCAAATTTTCTAGTTCTTCTATGATGATCTCTACTGTATTCCCATTCTGGAATTATCATTATAAGTGTAATGTTTATGCTTGGATTGCTTTGCTTTTAAGAAATGGGAATTTCATGAGAAAAGATTCTCTTAATAATTGCAACCAACTCTTGTTCTTGTTCTTCACTTAAATTGTGTCCTATGTATGTACATCGTTCTTCACCATCTTCTATAGCTACTATGGTTTTGTTGGATTTCTCATTAGTATCATAGGCTTCTCCCACAAGTGCCTCTATGTTAGGAATTTTTTTCATGACTTTTCAATCTTCTATCTCATATTTCTCGAAGTTCTGTAGCACTTCAAATAGTGTGTCTTCTTTCACTAGCTTGGTAATAGGTGTCTTTCCTTTGTTTTTCTCATTTTGATTGTCCTTTATCATTGTCACCTTCCTTTGTTCTTCATATTGTTCATGTTCTTGAGTCCTAGCTTCTATTGGGTAAAGGTATTCTTCCTCAGAGGTAGAGAAAGGTTCCATGCTGATGGATTCTTCATCTTCATTGCTTACTTGTGCAACAACAGATGTGCTAGGCTCACATTTGTCTATAATCGAATCTTCCATAAGCATTTGATTTCATAACCATCTTCATCATAATGTGGGCTCCATTGCTTCTCATTGATAGCTATGTCCATGGTGGCTATAATTTCTATTGGAAAAAGTCCACGAAAATTCAAAATGTTGGCTTGAGTCATCAAAAGACATAGGAACTTGAAGGAAATGTCAAATCCTTGTAGAGTTCACTTGTCAACTCACTCTTGTGATTTTTTGAGCTTCTACTTGATGTAAAAGTGAAAGAATATCAAGTGGTTGAGTCCACTTGATGCGTAGGAAAGAGAAGCCACGAATTTGTGATTGAATGAGTTGGAGATTCAATCACTAAAAGATAGGAGATGGATTTTAGGTGAGATTCAAATTCAAATTTAGGCTCCAAACATCACTATATATACATGGCTTTTTAGTCACGTTTCGGAACCTCCATTAGCAGGGCTTCATGCCATATCAGAGTGTGATCTCAAGGCACACACATATACTAGTAAGCCCATTGTACTTTACAATAAATATACATTTATTTTCATGATTATTTGTGTCCATATCTTCATGCCTATTTGAGTGTATTGTTCACTACCACACTTCTCAATTTTTTAGTCAGATTGTAGAGATGGTTCCTCTACACATGGTACATCATTTTTCAGTGATTTAACTTGTTAAGGTTAGCTCTCTATGTATATTACATACTCCAAGAATTTCATTTCATTTGAAATTCACAAGTGAGATATATGTTCATTTGAAGTCACTTGTCTCTCTACATCTTCTACCTCCTGAAAAGTCAAGATCACATACCTGACTGCCAAACTTATTTCTCTTACTATGCTTACTTTATTTTGTTGAAATAACTCCCAATAGGTAGCATTGCCTCCTAACTAGATTCCTCTAAAAGCTCTCTGGTGAATTGTAATAAAAAAATGAGGAGTGAGTGAAATACTACAACACTCTTGACCAAAATAGAAAGTTTCTTCATGTTGACTATTGGTCAAGCTAGTCTATTTTGATTGAATCTTTTGAAAGTGATCTTCCAAGGTACATAGGGTGCCTAATACATCCATTGGGAAGCTAAAAGCGTCCACTTCATGTCCCTAGACTTTATTTTTCTGGTGTGGTGCAAAGTTTCTGTAGCACCACTTCATCTTCTCCAAGTATAAATCCATCTCTTCACAGTGCTATCAGAGCAAGGTTGGACAACATGGCAGATGGATTTCCTTCATCAATTGAAAAATTGGATAGATGTAACTACTCATCCTGGTCATTAAGGATGTAAGCTTATGTTGAAGGCAAGAATTTATATGGTTATATAGACGGAGATGATGTTATGCCAAGTTTTAGGAACAAAGGTCAACCTACACAAGAAGAGCAAGGAAGATTGTGCACATGGTGCTCCAAGGATGCACTTGCAAGGTCTTATCTCCTCAACTCTATCTCAGTTTTTTGATTGCTTGACATTAGAAGTTTTAAAACATCTCAAGAAGTATGGAATGCACTTGAAGCCTTCTTCTCTTTAAGTACAAAGGCTAGGCAGCATCAACTATGGCTAGACTTTACAACTCTCAAGAAAGCTTCCAAACAAAATGTGACTAATTTTGTCACAAAGCTCATGGACATAGCACATCAGTTGGGAATTGTTGGAGAGGTAATATAAGAAGACAAAATTGTAAGGCAGGTCATCAATGGCTTAAAGGCAGATGAAAAGTGGGAAGCATTCACCACAACTATGGATCTATGCATGGATATGCATGTACCAGATTTCAATACACTCATAGGACAACTACTTACTCAAGAGGCCAAGCTTATCAAGAATGGAGAAGGCTCCAAGGTAATCTTTTGCTTTGTATATTGATAAAGGCAAGTCCAAAGAGAACAAAGGAAGGGGAAATAAAGTGGATGATGAAGCAGGTACACATCAAGCTAACTATGCAGGTAGAGGAAGACATGGTAGAGGTAGAGGCAGAGGAGGAAGACAAGGCAGAGGGAGATCCCAAGACTCCAATCCTTGTTTTATTTATGGACTAACTAATCATACAGTTCGAAGGTGCTTAATAAATTCCAAGAATCAAAGAGGCAGAGGCTACAATAGAGGAAGTTATGGCTACTCTAGAGGAAGGAACAACAACTTCAATGGCTACCACAACAATTACAACCATTCAAAGTATCAAGGAGGCAATAGATGAAAAAGAGACTTCAATAACTACACAGAAGAATCAAATCAAGAGGACTCATTGCTAATCATGAATATGGCAATGCCACAAGGTAAATCTGATGAGCATGTTTTCTACATAGATTCAAGTTGTTCCAATCATGTGGCAGGAAATGTGGTCCTCCTATCAGATTTAGAAGATCCATGGAACAAGCATGAAGTTTTTTAGGTGATGATACAATTCATTTAGTGGAAAAGATAGGAAATGTTAAAGTAGTTGATGGAAACATCAACCTACTTAGCAAGGTACTCTATGTTCCTACCATCACAAAGAATTTGATAAGTGTAGGACAGATTGTGGAGAAATTCCTACAAGTTAGGTTCACAAAAGCAAGAGCATTTGTTGAAGATCCAAGTCAAGGATTCATGGTAGTCAGACACTCAAAAAATTGAAAGTATGGCACAAAAGGTTAAAATTGAAAGTATGGCACAAAAGGTTAGCACATATTGGTGAAAGATCGTTAAAGCAAATTTTCACGGACCAAAGTGTACTTGGACTCCATGATTTGTCAAAAAACACATGATTTATAAGTGTAGTGCATGTCAATTTCTAAAGTCTCACAGGTTACCATTCATGAAGAAAGGATATATGCATCGAGATCTCTTGGATTTGGTTCATACAGATGTATGGGGACCTAGCAAGGATGCTTCCATATCTGGACCAAGGTATTATGTCTCCTTAATTGATGATTGCAGTAGATGGACCATATTATACTTTATGAAACACAAAGATGAAGTCTTTTCATGCTTCAAAAGATATTTAGCTCTTGTGGAGAATCAAACAAGTAAAACATTAAAAAGGCTAAGGTCAGATGGAGGGGGAGATTACTTCTCCCATGAATTTGACTCCTTTCTTCAAGAGAGGGGAATCAAAAGAGAGACTACTACAAGGTATACTCCTAAGAAAAATGGAGTGGCAAAGAGAAGGAATAGGATAATTTTTGAAGCCACAAGGTCTATGCTAAATGAGAAGCACTTACCTAATTATTTATGGGCTGAGGATGTATCCACAACCACAAGCTGAATACAAAGGTTTTGCCATAGCTACTCAAGAAGCAATGTGGATGAAGACTCTATTTTTAGATCTTGGATTGGAGATTGGAACTCCAAGAATTTTTGGTGACAACATGAGCTCCATTCACTTGGCTACCAATCCAATTTTTCATGAAAGGACTAAACATATTGAAGTACATTACCACTATGTAAGAGAGAAGATTATGAGCAAGGAAATTTAGCTATCTTATGTGTCAACCCATCAACAATGTGCAAATAGTTTAACCAAGGCACTAGATGGAATGAAACTCAACAAATTCAAAGGTATGATTGGTTTGCAGGTAATTTTGGAAGATTGAAGACACCAAGCTGACTTGACTTGAGGGGGAGCTGTTGGATCAAGTCCATGGCAAGCCAAAGTGTTGGTTTGAGTCATCAAAAGACATTGGACTCACTCTTGTAATTTTTTGAGCTTCTACTTGATGTAAAAATAAAAGAATCTAAAGTGGTTGAGTCCACTTGATGACTAGGAAAGAGAAGCCATGAATTTGTGATTGAATGAGTTGGAGAATCAATGACTAAAAGATATGTTAAAATTGTTTTGTTCTATCTTACTGGGTTCTTGGGATGGTTAGGGGTCTGTAAAATAGAGGCCCCGTTTGTATTTTCCCAACTATCTACTAATGCACTATATGCTACTACACCGGCTTAATGTTTCTGAATTAAACTATCTTCAACTACTTATCTGTTCTGCGCATTACAACTTCCTCACCGCAATAACGCATAAACATGCGACACGTCACTTTACCGCAATATTGGATTAACTTAGCACTTCAACAGAGACTTAATTAATTACTGAACTTGATTAAAAGAGTTACAGAGTACACCAAGATATAGACAATGCGCCATGCTTCGACTTCAGGTGTTCGCATAGACTCACAGTCCGACGTTGACCCCCCTCTGTTTCACGCATGCTCTTTTCATTAATCAAAAAGAGTTACAATGCTTGTGCTATGCCCTTTCGGTGTGTGTGCGACTTTTCAAAATTATATTTCAGAATATGTTAATTTGGTGGCTCACACTAGCATGCACAATGCACTCAAACCCAAATTGATAAATAGAAAAATTTAGGAATCATCAATAATGCCCTGTATATACATGGAACGGGTTATCTTGAATGTGCACAAAATTTTAAGCTTGAGTGATTCTAGCATATTGTGCAGAATATCCGGTTCAATAAGCTTCACATCAGCTAAGACCGAACTTGCAGTGATCACTTGACCGATCAGTAACTCAGTCTAAGTCTGCAGAAAAGCTTCTTATAAATAAAAGTCATTAACTAATGCTGCATCTCTGCGCAACTTCATCTCTGCCATGTCTACATCGATGTGCGTGAGTCTTTCTTCTCGGACACCCAATTGTTTTTCTCGGTGTGCTAATTCTTGAGACCAGAACTGCATCATTTTATAAAAATCCTTCCTTTCTTTTTGAACAGCTTGGATATCTTTCTTTAATTGAATATTACGGCCAATTTTTGCTTTCAAAGAGCGACTTTTGTGGAAGAGTTCTTCGAAAACTTTATCTAATTCTGCTTCAGCTTTTATGACATTTGTAGCGAGTGTCTGAGAAGCTTCTTCTAATACGCTGAGCTTATCCCTTGTGTCATGGAGTGCATTGCCTAACGCAGTCATTGCATCTTTTTTATCTATAACTTCATGTCAAAACACTTTAATCTCTGCGTCGTGATTGGTGATAATAGTATCTTTTTTGATCAGTTGTTCCTGCAATCTTTGAATTTGTGTTTGGAGTGAATGAATATCGGTTTTGGCCTCGATGATTTCTTCTTGGAGAGGCGCTATGTCTTCTTCCAGGATGTCAACTTTGCTCTGCAGCTCATGACGAATAGCTTGTTGTGCATTCTGCAATTGAAGGGGTAGTTGTTGTGATAACTGTAATAAAAGTTGACCCATTGATGCCAATCGGGTGAACGCAGCAGGGGCGGGAAGAGGAGGTGTAGGCCGCGATGGTTGTGCAAAAAGAAGATGTGGGGACGAGGGTGGAGAATAATCGGGAGAAGAAGGGAAAGTGGAGGAAGCTTCACGGATTGCTGCCCGAGGCGAAGAGGGAGGAAAAGCAAAAGCGGCGAGAAGGGTGGTTGGAAGAGGAAGAGGAAGAATAGGTTTCTAGACCAAGACAATGTCTGCTTCTTGCTAGGGTGAAGGTGGAACTTCTACAATTTTGGTAATCACAACTTCAGTGATTTGATGTTGATTTTGCATGTCTTCCTGATCACCTGCGGGTTGCGAGGATGGTTGATGACAAGAAACTTCAGTATTTCCTTCCACTGTGTCTGGCACAGCATTATCATCCACTTGTTGCATTTCATCCCTCGGAGTTTCGGCCACATCTTCCATGATAACATCAGGATCCTGCTGCTTAATAGGAGAAGATGGTGTAGATGCTACCTGTAGCGAAGTCGTTGTATCGTGAAAGACTTCAACATCTTGTGCAGCGATTGATTCCTACACTTGACTTTGTGAGGGGCTGATGCGACTGCACTTTTGTCGAAAGAATTGGAGGATATCTACGTTATCATCCTCAACCTCCATGATGGATTCTTCTCTAATTAGCGACGGATGGGGTTGAATGTTCTGCAATACGGGATTGGTAGCAAAGAGAAGAGAGAGTATTTGGGGCAGTCGAGTACGGAGTATGTATTGCTTGGAGGCCTGCTTCATAACAGCTTGGCACTCCCGATGGATTTGTTTAAAGAAAATGGCTGCCCAATTAACTAATTCATGGGATGCAACCTCAAACATGGAGTAAAAGGGTCGGGATATACCATAATTGCATTTCTCTAAGTTAAGGGAAGCAACTAAAAATTGGAGCATGTCAAGCTCGGGGCGGCAGAGAATAGCGAATTCATTGGAAAACTAGCGGGGAAACAATTGGTGCATCGTGGCCAAGGGAAGGAGTGGAACCTCTATTCGTCCTTCTTGAGCTAGATGGAACCGTTGCACAACAGTGTCAATAGTGATCACTGTGCGGGGGTTCAAGCAGGTAATCAGGTAGCAGGTCTCAGTTTGAGGTAGCTCAGCGATTGCTGTGATGATCTGAGCTGCAAAGGGATAGCATCCCACTGAATGCCAAGGCAGTTCGACGAACGCCAGCAGCCCTCGCTGGCGCAAGTAATCACCCAGCTCAGGTGATAAACCTATGCAAAAGGTGGTTGTTGGGGGGATTCATGGACAAGAAGGGATTTGAGTGTTTGTAGGAGAAAAGGGAAAGGCAAGAAGAAAGATACATACTGGAAGCCTCTATCACTGGATTATAATAAGACAATTACAATGGTGATGCACAATACGATACAATGCTCCTGTGCAAAGTCCCACAAAGTACTCAATTACAAAATACCAAATACCCAAGGTCTTGTTGTTGCCTGCCTCTTCTGCACCAGACCTCCACCTTCTCTAAGCTTGCACCTGTGCACACCTTGCACCAAGCTTCCAATAAGAGGGAGGGATGGACATCTTCTGTCGGCACGCGCACACTACAATGAGACCTTAGGATCCTTGGGGGACTAGCTTAGCACTTCTCTACACACTTCCTTAGTCACTCTTCATGCACACCTTGCACTTCACTTCTCTGCATCACACACTGTATGTCTCTTGCACTTCTCTCTCTTGCCTTGTTTAGACTATGCTCATTGTTGCTTACACTTAGAATAGTCCAAGAATGATCCTTGCCTTCATTTGAGTGTCGATTCACGTACGCTCCTAACTGCAAGAGTATCTTGATGCTCACTTTGATGTCCCAAGATTGTCTCCAAAAGTGGGCAGCCAACGAATCCCTGTTTTGTCGTGTAGTGACTTTAGACTAAAACAAAAATTTTAATTTGGGGGTCATACTTTCACTTCTGTGTACGTTGCCGCTTCACATACCTTCACATTTTCCTTTTAAGTCTTCACTTGTGCACCAAAGAGGGGGTTCACCTGAACCTTCCAAAACACTTTAAACAACACTTTTGAACCTTAGGGAAATTAGAGAAATACCTGCGCAACCTGCAACCACTTTCTCCAATTCACCCTTTGTGGACACTTAATTGTGCACTACTTATGCACTTTGACACTTGCACTTAGAACACTTTGACTTTGCCCCTGCTGACTTTGACCTTGACCTTGTTGAATTTGACTGGTTTGACTTTGACCTTTTGACTTTGACTATACTTAACTTTGACTGTAGTTGACTTTGACCAATATGACTTTTATGGGCTCAACAATTGCCCACCACCTAATGTGCTCTCTATCCCGGAGAGCTATAGCCAAAACTTTGAGTAGAGAGGACACCATGACTTCTGAGCTGCAAAATCTTCAAAACGACACATGAGTAGCAACCAAGTCCACCAGGAGGAGTAGTAAACAAACACTAGAGAAGAACCCAAAAGTGGAATAGTTGCATGGAAAAGCAAAGGAGAGGAATGGGAGGGTAGAAAGGAGGGGGAAAGGAGGGCTGAGGGGGCTAAGATGAGGATAGGACAAGGAGGGGAAGGATGTTGCAGGGCAGAAGGGTAATGGGAGGGTGAGGGGGTAGGAATATGGGGTTTGGAGAGGGTCAAAGTGTTCAAACAGTAGAGCTACAGAGGGTGCATATGTGAAAATGTGCAACATAAGGTGAGATGAGGTTAGAATAGACTATGTGGAACATGTGTTGAAAATAAAACATGCGATAAATGTGCTCAAAACATGTGGGTTTTGACCAAAATTCAGAGAAAATGTGGGATTTTTGATAAGTTAAGTCAGAAAATGAATCGAGAGGTGCCAAAATACATGAAAATGACTACAAATTTGAAGAATATGACCATTCGAGGCACGATCCATAGCCAAAAGTTTTGAGCCATGAAAAATAAAAAATATATAAAAAATAATATAAAAATATTTTTTTCTTTAAAAAAAGAAAACTTTGTCCTCGTCACTTTTTTTATTTTTTAATTTCAAACGCCCAGATCTGAAATAAAAATAAAATAAAAGAAAATAAAAAGAAAAGTAAAATAAATAATTAAAATAATTAATAAAATAAATAATTAATATATATATATATAATAAAAAAATAAAATAAAAGAAAAACAAAAAATGGGGGGGGGGGTGTCAGAGCATGTCGGGGGGGAGGGGGGGGGGGGGGAGGTGTGTTAGAGCGGGGGCAGTGGGGGGGGGGTGGGTGGGGGGGAGGTGTGTCAGAGCAGGGGGCGGGTGTGTCAGAGCATGTCAGGGGGGGCGGGGGGGGGGAGGTGTGTCAGAGCGGGGGGCGGGGAGGAGGGGATGGGGGGGGAAAGAGAGAGAGAGAGAGAGAGAGAGAGAGAGAGAGAGAGAGAGAGAGAGAGAGAGAGAGAGAGAGAGAGAGAGAGAGAGAGAGAGAGAGAGAGAGAGAGAGAGAGAGAGAGGGCGGGGGGGGAGGGGGGGAGGGGGGGAGGGAGGGGATGGGGGGCAAAGAGAGAGAGAGAGAGAGAGAGAGAGAGAGAGAGAGAGAGAGAGAGAGAGAGAGAGAGAGAGAGAGAGAGAGAGAGAGAGAGAGAGAGAGAGAGATTTATTTCAAAAAAAATTCCCTTGGGGGGGATTTTTTTTTTGGGGGCGGGGAGAAATATCCAAAATTAAACAAAAATGGAGAAAAATTGCCAAAAGTTTCAAAAAAAATCCAAGAAAATTCTGAAAAAATTCTCAAAAAATATCCTACAAGTGTATGGCAATTTCCTCCCTCAAAACCACATAGAGCTTCCTCTATTCCTCCAATTTGGTAAGAAAATGACTTTTGAAATGATGAAAAATGTTGGAAAAAATTCTAAAAATGCTTGAAAAATTCCCAAAAAATTCCAAACATTGTACTTATGTCAAGGACTATGAAAGGGTTGCTACATTTACTAAGAACTTAAAGAACAAGCACAAGAAAGCATAAAAATGACTAAAACTTGAGCAAAAAATGAAATGAGAGGGCTATCTACAACTTGGACAAATTTGTGCAGTTTCCAGGTGATCCATAATTCTTCAAGTGTGTTGATGGTAGGCCTTCAGCCTTGATATGTTGACCAGTGGCAAGGCCTCTCCTTTTAGCATCTCAAACTCCACAGTACCCCAATTCATCATTGTTTTAACTCAATAAGGTCCTTCCCAGTGTGGAAGCCATTTTCCTCTCACTTGTGTTTGAAGATAAGGTCTATGGAGAAGAACTAACATGTCTGGCTCTATGTTGTTGTTCCACAGATTTCGATCATGTGCGTCCTTCCTCTTCATCTAAGTCTCTATCAATTGTTTTGTTTCTAGTAGACGCATCTCCTCCACTTTATGCAGTGCTCCAAGCCTCTAAGAGACACCACAATCTTTCTTTCCCTGCATGAATGCTACTTTAGGTGATCCATGTAAAAATTCAAAGGGTTCAATTGGCAATATCCCATAAACCAGTTGGAATGGAGAATATCCAGTGGCCTCTTTGTAAGCTAACTTGTATGCCCATAGGGTAACTTGATAAGCAATGCCCCAAGAAGTGGCATGTAACATACATTCCTTTCTTAACATGGAAATTAATACCTTATTAGTTGATTCAGCCTATCCATTAGCTCTTGGATAGTAGGCACAAGAGGTCCTATGTAGAATTCTATATCTGTTGAATATTTCCTGTAGGACCTTATTCACAAAATGAGTACCCTGGTCTGTACAAAAATAGCTTCAGCCCATTTTGTCGCATAGTCTGTGGCGATCAATAGATACTTCTCTCTTTTTGGAATCGACGGAGGGTAGATGGGCCCTACAAAATATAGCCCCCACTTCTCAAATGGTTGCCAAGAAGTGGAAATAATCAAGGGGTTGTGCCTCTGCTTTGTTGGCTTAGGTCCACACCTATGTCAAATGTCACATGCCTTTCCCCATTCATCTGCATCTTTGAATAATGTAGGCCACCATAAACCAGCATCAAGTATCCTTTGACTCATAATATGTCCTGGAAGGTGCCCACCACCTATTCCTTCATGTGCAGATTTCAAGACTTCCCTCACTTCTTCTTCTTCTTCCATACACTTCCTAAATGAGTTGTCCTTTCCCTGTCTATATAATTTATCTTCAATGAAAGTATAAGGTCTGCTCTTGATTAGCAGTCTCTTTCTTTGCACAGCACTTGCCTTCTCTGGATACACTCCAGTTTTAATGAAATCCTTGATATCATAATACCAACCTTGAGCTTGTACAGTGAACAGATTAGCATCTGGAAAATCATCATTGACTCCACTGGCTCGATCCATCATATTGATCCTCGATAGGTGATCCGCCATGACAGTTTCTTTACCCTGTCTATGGACTACAGAAAAATCAAACTCCTAGAACAAAAGTAGCCTCCCAGTTGCTTGTGGCTTGTTCAGTAAATACATGAGTGGTTGATGATAAGTGATGATGACAAACTTCACACCTAGCAAATAATGACGAAATTTTTGTACAGCAAAAACCATTGCTACAACTTCCCTTTCTGTTGTGCTATAATTCTTTTCTGCTTTAGTCAAAATTCTACTAGCATACTGAATAGGCTTGTCAAGTTTCAATTCTTCTCTATGTTGAGCCAATACTGCACCCAGTGCATATGCACTGGCATCTACATGCACATGAAAATGTATTGACCAATCTGGGGTGATACGAATTGGTGCACCCACCAATTTGAACCTTAATGTCTGATAAGCCTTCTCTTCTTCCTCTTCTCATTTAAAGGGCACTTCTTTACCTCTAATTCTGGCTAGGCTTGGCTATCTCTGCATACATTTTTATAAACCTTCTGTGGTATCTAGTATGCCCCAAGAAACTCTGAATCTCTTTAAGAGATTTAGGTTTCGACAACTTTAATATAGAAATAATTTTATGAGGATATGGGGCCATTCCTTTAGCCGACACCACATGTCCCAAGAGAGTTCCTTCTGTCACAAGGAAATGATATTTGTTTGGGTTGAGCTTTAGCTTAGTCTCCCTGCATCTCTTAAAAACATTATGCAGCTGTTGCAAGTGATGGTTCAAGCAATCTAAAGGGGTCTCATTGTGAGAACCTGAAAATCAAGAGAAGTCATCCATGAAAATTCTAAGTGTTTCTTAAACAACTTTAGCATATTTTGAGTTAAGTCTATAACTGTTCCCTCGTATTGGTTTGGCTCCCTCAACCAGAGGGATTCTATGCTCTCCATAATTGGTAGGCACTCCTTCTAAGTCTTTATAATGCCATGAAAAAACATTTGTATAGTGGGTCAAGAAGGATTTTACCTTTTCAAGGAGCCCTGGGTGGCTCCACAATCAAGTGGCCACCAAAACTAGACAATTATTGTCCTGAGTGGCTAATTGTATTTCTTTGACAAGGTTTCTCTCCACCATATTATCTTCGTGCTCATCTCCATCCTTGTCATCTTCCACTAGCTTTTCGTGCATTGTTTCTTAAGCAGGGGAATTTTGGATCTCAATGCATTCCTCCTTATCTTGCATCCATCCTGCAGGGATTTCTTGAATTGGGAAAGAGCATTCTTCACTAGTATGTTTTACCTTGTCTTTAGCTTTAGAAATTTCTTTCTCTATTGTTGTTACATCCTCCTCCAAGTTGTATTTGAGGGGTGTCTTCCTGCCCCTTCTGTGGTCTGTGATGGGTTGTGCCAATCCATAAACCTGAACTTTCTTGTGATTTTCATCATAACCTTCAGCTGTGCAAGAATTATTAAGAAAAATTCCAAAAGAAGAGGAAGAGTTGCCTGCTTGGAGCCAATTTAGAATATCCTCTTCTTCCTCAAAATCTATTTGGGGTTGGTCCTTTGTTTCCGGTTCCATGCAAATCCCAACTGTTTGCATCATGCTGGTGTTCCCTTCATTATCTGGGCCCTCTTCTAAATGTATCTGTGTCAGTTCTTGCCCTTTCTTTTATACCCAGATAGTGTCTTTACCCCAATCATGGATGACACTTGCATGCATCAGCCATGGTCTTCCAATTAAGATGGGAAATCCTCCTTCAACCTGGGGCAGTCTTAAAACCACAAAATCCAGAATGAAGAGATTACCTTGTACTTCAAGTGGAACTTTTGGGATCACTCCCAAGGGCCTTACTTTGCTTTGATCTGCCAAAGTAACAGTGAAATTTGGAGGCCTTGAAGGGTGGAGTCCAATCTTTTCCATTGTATGCTCAGGCATCAAGTTAATGCCAGAACCACCATCTACAATAACTCCTTGAAACTCATGACCTTTGATAGATACTGTCAGCTAAGGACTCTTATAATCTGTAAGGGGTGCTTCCCCTACAATTTTACCTTTATGCATAACGGCAGTCTTTGCCACCAAACTTGTAGTGGAAGCCTCATCAATTATCTGCAAGAGCTCTGACCTAAATTTCCCATCCATCTTTATTAAATAAAAAATACTAACCTCCTTTTTCATGGACTTGAGTAGTTTTGGAGCCTCTGATTCCCTAAGAGCATGGACTCCAATTGACTTATCAAACTCCTCATGAGCCTGTTGAATGCATGCCCAATGGCATCACTGGTACATATGAGATCTCCTTTTTGCATTGTATCGGCACATGTGGTGACCTTGTCTGCAGATGTCTCTTTGTCTTTGTTCAATCCATTAATTCTTGATTCTTGAACTATATCTACTTGAAACTTTCCATTGTTTCTTGTCTGCACTGTAAAAGATTCAATTTCTTCTAACTGCACCACCCTGGTAGATGGTGATGGCCCATTGACTTGATATAGCACAGAAATCATTTGAATGTGGGGCCTAGATGAAGAGGCTTGATTCTTAGGACAACAATTTGTATAGTGGTCTCTAGCCTCTGGGCAATTCTTGCAAAGAGGGGCATTTTTTGGTAGAGTGCACCTACTTTGATAGTGCCCACATTCTCCACATCTGAAACAAATGATTGGCTTCCTAGGCCCATTTCCAAAGTTATTCCTCTATCTAGGGTTGTAATTGTTACCTTGATTGGGTGCAGCCGCCATCACATTTGCTGGTGGTAAGGGTCCTCCTTGTGTCCAATATGTTGTTGCAGGTATTCCCTTAATTGGCATTCCTAGGCCTCATGACCAACTTTCGTGCATAATTGGCAAATCACACTTAACAGAGGACATTCACTTACTATATGACCTTGCTTGCTGCATATGGTACACCAAATTCCACTCTTGATGCCACCTCCTTTAAGTTCCAACAACTCCTGTCGGAGCTGAGCCAATTCTTCTACTCGGGCCTCCTTCTCCTTTTGGAGCTTTAATGCCTCAATCTCCCTCCTCAACTGAGTAACAACATTATCCTACTCTTTGTGGGGTGTATTCCTTTTTAAGCCCTCGAGCTCCTTCCTTAGCTGGATTACTGGATTCTCCATTTCTATAGAATATTGTAGTTGAGGAGAAATTGCTCCATACTCTTGCCTTTTCGGCTCCAGTCGTGTAGCTGTGTTGATGAATTCCTCTATGGAAGCTATAGGCAACACTAATTCTTTGATTTTACATTGGGTGGTCACTAGAAGTGGCTTAGCTAACCATTTCTTAACAAAAAAATCATGTGGTGGATCTGGTAATTTAGCCACTAGTGTCTTGGCCCCAATAAACTCTGGGAACTTTTCACCTGGACCCAATCTCAAATTCTCTAATTCCTCTATGATGATCTCTGCAGTATTTCCATGCTGAAATTGATTTTTGAATGCATCTTTCATTAAGTCCCAAGTTGTAAAATGGTTCTCAGGAAACTAGCTGAACGATTTATCTGCTAATCCTTCTAATGTAGCATGGAAGAGTATAAAAAAGGCATCCTATCTTCCCATTAAGCCTCTAGTTTTGCATAGTGCTAAAAACCTTCTAATATGCTCATCCGGATCTTCCTGAGCTAGGCCTTTGAAAGAAGGAAATTTTATATTTAATCTTGATAGTAGGGTTTCCAAGTCTACCTGACCAGCCATGCTCCTTACTTATGAAGTTGATGAAAGTGGACTATTTGATCTTCTAACAGCCTTCCTTCTTGTTTGCTTACAGGTGACCCTCAATGTTTGGGACCGAATTGCCGTCATGAGTTGTTCATAGTCCTCTTAGTATGAGACAATTGATAAGAATATGTACCTTTTATACCAATGAAGTAGTATTGTTGGCACTTGATCTCTTCTACCCTTTGCACTTGGCTTCTCCTATGCTCAAATCTCCTTGGAGTCCCACCGAGCGTGCTAGATTTTGTTGGGGGATTCTTGGACAAGAAGGGATTTGAGTGTTTGTAGCAGAAAAGGGAAAGGCAAGAAGAAAGATACACATTGGAAGCCTTTGTCACTTGATTATAATAAGACAATTACAATGGTGATGCACAATACAATCCAATGCTCCTGTGCAAAATTGTTGGTGCATACCAATCACCAATTGAAGTCTGGAAGACAAAGGATGGAGATAAGATCAAGTCTTGAAGCAAAGAAGGTGGTTACATTCACAGGATGAATGATATGTACACATATGTACATTAGTGAAGACATAGATCACTTATACTTTTGTTTAGTTATAAGCTTGTACATATTTGCCTATAAATACTTTGGAAAAATGTCGGGGCAAGAGGAGAGACAGTAAGAGAGTATGAGAATAGTGCATTTGGAAGTTGTAAGACTCATTAGAGTTCATAGGAATGAGAAGAAGTCTCTCTCATAACTCAATTGTAATTTTCTGAAGAATAGAAGAAAAGTTGCGCCCGAAGTTTTTGTGTCTTCTCCTTCTGTGGTAGATCTTCTGTGGAATGCTTTTGTACAAGTCTAAGTCTAGAGTTGATCAACATCTGTACAAAATTTCAGCTTCCAATTTTAATCACGCTAAGAGAATTGTGTGTAGGAACATTCATATGTAAAGAATGTTCACAGTCTTCTGAAACAGGCGCAGATTTCGAGTTCAGAGAAATGGACAGTGCTCAGTGCACAGTGTAAATTTTTACACAAATGAAGCTCAAAATCTAAGTTGAGAGATAAGCTATCTACATCTAAAAGCATTTGACCAAATGGGTTCGACATTGGGAGAACCATAGCTAAGAAGTTACAGGTGTCAAAGTCGCTACTGCAGAGAAGTAGTTTTACACATAGGTAAAGTGTTTGAGTCATTTCTCGAAATTATACTCAATCATTTGAGGAGATTTAAGTTGGAGAAGGTGTGCAACCTTAAGGCGACATATCCTACAAAGTTTTATCAAAAACTTTACACGAATGGTTAGTCAATCAAAGATTAATCTGCAATAGACTTTTCTGAGAATTTGATTTTTTCCAGAATAGTCAATTTCTTGATAAGTTAGTGATTGTTCTCTAAATTAAGAGGAGTCTAAACTTATTCTTGATATAGAGGTGCTCTAATTTCAAGAATAGGTTGTTCTTTTGGAGATTAACACTCTCCATCAGTGGTATCAGAGCAAGAAGCATCAAAATTAAAGAAAGGAGGATTCCGACTGTTGTAGCTACAAAGAATTTGACACCTGAAGATTCAAAAGATGAAAGCTTGGAAGAAAAGCTTGAGAAGCAGATCATACGACACCTAGAAAGAAAAAAGGAGTGTCATTTGAAGTAAAGGTAACTTTATACTTCATAAAGGTTGAAGAATTAAATATACAGGTGAAGGAAGGATGGGAGATTCTCTTCAGATAGAGAAATTGGATAGAGAAAACTATCCTGCATGGTCAATGAGGATGGAAGCTCATCTAATGAGCAAAGATTTAATAGCTTACATTACAGGTGAAGAAGAAAAGCCACAATTCAGAGATCCTAGTGTTCCAACTAGGGAAGAATTATCAGATTTGAAGAATTAGATGAAAAGAGATGCTCAAGCTAGGAGCATAATCTACATGGCTGTCAATGACTACTTGCTACCTCATATTAGAGGTCTTGAAAGTGCAAGTGAAATATGGAATGCTTTGGAGGAGCATTTCCAAAACACTACAAAGTCAAGAAAGGCATCCTTATGGGCAGAGTTTACTACTTTCAAGAAGAAGGCTTCACAATCAATATCTGATTATGTGACAAAGATGAAGGACATTGCAGATGCATTAGGAGCAGCGGATGAAGACATTGAAGAAGATAAATTGGTAAGGCAAATTCTCACAGGACTAAGAGGTGATGAGAAGTGGAAGCCTTTTATTTTGTCTACAGAACTTTCATTGGATCATTTCAATCCTGATTTGAATCAATTGTTAGGGCATATGCTAACTTTTGAGAATGATGTCAAGGAGATAGTGACAAGAGTGCAGGTCATGCAATGTACTCTAAAGACAAGAAGAAAACTAACAAAGGAAAGCAACAAGCAAATGAAGAAGAAGGCACAACTAGTCAAGCCAACTTCCTAAGAGGAAGAGGAGGTGGCAAAGGTAGAGGAAGAGGCAAGAATAACAAAGATGGAGCCAAAGCTTGCTGGATTTGTGGTAAGACAAATCATTTAGCAAATGATTGTTGGCATAACACTCAGAGTAATGGTGGATACAATCAGAACTATAATTCAAGAGGAAGAGGAGGCAGAAATCAAAGAGGTAATTTCAGAGGTAGAGGTAGTAGGGGTTACTTTGGGAGAAATGCAGGTAGAGGATTCCAAAGTCAAGAATATAACAATACCTACTACAATTATGCTTCAGATCAGAAGGAAGATTCAACATTGATAATGAATGCAACTTGTGAAAGGCAGAGTGAAGATCAAAGAGTCTTCTACATTGACTCAGGGTGTAGCAATCACCTGAGTGGTAACATAGCCTTGATGACTGATTTGGAGAATAAGGTATCTAATCATGTTGTTCAAACAGGTGATAATACAAAGCACAATGTGAAGTCAATTGGATCAGTGAAGGCCAAGGATGGTAGCACCTTATTGAGTAAGGTCTTGTATGTTCCTACAATTCCTAAGAATTTGATAAGTGTAGGACAAATTGTGGAAAAAGGTTATGAAGTGAGGTTCACTAATGAAGGAGTGTTTGTGGAAGACCCTAGCAATGGGTATAAACAAATTGTTTCAGGGAAGAAAGAAGGAAGATTGCTCACATTGAAGATTCAAGGTAATGTTGTTCATGCCTTGTTCACCTATGCAGGACATAAGATCTCTGAGTTAGATCTTTGGCACAAAAGGCTTGGACATTTCAATGAAAGAGGTATTAAAGACATGATTAATAATGGTTCAGTGCTTGGATTGCCTAATGTTGCAGGTCAACATATGACATACAGATGTGAGGCATGTCAATTAGGTAAGGCTCATAAGCAACCCTATTCTAAGCATGGGTTTATGTATTCAGAGAAACTTGAGTTGGTACACACAGATGTGTGGGGACCATCAAAGGATTTCAGTATCAATGGCTCAAGGTATTATGTGATTTATGTTGATGATGCTACCAGATGGATCACTATCTATGTGATCAAAGATAAGTCAAAGGTATTCAATACGTTCAAACATTATCATGTGTATGCAGAGAGAATTACAGGACATAAATTGAAGAGACTAAGGTCAGATGGAGGGGGAGAGTATTTCTCTAATGAATTCAGTGATTACTTGTGGAATGCAGGTATAAAAAGGGAAGTTACTTGCACGTATTCTCCTCAACAAAATGGTGTAGCAGAGAGGAGGAATAGAACTCTTGTTGAGTTTGCAAGGTCCATGATGAAGGAGAAAAATTGCCCAAATTATTTGTGGGCTGAGGCTGTAAATACAGCTACTTATTTGGTCAATAGGCTACCATGTAAAGCCTTGCAGGGTATGACACCATATGAGGCATGGTGGGGTAAGAGACCCACATTAGACCATTGCAAAGTATTTGGATGTTTGGCCTATGCATATGTGCCATCACAATTAAGGCACAAATTGGAACCTAAAGCTGAAAAATATGTGTTTATTGGTTATGATGATAAGCAGATGGGATACAGGTTGTGGAATCCATCCACAAAACATTTTCTTGTATCAAAAGATGTTACATTTGATGAGCAAAGTACTTGGTATGCAGGTATTATCAATATTAATATAGATGATGAAGAAATTGTGAGTCAAAGGAAAGGTAAATCAAAGGTTCAGATATTTGATGAACAAGAGAATCATGAAGTGCAGGTTGAAGTTGAAGAAACACCAAGATTTGATCCTGAATGTGAAGAACCAGAAACCTCAAGAAGTGGAGAACTTAGGAGGTCTACAAGGCACAAATGGCAACCTACAAGGTATAGCTATGATACTTCTTTTTTGACTACTAAGGATTATGCATACATGATTAAAGCAGATGAAGACCCTTCTACATATGAAGAGGCAAAAGGTAAAGAAATTTGGGAAAAAGCTATGGAGGAAGAATATGATGCATTGATGGAAAATCAAACATGGGATTTGGTTCCAAAACCAAATAGCCAGAAGATCATTGGATGCAAGTGGGTCTATAAGACAAAGAGATTTGCAGATGGAAGTGTGTCTAGGTACAAAGCTAGACTTGTTGTGAAAGGGTTTGCTCAGACATATGGTATTGACTATGATGAGACTTATATTCCAGTGGCCAAGATGACAACCATCAGAACACTCATAGCAATTGCTGCATGTAAAGGTTGGAAATTGTGTCAATTAGATGTGAAGAATGCTTTTTTGAATGGTTATATTTCAGATGATGTTTCCATGGAGCAACCTCAAGGATTCAGAGATGGAAGATATTCAGATTATGTGTGTAAGCTCAAGAGAGCTTTATATGGCTTGAAGTAGGCCCCAAGGGCATGGAACTATAGGCTTGTAAAGTTCTTAAAGGAACTTGGATTTCAAGTATCCAAAGCAGATAGTAGCTTGCTTGTCAAAGCAAGTGATGATGGGTTCATTTACATATGTATATATGTTGATGATATAATTCTTACAGGTACAGATGAGAAAGGCATACAAAGCCTAAAGAAGCAAATGGAGAAAGAGTTCAAAATTAGTGATTTGGGAGATTTGTCATATTTCTTGGGCATGGAGATTTCATACACTCAACATGGAGTGTATGTGACTCAAGAAAGGTATTTGAAGAATTTGTTAACCAAGTTTAAGATGAATGATTGCAGAGTAGCACCTACTCCAATGGAGGTGAATCACAAATTGAGCAGATTTGGAGGTGAAGAATTCAAGGACATGAAACAATATCAGAGTTTGGTTGGTAGTCTTATCTATGCTACATTAACTAGGCCTGATTTATCATATGCAGTTGGGGTGTTGTCTCAATTTATGCATTGTCCTAGGAAAGAACATTGGATTGCAGGTCAAAGAGTGTTGAGATACATTAAGGGTACACTCAAAGAGGGTTTGTATTATGGTTTTACATCAGATACAAATATCAAAATATATAGTGATGCAGATTGGGCAGGTAATCCAGATGATAGAAGGTCAACTTATGGGTACATGTGTTATGTGGGAGATAAGTTAATCTCTTGGTGCTCAAAGAAGCAACATACAGTTGCTTTGTCATCTACAGAAGCAGAGTACAAAGGTATGGTTGAAGCTGCAAAGGAAGTGATATGGCTTAAGACTCTCATGAAGAGTTTTGACACTATACAGAGCATACCTATCATTTATGGAGATAACATGAGTTCATTATATCTAGCTGCTAATCCTGTTTTTCATGCCAGGACCAAACACATTGAGATACAGTATCACTTTCCAAGAGAGAAGGTGATGGATAAGGAGATTGAAGTTATACATACTCCAACAAAGGATCAAATAGCTGATATGCTTATAAAGAGCTTAGATGGACCAAAGTTACAGAAGTTCAAAGATATGGCGGGCATAAAGAAGATAAGAGAAACCTCAATTGATGATTGAGGGGGAGCTGTTGGTGCAGACCAATCACCAATTGAAGTTTGGAAGACAAAGGATGGAGATAAGATCAAGTCTTGAAGCAAAGAAGGTGGTTACATTCACAGGATGAATGATATGTACACATATGTACATTAGTGAAGACATAGATCACTTATACTTTTGTTTAGTTATAAGCTTGTACATATTTGCCTATAAATACTTTGGAAAAGTGTCGGGGCAAGAGGAGAGACAGTAAGAGAGTATGAGAATAGTGCATTTGGAAGTTGTAAGACTCATTAGAGTTCATAGGAATGAGAAGAAGTCTCTCTCATAACTCAATTGTAATTTTCAGAAGAATAGAAGAAAAGTTGCGCCCGAAGTTTTCGTGTCTTCTCCTTCTGTGGTAGATCTTCTGTGGAATGCTTTTGTACAAGTCTAAGTATAGAGTTGATCAACCTCTGTACAAAATTTCAGCTTCCAATTTTAATCAAGCTAAGAGAATTGTGTGTAGGAACATTCATATGTAAAGAATGTTCACAGTCTTCTGAAACAGGCGCAGATTTCGAGTTCAGAGAAATGGACAGTGCTCAGTGCATAGTGTAAAGTTTTACACAAACAATAGCTCAAAATCAAAGTTGAGAGATAAGCTATCTACATCTAAAAGCATTTGACCAAACGGGTTCGACATTGGGAGAACCATTGCTAAGAAGTTACAGGTGTCAAAGTCGCTACTGCAGAGAAGTAGTTTTACACATAGGTAAAGTGTTTGAGTCATTTCTCAAATTATACTCAATCATTTGAGGAGATTTAAGTTGGAGAAGGTGCGCAACTTTAAGATGACACATGCTACAAAGTTTTATAAAAAACTTTACACGAATGGTTAGTCAATCAAAGATTAATCTGCAGCAGACTTTTCTGAGAATTTGATTTTTTCCAGAATAGTCAATTTCTTGATAAGTTAGTGATTGTTCTCTAAATTAAGAGGAGTCTAAACTTATTCTTGATATAGAGGTGCTCTAATTTCAAGAATAGGTTGTTCTTTTGGAGATTAACACTCTCCATCAAAAATCCCATAGAGTGCTCAATTACAAAATACCAAATACCCAAGGTTTTGTTGCTGCCGACCTCTTTTGCACCAGACCTCCACCTTCTCCAAGCCTGCACTTGTGCACACCTTGCACCAAGCTTCCAATAAGCGGGAGGGATGGACACCTTCTGTCGGCACGCGCACATTGCAATGATACCTTGGGATCCTTGGGGGACTAGCTTAGCACTTCTCTGCACACTTCCTTAGTCACTCTTCATGCACACCTTGCACTTCACTTCTCTGCATCGCACACTGTGTGTCTCTTGCACTTCTCTCTCTTGCCTTGCTTAGACTATGCTCACTCTTGCTTACACTTAGAATAGTCCAAGAATGGTCCTTGCCTTCATTTGAGTGTCGATTCACATACGCTCCTAACTGCAAGAGTATCTTGGTGCTCACTTTGATGTCCCAAGATTGTCTACAAAAGTGGGCAGCCAACGAATCCATGTTTTGTCCTGTAGTGCCTTTAGACTAAAACAAAAATTTTAATTGGGAGGCCATACTTTCACTTCTGTGTACAATGCCGCTTCACATACCTTCACATTTTCCTTTTAAGTCTTCACTTGTGCACCAAAGAGGGGGTTCACCTAAACCTTCCAAAACACTTTAAACAACACTTTTAAAGCTTAGGGAAATTATAGAAATACCTCTGCAACCTGCAACCACTTTCTCCAATTCACCCTTTGTGGACACTTAATTGTGCACTACCTATGCACTTTGACACTTGCACTTCAAACACTTTGACTTTGCCCCTATTGAATTTGACCTTCACCTTGTTGACTTTGACTGGTTTGACTTTGCCTAAAATTGACTTTGACTATAGTTGACTTTGACCAATATGACTTTTATGCGCTCAACAATGGTCAAATTGGCAAGGGTAATGGTCACTATACGCGATATGCTACAGGGTAAGCGACACTCAGGAATACGATAGCAACAACAAGACGAAGAGAATGGTTTAAGTAAAAACACAAGGTGAACGCACGACCCAAAATGCCATTATCACCGGGAAGGAAACATGCATGCATTTATCGTCATAAACTCGTTAGAAATACAGAGTGATGGAAGGTGACGGCGAATCGAAAATTTATCAACAAAATTATAGCTCACTGGTCTGCCGAAACGTGCGAAGTATAGAACAAAGGAGCGAAGGTAAAACTACTAGTCAAAAATGGATGATGTATAATATGGATGCAATTTAGATCCACTGATAGGCTTAGGCAACTGTGTTCCAGTCAAAGTGATAACCAAAAAGTCGCTGGTCCCACTTGTTCGGCAATACGCTAGGGACCGAACTAGCGCAGTTTAAACTTTCCTACGGATCGATTAGATTTAGCATTATAGAAGAGCACTAATTGATTTATCATAAAAATAGGGGTTTTAAGGAAACAATCGTGGGTTCTAGCTTGTCTGAGATGAACTTCTTGCAACACCAGAAAACTCTCGAGGCGTTGTTCATCCAGAGATCGTAAATCATCTAATCGAAAAGGGAATGATTCTGTCGGGAGTAACTTCTACTCTAATGCCACTCGCAAACTATGTACCACTAGTTCCATAGAGGCAATCGCCTCCAAACCATATGCCAACTTGAAAGGAGTTGTTCCGGTTGCCACTTTATATGTTGTATGGTAATCCCATAATACTACAGGTAGGAATTGATCCCATCTCTCCGGGCAATCCAATACTAGTTTCCTTAAGATGTTCAACAGAGATTTGTTTGTGCTCTCGGCAAGTCCATTCGCTCATGGGTAGTAGGGGGAACTAAACTTATGCACAATCTGGAAGGTACTAGTAAGCACTTGCATTAATGTGTTAGCAAAGTGCGTACCTTGATCAGTCACAATCTCCAAAGGTAAACCATAGCGTGGAAAAATATCTTTCATCAAACATTTAGCGAGCACAGCAGTTGTGGCTGACCGTAGAGGCCAAGCTTCGGCCCACCGAGTTGCATAATCCATGCATATAAGAATATATCTGTTACTGGTAAGTGTCGCAGGAGGTGTTATTGGTCCGATAAAATCCAAGCCCCATTTCTGAAAGGGTTCAAGAGGCAGAACGGGTTGGAGTGGAAAGTAATGTCTCTATAAAGGTTGACTCAAAGGCTGACATGCATCGCACTGTCGCACATACTTGGTCACATCACGGTACATAGTAGGCCACCATAAGCCACTCTGTAGAATCTTCCGGTGGGTCAAGTTAACTGCAAAATGATCTCCAACTGTGATTATTGAAGCAGTTTTGTGTGGTGGAACACATCTTAGCAGCACTCCCAATTGATCCATATAATATAATTGCCCTACAATTAGCTAAAATCCTCGACTATACATGGCCAGTTTTCGTCGAGCAATAGGAGAAGTCATATCGGGAGGACATCCACTGGTCAAGAAAAGCATCAAAGTGTCATAGTAGGAGGATGTTACTGGCAATTCTTGTTGATCGTCCTGTATAGTCTCAGTTGCATAGATAGCAGGTGTGGTATCATCAACTCCTTCCGGAAGTTCACCAAAATCCAATCGAGATAAAAAGTCAGCAAGCGCGTGTGCGGACCGTGGTCGATGTACTTGTTGTCAGGATCTTGCTCACGCTCAAACAGAGGTTACGAACGCAGAAAAACACACCCAAGAATAAACGCAACAAGAGACGAGAAAGTACGCAGATTGGGTGCAATCTCCCCCCATGCACTCTGTTTCGACAGTCCACAGAGTGCATGTATTTATAGGACTTTTGATTACGTCGAAAATAGTGGTTACATGAGGGCGGCTTCGAAAGCAGGCGTGAAACTAAAAGTTGGTAACTTTTACAGAAAGCCATTGCTTTCAATAACAGAAAATACGATCTACAATGACCATTACTCTAACCATTACTTTTCTAACAATAGAACCTTCTACGCAGGTTTATTTACAAGCTAAATAATAATTATTCGGATTATTGATGTCCGCCCTTTCACGCCTTGCACGCTCCTCACGAACCTTCAGCTGCTATATCAAAAACATCAAAAACATATTAATACATTAATAATTTAACATTTTAACAATGCCTTGTTCAATAATATACAACATGCCTCTCAGTTGACAAGCAACTGACCTCAGTTGATAAAATAAATCAACACTCTAACAATTATAATGCAGTGTTCAACATATTCCATATTACTGCTACAATCCAACAATGCATTGGCCAACATATTTCATGTTACAATCCAACAATGCATTGGCTATTCGATATTTCAATCCAACAATGCATTGGCCAACATATTTCATGTTACAATCCAACAATGCATTGGCTATTCGATATTTCAATCCAACAATGCATTGGCCAACATATTTCATGTTACAATCCAACAATGCATTGGCTATTCGATATTTCAATCCAACAATGCATTGGCCAACATATTTCATGTTACAATCCAACAATGCATTGTTCAACATTTTCCATAAGGTATAACATGCCCCTCAGTTGAACAAGCAACTGACCTCAGGTGATAAAAGAATAAACATGGATGGCCAATCACATGTTTCATCACTGAATAAAGAAAATAGGCATGTGCCATGTAAAAATACATGCATGGAAATGTTCATGGAGTTGTTTAAGTTATTAAGAGTATCTGTGAGATGTGGACATAGTCTTTCTAATGAATTTGGGCAAGCAAAACTTGAATATGCTCCTATAAACTAAATTCAATATGTAAATGCATCACAATTATCAAACATGTAAAGTAAACTTTAAAGGTAGAAATGAATCCTTAAACTCTTCTTGAAAAGCTTTCCAGGTGCGTGGACAATCTGCAGTATGACAAAGATCATTCCACCATTGCTGCGCTCTGCCTACCAAATAATTAGTGGCGAACTCGATTTTCTGATTTTCTGAATATAACTCGTCGGAAAAGAAATCGTTGAATAGGGATAGCCATGATAAGACCAAGCGGCCATCTATTCGTCCGTCGAATTGAAGCATAGCATAACGTCCTTGTATGGCTTGTTGAAGTGCTTGAAGTTCTTGGTTCATAATCTCTAACTCTTGCTCGAATGAAACTCTAGGTAAAGGTGAATTACTATGATCCTCCATGGTGCTCTTGGACCTTTGCTCTCAACCTTGGTTTATTGAACCTTCTTGTTTGCAACCTTGGTGTCTCGATCCCGTGTTCTCAACCTTGCTTGGCATCTTGAACACTCAATCAAGTGCCACCCAAGGATTTTGAAGGAATTCACACTTCCAAGCTAGCTCATTAGAAAGTTCGTTCCGAGAGCTTTCCAACGGTATATTACACGCCTCAATCCAACCTACGGATTGAAAGTTACACTTAATTCTTTGTTGGGTCCATCCTTGAAATCGCCGCGAGCGCTTTGCACAAGTACCAAAGAAAGAGAACTTGAATAACAACTCCAAGAGATGGTGGAGTGGTCAAAGTACTTCCCTTGAAAGTAGGAGGTTGTGGGTTCAAATCCTCCTACCATAGGGACTCTAAACCTCTCTATTACCACTCAAAAATTAAAATTGCCTCGCGCATAGCCAACGGTCGCCAAGGGAGCCTTGGGTGCCAATGTATTGCCTAAGTGAAAACGTAGGTGAAAACGTAGGTTCTGGTTCTGGATCAGAATCAGAAACAGAAACCGAAACCGAAACTGAAACTGAAACTAAAACTGAAACGGGAGACGGAGACGGAGACGGAATCGGAATCGAAATCGGAATCGCGAACAGAGAACAGAGCCCTATGTATTGACGCGTGCAGAGCTCTGATACCACTGTTGTCAGGATCTTGCTCACGCTCAAACAGAGGTTACGAACGTAGAAAAACACACCCAAGAATAAACGCAACAAGAGATGAGAAAGTACGCAGACTGGGTGCAATCTCCCCCCATGCTCTCTGTTTCGACAGTCCACAGAGTGCATGTATTTATAGGACTTTTGATTACGTCGAAAATAGTGGTTACATGAGGGCGGCTTCGAAAAGCAAGCGTGAAACTAAAAGTTGGTAACTTTTACAGAAAGCCATTGCTTTCAATAACAGAAACTACGGTCTACAATGACCATTATTCTAACCATTACTTTTCTAACAATGGAACCTTCTACGCAGGTTTATTTACAAGCTAAATAATAATTATTCGGATTATTGATGTCCGCCCTTTCACGCCTTGCACGCTCCTCACGAACCTTCAGCTGCTATATCAAAAACATCAAAAACATATTAATACATTAATAATTTAACATTTTAACAATGCCTTGTTCAATAATATACAACAGTACTACTGAATAATCAAACTCTTGGAGCTACAATACCCAACTTGCTAACCTTCCTCCCAGATGTTGTTGGCGAACAAGGTACACCAAGGCTGCATGATTGACGTGGAAGGTGAAGCGGCGTCCAAGTAAATAACACGGGAATTTCTTCACCGAATACACTAATCGGAGACATTCACGTTCAATGACTAAAGAGTTGCGCTCTGCCAGAGCTAATCGGTGACTCGCATAATACACTGGACGAAACCATTTCTCTATTTGCTGCATCAGCACGCTGCCAATGGCAATGTCGGACGTATCCATAAAGATGTGAAATGGGAGTTCCCAATTTGGCGCTTGTAAAATAGGTGCCTACATTAACAATGATTTCAACCGATCGAAAGACAGCTGACATGCTTCATTCCATTCAAACTGGCAAGGAGTACTCGTTATCAGTCGATTGAGGGGTGTGGCCAAATGAGCAAGCTACCGCATTGCCCATGCCACCTGATTTGGCCCAAGAAATGCATCACTTTGGGTGTCTTGGGGGCACGTGCCTCCAGTACCACCTTCACTTTATCGAGATCAACTTGGATCCCCTGTTTTGAGATGATGTGCCCTAGCAACTTTCTGCAAGTTACAGAGAATACAGATTGATTGGGGTTTAAGCACAAACAGTATTCTCGACACTAAAAAAAAAAACACTGTAAATGATACAAATGTGCGGAAGTATCGCCCGATAAGGAGAAGTCATCCAAGTAAACTCTCATGAATGTGGTTAGATAGGGAGAGAAAACTTCCTACATACAGCGCTGAAACGTAATTGGAGCATTTTGCTGACCAAACCACATCACTATACACGCATAAACGCCTCAATTTGTTATAAATGTTGTCTTTGGAATGTCCTGCTCTGACATTCGTACTTGGTTATAACCACTATATCCATCCAAAAAGGAGTACATCTCATGGCGAGCCACATCATCTAGCATTGTGTCCAGGAACGACAGAGGGAATGGATGAGGTACCATTGCTGCATTTAATTTCTGATAGTCCACACATATTCGTAATTGCTTATTCTTCTTAGGGACTATGAAAATGGGGGAAATCCACTCTGCATGCTCGATGGGGACAATAAACCCAACCTTCAGCAATCGATCCAGTTCTGCTTTGACGTAGGCCACATAGTGAGGATTCATTCTATAGCTGGTTTGTTTAATAGGCCGAGCATTTGGTTTCAGCATAACCCGGTGTTGATAGATGCGGGGATCCAATCCCTTCATATCACGGTAATCCCATGCAAATACATCAGAGAATTCACGTAGTAGCTGTTGTAATTTATCTTGGAAGGTCTCTGATAGTCCCGCCTTAATATTCATTGGCCGCAGATTGGCTTCATCGCCTAAGTTGCAGGTAACCACTTGGTCTTCTGGTACGTAGAACTATCGGGGCATAGCAAAGTCGTCAACTAGCTGAAGCAATTGTTGTAGCATCGTATCATCGAAGGTCTGTACTGCACTTGTTTTTGGTTCATCGATCAGTGGTACTATCGTAGAGACCGCCGGACTCCAATTATCGACAACTGCACTATCACCGAAGATCACCGAATTATCACCGAAGATCACCGAATTGTCATCAGATAATGCTGAACTATCATAGAAGATCATCAAATTATCACCGAATAATGCTAAACTATCATCGCATTGCACCGAAGTACAACCAAAAACTAACATACTATCTTAAGAATGTACTGGACTATTATCGAAACGCACCAAATTACCTCCGCAAGCTACCAAACTACTTCTGCACAGCACTGCACTGCCACTGAAATTTCCACTCGCTTGTTGGATTGGACCTTCTACAACTGAGCTTGGTTGTTCTTCATGTCTACCACCAAAGGATGTTCCTAATGAACTCGGAACTGCCTAGGGATGTTGATCACTTTGGTATTTGGGATAAAATTCACTAGAACCTGTTACCAGCATATATCAAAGGATTCTTCTTCGACCCTTAACCTTTTCTTCAGCTGGCTACTCCATTTCCCACAGACGGCGCCAGTGTCAAACTTGTTTTGTTCTATCTTACTGGGTTCTTGGGATGGTTAGGGGTCTGTAAAACAGAGGCTTTGTTTGTATTTTCTCAGTCTACTAATCAACTGTATGCTACTACACTGGCTTAACGTTTCTGAATTAAACTATCTTCAACTACTTATCTGTTCTGCACATTACAACTTCCTCACTGCAATAACGCATAAACGTGTGACTACGTCACTTTATCGCAATATCGAATTAATTTAGCACTTCAACAAAGACTTAATTAATTACTGAATTTGATTAACATAGCTATAGAGTACTCCAAGATATAGACAATGTGCCATGCTGCGACTTCAGGCGTCTGCCCGGACTCACAGTCCGGCGTCGACCCCCCTCTGTTTCACGCATGCTCTTTTCATTAATAAAAAAGAGTTACAATGCTTGCACTATGCCCTTTTGGTGTGCATGCGACTTTTCCAAATTATATTTCAGAATATGTTAATTGGACGGCTCACATATAGGAGATTGATTTTAGGTGAGATTCAAATTCAAATTTAGGCTCCAAACATCACTATATATACCTCGCTTTTTTGTCGTGGTTTTGGAACCTCCATTAGTAGGGCTTTATGCCATATCAGAGTGTGATCTCAAGGCACACACATGTACCAGTAAGTCCATTGTACTTTACAATCAATATAAATTTATTTTCATGATCCTTTGTGTCCATATCCTCATGCCTATGTGAGTGTACTGTTCACTGGCACACTTCTTAGTTTTGCAGTCAGATTGCAGAGATGCTTTCTCTGAGCATGGTGCATTATTTTTAGTGGTTTGACTTGCTAAGGTTGGCTCTATAAGTCTACCACATACTCTCAAAATTTCATTGAATTTGAAATTCACAACTAAGAGATATGTTCATTTGAAGTCACCTATATCAGCATCTTCTACCTCCTGCATACCTCACTTGCTAAACTTATTTATCTTAGTATGCTTACTTATTTTTTATGGGATAATTCCCAATAGGTAGAATTGTTTCCTAGTTAGAGTCCTCCAAAAGCTCTTTGGTCAATTGTAGTCAGAGAATGAGCATTAAGTGAAATACTGAAGCACTCTTGACCAAAATAGAAAGTTGCTTCATGTTGACTATTGGTCAAACTAGTCTATTTTGATTCAATCTTCTGAGAGTGATCTTCCAAGGTACATAGGGTGTCTAATATATCCGTTGGGAACCTAAAGGCTCCACATCATGTCCGTAGAGTTTATTTGGCTGCTGTAGTGCAAAGTTTCTATAGCACCACTTCATCTTCTCCAACTACAAATCCATCTCTTCACAATTTCTACCGAACCATGGGGTTCAAGTTCTTCATCTAGGAACACCACAAGTGCATCGAATGGGTCTTGAATTGATATAGGGTTTTCATTGGATCCTATGTCTCTTGCTTGTAGTCTTTTCTACTCCTTCACTACAACTTTACACATCCATAAGTTGGTGTCCTCATGCAAGTATGAAGAGTGATACTATGGAATCCATCAACTCTGTTTCATTTAATTTTATATGGAATGGGTTCCATTGCAAGCGGGTACATCTCTATGAGAGCACAATTTAGGTTTAATCTTTAGTAGCTCCTCTAAAGTCAGATGGCACTACACTTAAGTGTTCTTCATTACATCTGTATTCCTAACTAGATCTAATTCCTTGTTTCTTACCATGGTCGTGGGGGATCTCATGGTTCTAGACATGGATTCCCATGGGCCTTTGAAATGGGCCTCTCCCTACAAAGAATTGGATTCAAACTCTACTCGATCGATGAACTATGCATCTTCTTGCTCTCCATAGATAGATAGAATGACTTAAGGGAATTGATTAGGAAGATCCTCCACTATCTCCATAGGGAGGGGGGGGGGGTTCTCACTCTCCTTGTCCTACATCTCCTCTTGAATCTCTCTTAAGAACTCTTGGGAATAATGAATTATGGAAGAAGAGATTTGAGTGTCCATGGAATTGGCAAGATAGACCTCCTTAGGGGGGTATTCTTAGCCTTTCACTTCCACTATTGTGTACCTTTTGTGTAGCTAACTTCCTAGGTCTAGCTATCATTCTTTTTAATCTCTCCAATAGTCCTTCAAAATGTAACTAGGTCTGTGTTGAACTAGTGTGATTGAAGAGGCGGCTTGCATCAAACATGTCCTATGCACAAAGCTTGGTCCTCTGAATCTCTAGGTTCGCTATGGAATAACACTTTTCTAACTCTAACACATTCGGTCCTTCTTGAATTTTGGTTTGATATGCCTTCAATGTTATTTCTAAATCTTTAGGAGTAGGATCTACTAGGACTCATCCTTCTTTGGGTGGTGGTGTTATGGAGGGGTGGTTTTGATGCAATGAAGGGGGTGGAATTTGAGTGTGTGTGTGTGTGGGATGCAATGTCTATCAATTTTTCTTTCTTTCATGCCCATTTTCTTTTCATCCTTTCATGGATATCCTTCCAAGATCTCATTCTCTTCTTTGTTATGTTCTATGAAGTTTTCTCTTGGCCTAAACCCTAAATTTTCTGTTGCACCTGAGCTCGAGTCACTACCTATATAGGGGATGTAGTTGTCACACTTCCACTAGAATCCACAACCAAGAAAATAACATTGATTGGTTTGACCTTTTGAGTATTGGAAGGATCCTTTGAAGAGTCCCTTAAGGGATGTTCCTTACAACACTTGAAGCAAAAACCTTGAATACTCACTGACTAGGATGGTCTTGGTGGAGGAAGCCAAGAATCACAAATGAAGTGGTCATCCTGACATCTAGAACATGGCCCTCTGGGTGCTTGGGGTCTCTGTTGGCATACAAAGCAACAAAGGAGTCATGCACAATACGGCAACAAGGCCAGATCATTTTTTCCCATAGATTATGTACAACCCAAGTGATTTTAATCACTACACAAACATTGTAAATCCCGTTTTTGGTAGATTAGACTCCATTTTGTGCAAGCCGAGGAGTCCTCGAGCTTGAGGAGTATTAGAAGTACCATCGTACCAAATTTCATAATTTTTAGACTTCGTTTGAGCCCTCAAATAAGCCCTGGAACCTAATTTTTAACTAGGCCGGACACTAGGTCTGGACAGGGCCAAAAGCTAGTCAAAAACTATAAAAAGAGCTAGAGAGCTCATTTTTGAGGTTAGATTGTAATTGAAACGAACTTGTAAGAGCTTGTGAAAGTAATCTAAAGCACTCCATTGATTCTCTCTCTTTGTCTTGCCGTGTGTGCGCGCGTGTGTGTATGTGTGTGCATGCTTGTATGCTTCTCACTCACGCACTTGTGCCGCCACTTGCTCGAGGTCTTCATACCATCCTCACGTCTTCCCGGATTGACATTAAAGGAGGTGCTACTCATCACTGAGCTACACCAAATTTTGGCGCCGTTGCCGGGGAAAAAGTCCTAGAGCTCAGAAAATACGGCAACAAGGCCAGATCATTTTTTCCCATAGATTATGTACAACCCAAGTGATTTTAATCACTACACAAACATTGTAAATCCCGTTTTTGGTAGATTAGACTCCATTTTGTGCAAGCCGAGGAGTCCTCGAGCTTGAGGAGTATTAGAAGTACCATCGTACCAAATTTCATAATTTTTAGACTTCGTTTGAGCCCTCAAATAAGCCCTGGAACCTAATTTTTAACTAGGCCGGACACTAGGTCTGGACAGGGCCAAAAGCTAGTCAAAAACTATAAAAAGAGCTAGAGAGCTCATTTTTGAGGTTAGATTGTAATTGAAACGAACTTGTAAGAGCTTGTGAAAGTAATCTAAAGCACTCCATTGATTCTCTCTCTTTGTCTTGCCGTGTGTGCGCGCGTGTGTGTATGTGTGTGCATGCTTGTATGCTTCTCACTCACGCACTTGTGCCGCCACTTGCTCGAGGTCTTCATACCATCCTCACGTCTTCCCGGATTGACATTAAAGGAGGTGCTACTCATCACTGAGCTACACCAAATTTTGGCGCCGTTGCCGGGGAAAAAGTCCTAGAGCTCAGAAAATACGGCAACAAGGCCAGATCATTTTTTCCCATAGATTATGTACAACCCAAGTGATTTTAATCACTACACAAACATTGTAAATCCCGTTTTTGGTAGATTAGACTCCATTTTGTGCAAGCCGAGGAGTCCTCGAGCTTGAGGAGTATTAGAAGTACCATCGTACCAAATTTCATAATTTTTAGACTTCGTTTGAGCCCTCAAATAAGCCCTGGAACCTAATTTTTAACTAGGCCGGACACTAGGTCTGGACAGGGCCAAAAGCTAGTCAAAAACTATAAAAAGAGCTAGAGAGCTCATTTTTGAGGTTAGATTGTAATTGAAACGAACTTGTAAGAGCTTGTGAAAGTAATCTAAAGCACTCCATTGATTCTCTCTCTTTGTCTTGCCGTGTGTGCGCGCGTGTGTGTATGTGTGTGCATGCTTGTATGCTTCTCACTCACGCACTTGTGCCGCCACTTGCTCGAGGTCTTCATACCATCCTCACGTCTTCCCGGATTGACATTAAAGGAGGTGCTACTCATCACTGAGCTACACCAAATTTTGGCGCCGTTGCCGGGGAAAAAGTCCTAGAGCTCAGAAAATACGGCAACAAGGCCAGATCATTTTTTCCCATAGATTATGTACAACCCAAGTGATTTTAATCACTACACAAACATTGTAAATCCCGTTTTTGGTAGATTAGACTCCATTTTGTGCAAGCCGAGGAGTCCTCGAGCTTGAGGAGTATTAGAAGTACCATCGTACCAAATTTCATAATTTTTAGACTTCGTTTGAGCCCTCAAATAAGCCCTGGAACCTAATTTTTAACTAGGCCGGACACTAGGTCTGGACAGGGCCAAAAGCTAGTCAAAAACTATAAAAAGAGCTAGAGAGCTCATTTTTGAGGTTAGATTGTAATTGAAACGAACTTGTAAGAGCTTGTGAAAGTAATCTAAAGCACTCCATTGATTCTCTCTCTTTGTCTTGCCGTGTGTGCGCGCGTGTGTGTATGTGTGTGCATGCTTGTATGCTTCTCACTCACGCACTTGTGCCGCCACTTGCTCGAGGTCTTCATACCATCCTCACGTCTTCCCGGATTGACATTAAAGGAGGTGCTACTCATCACTGAGCTACACCAAATTTTGGCGCCGTTGCCGGGGATCGAGCTTTGAGGACGAGCGTGTGATGGTAAGACGTAGAGTTGACGCGTTGGAGTGGTAGGTATTTTCTTCACTCTCATCGAATTTCTTTTACTTTCTTCACCATCTTCATCACCATCATCATCATTCCCATCTCCCACCTCCATCTCCATCATCGCAAAAATTTCAGTTTTTGACTATATCCCCATCTCCACCTCATTTCCCTCATTTCACTTGTGAGAGAGAGCGAGAGAGCGAATTTGCATGCGCTGTTTTTGCATGTTTCTTGAGCTATTTTGTAGGTTTTTTGCTGTACCATCATCCCCAGCAGTGTGCGCAGGTACGACAGGCTCTGCACAGTTCCCGAGACGACGATCTCTGTCTATCGCGACAGACAGAAAATCTTAACATTTTGTGAATGCATGAGTAGCACTGTAACCTACACCTTGAGGGCATTCTAGATCACTAGAACTTTTTCAAAAATTTGCGTTTTTTCTGTCTATCGCGACAGACACCGTCTATCGCGACAGACACCGTCTATCGCGACAGACAGAAATCCACGATAGATAGCGTCTATCGCGACAGACACCGTCTATCGCGACAGACAGAAATCCGCGACAGACACCGTCTATCGCGACAGACACCGTCTATCGCGACAGACAGAAATCCGCGACAGACACCGTCTATCGCGACAGACACCGTCTATCGCGACAGACAGAAATCCGCGACAGACACCGTCTATCGCGACAGACACCGTCTATCGCGACAGACAGAAATCCGCGACAGACACCGTCTATCGCGACAGACAGAAATCCACGATAGATAGCGTCTATCGCGACAGACACCGTCTATCGCGACAGACAGAAATCCACGATAGATACCGTCTATCGCGACAGACACCGTCTATCGCGACAGACAGAAATCCACGATAGATACCGTCTATCGCGACAGACACCGTCTATCGCGACAGACAGAATTTCACGATAGACACCGTCTATCGCGACAGACACCGTCTATCGCGACAGACAGCCCCCACGATAGATTGTGTCTATCGCGACAGACACCGTCTATCGCGATAGACAGGCATTTTCGGCAAAAAATTAAGGAGTGAATTTTTGGAAATTTAGGCTAAATTTTGGGCATATTTGCACTTTCATGTACTCATCTACTTACGAAGGCCTTAGAAAATGCATTAAAACCCCCGAAAGGTTCTGTTTGTCTAGTTAACCCCCTAAACCCTGAACGGTCATAACTTTTTCATACGAAATCCATTTTCTGAGCTCTAGGACTTGTCGGAAAGCTCGTGACATATACTACACGCCCTCAACTGTTTTTTATAAGAATAACGCGTTGATTTTCAGATAGGATATTTGGAAGTTGACACACTGAGGGGTAGGAACACCAAGGGAGCTCTAGAGTAAATTTCTAACAATGCAAAAGGGGGAACAAGGGTCATTAAAAAAGTGTCTGAAGTAATTGTCTGTCAATTGAAAGATCTACTTGGAGCTAATCTTGGGATTTATGCAGGCCTATTGAGAAGCGACTGAGAGTATCCAAGCAACGGTGTGGCACACGCTTGAGAATCAACTTCTCGAGCACTAAAGAGCAAGGTTCGGCAAGAAAGGTCGGAATATTCTCAACTCCTCTTCGTCAATTCCTAGCTTAGGCTAAGAGCGATTAGAAGTAGGAGCAAGTCAGGGCGACGATAGGCCACTATCAAGTTGAAGACTACTTAAAAACTCAAGTTCAAGCTAAAAACTTAATCTCTGTACTGTCGACAACATAAAGGAAAGAACCTAACGTGGAACGATCAACCTGAAAGTACGGAGAACATTCAAGTATTCATGACGACGTAATAACAGATAAGACTTTAAACACGAGGAATAACTAAAAAGAATCAAGTGACTGGTACCAATTGAGCGGCAACGAGGTTGTACTCTGGAAAAAATTTGGGGCTAATCAGATAGGCATATGAACCTTAGATCAGGACGACACCTAGTAAGAGAGAGACAAAGCCTTAGATCTTCAGAGGCTAGTGTCAACCACACTGCTAGGTCCTGGGCCCAACAGTTGAGTCACCACTCTCATTACCCTAGCTCGGATACCAGTGAATCAGGGATGTCTCAAGGCATGGATAGACCTACGGGAAGTTCAGGTATGCCTTACTTGTACAGGGTGGAAGGCCCTTACAAAACACAGTTGGAATACCTTAGGACCAACCGATTAGGTGCGAGCATCTATGAGGACGGCCTAGGAAGATCTGTGGTCCAGATTAAAAACCCTGACCAATCCATAGGACTAGAGCACCCAGCTGTCAAGTTTGAAAACGGTGCATACCTGGATAAGGAAGGAACCATATACGTAGTCACCAGTCATCCAGATAGGACAGATGAATTTGGAAATGTAATTTCAGAAGCGGACTTAGGTGACTTGGAACAAGGAAACATGGGAGTGGAACCTAGAACCCCTCGAGGTAAATCAGTTCTCACTAGGATTATCACGCCTGAATGGGTCCCCCAAGACAACAAGAGCATAGAGTTGCTCCTCAATCGAGAAACTGATGAAGCCTTTTGGAGGTATAAGTCTAATCAGCCAACAGACTTAGGAAATATCATGATCTATGAGTTTAAGGATCCGGACAGCCCAGGTAGAGTGACTTACTTAGATCATGCTTCAGAACGGATCTTTGGGGTGACAGAAAATGATAGACATGCCTACACTTGGAAGGGCGAATTTATTTTCCCCCAACCTAGATCAAATGTATCCTATGGTCACCCTGGGGCTGGAACTTCCCAAGCTCATGGTACGCAAAGAGACAGAAGTAGAGATAGACCGGAAGTAAGTTTTGCCAACCCAGTGGGCAGAGAAAGAACGAGAACCGAGACGAATAGGGTAGAACCCGAGATGCATAGAGCCCACAGGAACCAAAGAAATGTAGATGGATTCCCTCTGCCGAGACCTAGGGAGCACACAAGAACTTTGAGACCCACCCAGCTAGTTAAGTCCATGAAGAATTACTTTGACGGCACAGGAGATCCCTATGATCATGTGGCGGAGTTCAAGCAAGTCTTGAGAGCCGAACAAGTTGAGGATCTATTCACGCAGTACAATGCCTTCGGTCTAACCCTGAGGAATACGGCACTTACATGGTTTCAACCATTGGATGAGCGCCAGTTCAGGAGCATAGACCAACTCCTAGAAGCATTTATTATTGAGTTCTCCAAGAGTGGCATAAGGCACAACACCTCCTCACTGATTCACAGCTTCAAACAAACCCCTCAAGAGACTGTGAGACTTGCCGGAAGAAGATTTAGACAATATCTTGAAAGGTGCCCTATTTCGGAGCTACCCACATCTGCTAAACAAGTAGCCTTATTCCTTGATGGATTGCTGAGTACGAAATTGAGATCCTACGTGTATCTGAAAGACCCTAGGACTATAGAAGAGTGTGTACGTATGTGCATCGACATTGAAGACAACCTAGGAGAAGAGCTAGAGCTGTCCAAAATTTACAAAGATTCAGATAGTGCATCTGGTCAATCTTCCACACAAGCCACATCAATTGAGGAACTGGCCGAAAAAGTAGCCCAGAAATTAGGTGTGACTAGCAGACAAATTCCAAGGTTTGCTCCTGTGAAAAGGTGCTATACATGCGGTGGTGACCATATGGCGAACGTCTGTCCCATTATGGCTCAACCCCAAGTAAACCCTAGTAGCCAGTACTGCACCATAGAACGGAGATACACCAACCACACAGCACAAGATTGCCCATACAACAAGCAGGCGGTTAGGCAACCCTACCCTCAGCCCTACCAACAAGGCAGATACCAGAACCAGTACCCTCCACAACCATATGGCAGGCCACAACAAAATTTCCAACCTCAATATCAAAACCAACAAAGGCCTCAGCCTGTGCTAGCACAACAAACCCCAGCCCCAGCTAATGTGATTCCGGTAAAGTATGCTGTTGCAGAAGAAAACCTGAATAGAGCTATAGTCCCTGTAACATCCTTGATCTCTGAAAATGACCCAAGTGATCATAGCTTTGATTCTACCCATGTGGATAGCCCCCAGGCTTACTACATGCAGTCTCCAGAACATGGTGAGTCCTACTATAGTGAAGAGCCGAACGAACCTAGTTGGGAATCAGATTACACGAACGTCATGTATACAAACCCCAATCCTAGGCCTCAATCTAGGCAAGTCAGACCTCCATTCCCAAGAGGGCCGTGCTACAGATGCCAAGGTGATCACCTCATTCGTGATTGTCCCTTACCTCCGCCTACACAAACTCAGTCCGTGACTATCCAAGGCTTTTGCCAAGACTGCGGAAAAGAGCATCTCTTACGAGATTGCCCTAAGAACCCCAATAGCATGCCAAAAATCACCCCTATCAACGTTGTTGGGTTAGTGGTAGACTCCTCAGGAAGTGTCACTTCCACTGCACCAGTACAGGTAGTCACTCGAGCTCAAGCTTTGCAGCAAAACCAAGGGGTAGGCCAGGAAAAGAGTCCAGATGCTAGCGATACTGAGAGCCAAAATAAAAAGAGAACAAGAGCTTGGAAAGATAGCCGCGAATGTATGAAAAGGCAATGGGCAAAGAAGATGAGTGAACTTGAGGAAAGTCTACGAGAAACCAAGGCTAAAATCATAGAGATCACATCTCAACCGCACTCTCACACGTTACCACCGCTACCATCCCCATCACCCTCCACCCCTCCACCCTCTAAGACAGCCCACGTAACCCACCCACCACCCCAAACAGGATCGGTATTAGCTGATCCCACTCCCGAAGACATAGACATGATGCTTAAAGCATATCAGGCCAGAATCCAAGAAGGGCCAAACGTCACGGATCATGACAAGTGCTATCCTAGAGCTGACCTAGAGATAGAAAGAACCAAACTATGCGCGAAAATGGTCGCATTGGCTCAGACTATGTTTGAAGCCAGTCGCCTTTTCAATTACTCAGGCTCAGCCAAAACGCAATTACACTTGGATGGATTCCTAGAGAAGTTAGAGAGGATAATTGCAAGATCTGACAAGGAAGAAAAAAATCAAGACCAAGAAAAAGCAAGCAAAAACAGGAATCAGTCCCAATCAGAAGTGTATGTGGCCACTGCCCCTAAACCGGACAACTTCCCCTCCGTAGAAAGAATAGAGAGGCCAATAGCACAGCCAGAAAAGGAATCTACCCCTCAAAGAAAGGGAAGGGCAAGAGAACGGGTAAGCCAGCCTCTTCAGGAAGCCCGTGGGCCTCCTCAAGAAGCTTATATTCCCCCCCAAAAGGCAGATGAGCCCCCCTCGAAAGCTCAAGTACCTCCACAGGTTGCCTACATTCCTTCTCAGGGAATGTGTGAGCCTGTTCGGAAAAGTAATAGAATAAGTAATCCTCCCCAAGAAGCTTGTGCTCCAGCCATTTGCGAGAATGAGGAGAGAGTCAACAATAGAATCAGCCCTCCTTCACAGGTTGCTTATGCGCCCAATTCTACGGAGCCAGACACTTCTTCTTCTATGAATCGGTTTGCACCAGACTTCCTACGAGAGATTCAAGAAGACAAATGGGATAACGAAAGCGAGGTCGCCCCTCCTTTTGAACTTGTGGACGATGCACACGACCAATTCCCACAAGACATCCCATCTATTTACGGGGAGCATGAGAGTGTTCAGTCTCACGAGAGATTATACTTTGAGTCTAATTCCATACAAGAGCTACCCCACTTCACAGGCCCATGGGAAGCAAAGTCCACATGTATGAGAGCACCCACAGTCATGGTAAGGAACGACGACTCAGTCATTCCTAGGAACACAGAGGTAGTGAAGAACACTAATGTGCAGTGTAATCTCAGGTTAAAAGAGCTACTCAAGGTTAGACCTGAATTATGGAAACATGTAGCCAAACAAGTACCAGCGATAGCAAAACCTCGTTCCCAGATAGGATCCCATAGGACAGTGCCAGAAATTCCCTTGGATAAGATCGGGGATATGTGTGAAGGTGAAGAAGGGAACACCTATCTTCCCATCACCTACCAGGACTACACCACGAAGGCAATTTTGGACTCAGGTGCAGGAGTTGCAATTGCCACTACCTCCTTATGGAAGCGTTGGGGCAAGCCAGCACTCAGGCCAACGAGAATGAAATTGCAAATGGCAGATGGTCACATAGAGAGACCCCTAGGATTGCTAGAAGGAATAACTCTCACCACTTGTGGTGTCGAGTTTGAACATACCTTTGCCATATGTGACTTCAGCAAAAATCATGCCTATGAGATGATTTTGGGAAGACCATTCATGCGACAGTTGCAAGTGGTACAGGATTGGGGGACCAATTCTTTGTACCTGCAGCACTTAGGTGTTACAACCAAAGTCAATCTCAAGGATTATTCTCATAGAGATGTCCCTCCTATCCAGTGGAATCCCATCCATAGAGCTAAAGATGACACAGAATCGGTGCATTCCATAGGGTCTGGATCCTCATGGATGCATGAAGACACCCACTTATGGATGTGCAAGGTAGCAGTAGAAGAAGAGAAGAGAGAGAAAGCCAGAGAGGTAGGTGCGAAAGAAACCCATGGATCAATCCAAGACCCAGCCTATGCACCTGTAGTTTTTCCAGACGAAGAATTTGAACCTCACGGTTGGGCAGAAATCTTAGCAACAATGGACGTAGCCATCAACGAAGAACAATGGACACCTCACTGTGATGAGGATGGCTATGATATTTCAGTCTTCTCCATAGAGCCAATCATGGGAGAGGCAGTTCTAGAAGAATGCGAACCTAGCCCTGATGCATTTGAGGATGCAAGTGACTCCGATCTAGAGTCAATCATTATGGACCCACCATTTGCATCAGATGAAGAATACTTCCATGAGGTAGAATTTCAAACCCAGAGGCATGGAGAGCTGACAAATGACGTAAGATTAGCAACACATGTGACCCCTAAGGAAGAAGGAAAGAAACGAAAGAAGAGAGAAGCCTTACCAGAAGAGGAAGAATCTTTGTTTGAGGTCCCAGAAAATTTTAAGAAGTATGAGATAGATGACAGGAGAGTCATGATTAGAATGCCCAAACGAGAGGCACAATCAGGAGAGGCCTATGATAACAAAGAAACTACCAAGAAAATCGTAGTGGCCCTAGAAGAAGGAGAGGAGAGATGCACGTATATAGGCCATGACCTGACAGAAGAAGAAGAACGAATTGATTGCCTTGCTAAGAGAATACAGAGATGTATTCGCTTGGAGTTACAAGGATTTGAAAGGGGTTGACCCGGACATATGCTCGCACACCATCCCCATGACCTCAGATGCCAAACCCTCTAAGCAAAAGCCTTATACGTATAATGATAATTACGCTGCTAAGATCAAGGAGGAGATAGATAGACTGGTCGAAGCTGGATTTATCTACGAAATTGAGCACACTGAATGGGTATCCCCCATCGTAGTGGTGCCCAAGAAGAATGGCAAGCTGCGTGTGTGCATTAACTTGAAAAAGGTTAATGCCGCCACAATTCGAGATAACTATCCGCTTCCCATAACAGAGCATCTCTTAGAAAGAGTGGCAGGCAAGGAAGTGTACAGCTTCCTTGATGGATTTTCGGGCTACAATCAAGTAGCCATAGCTCCAGAGGATCAGCATAAGACAGCCTTTGCCACAGAATGGGGCATTTTTGCTTTTAGAGTAATGCCATTTGGGCTTACCAATGCACCAGCCACCTTCCAGAGGCTGATGTGCCATGTGTTTAAGGAGTTCCTGAGGAAGAGTTTAGAAGTCTATGTTGATGATCTTTGTGCTCATTCCAATGTTAGACAAACTCATATTCCTGAACTCAGACAAATCTTTGACAAATGTAGAGAATATCAAGTCTGCCTGAACCCAGAAAAGTGCGTTTTTATGGTCAGGCAAGGCAAGATTCTAGGACACATAGTGTCAAAGAATGGCATATCTACAGACGAAGAAAAAGTGAGAGCCATAGCAGAGCTACCGAGGCCAAAGAATGTCAAGGAAGTACAAGCTTTCATGGGGCATTGTGGTTATTATCGACGATTTATACACATGTATGCTGTCATTGCAAAGCCCATGTACGGACTTCTGACAAACTTTGAGTGGACGGATGAATGTGAGAATTCCTTCCAAGAGCTTAAACGAAGATTATGTTCAGCACCAATCTTGACCACACCAGATTGGAATAAGCCATTCCATGTTCATGTTGATGCGTCCAATTATGCCATTGGATGTGTGCTTGCACAACCTACTGGTGAAGGTAATATGGATCTTCCAATTGCCTATGCCAGTAGACAATTGAATGCGGCTGAACGGAATTACACCACTACAGAGCGCGAAGGATTAGGCATGGTATATGCAGTCAAGAAATTTAGACACTATTTGCTTGCAAATAAGTTTAAATTTTTTACTGATCATCAGGCATTGTTATACCTAGTAAACAAGCCATGCAATACGGGAAGATTAGTAAGATGGTTTCTCTTGCTAATGGAATATGATTTTGAGGTCGTGGTAAGAAAAGGGAGGACTCACTTGAGAGCAGATCATCTCTCTAGACTCACGTCTGGAGAAGCCCCACAAGGAGTATCAGATGACCTTCCTGATGCTTACCTATTTAATTTGGAGGTGGTGCCGCAGTGGGCTAAGCCTTTGGTACCAGTCTTGACATACGGGCCTAACCATCCAGTGGTAAACACACGGAATAGAGAGGTTGTAAAAGCCCAAAAGTATCACATCATGGCCGGAAGCATGTACAAGCACACAGATCAAGGGATCTTGGCTTGTTGCGTAGAAGAGGATGAGTACGCTAAATGGTTGCAATTAGCACATGTAGGTGCATTAGAGCAACACCATTCAAAACAACGAACTTTACAGACTCTAAAAAGATTCGGAGTGCACTGGCCAACTATGGAAGCTGATGTCCAAAAGTTGTGCAAGGAATGCCCAATCTGTTGCACTAAACCACCAGTGGAACATGCCACTCTTTATCAAGTATCCATTGTGCCAGATTGGAGTGAACCTCTAGTATCATTCTTGAGAACAAACACATTCCCTCCAGACATGACTCTAGCTAGGAAAAGGAGTTTAGAACAAGAAGCCCAGGATTACTCACTCATCGGTAATAATCTATATAAGCGCGGTAAAGATGGTTACCTGAGACTATGTGTCCACGAAAGTGAATATCTGAAGATCTTGGAAACTGCTCACCAAGGTGTAGCAGGAGGACACTTTGGACCAGATCGGGTAATCAAGGCGATACTATTTGTGGGCTTCTGGTGGCCTACCCTTCACATGGATGCACATACCTGTGTGAAACGGTGTGATGTCTGTCAAAGGACTCAGTATCCTATACGCAAAGATGAGATGCCACTGAAACCTATGATGAGTGGACGTGCATTCTCTAAGTGGGGAATAGACTTCGTAGGTCCTATTAATCCCCCAGCTAAGGGTTCTCATGCGGAATACATCATTGTGGCAACAGATTATCTCACCAAGTGGGTAGAGGTAAAAGCTACAACCAAGAACGATGCTCAAACAACTGCCAAATTCTTGTTTGAGAATGTATTCACGAGATATGGACTACCTATAGAGCTTGTAAGTGATAGAGGCACTCATTTCTTGAATGAAGTTATTGAAAATCTACTCCAAGAATTCTTGGTAATACACAAGAAGTCTGCCCCTTATCACCCTCAAGCTAATGGTCAAGCTGAGAGCACTAATAAGATTTTGTGCAATGTGCTGACAAAATTAGTGAACACTAAACGCTCTGACTGGGACAAACAGCTACACCATGCTGTTTGGGCATACCGAGTTGCCTACAAAACGGTACTCCAAGCCACCCCCTTTCAGATGGTATTTGGCCAAAACGCTGTGTTACCCTTGGACTTCCTGATCCCTACATTGAGAGTAGCACAAGAGCACGAATGGACAGGTCATGAGCTCTCTTCTAGGATCTTTGACCTTGAACGATTAGGGGAAACGAGACTGAGAGCCGCTGCAGGGATATACGCAGCCAAGAAGAGACAGAAGGCATACTTTGATGCCCACGTGAAGGATAAAGGCTTGAAAGCAGGAGATCTAGTTTTAGTCTATACACTAAAACAACACGCGAGGAAGCTAGAAAAGAGAGGCTACGGACCTATGATCATCAATAGGATCTCCACGAGCGGAGCAGTACAATTGACCACATTAGAGGGTGATGTTCTCCCAAATTATATTAGCGGTTGCAGAGTCAAGTTGTATCAGGAACCCCTCACGGAGGAAATGCTCAGTCGACTCAACACTGCTAAGAAACGCAAAGAGGAAGAAAAGCGAGTTCGAGAAGAGGCTCAAGCTGAAGCTTTAGAACGCATCAGAAGGATGAAATTACGAAGGCAAGGTAGAGATCAGCCTGGAGCGAATGACTATGCAGACCATGGATTTCCTATGGCCATGTGTGAAGTCGCAGGAACAAGCTCGCATAGGATAATTGATAGACGTCCTTTCGTAACCTTAGATATAGGACACGGAAAGAGTGCAAGGACCGTAAGAGCCTTGATTGACTCAGGTGCAGCCACTAGTGCTGTTAAATTGTCTTACTGCCAAGAATTACAATTGACTGTCAATCCTGTGGAAGCATATCTTATAGGATTGGGAGGAGTGGAAACCCCTTGCATGGGCGAGGTGGAACTTCCCCTCGACATTCACGATGAGGCAATGACCGTTAAAGTACTAGTGTGTCAAGATGAGGATCTCACTGAACCTCTCGTCTTGGGTCAGGATTGGATCTATGACCAAGCAGTCAATCTAAACCTAAGAAGTGGACTTCTCCAGGTTTGGCTCAATCATAGTCGAGTCACAGTAGAATTAGACAATGGAGCACTCAAGGAGCTAGGAAAGGCACAGACTCCTGGTCCTTCCAGGGGTACACATGAAGATGACCATGCTGTTCTTGTTCAAAACCCTGTGTTGCAGAGGAATGATATTTGCAAAAAAGGAGTCAGGGATGCAACGGAACTCCCTTCTTTTCCAAAGGCCAGAAGGAGGCAGCAACCAAAGGCGGATCACAAGCAGAAGAAGCAGAGTACTACCTATGTCCGAGATCAAAAATACCTGCGCAGCAGAATGTCCCAGAAAATAAACCAGGTGTGGGTGCGGAAAGGCGAACGACCAGGCGCACCACCGTCAACTACACGGGCAAAGCCTCTTATTAGTAACCAACAACACGACGCTAATAAGAAGTCTGTCAGAAATTCTTCTGCTAAAGTAAAATCTATTTGGGTGCCCAAGAAGTCGATGAAGGCAAGCCCACAATCTAGACAAATTTGGGTGCCTAAGGCTTGCTTGAGGGCACAAGTAGTTACACCAAGGCCACAACCTATGCAGCATAACCCATCTACGAGTACAACCAGTATTCCCTCGTGCTCAACACTTAGGAACACACCAAGACCCATGAGCATGCATGTAATCACTTATAAGTGGGTCCCTAAAAGGCCCCACTCCCAAACAGCGACACCGACACAGCTCTCTGGAGTCTCTACGAAACCGAAAGCAAAGCCCATCCACTGCATTTGGCAGTCTAAGATCTGTAATAAACCCCCCGACCCCGATTTGTAAATTCACCCCACTTACTAACGGCATTAGTCTCCTAGGAATACACAAACGTTAACTACACTCACTGTCTTCGTGCACTTACTAACCACTAACTCACCATCTACCTCATGTTAATGTTGTAACGGGGACAACAACGGATTTATTTTGTCCATTACGATGTTAACACATGATTCTATATTCTCACAGAATCAGAAAGCAAGAAGAAAAATGGCAGAAGCGACAGGTTCGGGCTCACAAGTAGGGATACTTACTGCAGGAATTGATGTGGATAGCCTACCCGTGGATGTGCCCCCGACTGAACGACCAGTGGAGATGCAACACCTCCAGCAACTCCCGGTGCCAGATCCACCTACAGGAATCACGGAAAGAGTTCATGCGAATTCTCATTGGTTCAATGGCATGCCCGGTCCATTAGGTGAGGCCAAGTATATCTGGGAGTCTAAATGCGAGTATGACAGATCATGGGTGCGATTCCAATTTTTCTCCAAGGAGTTCGAGACTTTACAAAACACAGAAGATCTACAGATCATATGGCAACGAGCAGGATTGGCGGAATATTTTGAAGCCCCACTACCTAAACCCGATCTCCTCCGATGTTACTATTTGGTCTCCACATTACAAGCTAATGAAGATAAGGACCAACCCGGATCATTTGTTCTCCCCTCATTGCTGGGCAACAACGAGTTGAAGAGGTTTGAACTTACTGTGGAGTTGGTAAGCGACGCTTTAAATATGCATGGCACGCATGTACCCTCAGAAAAGGATGCTCTCGTTCCCAACAACATGAAGGACAGGAAAGTAGTGAAGCTGAAAGACATGGCAGCCCTCACCCCAAATGTGTCCATCCCTCTCCGCATGTGCATGCAACATTTCGCCTTCCCCGGTCAAGACCGATTCACGCAACCACACAAGAAGATCTGGTTTGCTCTCTACTTGGCGGAGGCAGGTGCGCTACCTATTAAGCTACCAGTGTGGATTATAGATCAGTTGTATGAAGCGAACAAACGGGCTTCTAGGAAATTAGTGGTGAACGGATGCTGTGCACTCACACGCATCATTTACCGATGCTTGGCATATGATGTCCCCATTGAGCGTGCCTTAACTTGGGCAGAATTACAAATGTTTAAAAGGCTCAAGACATCCACACATCAGTCCAAGCGCATGAGGGGCGCGATTCCGTGTGTCCAGGCAAGGGAAGTCCTGACTACTCCTGAGGCATCACCATTAAGAGAGGGCACTGTACCTCCTTTTACCATTAGGATACCCAGGTCGGAATCTGACACTACGACACAACCCACCCCATCGGCTCCTCCGGTTACACCTGAATTCGAGTTTGCTGCCACTGGAGAGGCGGAAGGACTGGACCCCCAGGATTTCGAAGCATTCCTACAAAGCACACAATTCTCTGATGTAGAGTTTTATTCAGAGGCAGAGGAGCAGGGCACATCCTCACGAAGAAGAAGAAAGTCTACAGACGGTAGACATGTCCATTGGAGTGACACTCAGGAAAGTCAACAACACGGACATCCGGAAGAAGAAGAAGCGTATGAAGAAGAGACCACTGAAGCCCCAGCATATACAGCCGAACTCCGAAGGCTGTATCAGATTATGGAAAGAGTACGATCGCAGCAATTACTCACTGAACAGAGCAGCAGAGTACTTATGACTCAGTTGTTGGAAGAAGCGGGAGTTGACTCAGAGTACAGGGAAGGTCTCTTATTGATGGCAGAAACATATGGAGTTGTAGAAGCTGTGCGCACTGCCATTCAGAGGCCTTCAGTTCAATATGACCCACGAAGGTTCCAGACACGACCTCGCTCAGGTAAAAATATACAAATTCCCGTTACAGTTGCAGAAGAGCCGACTACTACACCTGAAACTATCAGAACAACCTCCCAGACAGCTAGCCAACAGCACCCAGCCACCCATGAGGAGTCCACCGAACCACTACCACCTACTCCCCCACCATCACCTCCTAGAAGAGAAACAGTAGAAACCACATCGACTACTCAACCCACCGACCCCACCTTCATCTTCCGTACTCCGATCTCCAGTGCCACCCTATTCTCTACCACTGATAATCCTATCTTCGAAGACAACCCCAACACTACACAATCCGCCGAACCCCTCCTAGACCCTGCCCTAGGGCAACCATCCCCAACGCCCTCAGCCACGGGTCATCCTGACCCTAGATCCACATTCATGGGCTTCCCTGCTACCACGCAACCCTTTCAGTCCTCCTCAAATTTACGACCCCAACCCCCGATATCCCTCTCTCCATTTCTACAATCCCTCCAGGACATCTTTGCTAGGGCTTTTCAACCAGGCCCTCAACCATTCCCTGTCTTTTCAGCTCCCCACCCCACGTCACATCTATTCACCACTTCCACACACACACCACCTACCATACCAATGTATATGGCAGGCCCCACACTAACACCCACTCCTGAAGGTATGGACATTTCACCACCCACGGCACCTCCACCCACGGTTTCACCTCCTCCCATTCCCCCTCCACCAATTTCACCCACACACACAACTTTCGTAGACACATCATTCACTGTCTCCCTTCCCCAATTTCCTTCCCATGCATCTTCCACAGTAAACACCCCCCACTCATCTATAGGTAATGCATTGGACACCATGTTGGCTTGTATATCAAATTTAAGAACAGATTACATTCAGCTCCAGCAACAAAACGCACGCCTGCAAGAGCACTCAGCGACACTACAGCTCCGCCTTGCGGTACTAGAAGAGGAGAATGCTCGCCTCCACACACAGTTCCAAACCCTCCAAGACGCCCATAATATATTGGAAGTACAGCTACAGAACGTAGATCAGGAAGCAGTGCAGGTGGTAGAAAGTCACCTACGGACACAACTGGAACGCAACTCAAAACTTCAGCGAAATATGGCGCTACTTAAACGCCATCTTGCGGCTGCTCAGGAAGAGAACAAACGTCTGCAAATACAAAATCAAGAGAACCTGGAGGCAGCTATTGAGAGCACACCGGGGGCACCCATCAGCCCATCCAAGTTTCAAGCAGTGACCCCCGATAATATCAAGATTATATTGGAAGATTATGCCATGCTACTCGAAGCACATGATAAGCTATCGGAGGAGCTAGGACAACTGAAGCAGGAACACCAACAAGGCCCAACAGCTGCCCCTCCAACCACCCACTCTGCAGCTTCGCTTCCCTCCGACGCAGAGGCCATAAAAGATCTCCAACAACAGGTAACTGAATTGCAGACACGCCTACTACAATATGAGAGGCCATCTTCCCCTCCGGAGGCTCCCACGGACGAAGAAGTTGTGCAAATTCCTGTGGAACAAACGTTTGATGAAGAATATGATCCGCAACCATTCCCAGGAGGCCAACAAACAGAAGAAGCGCAGGACACGTTTGAGGCACCACGGCCGCCATGGTTACGACAAGTGGAGGAAATAGGGACCTCGCATGAAGAGCGCACCGTAGTGCAAAATCAGGCTATGAGGGTCATAGAGGAGACTGTTTTACAATCAGATTACTTCAAGAACTTGTCATCGAGACGCCTGATCCTCTCATCGGAACTCCAGTACAGGCCATATTATATTATCTTGGCTGATTATAATGCAGAAATACAAAGAGTCACGGGTCAGATTCCTACTTTTGCGACCCAATTTCAACCTGAAGACCTTCCTCCAGAGGTGCGAAAAGGCAAGATTCGTCAACCAATATGGCAGCAGAAACTTTTAGAGACTTATCCAGAAATGCTACGCACATGGAACAACGCGCCGTTGCACCTCCTGTACAACCCATGCTACGGTCCAGTCCCCCGCCGCAGGTCGTGGAAGGCATTTAATATCAAGGTACAGAACAATGCGCAATGCAAGGAATGGCTGAACTACCCGTACATCGCGCCACCACAAGGACCACCATCGGTAGCATATATGATGGGGACCATTCGCCACTGGATGCCGCGCTTGAAGCCCATGCAAGATGTAGCAGCGCAAATGATGCTTAACATCTTAGATATGATGCAAGTAGTGCTGAAGACCTTTAGAAATGCAGCCGCACCACAGGTACGTCTTCCGGGGTTTAGCAATGGAAATTACGACTTGGTGTATGACATGAGCACCACCCCCAGTATCCGTGTGGCTTACGCTTGGCATGCACGCATCAAGTACCTCCCCGCCTGCTACAAACAGACCTTCGAAGAAATGTTTAGATCAGGTTTCTGGGAGTACCACTCGGAGATTTTCGCACCAAAGCCGACACATCTACTTCAACTGTTTGCTTGTGAACAAGCAATGTATTCAGAGTACTACACCACCCCGCAACCAGAAACCCCCGGTGCAATAAATTGGGAGGCATTGGAAGCCGATCTAGCCAGAGGCTTAAGGATAGGAGAACATGAACTGGCCACCAATGTCATCCAATATTACATCGACCACCCGCGCGAACAAAGGTCTGTCAGGGGCGACAGATGCTAGGAAGGGGGGAGTGTTGGCATACAAAGCAACAAAGGAGTCATGCACAATACGGCAACAAGGCCAGATCATTTTTTCCCATAGATTATGTACAACCCAAGTGATTTTAATCACTACACAAACATTGTAAATCCCGTTTTTGGTAGATTAGACTCCATTTTGTGCAAGCCGAGGAGTCCTCGAGCTTGAGGAGTATTAGAAGTACCATCGTACCAAATTTCATAATTTTTAGACTTCGTTTGAGCCCTCAAATAAGCCCTGGAACCTAATTTTTAACTAGGCCGGACACTAGGTCTGGACAGGGCCAAAAGCTAGTCAAAAACTATAAAAGAGCTAGAGAGCTCATTTTTGAGGTTAGATTGTAATTGAAACGAACTTGTAAGAGCTTGTGAAAGTAATCTAAAGCACTCCATTGATTCTCTCTCTTTGTCTTGCCGTGTGTGCGCGCGTGTGTGTATGTGTGTGCATGCTTGTATGCTTCTCACTCACGCACTTGTGCCGCCACTTGCTCGAGGTCTTCATACCATCCTCACGTCTTCCCGGATTGACATTAAAGGAGGTGCTACTCATCACTGAGCTACAGTCTCATTCGCCTTGGTTGGGGATTTTCATACATCACATTTGAGTATTTTGATGCCCAACTGCTTCACTAGGGGTTTGGTAGAGGTAGATCTCATTAGGCTCAAGTGAATCCATGTAGTAAGTTGTTGGGTTGTCTACAAGTGTTGAGCCAAAGCTTTGAGCATTACGATTGCTTTGGGAAATCAAAGGGGTTGCTGGAACTAGGGCTCTACTCAAGTTATCCTTTGTTGATGCATACTTGACTGGAATACCATTAGTAGGGGGTGGAGGTATCCATCTGATAAGGCAAGCTCCCAATCACATATGTTCCTTGCTTATCAATATAAGTTCCTGTTGGCGAAAACTTCGGCTTCAACGCCACTGTTGCGGAAATACTTTCGCCCCGAAGGTGGGTTTCGCGACAAAGCTTGAACTCTGTCAGGCCTGCGGAAATTGCCGCGCCACCTTAATAGAATGCTAAACTAGAGTGATTCAGAACACCTCTGTAATCAACAGTAGCTTAGCCTAATTAACGTCGCTTTAACTGTGTTATCCTGCGACACAAGTTCCACCGGAACTTCACCAGACTGTTACTGGACTGACACCGTAATCGTATCGGAACTTCACCGAAATAAACTTAGTTCTGCTCGTAATTGCTTCAGATGAACTTATGTGAAGTAAGGAAGTAGTGTGTGAGCTTCCTTCACCGAATGAACTTCCTTCTGGAAACTTCACAGTTCTAAGATGCTACTTTCCGGTTAACTTTTGTACTGTGTGTACATCTCCATTCCACCGGAAACTGTGATCAGCTTAAAGTAGAGACGTCTAGCTACAAGATGAGCTATCTCTCATACAAAACTTCGAACTCTCCTACGAGTTATACTTCATTGTTCTACCGGAGAAACTTGTTTTCTGAGAAACTGTAACTGACCGGAAATTACTGAACTATGTTTACTGAGTAAACTGTTATTCACCGAAACATGCGTTTACAGAGAAGGTACTGAAGCACGTTTAGTAAAGAGTCGGTGACAGTTAACGATAAACGAAACTTCCTACCGTAACATGAAGTAGCTTCAGATTCTTCACAAGTAAAGATTACGCGCAGACATCCACATGAACATGTGTTTTGATTAGAGAAGATGTGTACAAGTAAGCTTGGCCTCTTCTTGCTCAAGTTACAGAAACTCTCCTACAGTGAGTAGTTTCTTATTACCATCTCTCTTCAGATGTAAAGACCCGACACTTTAGGCTTGTGTTATTCATCTGTACATACGCGATCTATGGCGTCTTCTGAGAACTTCTAACTTTCTCTTCACTCATACGCGATCTATGGCGTCTTCTCTATATCTGTCTCTCATTCTCCTCTGCGTATCATCTACTATTCTCTCTCCCTTCTTCTCTATCTATGTATGTTTTTCAAATCTTGCTGCATATATATACACTTTCTTTTGGCGCTCCTCTGCGCTGTCACTCTTCAATTTGCGTTATGCGCGCCTTACGCGCCCGCCGCGGTTAATTGCTCTGTTATGCGCACACCGTGCACTAACTTCGCATACTGTACACCTGTGCACTGATTTTCCGGAAGATTCTGTTTCTCTCTTGTTTGTTGTGTCAAATTCGTGAGTGTTTCCTTAACAGCTCCCCCTCAATCACTAATTTGACATCTTCCGGTCTTTCATATATCTTTCTTTCTTTTATTCCTGCCATCTCTTTGAATCTGTTTGTCTTTGTTCCATCCAGGCTCTTAGTCAGAATGTCTGCAATCTGATCTTTCGTAGGAGTGTAGACTATTTCTATCTCTTTCTCCATTACTTTTTCCCTTAGGAAATGATACTGAATCTCTATGTGTTTTGTTCTTGCATGAAACACAGGATTCGCTGCAAGATACAGCGAGCTCATATTATCTCCATGTATGATCGGTATACTTTGATCTATACCCATGCTTTTAAGTAAAGTCTGCATCCATATTACTTCCTTTGCTGCTTCTACCAGTCCTTTGTATTCTGCTTCTGTTGATGATAAGGCTACTGTGTGTTGCTTCTTCGAACACCAGCTTACCAGCTTATCTCCTAGGTATATCATATACCCGTGTGTTGATCTTCGGTCATCTTGACTTCCTGCCCAATCTGAGTCACTATATGCTCTGAGCTTTATATCTGACGTAAAAGGATAATATAATCCTTCTCTTATAGTTCTTTTGATATATCTGAGAACTCTTTGTCCTGCAACCCAATGTTGCTCTGTCGGACAATGCATAAACTGTGAGAGAAATCCCACCGGAAAACTAAGATCGGGTCTTGTTAGCGTAGCATATATTAAACTTCCTACTAACGATTGATACTTCTTCATATCTTTAAACTCTGTACAACTATATTTACTGAGTTTATGGTTTACTTCAAGCGGTGTTGAAGCTTCTCTGCAATTCTCCATGTTGAACTTCTTCAGTAAGTTCAGGAGATACCTTTCTTGTGTGATATATATACCATGATCTGTATATGTGATTTGCATACCTAGAAAATATGATAACTTTCCCAGGTCACTGATCTTGAACTCTCTTTCTAGTAGTTTCTTTACCTCTGTGATTCCTGCATCTGAGGTACCTGTAATTATTATGTCATCTACATAGATACAAATGTAGATCATTCCTTCTTCTGTCCTTTTGATGAGTAGACTTGCATCTGCCTTCGAACTTTGGTATCCAAGTTCATTGAGATACTTCACAAGTCTGTAGTTCCAAGCTCTTGGAGCTTGCTTCAGTCCATAAAGTGCTTTTCTTAACCTGCAAACAAAATTTGGGTATCTGGAACTTGTAAAACCTTCTGGTTGTTCCATATAGACTTCATCTGATATATATCCATTCAGGAATGCATTCTTTATATCTAGCTGACTTAGCTTCCATCCTTTTGATGCTGCTATAGCAATCACTGTTCTTATGGTTGACATTTTTGCCACCGGACTGAACGTCTCGTCATAGTCTATGCCATGCGTCTGAGCATAGCCCTTGATAACCAGTCTTGCTTTATGTCTGGCTATCCTTCCATCTGCAAGTTTCTTTATTTTGAACACCCATTTATTTCCGATTACTTTCTTACCGTTCGGTTTAGGAACAAGCTCCCATGTCTTGTTCTCTTCTAGTGCGGTGAATTCTTCTTCCATTGCTTCTTGCCATTGCTTCTTGCCTTTGGCTTCGTCATAGCTCTGAGGCTCTTCCTCCTCTTTAACCATATATGCATAATCTTGTTGAGTTATATATGATGTATCATACGAGTATCTTTCCGGTTGTCTTCTTACTCTGTTTGACCTTCTTAGCTCATGTTCTTCGTGTATGTCTGAGTACCCGTCTTCATCTTCGTTCCTTATACCTGTTCTGGTCCTGGACGTGCTTGCCTCGTCTTCTCTGTTTACCTGAACGATTGTTTTACCTTTCTCTTTTCTTTTTATCTCTTCTTCAAATTCTTCAGCTGTATGGCTCTGATCTGCATACCAGCTTTTCTGTTCATCAAATGTTACATCCCTGGAAACAATAAAATGTTTGGTTAGAGGACTCCATAACCTGTAACCCATCTGCTTTCATCATATCCGACGAATACATATTTCTCTGCTTTCGGTTCAAGCTTATGTCTGAGTTGAGACGGTACATAAGCATACGCTACTGATCCAAACACTTTGCAGTGATCAAGTGTTGGCTTCTTTCCCCACCAAGCTTCATAAGGGGTCATTCCTTCTAAGGCTGTACATGGTAATCTGTTTACCAAGTATGTCGCTGTGTTTACGGCTTCAGCCCAAAGATAATCTGGGCAATTTTTTTCTTTTAGCATAGCTCGTGCAAACTCGACTAGAGTTCGGTTTCTCCTTTCTGCTACACCATTTTTTTGTGGTGTATATCTGCATGTTATTTCTCTCTTAATACCTGCATTCCAGAGATAGTCATTGAATTCTCCGGAGAAGTATTCTCCCCCTCCATCAGACCTCAGTCTTTTAAGTTTTTGTCCGGTGAGTCTTTCGGCATATGCATGAAAATGCCTGAAAGCTCCAAATACTTTTGATTTCTCTTTCAGAACATAAAGAGTTATCCACCTTGTGGCATCATCAATAAATAAAACATAGTACCTTGATCCACTGATTGATCCTTCTTTCGTTGGTCCCCATACATCTGTATGTATGAGTTCCAGCACACTGTCATGTTTGAATCCTTTCTTCTGGAAAGGTAACCTGTGGGCTTTTCCCATTTGACAGGCTTCGCATTTGTGAATCATATGTTGGTTCTGTATTTTCGGTAATCCCAGTACAGACTGATTCGCTATCATAGCTTTGATTCCTTTTTCGTGAAAATGACCTAATCTCTTGTGCCAGAGATCAAGTTCTGTAATTACCTTTTCATCATGTGTGAGCAGCGCTTGGCCAATGTTCCCTTGTACTCTTAAGGTAAAGAGTCTGCCTTCTTTTTTACCAGAAACGATCTGATAATATCCATTCTTGGGATCTTCTACAAATACGCCTTTGTTTGTAAATCTGACCTGAAAAACTTTTTCGACTATCTGTCCCACACTAATCAGATTTTTCGGTATTGTTGGAACATACAAAACATTGGTTAGCAAATCTGCTCCACTTTTGCATTTCACTTTTCCGATTGATTGTACTTTGTGTCTTGTATTGTCACCTGTTTGAACAGTGTGACTAGAACTACCTTTCTCTAGTTCTGACATTAGTTCTATATTTCCTGACAAATGATTAGAGCATCCAGAATCAATGTAAAATACCTTTAGGTCTTCATTTTCTGATGTGCTGATTGAGTTCATCATCAATGATGTATGACTTTCATTCTGTGTGTCATTTGCGTAGTTGTTGTAGGTGGTGTTGTAGGATTGGCTCTGTCCCCAACTTCTTACTCCACCTCTACCGTAGCCTCCTCTTTGGCTTTGTCTTCCTCTTTGGAAGTTACTTTGATTTCTTCCGCTACTGCCTCTGCTATTGTTGTTTTGATTTTGATTTGATCCTTGTTGATTGTGCCAACAGTCATGCGCCAGATGGTTACTTAGTCCACAAATCCAGCAGGCTTTCTTGGTGGTATTCTGGCGACTTCTTCCTCTTGCTCTTCCTCTGCCAGTGCCTTTACCTCTTGCGTAATAGGCCTGAGAGCTCGACTCTTCTTCGTCTTTTGACTTACCCTTGTCTTTCTTCTTGTTCTTCATGTACATTGCAGAGCTCTGTCCTTTATCTGCATCTCCTTTCAGGTCTTGCTCATATGTGAGCATCAAACCAAGCAGCTGATTTAACTGTGGTACAAAATGATTTAGGGAGAGTTCAGTTGATAGTACGAAAGGTTTCCACCTTTCATCTCCTCTCAAACCTGTGAGCACTTGCGCTATCAATCTATGATCTTCGACTTCTTCATTTATGGATCCAAGGCTATCTGCTAGATCCTTCATTTTAGTGACGTAGTCACTGATGCTTTGACTCGGCTTCTTTTTGAACGTTGTGAACTCGGACCATAGGCTGGCCTTCCTAGCTTTCGTAGTATTCTGGAAGTGATCTTCTGTTGGAGAAACACTCACTAATTAGACATATACTTGAAGGTCAAATCTTAGAAAGAAAACCCCATGCCTATGTGAAGGGACAAATTCACAAGTGTATCATACTTGTAAAGTTAGTTCACTTTAGTTCTAGAAGTTTTTTAAAAATCACGAGAATGAGAAAATCTATATAAGTTAGTTAGTATTAACTGACGCGATGAGAAGAGAAGGAGAGAGAGAATAGAGAGAAGAAATAGAAGAAGGAGTTCATTTTATACAACTGAGAATAGTCGGGCTTCTCTGAGTGAGAAAGCATCTGTAAAACTTCTGAGTTTTCATAGCTGTGAGAAAGAACTGAGTAAAGTTCTGTGTATGAGTCTCTCTCCATCATCTCCATGCTTGCCTACTGTGTGATGAATTAAAAAATTCAAGTTTTCTGAGCAATTCGATGCCTGGCATCGAATCTTGGCTGATAAGTCATTTTTTCATTCTCTGTGTGTTAACTATTGTTGAATCTTTTAAAAATATGAAGTTTGTGGAGCAACTCGATGCCTGGCATCGAGTTTGAGCATAAAGTCGATGCCTGGCATTGACTTCTAGCATACAAGTCTTCTTCTTCATGTGTGTGTAAAAGAGAGTATTTCTGGTGCAGAAAAAGGGCCTAAAAAAGCTCAAAGTCGATGCCCGGCATCGACTTGGACTGAAATTCGATGCCAGGCATCGAATTTTTTATTTTTGGACATTAGGAATACTAAAACAAGCAAGATTTCTAGTTTTGGAAGGTCATACAGGGTCATCTTGTGAGGGCCATAACTTGAGTTCTAGAGCTCCGTTTGATGCATATGATAGCTTGTTGGAAAGCTCTACTCTTCTAGTTTCAGCCTATAAAGTTTCATCAAGAAATAATACTTGAGCTAGGAGAAATTAGCAAAATACTGAAGGTATGTCATTTTAGTGACTAGGAATTTTTGTAGAAGCAAAGTTCTCACTTTAAGCTATCATTTCTCAAAGTTTGGAGTGGCAATGAGTTAATGGTGACCATAGAGGTGTTCTAGTGTCACATTAATTCATTTCTTGTGGTGTTTTATACATCAACAAGTGGTATCAGAGCAGAAAGATTCTCGAGAGCAGAAGACGACAAAGGTACGAGAAGTTTTGTAAAGTTTTCCATTAAAGTTTGAAAGGTGAAGCATTTGAAGACACAAGGCATCAAAAGATTACTTTCGAAGTATCCTCATACACAAAGAACTTCAAAAGGTATTATCCTTTATCCTTTAAGCTCACAGGTTGCAGCAGAAGGAAAGAACTATGGCAGATCATATCTCCATTGACAAACTGGACAGAGATAATTACCCTGCATGGGTAATGAGAATGGAAGCCTTACTTATGAGTAAGGATCTCATGGTATATGTAACAGGTGAAGAAGAGAAGCCAGTATTTGAAGATGAAAGCCGACCAAAGAAAGAAGAACTTGATGCTTTAAAGCATTGGCAGAAGAAGGATGCAAGTGCAAAAGCATACATCTACAATACAATCTCTGATCATTTGCTACCACACATCAGAGGATTGGAATCATCTGAAGATATATGGAATGCATTGGAGTATCATTTCCAAAGCACTATTTTAAAGCACGGAAAGCAAGTCTATGGTCAGAGTTTACAACATTCAAGAAGAAGCCAAGTCAAACCATTAGTGATTATGTCACTAAGATGAAGGATCTAGCAGATAGTCTTGGATCCATAGATGAAGATGTTGAAGATCACAGATTGATTGCTCAACTACTTGCAGGCTTGAGAGGGGATGAAAGGTGGAAACCTTTTGTCTTATCAACAGAACTTTCATTAAATCATTATGTTCCAGATTTGAACCAGTTGCTTGGTTTGATGCTCACATATGAGCAAGACTTGAAGGGAGATGGAGATAAAGGTCAAAGTTCTGCAATGTACATGAAGAATAAGAAGAAAGGAGATAAAGGTAAAGCAAAGGATGAAGAGGAGTCTAATTCTCAAGCTTATTATGCAAGAGGTAAAGGCACTGGCAGAGGAAGAGCAAGAGGTTTTGGAAGAGGAAGAGGTAATCAAAATAACAACAAAAAGGCTTGCTGGATCTGTGGATTGAGTAATCATTTGGCTCATGACTGTTGGCACAACCAACAAGGATCAAACCAGAATCAAAACAACAATAGCAGAGGTCGAGGTGGAAGATATCAAAGTAATTTTCAAAGAGGTAGACAAAGTCAAAGAGGAGGCTATGGTAGAGGTGGAGGAAGAAGTTGGGGACAGAATCAATCCTACAACACCACCTACTACAACTATGCAAATGACACACAAAATGAAAGTCATACATCATTGATGATGAATTCAATCAGCACATCAGATAAAGAAGATCTAAAGGTATTTTACATTGACTCTGGATGTTCTAATCATTTGTCAGGAAACATAGAATTGATGTCAGAATTGGAAAAAGGCATTTCTAGTCACACAGTTCAAACTGGTGATAATACAAGACATAGTGTACATTCAATTGGAAAAGTGAAATGCAAGAGTGGAGCAGATTTGCTAACCAATGTTTTGTATGTTCCTACAATACCTAAAAACTTGATTAGTGTGGGACAGATAGTTGAAAAAGGTTTTCAAGTCAGGTTTACAAATGAAGGAGTATTTGTGGAAGATCCAGAGAATGGATATAAACAGATTGTCTCTGGTAAGAAAGAAGGTAGACTCTTTACTTTAAGAGTGCAAGGAAACATTGGTCAAGCTTTGCTCACACATGGTGAAGGAGTGATTACAGAACTTGATCTCTGGCATAAGAGATTAGGTCACTTTAATGAAAGAGGAATTAAAGCTATGGTTGCTAATCAGTCTGTACTAGGATTACCAAATGTGCAAAGTCAACATATGGTTTATAAATGTGAAGCATGTCAAATGGGTAAAGCACACAGGTTACCATTTCAAAAGAAAGGATTCAAACATGATGGAGTACTTGAGCTCATTCATACAGATGTATGGGGACCAACAAAAGAAGGATCTATCAGTGGCTCAAGGTACTATGTTCTTTTTATTGATGATGCTACAAGATGGATAACATTATATGTTTTGAAGGAAAGATCAGAAGTGTTTGGAGCTTTCAAGCATTTTCATGCATATGCAGAGAGAGTCACAGGTCAAAAGCTTAAGAGACTGAGGTCTGATGGAGGGGGAGAATACTTCTCCCAAGAGTTCAATGATTATCTTTGGAATGCAGGTATTAAGAGAGAAATAACTTGCAGGTATACACCACAACAAAATGGTGTAGCAGAAAGAAGGAACAGGACTTTGGTTGAGTTTGCTAGAGCTATGCTAAAAGAGAAGAACTGTCCAAATTATCTTTGGGCTGAGGCTGTAAATACAGCTACATATCTTGTGAATAGATTACCATGTGCAGCTCTGAATGGAATGACTCCATATGAAGCTTGGTGGGGTAAGAAACCAACACTAGATCATTGTAGAGTGTTTGGATCGATTGCATATGCTTATGTGCCATCACAACTTAGGCATAAACTTGAACCAAAGGCAGAAAAATATGTGTTCATTGGTTATGATGAAAAGCAGATGGGTTACAGATTGTGGAATCCTCTAACCAAACAATTTATTGTTTCTAGAGATGTTACATTTGATGAACAGAAAAGTTGGTATGCAGATCAAAGTCACACAGCTGAAGAATTTGAAGAAGAGGTAAGAAGATGTGAGAAAGGAAAATCAATTGTGCAGGTGAATAGAGATGAAGACTATATGCAAGCAAGTACATCCAGAAGTGGATTAACAAGAATGAATGAAGAAGCTCCTATATTTGATGAAGAGGTGTATCCAGAAACTTATGCAGAGTGTGAACCAAGAAGGTCAAGCAGGACAAGGAGACAACCAGAAAGGTATTCTTATGATACTTCTTACATAACTCAGAAGAACTATGCATATATGGTCAAAGATGATGAAGAACCTCAAAACTATGATGAAGCTAAAGGTAAAAAGCAATGGGAAGAAGCAATGAAGGAAGAGTTCAATGCACTGGAGGAGAACAAGACATGGGAACTTGTTCCTAAACCAAATGGTAAGAAAGTAATTGGAAATAAATGGGTTTATAAAGTGAAGAAGCTTGCAGATGGAAGTATAGCCAGATACAAAGCTAGATTGGTGGTGAAAGGCTATGCCCAGACCTATGGCATAGATTATGATGAGACATTCAGTCCTGTAGCTAAGATGTCAACTATAAGGACAATCATTGCTATTGCAGCTTCAAAAGGATGGACCCTAAGTCAATTGGATATAAAAAAATGCATTCTTGAATGGATACATATCAGATGAGGTATACATGGAACAACCTCAAGGGTTTATAGATTTCAGGTATCCAAATTTTGTTTGCAGGTTGAGAAGAGCATTGTATGGATTGAAGCAAGCTCCAAGAGCTTGGAACTATAGACTGGTGAAGTATCTCAATGATCTTGGATATCAAAGTTCAAAAGCAGATTCAAGTCTACTTATCAAAAGAACAGAGGAAGGTACAATCTACATTTGTATTTATGTAGATGACATTATAATCACAGGTACTTCAGATGAAGGAATCAAGGAGGTAAAGAGATTACTTGAGAAAGAGTTTAAGATCAGTGACCTAGGAAAGTTATCATACTTTCTTGGAATGGAAGTTACTTATACAGATCATGGCATATATGTGTCACAAGAAAGGTATCTTCTGAACTTGTTGAAGAAGTTTGATATGGAAAATTGCAGAGAAGCTTCAACTCCACTTGAAGTTAATCACAAGCTCAGTAAATATGATGGTGCAGACTACAAAGATATGAGGAAGTATCAATCTCTTGTGGGTAGTTTGATTTATGCTACACTAACAAGACCTGATCTTAGTTATGCAGTGGGAGTTTTGTCATAATTCATGCATTGTCCAAAGGACCCACATTGGATTGCAGGTCAAAGAGTTCTCAGATATATCAAAGGAACTATAAAGGAAGGATTATATTATCCTTTTACATCAGATTTGAAGTTGAGAGCCTACAGTGACTCAGACTGGGCAGGTAATCAAGATGACAGGAGATCAACTCATGGTTACATGATATACATTGGTGATAAGCTTGTAAGTTGGTGTTCCAAGAAACAACATACAGTAGCATTATCATCAACTGAAGCAGAGTACAAAGGACTTGTGGAAGCAGCTAAGGAAGTCATATGGATGCAGACATTGTTCAAAAGCTTAGGCATTGATCAAGGTACACCTACAATACATGGAGATAATATGAGTTCACTTTATCTTGCAGCAAATCCAGTATTTCATGCAAGGACAAAGCACATAGAGATACAGTATCATTTTCTCAGAGAAAAGGTAATGGAGAAGGAGATTGAAGTGGAATACATTTCTACTAAAGATCAATTAGCAGACATAATGACAAAGAGCTTGGATGGTGTGAAGACCAGCAGATTCAAAAGCATGGCAGGAGTAAAAGAAAAGAAGATGATATGAAGAAACAGGGAATGTCAATTAGTGATTGAGGGGGAGCTGTTGGAGAAACACTCACTAATTAGACATATACTTGAAGGTCAAATCTTAGAAAGAAAACCCCATGCCTATGTGAAGGGACAAATTCACAAGTGTATCATACTTGTAAAGTTAGTTCACTTTAGTTCTAGAAGTTTTTTAAAAATCACGGGAATGAGAAAATCTATATAAGTTAGTTAGTATTAACTGACGCGATGAGAAGAGAAGGAGAGAGAGAATAGAGAGAAGAAATAGAAGAAGGAGTTCATTTTATACAACTGAGAATAGTCGGGCTTCTCTGAGTGAGAAAGCATCTGTAAAACTTCTGAGTTTTCATAGCTGTGAGAAAGAACTGAGTAAAGTTCTGTGTATGAGTCTCTCTCCATCATCTCCATGCTTGCCTACTGTGTGATGAATTAAAAAATTCAAGTTTTCTGAGCAATTCGATGCCTGGCATCGAATCTTGGCTGATAAGTCATTTTTTCATTCTCTGTGTGTTAACTATTGTTGAATCTTTTAAAAATATGAAGTTTGTGGAGCAACTCGATGCCTGGCATCGAGTTTGAGCATAAAGTCGATGCCTGGCATCGACTTCTAACATACAAGTCTTCTTCTTCATGTGTGTGTAAAAGAGAGTATTTCTGGTGCAGAAAAAGGGCCTAAAAAAGCTCAAAGTCGATGCCCGGCATCGACTTGGACTGAAATTCGATGCCAGGCATCGAATTTTTTATTTTTGGACATCAGGAATACTAAAACAAGCAAGATTTCTAGTTTTGGAAGGTCATACAGGGTCATCTTGTGAGGGCCATAACTTGAGTTCTAGAGCTCCGTTTGATGCATATGATAGCTTGTTGGAAAGCTCTACTCTTCTAGTTTCAGCCTATAAAGTTTCATCAAGAAATAATACTTGAGCTAAGAGAAATTAGCAAAATACTGAAGGTATGTCATTTTAGTGACTAGGAATTTCTGTAGAAGCAAAGTTCTCACTTTAAGCTATCATTTCTCAAAGTTTGGAGTGGCAATGAGTTAATGGTGACCATAGAGGTGTTCTAGTGTCACATTAATTCATTTCTTGTGGTGTTTTATACATCAACATCTTCCAATGCGCTCCATATGTCCTCTGCTTTCTCCAGACCTCTAATGTGCGGTAGCAGATGGTCTGACACAGTGTTGTAGATGTAGGCTCTTGCCGTTGCATCTTTCTTCTGCCACAGCTTTAGGGCGTCTAGTTCTTCTTTCTCCGGTTGACTATCATCTTTGAAAGTCGGTTTCTTTTCTTCTCCGGTCACGTACGTCATTAAGTCCTTACTCATAAGTAAGGCTTCCATGCGCATTACCCATGCGGGATAATTATCTCTGTCCAGTTTATCAATTTGGACGTGATCTGCCATGATAGGGAATACTCTAGGCTCTTATACCAATTCTTGGGAAACTATCCTGCTCTGATACCAATTGTTGGCGAAAACTTCGGCTTCAACGCCACTGTTGCGGAAATACTTTCGCCCTGAAGGTGGGTTTCGCGACAAAGCTTGAACTCTATCAGGCCTGCGGAAATTGCCGCGCCACCTTAATAGAATGCTAAACTAGAGTGATTCAGAACACCTCTGTAATCAACAGTAGCTTAGCCTAATTAACGTCGCTTTAACTGTGTTATCCTGCGACACAAGTTCCACCGGAACTTCACCAGACTGTTACTGGACTGACACCGTAATCGTACCGGAACTTCACCGAAATAAACTTAGTTCTGCTCGTAATTGCTTCAGATGAACTTATGTGAAGTAAGGAAGTAGTGTGTGAGCTTCCTTCACCGAATGAACGTCCTTCTGGAAACTTCACAGTTCTAAGATGCTACTTTCCGGTTAACTTTTGTACTGTGTGTACATCTCCATTCCACCGGAAACTGTGATCAGCTTAAAGTAGAGACGTCTAGCTACAAGATGAGCTATCTCTCATACAAAACTTCGAACTCTGCTACGAGTTATACTTCGTTGTTCTACCGGAAAAACTTGTTTTCTGAGAAACTGTAACTGACTGGAAATTACTGAACTATGTTTACTGAGTAAACTGTTATTCACCGAAACATGCGTTTACAGAGAAGGTACTGAAGCACGTTTAGTAAAGAGTCGGTGATAGTTAACGATAAACGAAACTTCCTACCGTAACATGAAGTAGCTTCAGATTCTTCACAAGTAAAGATTACGCGCAGACATCCACATGAACATGTGTTTTGATTAGAGAAGATGTGTACAAGTAAGCTTGGCCTCTTCTTGCTCAAGTTACAGAAACTCTCCTACAGTGAATAGTTTCTTATTACCATCTCTCTTCAGATGTAAAGACCCGACACTTTAGGCTTGTGTTATTCATCTGTACATACGCGATCTATGGCGTCTTCTGAGAACTTCTAACTTTCTCTTCACTCATACACGATCTATGGCGTCTTCTCTATATCTGTCTCTCGTTCTCCTCTGCGTATCATCTACTATTCTCTCTCCCTTCTTCTCTATCTATGTATGTTTTTCAAATCTTGCTGCATATATATACACTTTCTTTTGGCGCTCCTCTGCGCTGTCACTCTTCAATTTGCGTTATGCGCGCCTTACGCGCCCGCCGTGGTTAATTGCTCTGTTATGCGCACACCGTGCACTAACTTCGCATACTGTACACCTGTGCACTGATTTTCCGGAAGATTCTGTTTCTCTCTTGTTTGTTGTGTCAAATTCGTGAGTGTTTCCTTAACAGTTCCCTCTCCAAATTTGACCACTAGGTGTTCAAGTCCAAAGGGTTGATTAGGGTTTTTGAGTTGGACCACTAATCTCCTCAACCCATCCTCATAAATATGAGAACCTGAATGAGGAAGTTTCTAGACTTCCAACCTTAAGTCAAATGCTTTAATCAATGCTCAATGCCCAAGAAGCATGCTCCCAAGAATACCCCATATCCTACCTTGCTTTACAAATGACAAGAAGCTCCAATTGTGTGCAAGAATTTTGATAAAAAATATGTTAATTTTGAAACCCTAAAATTGGTCGAAATTGGATATCTATCAAGAATGGGAAGAGCCTATCTATCACGATCCACAACAATGGTTGTCATGGCCTGTCAATTGTGATAGAGAGTTCTATCACAATAGACTGGTCCATCACAATAGACAATGTTATTGCCTATCTATCTATCATGAGGTATCTATTGCGATGGATTGAATTCCCATAAATGTTTTGTTTGTTGTTGGGAGGTATCTATTGTAGTGGACAGGTCTATCATGACAAACATGTTTGTTGCAATGGATTTCCTTTCTATCATGATAATTAGATTGTTCATCGTGCGTCTGTTTATAATTTTGCAATGATAGACACTTGTCTATCATGATACACACAAAAAACACTAATTTTCTTAAAAACATTTTTACTTTGTAGTGTGCATGTGGCCTACTTCCTTGTAATGCACTTTGTTTTACCAACTACCATAGTTTGCTATCTATCATGATAGATAGAGACCTTCACCCCAAGGTGTGTGCACACTAATGTTATACATGCTATAGCTACAGTTGTTTCTACTGATGCTCATAAGCGAAATGAGGGAAATGCAAGGAACGTGTGGATATGATCAAAAAGGTTAATTTCTCACAAAGATGTAAATGAATGTAGGAGGTAAGTGAAGATGGCGATTGAGTAGAAAGGTTAAGAAAAAGTAACAAAATTACATACTTACCTACAATTCCAACATCAAACCTCTATGCTTACCATCATACACTTGTCGTCAAACCTTGATTCCATGGCAACGACACCAAATTCGGTGTAACTCTATCACAATGGCAAGTACCAATGTGAGAATGTCCACCTCATAAGTATCAACCCAAGGAGACATTGGAGTGGTATGAAGACCATGAGCAAGTGATCACACAAGTGTGTGAGTGAAAAACAATTATAATAAAAAACAATTCTAACACAATTTACAATGGACTGTATTTCTAAGAATCATTGTTTTAAAGAGAATTGTCTTCCCAAAATTTGATTGGCTTGATTGCCACATCATAATAAATCCCATGCCTACTTATTCCTCCTTATTTTTCTCTCTAACCTTGCTCTCTAGCTCCCTTGCATCATGCTAACTTGGCATGATAAGCCTCCTTGACTGCTAACAATAGAACATCAGGTTATGTTTTCATGATAGGTACAAAAGTGATCTTGTGGAGCTCTACAAAGCAACCCATTGCTTCTCTTTCTTCCAGAAAAGGCTAGTATAGAGGTTTAGCATTGGCTACATGTGAGCTATTATGGCTTAAGAAGCTAGTTAAGGACTTGGAAGTGGAAGTGGAGGAGTCTTATCTTTATGGATACAACATTTCAAGTATCTACCTAGCTAGCAATCAAATGTTCCATGCAAGGTGCAAAAACATAGAAAAGTTGATGGCAAAAGAGCTAGATAGAAAGTATGTAAACACTAGGTTCTAGGCTTTTCTTGAATTTTACCACGTAATTCAAGAAAAGTTGATGGAAAAAGGGCTAGATAGAAAGTATGTAAACACTAGGTTCTAGGCTTTAGCATGATGAAATAGTTTGTGGAAGGTACAAAGCTTGGAGGATTCAAGGAAGCAATCAATATAAGAGACATAGGATGAAGCAATGAGAGAAAAAGACTTGATCTTGAGGGGGAGTGATGGAAGTTAGAAAGATTTTCAAGCTCAAGAGTGTTGGAACATGCCCCAAGTTTTACCTTCCACATCATCCACAATCAAAGGAGGATGAATTCCATGAGTTGGAGGTATCAACATATGTCTATACTAGAAAGAAATTGATTAGAGAAGAAATAGGTCTGATGTGATTGGCCCTCACTTTTTGACATGTATATGTTTTTTATTGGTTAAAGAGCGGAGTATGTGACTTAAAAGCCTCACATGAGTTTTATTATGACTTAGAGTCAAAAAGCATCCCCAAGCTGATGCCTTGCTTAAGCACACCCCTTGCTAGTTTTTCTAAGCATATTTTGTAGAGATGGAATTTTATAGACTCTATCTCTATATATGATCTTGGTATACCCCTTTTTATTATAATTGTTTTTTCTCCTTCATTCCAAATCCATTTCTAGTGATATTTATCTTGTTGGAAAGCTTATAAGTTCTACTTTGAGTGGTACAATTCTTGAGGTAAGCATCTACACAGGTTCAAAGAAATGGATAGAAACTAACTTTGTAGTTAGCTAATACTCTATGAAGAGGTCTAATATGGTGTGATGTAGCTAATTGAGGCATGATCTCGTATGGAAATGGAGAGATTTTGGTTTAATTTGAAAGATCGTTAATTCTACTTCAAGTAAGCAAAGTTTTGTTTATAATCTCTTCATTTACATAGAGAAACGTTGAAAACATAAAGCCTTTGTCTAAAAGATCAAGATCCTAAGAGGGTTCATTTGTTTAAGTTGCGCACATAGGAATGTTATCTTCCAAGAAGTAAGAGGAAGGATTTATAGAAGCTAGCCTAGATATGTAGAAGCAATCCAAAAAAAGATTAATAAGACGGAAGTAGCAAGAATCATGGTCCCTATGGAGAACTCATTCTAACTATCCTCCAATATGGTTATTGTACCAAAGAAATACTCCAACAAAGTTAGAGTGTATATGGATTTTCAAGCCCTCAACAAAGTTATTCTTGATGGATTTCCCACACCACTCACAGAGAATAGTGGTGAACATGGCTGGTCATGTTCTTTTACAACTTCATGGATGGATACAACAAATATAACAAAATTTCCATTCATTCAAAAAATGATCAAAGATGGCCTTTGTGACACCTTGAGGAACTTACATCTATACAAAAATGGTGTTTGGACTAAAAAATACCCCACCTACCTTCAATTGCACGATATCAATCATCTTTGGCAATCTGCTCCTAGGATCCCTCAATATTTTTATGGATGACTTCTCTACATTCTTGGGAATCAGTAAGATCAACCTAGTTTAAAGTTTTGATGAGCACCTCGCACACCTTTCACAAGTCTTCCATAAATGTAGAGAGTCTAATATTAAGTTGAATCCACATAAGTGTCACTTCCTAATGACTCAGAGTACCTTGATCCAACATCTAGTATCTATGCAAGGCATCACTTTGGATCTTGACAAAATTATGGCTATTCTGAGAATGCCACAACTTATCAAAAAGAAAGATGTCCAAGGATTTTTGGAGCATACATGCTACCATCGATGCTTCATCATAATGTATGTTGGAATAGAAAGATTCTTGTCTCATTACAATGAAGGAAAATATCTTCCATTGGATGGAGAATGAAGAGAAGGCATTTGTTGAGCTCAAGCTATGATTAAACCATGCCCTAATTTTGTCAAGCATTGGCCCACAAGGGTCATATTGGTCCATAAGGATCATTCCATATGTGTGTGACAAGGGCCAGCCATAGCCAAGGTCGCAAGGGGGGGGGATATCCTAAGGTATTCACTAGTAATGGGAATGAGTGTTGCATGATGTACACATGGTGGCACTAGACCATTCCAAAATGAGTGTTGCATGATGTATACATGGCAACACGTGAAGACCTACACACACAAATTGCACCTTCCCGGAGGAGGAAACTCTACCCACGTGTGGCAAGACACTACCTGCCATAGAGAAAGCGAACGAGAGAGAGAGAGAGATAGATAGAGAGAGAGAGAGAGAGAATTTCCATGACTATTCTCCTCTTGGTTTTGAGAGAACAAAGGAACTCATTGTCTATCTATACTCACCTCAAGTGCTTTGGACTGTGCATATGGGATAGGAGGCTCACACACATCCTATCTCTCTATGAAGAAGCACTCAGAGGAATGGGGAATACTACAATAGATCAAATCATTCACGCTTTGTTGAAGAAGAGCTTAATTTCGAATGTAACCAAGGTTTCCATAGCATAGGGTTTGCCAAATTAGTCACTTTAGACCACCTGTATCAACTCTTTTGGTCATAACGTGAGCATACAACCTCCAAATTCAAAGTTTTTTGTTACTATGGGTTGCTCTCTAAGAGCTCTTTCTAGAGCGTCTTGTAATGCACCTTTTGACTTCAGTTCAATCCCTTTTTAGAGCTTCAAGTTTAACCATTCATCATCATCAACCCTCATTCAAGCAACTTGTTGAGGCAACACCTATTGGGAGAACATTGGAAAGCTATTGGAAAGGATTTTGGACCATGTCTAGCACTTGCACACACCTGATATTATCTTTTGGATATTTAGATAAGTTTCTTAGTCAATTATTATGCATTCATGCTTTCTTTTTGCTTCATATTCCATATAGAACATGCAATTCTACATAGCATCTATAGTATACACATAGTAAGGATGTTGCATAGTATTGTACAGTGCATGAATTATGGTTTGCAAGAATAGATGAGTATTTTCTTGCAAGATTCGTGAGGAAAGAACAAGAAATTTGTCAAGGTGTGTAATCCCCTTCGATCTATTTTTTGTTAGATTGTGAGTATCGACATTGTTATCGTGGAAATTACTTGTCAAGTACTTAGTATAATTTTTCCAATTTTTAAAATTACACTGTTATGATGCCATAAATTACTAGAATTCATGATGCATATGCAATAAAGAATAAAACATACTAAAAATTTCTTTTTTTAGCATTTTTATTTGAGCAAAGGACTATGACTTGTCTGTTTTCCACTGCCACTTATTTACTTTAGGTTGCATAGAGTGTACTATCTGAAAAAACAAAAAAATAATAAAAATCAGAAAGTTATAAATTGAGCGCAATCAATATCCTAGTATGGAACCAAGACCATCATCACCCACTAGGAGAGATACACTCATGGAAGAGCACCCCGCAAATCCCATTCAGACCATGAGTAATAGGACTACCAATCTAGAGAGTGTAGTCCATGATATCTTGGAACACATGTCTGATTCTAAGAAAGAGGAAGATGTGCATGATCTTGACCTACCAATGATGGAGGTAGATGCTCTGGATGAGCATCAAACTCCAAAGCACCCTAGAGATAGCATTTTAGTTAGAGGGGCCAGATGGAAGCTTAAGGATGTTAAGCCGCCTAGATACCATGGCTCGACTAGTGATAGGACTACTGATGCTATTGAGTAGTGGCTCAGCAAGTGGGAGCAGTGCTTCTGCTTATGCCATATCATGGACGATAGGCATAAGATTTAGCAGGCCATGTTTAACCTTATGGACATCGCCTATAGGTGGTGGCACAAAATAGAACATGATAAGGAGGGCCCCTACACTCGGGATCATTTCAAGATCTTATTCTATAATAATTTTGTACCACATGATGAGAGGTCTAGAGTGCTAGACACCCGGTTCTTCATAAGTCAAAAGATTCAAATAGTTTAGGAGTACGCAGATAAGTATATAGAGGTGCTTCTTAAAGTGTGTGATACTATCCTTGAGTTTCTTCAAGTCTACAAGTTTATCTTGGTACTTGGAGAAACTATTAGAACATTGGTGAGGAAGGAAAGATATCAATCCTTGGCACAAGACATGGCGATGGCATTAGTCTATGAGGATGGCCATATGGGCACAAGCTCCCAAGGTCACAGGTCCTCATGGTCTTAGGTAAGTCAATCTTTCCACACACCTACTTCTGGCTCGATCAGTGCACAACCTTGAAGAGAGGCTAAGCATGTACATATGATCAAGATAGTTGCAGGAGGTAAAAGGAAAGTGTCTGCTCTAGCTGGGAGGGCTTATAATAAGTCTATTCTTATGGCTCAGCAAAAACAAAAGGCAATGAAAGAGGGGTTATGCTATGGGTGTCTAGGGAAGCACCTCGTCAAGAACTGTCTTCATAAAAAGAAGATAGCAGCCACCATAGTCATAAATCCCACTTAGGTTAGGAGTGATGATGATGAGGAATTTGGAGATTCCCCATCTCCAATGTCATCTTCCATAGTGTCCATGATGGTCAAACACTGGGTCAACACATAATGTCATTAGTTCCCGACTAGTCAAGAGGTTAAATCTAGAGACTCTGTAGTCAGACGTGATTGGTAAAAGCTACCAAGTTGCTTAACATTGATTGTAAGTTTATTTATTTTCTTTATTTTATGCACTCATTATGTATTATGATGGATGATTTTGTTCATGATTTCTTAGTGTATGGTAGGATTGTGCATGAGCATGAGAATCATCTTTGATTAGTATTGAATGTTTTAAGAGAGAATAAGATGTATGTAAATCCGGAGAAGACTCAGCAGTTTCTTTTGAGGATAGAGTATATAGGGCATGTGGTTTTGTCCAATGGGGTTCAGATGGATCCCAAGAAGGTCTCAGTTATTCTAGCTTGGCCTACTCGTCAGGATGAGGGGTAATTACTGTCATTTCTAAGACTTTTCGATTTCTATCATAAATTCATCTCTTCATATTCGTTGATAGTAGTGCCTATGACAAACTTACTTCAAGGAAAATTTCCATTTGCATGGAAGCAAGAGCAGCCAGATAGTTTTGATACTCTAAAACAAGCTATTTCAAAGGTTCCTATACTCAAAGTGGTAGATCATAGAAACCCTTTGAGTTAGAGACAGATGCTAGTGGCATAACTGTAGAGGCATTTTTGAGCCAAGATGGCAGGCCAATAGCTTTTGAAAGCAAGAAATCGAGTAGTGCACAACACAATTGTCTAGTGCATGAATATGAGTTATATGTAGTGGTGCATGCACTTAAAGTCTGGAGACACTATCTTTATGGTGCAGAATTTAAGGTATACACAGATCACCATACACTCAAGTAGATTTGTAGTCAGCAAGATCTTCGAGGTAGCCAGGCTCATTGGGCTGAGCTCATGTAAGAGTTTCACATGGAAATCTTGTATAGAAGAGGCAAAGAGAATATAGTAGCAGATGCATTTTCATGGATAATGTATCAAATGAGCTTTACAATTATAGAAAGCTCATTGCTTCAAGAGATAAAGGAAGCACAAGTGGAAGATCCACATTTATTATAGATTATTAGAGCCATCAGTGATGACTCTATCATAGGAGCCAAGGTAGTTCTATTTGTTTCTCCACCTAGCAAAGCGAACAAGTCCATTTTGTATTCCAATTTCTCACAGGAGAATGGAATAGTAAAAAAGAAAGGAAAGCTTTTTGTACCAAATTCTTGGGATTTGAGAAGAAAATTCATGCATGATAACCATGATGTACCTTGTGGAAGACATCCTAGTGCTGACAAGATAATACAACTTGTTATAAGAACATTCTGGTGGCCTAGATTAGCTAGAGATGTCCACACTTATGTTGAACAATGATTTATGTGTCGAGTCAACAAGGCAGAAAGGGTAAAGACACTAGGTCTTTTGCATCCTTTACAGATTCCAGATCATCATTGGGACAATGTATCCATGGAATTCATAGTCGGGCTACTACAGACCCAAAGAAAGTGGGATAATATCCTAATTGTGGTAGATAGATTGAGCAAGATGGCTCATTTCATACCCACATAGGAAATGACGGAGTTTTTTATCTAGCATGTCTTTAGATTGCATGGGTTATCAACATCCATACTTTCGAATAGGGATGTGAGATTCACAAGAAACTTCTGGAAGTTTGTATTTGACAAACTGAAAGTGTCATTAAAGATGTGTAGTGGTAATTATCCTCAGATAGATGGTCAAACCAAGCAAGTCAACCAGATTCACAAGGACATGCTAAGGGCATATGTGTTTGAGAGGCAGATAGATTGGGATAGTTATCTGCCACTTGTAGAGTTCACTTATAACAATAGGCCTCATAAGGTGAAAGGAATGTCTCCTTTTGAGATGAATTATGGCATGAATCCTAATGCTCCGAGTACCATAGCAATGCCAAAACAATTTCCTAGTGCTTCAGAGTTTTTAACGAACCTCCAAGCAAATTTAGAAATAGCTAAAGCCAAGATGCAGCAAGCAGCTAATAGGGCAAAAGAGTATGCTAATAGGAAGAGATCTCCTAGATCCTTTGAGGAAGGAGAGAGAGTCTTTCTTTAGGTACCAGTTAGATCTACTTCACTCTCCACAGGGAAGTGTAGTAAGCTTTCACCAAGGTTTTGTGGACCTTGGAAGATAGTTAAAAAGTTAAGTGATGTTGCATACCGATTAGAGTTTCTTCTAGATTGTAGAGTCCATTTAGTGTTTCATGTCAATAAACTTCGGAAATATATTTCTAGGGAGGATAATCTAATAGAGGGTATTGTTTCTTTGCAAGAAAGTGATAACACAGATCATTCTTTAGATAGGATACTAGATCAGAGACAAAAACGGTTGAGGAACCATGTCATCTAGGACTATCTAGTAGCTTGGAGAGGATTAGCACTTACTGACTCTACTTGGGAATCGGAAGCTCTGGTTCACAAGTACTTTTACTCATTGATCATTGAGGACAATGATCTTTAGAAGGGAGAGAGAGTGTCACACATTGGTCCATATGGATCATATTGGTTCATAGGGATCATTCCATGTGTGTGTGGGACAAGGGCCAACTGTAGCCAAGGTCCCAAGTTTGGGGGATATCATAAGGTATTTGGTAGTAATGGGAATGAGTGTCGCATGATGTAGACATGGTGACACTAGACCATTCTAGATCATTGCTATTTTTAGAATACAAGAGGGTATATATGGATGGGAGGAGAGTTACACACACATCTTTCAAGTCTTTCTCCCAAATTTTAATGGCACCAAATTGGAACCTTCTTTCCACATCCATGTCAATGCTAGCCTTAAAGTGCTATCTTGATAAAATTGAATTCACTATACCAATCCCTTGTTATGTAGGGTCAAGCAAGACTATGAAATTTAGAAAATAGGAGACCCTAACCATCGTGTTTGCATTCGAGAAGCTCCCACACTACTTACTTGGTGTCAAGTTTTTAGTAATAATTGTTCAACTAGCTTTGAAATACTTACTAAACAAACGTTAGGTTACTAGAAGAATGTTGGAGTGGCTATTACTAATTCAAGAGTTCTATTTCAAACTATAAATTTGACTTGGGTGTCACCATGTCATGGCTGACCATATGTCTCGCATGGTTGTAGAGCCATCACCCATGTGTGGAATTTTGGATGACTTTCTAGATGCCAAGCTGCTTGTTGTCGACAATCGTGCACTTAGTATTGGGAACTATGCAACCTCTTGGCCACTAGACCATTTCACTTGTTAGTAGTCGGTGTGGGGACCACTTTTCTTGTAACAAAAAAATTATCATTTTCAATGTAATTAAATGGAGATTTATGGAGATGCTAAGAGTTTTCGAAAACTGTCAATCTCTATTATTCTGTATTTGGGAAGTTCAGAATGGTGTAAGCCCTTACGAAGAAGTACGGTGTCATATCTTATGCATAGATTTTGAAAGTGGCGAATACAAATTGTGCAGATATGCAGATACAAAAAATGGATGAAGTCTATATTCTTTGAAGTACGATTGTAAAAATGATACTGTGATGTAACCACACTCATACTTTATAATCAAGAAGTTACTTGCTGTTATGGAAGTACGATTCTGAGCACATATTGTGGTTTGAATCATCTCTGTTTATAATCAATGTTATGATGAGTAATGTGGAAAAGAAACACATGTTTATGATTATTATATATTTGTAAATCCCTGTTCTCGAACCTATAAGTTGGGGTACTATTAGTCTATGGGCAACCAGTATGCTCAACATTATGGAGACCATGAAAGGATGTACATGGGGATTGTCTATTGGATTGAGTTCTTATCTTTAGAAACTTTATTTTAGTGAGTGTGATGGTGCCGGAGACCTACCGCACTATGAAGATGTACATGGGGATTGTCGATTGGATTGAGTTCTTATCTTTAGAAACTTTATTTTAGTTACTATGATGGTGCTTAGGTTCCAAGGCTTATTTGGGGACTCAAACGGAATCTAAAAATTATGAAAATTGGTAGGATGATACTTCTAATACTCCTCAAGCTGAAGGACTCCTTGGCTTGAACAAATGGAGTTATAAAAATACAAAATGGTATTAACAAGGGTTTCCTTGCATGCCAGCTTGATGGTGTCTTTGTGAGCTTTCAAAAATTGTGAGCTACTCAAAAGAGGTTGTCAATGTTGGTTATGAGTAACGGAATGGAAGGGGTCTGTAAAGACAGAGGCCCTATGCTTGTTTCCCAAAATTACTTCACAACACAATATACCAACATTCAAGATTTTATCAAGAATTGGTATCTCATTCTCGATCCTTACGGTTCATCATTTTAATTCTATCAGAGTCTGCCAAACACACTGTACCAGACTATTAGTAACGTAATACCGAATTACCTCAGAACCCTTTTTCCGAATACACACTACTATAACATTTAACAGTAGTTCAACCTTCACCGAATAGCGCTCACAATCCTACAAACCGAAAACACAAGAGGACTCAACAGTTTCAGACACACAGTGTTGAAGACTAACAAACACTGGAGATAACCATTATTGTAGCCAAATCTCACCGTACAAGTACAGATCTCAATACTAAGGACAACACAATCCTGCACAATGTTTTAAGGGACACTACCATAGTTACACAGACTTCACCAAACAATTGGCAGAACATTTCAAGAAAGAGGGACACCACGATATACGTACTTAACAGAACAATCACCACAGAGACCCGCAGAACGACTCTCTCAGACAATAGTCTTTGTCGTTACTGTGTGTCGAGTTGGCTAATTTGGAGTACTGTGTTTCATTTTTGTGTTGTATTATCGACACTTGTTTGGGTTGCTGTAGTGTTTGCTTGTCTAATTTCTGAGTATTCTGAGTATATTGTGCATATCCGTGTTCGTTGTCTATTGATCTCTGTTGCGGCTGTGAGTTTTATTTACATCTAGTAGATCGTCAGACTATTGTTTGAGAGAGTCGTTCTGCGGATCTCTATGGTGATTGTTCTGTTAAGTACGTATATCATGGTGTCCCTCTTTCTTGAAATGATCTGCCAATTGTTTGGTGAAGTCTGTGTAACTATGGTAGTGTCCCTAAAAACGTTGTGCAGGATTGTGTTGTCCTCACTATTGAGATCTGTACTTGTACGGTGAGATTTGGCTACAGTAATGGTTATCTCCAGTGTGTGTTAGTCTTCAACACTGTGTGTCTCAAAACTGTTGAGTCCTCCTGTGTTTAAGGTAGTTGGTGAAACCATGGCCTCAAGTTAAATTCTCAAAAAACCCCTGAGACGGTGGCCGAAAAATGATATGCCAGTTCCAAACCATGCGATCTATTAAGCTGTTTTACCCATTAAAGAAAAATTGCAAAAAAGCGAGATAGAAAGCTGCAGGCACGGAATATTCAGCTTGCAATAGAACAAGGAGGGTGCAAGAAGATAAGCCGAGCGGAAGAGATGTTGTGCCAGTTACCCTAGTCAGTACTAAAGGAGAGCGCGCTTGCACTGGACGAGCAAGCAGGATCACAGAAAAAGGAATTTACATTTTTCGTAGTACGTGAGACGACCTGATCAGAAAAGAGGTGGACAAGAGAGGATATATATGCAAATTCTGGGTAGGGAAGTCGGCCTTTTGCCACAGAACACATGGAAACGTGAAGGGCACAACTCAGAGAACTCGAGAGTGGAAAATGAAACTGAACGAAAAAGGGTCATACAAAAGCTTGGGAGATCGTAGTCGCTGTCGACAAATGTATAACTCGCAGAAGAGAGCGCATGAAAAAGGTTCAAGGAAGTCGATGGAGTAGCACGACTCCAAAAATCGAGCACTCGGTTTTCTGTTCGGATCAAGACTCGCGAGTCGCAGGCCGCGAGGTGGATGATACACAGAAAAGCAGTGCTCAGTCCATTTTTGCAGAGATTCAGGCTAAAGAAGAATCTGTATACCAACATTTGAGGCAGTTACCTCCAGCACATGCCAACCTACCGGATGACGTTATCACTCAATGGTTTATCAATGGTTTGACTCTGCAACTCAAACAGATTATGTTCATACGCTGTGTAGGAGCTATGACGCTAGATGTAGTGATTGCAATGGCTTTGCAGCTGGAAAACAAGGTTGGAGGATTTACAGAAGACTTGGAATGGTTAAAAGCAAATAAAAATCTTGTAGAAGATCCGACCAGACAAATGTTCTGCACCACATGCAAGAATTCAGGGCACACTAGTGCCACTTGTGCACTTAATCAGTTGTTTTGCGCTATCTGCAACACGATCGGACATACCACCAAAAACTATGCATACAACGCCAAAGTGCAGGGAACCACAACTGTCAATGCTATTATACAGGAACCAGGATAGCCAGCCAATCATTATGTACCTCCGCAAACGAGAAACAATCAGCAACAAGGCTATCAAAATTACAGAGGAAAGTGAAATAATAACTACAATGCAAATCGCTGGCAGGCCGGACCAACACAGGAAAATACTAATTTGCCACTACCTCGCTGCCATTTTTGCGGTGAATTTGGTCACATTAGAAGATTTTGTAAGGATGTAGTTGAGTATGATCAGAAGAAGAAAGAACGTCAAAACCCTATGACTAATATGGTACAAATCACACCAGTAGAAATGCAAGCTGCAGTAATTCAGACACGATCCAGTAAGCAACTGCAACCAGCAGCAGAAGTCTTTCAACCAGGCATACGTGAACAACAAAGGATGTATGATAAGGCAAGTCAATGGACCACCGCCGAGCCTCCAGTGTTTCCAGATCCTATTCCGGTGACCCAAGCTCTGTTAACCAAGGAAGGAACACAAAAACAAGATTCTAATTCAGTAGCAGGCACATCATCTTCAGTAGAAACATCATCTTCAGCCAGCGCATCATCTTCAGAATCAACGAAAAACACAATTCAATCACATAAGGCCTGGGAAATTTTATCTAAAGCATCCATTACTCTTCCTCTTGGCCAATTACTTGCACTAGTACCAGGAGTTCGACAACAATTCCAACAACAGTTCAGTCTTGTACCTTCTTGCATTCCAGCAACAACGACAGTGCAACCGGAACCTGATTCTACGGTCGATCATTTGGTTCCTTTAATTACGGTATGGTATAAAAATCATAAAATTACACAGGTACTAATTGATGGAGGATCTGGTGTCAACATTGCTACTGCCACACTGTGTAAAAAGCTAGGATGGACCGAAATCAAACCAGTTCAGTTTTTTGTCAGAATGGCCGACCAATCAAGAGTCCATCCAGTAGGACTTGTCCGAAAAGTGCCAATCACTTTGAAGGGTACAACATTTAAGATGACCTTTGTCGTCCTGGAATTACCGGAATCCACCCTTGAGTATAATCTTCTTTTTGGCCGTCCTTGGCTGAAGCAAGCTAAGGTCATATAAGATTGGTGTGAACAAGAACTCACTTTCAAAGATAATAATCGTAAATATGTGGTAAAACTAGATGCTATACAGCCTTGCAAATTGCATGCTTTTCTGTATTTTGCAGAACCAGTTCATATGTTAGATGGGTTGTCAGATGATGAAGAAGAAGAGTTTCTGAAGAATAATATTGATTTGATCTCCCTAGGAACTGTTGATCTACAATCTGTTGTAGATAATTGGAATCCCGCAGTTTGTACAATGATGCATGTAATAAAAGAAGATAAGAAAGAAGATACCACTGCTATAGATGACGCTGATCTACAATAACTTTTTAAGCCAGCTGACGATACAAAGAAGCCCCGACAATTTTATGTCCCAGAGGATCAATTGATCACCTATAATTTAGGGGATGAGGACCATCCGCGTCCTATCAAGATAAGGGAAAGACTACCGGAATTATTTCAAGTAGACTTAGTCAAGCTACTCCGAGAGTTCTCTGATGTTTTTGCATGGGATTACAAAGATATGAAAGGTTTGGACCCTCACATCTATCAACACAGGGTCATGCTAAAGTCGGAAGCAAAGCCAATCAAGCAACCCAGCTACCGGATGAATCCGAACTATCCATCACAGGTAAAGGCAGAACTTGATAGGCTACTCAAAGTCGGATTCATTGTACTAGTAGAGCATGCTGAATGGATCTCACCAATTGTTATTGTTCCTAAAAAGAATAAGCAACTGCGAATTTGTGTGGACTACCCGAAACTGAACGCAGCTACTGTGCCTGATCCATTTCCACTACCTTTTCTTGACACGATGCTTGATAGAGTAGCGGACATGAAATGTATTCATTCCTAGATGGATACAGTGGGTATAATCAAGTTAGAATGGCTGAGCAGGATATACCGAAGACCGCCTTCATTACCAATTGGGGTGTTTTTGCTTGTACTGTAATGTGGTTTGGATTAAGAAATGCCCCAAGTACTTTTCAGAGGTGTATGCAGGAAATATTCTCCCCTTACCTTACCTCGTTTATGCAAGTTTATCTTGAGGATTTTTTGTTATTTGGAAAAATGGTAGCACACTTGTTCCATTTACGGTGTTGCTTTGAGAAGTGTAGAGAATACAGACTCTTTTTGAACCCAAACAAATCCGTGTTTGCGGTTTCCTGTGGAAAGCTACTTGGTCACATCATATCTGCACAAGGTATACAGGTGGATCCAGATAAAATTACAGCTGTGTTAAAAGCACTTGTGCTCACTACACCTAAGGAAGTGATGCGCTTCATGGGCCAAGTAAGATGGCATGGTCGGCACTTACGGTGGCTTGCTCATTTGGCAATACCACTGAACAAGTTAATAACCAAAACTCCTCGACAATTTGAGAGGACTCAGGAATGCCAAATTGCTTTTGATAGTCTAAAGGGATTACTAACACAGGTTCCAATCCTACAGCCTCCTGACTGGGATCGTCCATTTCACATATTTGTTGATGCTTCAGATATTGCCATTGCCAGTGTTTTAATGCAACACACCGATAAGTGGTTTCGGCCTGTGTACTATGCCAGGCGAAGGCTTGCTCCTGCTGAGAAGAATTACTCTGTAACCGAAAGGGAATGTATGGGTTTAGTATACTCAGTCAAGAAATTTAGGCATTATTTGCTTAGCCGAAAATTTACTTTTCACATAGATCATGCTGCACTTGTCTACCTGGTACGGCAACAACATCTAGGTGGTCGATTAGCGCGATGGGTTCTGCTCTTACAAGAATTTGATTACGAAATGATTCATAGGCCCGGTAGTTCACATGCCTTAGCAGATTTCCTTTCTCGTTTAGATTTCGGTGAAGCTCCGGTCGGTGTAGATGACACAACACCAGTGATTTATGTTTCTGAACCAACTAATGAAGAAATTGCAAACCCACCTATGCCATCTACATATTATGATCAGATATTAACTTTTCTTACTGATGGATGCCTTCCTTCTCAAGCTTCTCCTGCAATGCGTAGGAAGGTTGCAGTGTACAGTCGCAAATTTCGGTTAATTGCTGGGGAATTATGCTATATGGATCACACTAGAATTTTACTTCGTTGTATCCCTCCACACAAAGTTGATTCAGTTATTACTTTGGCTCACTTAATTCCTTCCGGTGGCCATTTTGCTGCAGATTTAACACACCGAAAAATTCTTCAAAGCGGACTTTGGTGGCCTACTATGTACAGGGATGTATTGCAGTTTTTCAAAAAGTGTGATAATTGTCAGAGATCTGGACAGCCCTTGCAGCACCATTTTTTCCCTCTACAACCTGTCTTGCCATTAGAACCTTTTCAAAAGTGGGGTCTAGACTTTATCGGACCTATTACACCACCAGCAATACTCAGCAATAATCGTTATATTCTAACTTGTACAGACTATGCAACCAGATGGGCAGAAGCTTGGGCTTTAAAGTCTGCCACAGCTGTTTCGGTAGCAAAGTGTCTAATGAAAGATATCTTTCCACGTTTTGGCTTACCTCTGGAGCTTGTTACAGATCAAGGCACTCATTTTGTTAACAATCTAATGAAAGTACTTACACATTCTTTTCAGATCACGCATAAATTGAGTTCACCATATTATCCTCGTGCAAATGGTTTGGCTGAGAGTACGAACAAGACCCTAGTGAATATGCTTCGAAAACTGATTCTGGAAGCACCGAAAAGATGGGATCAACTGTTACCTGCAGTATTATGGGCATACAGGACTACCTATAAGGTAGCAACAGGTCTAACACCCTTCAAACTAGCTTATGGATTCGAAGCCATAGCACCCATGGAAATTATTGTGCCAAGCTTACGTGTGGCTCTCACTCAGAAATTAATACCAGAAGATTCTTTATCATTTTGGCTAGATACACTCAGAGAACTGGATGAGCACCGATGGCAAAGTTTTCTGACTATGCAGGAAGTACAGCTAAGACAAGCTCGAACACATGATCGCTATCTAAAGACCCTAGTTTTTACGGTAGGACAAGTTGTACTATTTTACAATGCAAAGTCGAATCGCTCTGCTAGCAAATTCAAGTTATGATGGTTTGGCCCCTACCGGATTTCTAAACAAGTGGGCCCAACAACATTTCAGTTGACTACTTTGACCGGAAGTCCTCTTCCGAAAGTCATGAACGGTTCGAAGCTGCGGCCGTATCAACAAACATCTAACCCGCACTGAAATGTTTCGCGGTTGGCCGCATCTTTTGGCGTTCTCTTTTCTTTCCTTCTCTTTTCTTTTCTTTCCTTTTGTTTTTGCGTGCTTAAAATAATAAGTATGTAAATATCCGCGTTTTGATACCTAATTATGTCAATAGCCGCCCTGCCCTTTCCAGCTACTCATACATGCACACCAAAGTTAAGAAGTTATCATCTCAACGTTGCAGGATGATTAGTGATTTTGATTGCTCCCCACTACAGTGCATCTACTTAACCTTCTCCATTTTGCCGAAAATCGCTATTGTGTTTGCGTGATTTGTGTGACTGTGTATACCCTGTGCGTTTGCGTTTTGTGCTTGCTATCATCGTGCGCGCCATGGAAGCTCTGGCAAACTATGCCGCTTTCCGTGACGGACTCCCTACCGAGGTAGGAGAGTTTTTGCGCACCCGTGGGTTATCCAATTTTGCTGAACTATCGTGGCATTCAGTGGAATCCCACCCGTTTTTTGCCGAGATTATCGCCGCTATCGCTAAAACACCTACCAACAAGCAAAGTTGGGCTATCACATCCCTACCCTCCTGAACCGTAATCACGTTCGAGGCCTTTACTGATGCGTTTCCACTCCCTCGACAAGGGCGGGAAAATGGCCCGAGTCTGCCAGTAGAAACAATGATAGAATTGTTTCCTAGGTATTCATCAAACGAATACGCGATCCTATGTCAACCGGAACCTGAGAGATCCACATTGCAATTCCTCGTAGCCATTCTTAACCTCCAGAAGCGAACTTATGGCATCTCTAGGCCTTTCTACTCTGCTATTGATTTAGCTACTCGAGAACCCATCAATTTTGCATCCTACTTCTTCCACCGCATTCACAAGGAATGCGTTTCAATAATCAAACAGGTAAACAAGGGAGGAATGCCGAGGTCGAGACTGCCACACATCATTTCTTTCCTTTTTTCGGCCATACTTGCAGCACAACCACCACCTAGAGGCCCGGTCCTGCACCATGAAGAATCGGCCCAATTATTGGAAGATGATGAAGAAGACAAAGAGGAACTCAATCAACTCTTCCGCCGTAAAAGAATTAGAATCAGTTCATCCAAAAGTGAAGCACAAGATTCAGCCGAAGGAAATGACAAAGAAGAAGAAAAACAAGACTAAGAAACTTTCCATGACACCGCAACGTCTATGCAGCACGAATCATTAGCACAATCTTCATCAGATAGACAACAAGAACAGGAAGATCACACTGAATCGGAAACAAGCTCGTCACAAGAGGCATCGTAGCAACAATCGGAGCCAGAAAAGCGAAGAGATGAAGAACAGATCATTAAAGACGTTTTCGATGAAATTTTGAAAGCAACTGACTCCATAGCTGCCGACAATGCTAAAACACAACAAACAACAGAAAAGGTAACAGAACCTCACTCTGTTCTCCCCACTCCACCATCGGAACCTCCGCTCAACCCCGTTATCCCTACTCCACCCATCCTCACTGAAGAACCCACTTCCTCTTCTTCCTCATCCCCAAACTATTCTCCACGGAACTCACAACAGCTTCTCACATAATCCTCTTCTCAACATCTTCCTCTTCTTTCACTTCCAACACTCCTGGTATTTTCGGAGCTTGCAAATATGGGACACATGTTAACCAATTTATCACAACAATTACCTACGCAAATGAAGCAAGTAACAGAGAATATTCGCAATGAATTTCAACATAAAGTAGATGTACTGGAGGCCGATATTAGCCCCCTCTATGAAGAATTACTAATAGCCAAAGCAGAAAATCAAGCCTTACAAGAACAGCTGAAGGAGTTACAAGCCCGGATGGCCGAATAAGTAGAAGTTACAACACAAAGGGATGCAGCACTGACAGAGCTCCAAAAGAAGAACGAATTGTTAAATAATGCAAATGCCGAAATCAGTCAAATGAAGCAAGAGCTACAGGATAAAGAAGATGCCAGAGTAGCCTTAGGCAATTTATTAGAAGAAACCAGAGTTCAACTACACGAAGTAGTACAGCAAAGCCAAGAACAGCATAAGCAGGCTATGAAAACAGAAGAAGAACTCCAAAGAACAAACGAAACTTTATCAGATGTCAACAAAATGCTTAAACACTATTTGACTAAGGAAGCTCAAACATAGAAGCTAATAACAGATCTCCGAAGAGAAAGGGATGCATACTCCAGAACCATAAATTTTGAGAATCAAGAGATCGAAAGAAGGGAGAATCAGCTGGAAAATCAGAAAGAAAGAGTAAGCAAGATGGAGAAACAAGTGGCAGAAATGAAAGTTTCCAGAGATGCGGCCTTATCAAATGATTTCTACCTACAAGAAGCCTTTCTGTACATGCAAGCAGAAATTTTGCTGACCGAAGCTATTTCATTAAGTTCTGTAAGAATAGATGCACAATTAGTAGAACCAGACACTCTCAAACAGATATTAGAAACTTTAAAGAAGAAAATTGCTTGAACCTTTAGATTAGCTAGAAGCATGTATCTAGATGGCATTATAGAGGAACAATAATTTTGTAAAAACCTACGGGTTCGAGTCCACTGTGCGTGCCAGAGTGTTAGTCGGCCGCCGGATTGGCAACTGTATAACTGAATCTTGTTTTGCACGCGCGAAAAGTTGTTACAAAGAAATTTGTAATCTTTATATACAGCAATGTAAAAGAGACGCAAGGTAACGATTCGTGGAATCACCAGACTGTCTATCTCGGTGATTGTCTTTTTTGTTACTGTGTGTCGAGTTGGCTAATTTGGAGTACTGTGTTTCATTTCTGTGTTGTATTATCGACACTTCTTCGGGTTGTTGTAGTGTTTGCTTGTCTAATTTCTGAATATTCTGAGTATACTGTGCGTATCCGTGTTCGTTGTCTATCGATCTCTGTTGTGGCTGTGAGTTTTATTTACATCCAGTAGATTGTTGGACTGTTGTCTGAGAGAGTCGTTATGCGGGTCTTTGTGGTGATTGTTCTGTTAAGTACGTATATCGTGATGCCCTCTTTCTTGAAATGTTCTGCCAATTGTTTGGTGAAGTCTGTGTAACTGTGGTAGTGTCCCTAAAAACGCTGTGCAGGATTGTGTTGTCCTCAATATTGAGATCTGTACTTGTATGGTGAGATTTGGCTATAGTAATGGTTATCTCGAATGTGTGTTAGTCTTCAATACTATGTGTCTGAAACTGTTTTCGGTTTGTAGGATTGTGAGCGCTATTCGGTGAAGGTTGAACTACTATTAAATGTTATAGTAGTGTGTATTCGGAAAAAGGGTTCTGAGGTAATTCGGTATAACGATACTGATAGTCTGGTACAGTGTGTTCGGCAGACTCTGATAGAGTTAAAATGATGAACCGTAAGGATCGAGAATGAGATACCAATTCTTGATAAAATCTTGAATGTTGGTATATTGTGTTGTGAAGTAATTTTGGGAAACAAGCATAGGGCCTCTGTCTTTACAGACCCCTTCCACTCCCAAGAACCCAATACTCGTTTAAATGCGCTTCTGACAGTTAGAACAAGCGTTTAACAATAACTCTCATGGTGGATTGCTTCCTTGCGCTTGTTGGTGTCACCGTGATGTCCTCTGGTTCTTCCAAAGATGGCTTGCCTCGTTTTCATGCCAAGTACTTGTAACCCATAATGAATGATGGGTAAGTGCACTAGTGCATGGGTTTAACAAGATATGTGACTTGTGCATGGTCTTGTAATGTGGCCCTATGTATGCATACTTGGGGAATGCATTGGAAGCAGTATGGTGCAAGAAATGGGGTCTTGAGCTAAGTGCTCAAGGGTATTCTGACGAAGAGGTTTCCTAATCTATCATGGTTGTGGCGTTGCCGAAGTAGGCAATTCTTACCATGGTAAAAGGTCCATCAATCTTCAATCTTCGTGTTGTATGACCATCGTGATGATTGACCGATGGCTTGTCTTTCGTGTTGATGGATGTCCTTGTTGATGGTTCACATCACAGATTCTTCAAGCACACACTGCTGTCCTATCGCCTTCTTTTTCTTTTTTTTTTTGGTTGAAACAATGGAATAAAACAAGAAGAAAGGTGTTAGAATCAATAAAATAAAATATTTTACATATGTCAGATGTGTATCATGTGCCTAGGATTCTCAGTTGTGTCTATGCACGGTCATGTATTGTGGCCCTATATTAATGCATACTTTCGAAATGCATGACCTGAATGGTGCAAAAGACAAGGTTGTGCCAAAGGCACATGGTTGTTGCACGTCGAGGCTTTCAATGTTGTTGGTGGGCGTTGATGCAGTCTTTGTTGGAGGTAGCCTGTGGACCTTGAAATGATGTAATCCTTCTTATAAGGACCCATTTTAGGATAGTATTTGGCCCTATAGACATAAGATCTTGGGTTTTGTGAAAGTTACACGTACTTTTGGCTTCCAAATCCATACCCGTTTTGCACATCTTCCTACTCGTTTGGAAGTGGTGATTTGATCTTCTTTTGGTCTTTGTGCTTGGTTCTGACCCTTGCCTCTCCTTGGCTTCTTTGTTGAGATTTTGCTTGTGAGGGAGATCAGTGGTGTTTGAGCATGTAAGAGTGCCTTGGGTACCCACATGTGTAATTGTTCTTGTTGAGCTGCAACTAATTTCTTAGGCACCCACATTTGTACATGATTATCTTCGGCCTTCATCGATTTCTTCGGTACCCAGATTTGTCGGAGACCTTGTGATTGAGTTTGTCTGTGTTTCTTGGTTCGTCTTTTAGTGTGGTGGTCTTGCCGCAGTGGTAATGGTTGGGGCAACACTAGTGGTTGCTCTCCTTTTCGTACCCAAATCTGCTTCGTGCCCTGAGCTACTTTCTTCTTGAATTATCGTTGTCTATTTGATAGAGTAGTTGTCATGTACGGTTTCACTTGCCTTGTTGGTTGAGTGGTTGTGATGGCATTAGCCTTTATACAAGAGGAATTAGCTTGCCTTTGAGTCTGTTCCTCCGTGATTGAGTGCTTCGGGAACATAGAGCCTTTGACACATACAACATCTTTTTTGCTAAGACTAGTCCTAGAAGAAGAACTAACAGAATGAGTGACGTCTAAATTTGTGAGCATGCAATTGTTTAATTCTAATGTAATACATTGTTCATGCACCCAAACTTGAAGAAGTCGGCTTCTAAGATTTAAGTTGACTGCATGGTCAAAAATCCAATCTTGACCCAAGACAAGTGGCTCAGTAAGGTCCTCATCTTGACACTCTAGCATTTTGACTTTCATTGGAACATCTTGAAGGTAGATGGGAAATTCCACCTCACCCAAACAAGGGGTCTCCATGCCTCCCAATCCTATGAGATAGGCTTCTATGGACTTGATGTCCAATTGCAGGTCTTGGCAGTACGAAAGTCTAACTGCACTAGTTGCTGCACTTGAGTCAATTAATGTTCTCACAGTCCTTACATTCTTCCCTTGTCCTACCGTTATGGTCACAAATGGACGCCGATCAATTATTTGAGAAGCAATTGCACTTGATATTTGACACATGGCCAGGTGGTATCTTGGAGCCTCAAGATTGATATCTAGGCATAGGCGTCTTAACTTATTTCTCCTAATGCGTTCTCTAGCCTCTGCCTGTGCTTCTTTTCTAACCCGTAACTCTTCTTCTTTTCGCTTCTTAGCAGTGTTGATTCTCTTTAGCATATCCTCTGTAAGTGGTTCTTGATATAGCTTGATTCGACAACCACTAATATAGCTCGGTAAGACATCGCCTTCTAGTGTGGCCAATTGAACAACACCGCTAGTGGAAATTCTATTAATGATCATGGGTCCGTATCCTCTTTTTTCCAATTTATGGGCATGTTGCTTTAGTGTATAAACCAACATTAGGCCTTCCTCTTTCAATCCTTTATCTTTGATATGTGCATCGAAGTATGCCTTTTGTCAACTCGTGTCCATTCCAGTCATGCTCTTGTGCTACTTTCAAAGTTGGGATCAGGAAGTCCAAAGGTAGCACAACATTCTCTCTTAAGACCATCTGAAATGGGGTGGCATTGAGTACCGTTTTTTAGGCAACTCGATAAGCCCAAACAGCATGATGAAGTTGTTAGTCCCAATCAGAGCGTTTGGTTTTTACTAGTTTTTTCAGTACATTACATAGGATCTTGTTTGTGGTCTCGGCTTGTCCGTTAGCCTGTGGATGATAGGGGGTAGACTTCTCATGTATCACCAAGAATTTGTGAAGAAGATTTTCAATGACTTCATTCAAGAAGTTTGTGCCTCTATCACTCACTAACTCTATTGGTAGCCCGTATCTGGTGAACACGTTCTCAAATAAAAACTTAGCTATAGTTTGAGCATCGTTCTTTGTTGTGGTATGACTTCTACCCACTTTGTGAGATAATCTATGGCTACAATAATGTACTCGGCATTGGAGTTTCTAGCTGAAGTTAATAGGACCTACAAAGTCTATGCCCCACTTCGAGAATGCACGTCCTCCCATCATTGGCCTCAAAGGCATCTCATCTTTTCTAATTGGGTACTGGGCACGTTGGCATGTGTCACATTTCTTCACATAGGTATGTGCATCCATATGAAGAGTGAGCCACCAAAGTCTTGAGAATAGAATAGTCTTAATTACTCGGTCAGGACCAAAATATCCACCTGCAACACTGCTATGGGCAGTTTCTAAGACTTTCAAGTAGTCTGATTCATGAACGCACAATCTTAAGTAACCATCTTTGTCTCTTCGATATATGTTATCTCCTATTAAGGTATAGTCTAGAGCCTATTGTTCCATGCTTCGTTTTCTTGCTAGACTTGCCTCGCTGGGTAGTGTTCCTTATCTCATAAATTCCACCAATGGAGCTCTCCAATCGGAAATTAATGACACGTGATAAAGGGTGGCATGCTCCACTGGGGGTTTTTCCTGGCACCCTGGAAAATTATTAATTTAGAATAGTGATTTCCTAGAAATCCCTCATGGGCTTGTTGCAACCAACTACTATGTTCCTCATCCTCCACACAACAAGCTAGAACACCTTTGGTATCTTTTTTGTACATGCTTCCTCCCAATATTTGATATTTTTGTGATCTTACAATTTCATCCCTATTCGTCTTCACCTTCTTATTTGCAGGTCCAAAGGTTAGGACTGGTACCAACTTATTTGCCCATTTAGGAACAACTTCTAGATTGAACAGATAAGCATCAGGCAATTCATTAGACACTCCTTGTGGTGACTTGCCTGAAGTGATGCAAGAAAGGTGATCCGCTCTGAGGTGGGTCTTACCTTTCCTAACAACCACTTCAAAGTCATATTCCATTAGTAAGACGAACCATCTTACTAAGCGTCCGATATTGCAAGGTGTTGGCATACAAGCCAGATGAAGAGCATACTAGCACAACGGAGAAGTCATGCACAATACGGCAACAAGGCCCAATCATTTTTTCCATGGACCATTTGCAAATCAAGTGATTTTAATCACTACACGAACATTGTAAATTCCGTTTTTGGTAGAATAGACTCCATTTTGTTCAATCCGAGGAGTCCTCGAGCTTGAGGAGTAGTAGAATTACCTACATATCAATTTTCATAATTTTTAGACTTCGTTTGAGCCCTCAAAAAGGCTCTAGAACTTAATTTTTAACTAGGCCGGACACTAGGTCTGGACAAGGCCAAAGCTAATGAGAAAACTATAAAAAGAGCTAGAGAGCTCATTTTAGAGAGCTCATTTTTGGGTTGGATTGTTTGTGAATTGAGCTGATGTAAGAGACTTTTTGACTAATGCAAAGAACTCCATTGTTCCTCTCCTTGTTCTTGCCTTGTGTGCGCGTGTGCGTGTATGTGTGTGCATGCTTGTGTGCTTCTCACTCACACACTTGTGCCTTCACTTGCTCATAGTCTTCATACTAGTCCTCACGTCTCCACGGATTGACAATTATGAGGTGAATCTTCTCACGTTGGTACTCACCATTGTGCTAGAGTGACACAAGGTTTATTGACCAAGTATAATAAGGCTTGATGATCAATGAAGAACTTAAACTTGTTGGCCAAAAAATAGTGTCTAAACTTCTTTACTACATATACCATGCCTAAGCCTTCTCTTTCGGTTGTGGTGTAGTTTTGTTCAGCAGCATTCAATTGCCTAATAGCATAGGCTATAGGCAAATCTAAATTTCCTTCTCCTGTGGGTTGTGAAAACACACATCCTATTGCATAATTGGATGCATCCATGTTGCCCTAGCACAATGGTGAGAACCACGTTAAGAAGCTTCACCTCCTTAATGTCAATCCGAGGGAGAGGTAGGAGTGATATGAAGATCGTGAACGTGAGATGATGTGAGAGTGAAGGTGAGAAGCACAAAGATGCACACACACATACACACACACAATGAAGAGACAAGCAAGACACAATGGAAGGTGGGAAATTAACTCTATTACTCAAGAATGCTCTTACAAGCTCAAACTAGCTCTATGCTCACACTAACCAAAATGAACCAACCTCAAAAATGAGCTCTCTAGCTCTTTTTATAGTTTCTAGACTAGTTTTGACCGGTTTCACATCTAGTGACCGGCCTAGTTAAAAAATAGGTCCTAGAGGCTATTTGGAAGGGTAAACAATGTCTAAAAATAACGAAATTTGGTACGAGCATTCTACCTAAGCTCCTCAAGCTCGAGGACTCCTCGGCTTGCACAAAATGGAGCTATGGATTACAGAATGTGGTTTTCTATGATACATATGTTACAATTAGTGATAACAATCACTGTTGAATGTTTTGGAAAATTAATAAGACATATATTAGTTTAGAAAATTGATCCGCCTGGCTCCCTGCTTCGTCTTCACATGCTTCCGTGGCGTCTGTGCCTCTGACTGCTTCCAACACCCCCCTCCCTCTCGCTTCTGTCGTCCCTGACAGAACCTTGTTGTGAGGTCTGCCGGATGTAATTCTGTAGGAGGTCTTGAGCGAGGGTGTGCTCTGATACACGAATACCTCGGGCTAGATCAGCCTCGAGTTTCTCCCAGTCGATAGGTTGCGGCTCATCTGGTGGTGGGAGCTGATAGTGTGTGGAGTACACCATTCGTTCACAGGTGAATAATTGCAATAAGTGTGTGGGCCTGCTTATAAATACTTCTGAATGGTACTCCCAAAAACCGGTGGTGAACATTTCTTCGAATGTCTGCTTGTAACATGCCGGTAGATATTTGATTCTGCAGTGCCAGGCGTAACACACCCGTAGCGATGGCGTTGTGCTCATATCATAGACTAAATCAAAGTTGCCATGCTCAAAGCCCGGGGTGTTGACATGGGGAGCCTTGATTCGCCGGAAGACTTTAAAGACCATCTGCATCATGTCAAAGATTTTGACAGTCATGTGCGCGGCAATATCATCCATATGTTTTAATCGAGGGAGCCAGTGGCGGATCGTCGCCATCATGTAGCCTACTGTGGGTAACGCGACTGGTGGCCTGAAGTAGGGATAGTTCAACCAGTCTTGGCACTGCTTATTGTTCTGTAGCTTTATTGCGAAGGCAGTCCAAGAACGGCGTCGTGGTACTGGTCCCCAGCACGGATTAAATTTTAAGTGAAGCGGCGCTTTTACCCACGTGCTCATCATCTCTGGATAATTTTGCAATAAATCTTTGCGCCAGTCTGGTTGAAGGATTTCACCTCTCTGCGCCCTTGGTGGCAAGTCTTCTGGCTCGAATTGAGTGGCATGCGTTGGTTTCATGCCGGTTTCTTTCTCTATGGTTAACTGATATTCTGCCATTAACATGAAGTATGGTTTATACTGAAGCTCATGCCCAAATATATATCGTCGCGGGGCCATTTGAGCAAAGAATGGTGATTGTAAAATTTTCTCTTCAATTATGGCCATGGCATGTAGCTGTGCCTCTACTCTGGCCGAGTGTGTCGTTCCGAGTTCTTCAACTGTCTTCATCCACGCGGGGGTAGGTAATTCGTAGGTCATCTGGCCTTCGGCCGTGACACGTCCGCCTGGGATGGGTATCGGTTCATAAGCCTCTTCGAAGGTCTCCTCCACCGGGATAGTGACGGTTTCTTCCTCAGCTGGTAGCTCAGGTGGGGAGTCTGGCCTTGGTGGTGCTTCATAGATGGCAATCCTAGATTCAAGATTTGTTACCTGGGCCCGGAGTGCGTTGAGTTCCTCTAAAACTTCAGGGGCAGGGTCCGCAGGTGCTGGTAGTTCTGCTGCTACGTGTACTTGTTGTGTTGCTGGTTCTCTGAGCTGTAGCAGTTTGTGATCTTCCTTTAACTTTTGATGTTCTTCGTTCATACGATTATAGTCCTCGAGCAATCTGACATGGTCGTCTAGCAGCATCCGCATCGACTCGGATGGGATTGCCTTGAATCTGCTCGGACTTAGTGGCTGTTCTGGATGATCTAAAGCCGCTTCCAAGTTCTCTCTATTCTGCTCTTGGAGTCTCTGGTTCTCTTCTTTTGCTGCGGCTAAGTGTCTTCTTAGTAAGCCCATATTTCTAGTAAGCGTTGCATTGCGGACAGTCTGGGCTCTAAGTAGGTTATCCAAATCCGCGGTGGCCTCTTTGGTTTTCTCCTCACTTTCTAGTTCTAACTTATGATAGGCCTCTCTTAATTCTTGGTATCGGGTATTCAGTGAGGCATTCTCAATTGATAGTGAGTTAAGCTGCGTTTGTAGTTCATTCGTTGTCGCCTGCAGCTGTTGATAGTTGGTGCCGAGTGATGCAAACTCCTCGCGGACTTGCGTCATGCATGCGAACATGTGTTGGAATGCGGTGTCTATGGTGGGCGATAGTAGTAGTGAAGTGCTAAATGAGGATGCCGTGAGAGTAGATGCAGTGGGAATGGGAAGTGGGGTTGGGACAGTGGGTGCAGTGGTGATTGTGGAAAATTGTGAAGTGCCTAAATATGAGGGTGCTGTGAGTGGAGTGGGTGGTGGTGAGGTGGATGGTGATATGTCCATGCCATTGGACGTGTTTAACGTTGTGACTGTGAAAAGTGGTGTGATTGTGGGTGGTTGCGTAGGTGTGAATACGGGATTTACAAACGTAGAGTAGTTTACAGGGGGGATGGTTGGAGCGGCTTGGTGAAACGGGGAAATAGGGGTTATTGTAGGTTGGGGAGGTGAGACTGGTGAGAAGGTTAGTGGGGTTAGGAAGGGGAATGGGGGTCTTAGAGGTGGGGGAAACGCTGGGAAGGATGAAGGGGTGAAGGGGTTAACATAGGGATGCAGAGGGTTGGGTGTGGGCCTGGTGGTATGAATGGGTAAGGAAGAGGTTGGGGCTATATTGCTTTGTACAGGTGTGGATGTGGGGAAAGCAGGTGGGTGTGCGGGTGATACAGGATGGGTTGGTGAAAGATGAGGTGAGAGAGGAGTCGAAGGGGTGGAGGTTATTTCGAAGATTGTAGTGGTATGTACAATGGTGGTACGGGGTGGCGAATCTACAAGAATGGTTTCTGCGGTTACTGAACGTTCGGGGGCGAGGCGTGCCTCCCTGGCTTGTGCTGAAGATTGGGCTCCTGTTGGTACACGAATATACTCCCCAGGTTTTGAGAGTAGTCGCACTCGGCGGGGATCAAACTGTGGTAGTTGCTTTCTTTGTAAAAACCTGAGTGCTTCATGTGAGCCTACGGATTTGACTAACTCTCTGAACCCTCTGATATATGCGTCTTCGAATCCTCCGGAGATGAGTTCCTGTTCAATTAATGCCTGGCTCTCCTCTTCAGTTAACCTCTTTCGTGCCCAGACTTTCTCCATGGTACGATATAGTTTCTTTATAGCCAGTGTGTACGCTGCGGCTTCGAATGTTTCATCTTCATATGTGCTGGTGTCGCCGTGCGTGTCGGTTTGTTGGCCTTGCCCCTCTGTCTGGTCGTCATGTGAACCCTGGCTGGCTTCATCGTCGCCTTGATCGTCGTCTGTTTCGGTTCTTTCTTCTTCAGAGCCCGACACAGCTTGTCCCTGTGGCAAATCTCGCGGCGTAGTAGGATAGCTGGGACGTTCATATTCCTGGGAGAACAGTTGTGCTTCTGAATACTGGAATTCGTTTGAGAATGCATCAGGCATCTCAAAATCAAATGTCGTGTTTATGGGGTCGGCCTCCATATGTGGTATCGGGAAAGAAAACGCTTCCGCACCAATGGTGGTGGGAGCTTCTGCGGTGGTGGTGGGGGGTTCTGCGGTGGTAGCTGCCTGAGGTGCAGCGGTACTAGTGGTGGCCTCCGTAATTACTGGTCTGGACAATCGTATGCGAATAGGTTGTACAGTAGGAGCAGCTTCTGTCTATGGTCGCTCGGGAGAAGGTTGTGGTGATGGCGACTCTGGCACTTGGAGGCAAGGGATGGTGCCTCGCATGCGCTTCCCTGCCCGTGTCCTACTGGGCTTCCTGGCTTTCTTCGTTGTGCCCTTGAATGCCTTCAATTCCTCTCCTGTTAATGCACGCTCGATGGGCAAGTCATAAGCCAAGCACATATACACAATTCTTGTGAGTGCACAACATCCGTTAAGCACTTTTTTACGCTCCCATCTGTGCTGTGCCAGATACATTTGGTCTATGATCCAGCTTGCCAGATCAACTGTTTGAGGTCCCGTACATGCCAAATATAATCCGAACCATATTCTTTTGTGTGGCATGGTAAATCTGTCCTGAGCTGGAAATGCAAAATGTTGCATGCATATTCTTAGTGGCTTTGATAGCTCAGGTGTAATGGCCGAAATCTCTTCCCACTTCGTGACATCCCCACGTTTCATCGGTTCTGGAATCAATCTCTCTCGGTCTGTGGGAGTGTGGGTTCCATGAATCTTGATGGCTGCTCTGATTAAGTCCTTAGAGAGATAAAATCTCTTGTAAGGTGGATCATCCACTAGAGTAGGCAATATAAAGGTTCCTGGGATGTCCTTATTCTCTGATGCCAGTAAGGTAGTGATTAAGTAATAGCACCTATAAAAATCCGGTTTGGGTAGAGGATCACTGAAATATTCTGTGAAACCGGCTCTGGCCCAAACATGAGTTAAATCCTGGGTGGTCTGTAGGGCTTCGAACTCTCTGGAGAAAAACTGGTATTTTCCCCACGTGCGGTCATCAAATGTCAGAGAGGATTCAAAAATAAAGTCCGCGTCCGCAAGGGGTCCTGCAAGGCCCTGAAACCAATGAGAGTTCCTGTGTATCTTTTCGGTGTAGCCCATAGGGGGGTTATCGATAGGCATGGGCCCTGGAAATCCCTGAAATTCCGGCGGTGGAGCAGTCGGGTGGGACTCTGCTCGTAGCACGTTGAGGGGCACAGCCGCTACACTGGGGCCTGCTCCTGGTGTTCCTTCGTCGGTTTGCATGGTGGCTGGTGCGCTAGTGAGAAAGATCTGCTACAAAAGATTAACACATTAGCATGGAAATTAATTATGATCCCATTAAAGTGAGACCGCAATCCCTTTCCATAACTGATGCGTAACCCGTGTAGCCAAGTGCGGTGATGTGATGGATGCAATGTTTCTTGCAGCACTAGTGCAGGTCTCTAGACACCTATACGTTTCAGATCATGCATACATTTCTTGATGAGATGAGATTACGAGTGGTGTGTGATGATGGTGTGTGAATTTATACCAGGTTTAAAGGTTAGAGATTTAGTACAAGGTTGTATGTTAGTCGGGGGGTAGTTAGACAATGGGTTAGGGGACGACGGTTGGACACGTTTCGGTATCCATTTCCTAAGAGTCCTTGAATGGGTGGTGGGTTTCTGCTGAGGGGTAAAAGGTGGTGTCGGGTTTGGGGGTATCGAGGGATGAGATGAGTTATGGGGGTTATATATTACATGGCTTATGGGTTGAGCTATGATACATGGTTTGGGTACCCAAATCTCCGTGGGCGTGGGTCTATGGGTAAGGTACTTCTTGGCGATCCACATTTGTCGGATGCTCGGACCTGGAGAAGAAGGTCGAGGGGATGGTGGATATCGATTCTGTTTCTGTTCAACCTTTTGCTTGTTGATCTCTGCTTGGTTGGAGTCCTTCGGTGTTTTTTGTCCTTTTCGCACCCATATTTGTCTGGTGCCGCTTCCTTTGAGTGGCCTAAACTGCCTTCCTTGTCGTGTCTTCTGATACTGCCGTCGGTCTGGGTTCCTTTGTCGTGGTTGACTCTGTTGTTGCTGGGGTTGAGAGGTCGGATGGACACTCTGCTTTGGAAAAGAAGGGAGTTCCAACACTTGCGTGACCTGCCCATTAGGAAGTGATGCCTTTTGTAACTTTAATCTAGGCCAGTCCGCAACAAGTTTGGAAGGATGAGCACCGTAGGGTGTCGTGCTCATTTGGCCGCTGATGCAACCCACCTGACCTCTGATTGTGTCCATCTGCCCTTGCTGTTGGGTAACTGTCTCTTCTAGTTTGCAGGAAGTCCCAGGGGAGATCTCCTGTCGTCCATCTGATTGACAATTGTCTATAGCCAAGCCCGAGTGAGTTGGTGTAGACGTAACGTGACTGGTCTGCCCAAAAATCTTCCTGTCTTCCGTCGTATGCGTTTCATAGGGTCTAGGGTCACAACCGTCAAGCGGAATGCCGTTAGGGAAGTCGAGCGGTATCACTCGCTTCTGCTCTAAGGTTCCAATCTGTAAGGAGCCTTGTCTAAGATTTAGGTCTACCGAGTGATCGTATAGCCAATCTTGGCCAAGGATTAGGGGTTCTATCAGGTCGTCATCATGGCACACTAGTAGCTTTGCTGTCATCGTCAAATCCTTAATGAGGATAGGAAGGTCCACCTCACCCATGCAAGGGGTTTCCATGCCTCCTAGGCCTATGAGGTATGCCTCAATTGGCCGCATTTCTATTCCTGAATCCTTATAGTGGGACCATCTAATCGCACTAGTCGCAGCGCCTGAGTCAATTAAAGCCCTGAGTTCTTGGCTATGGTTGCCGTGCGCTAGCCTTACTGTAATGAATGGCCTCCTGTCCACTATGCTAGGATGAGTGGTTGACTTTACTTGACACATGGCCATGGGATATCTGGGTGGTGTTTCCAGATGGTTATAATGTTCTCTCCCTAGTCCTTGTCTTCTTAGCTTCATGCGCTTAATGCGTTCTATGGCTTCTGCCTGAGCTTCCGCTCGTATTCTATTTTCTTCCTCCTTACGCTTCTTTGCCAACGTGAGTCGTCTAAGCATATCCTCAGTAAGAGGTTCTTGGTATAGCTTGACTCTACAGCCACTAATGTAATTAGGCATTATATCTCCTTCTAAGGTGGCTAACTGTACTGCTCCACTAGTCGAGAGTCTGTTAATGATCATAGGTCCATAACCTCGCTTTTCTAACTTCCGTGCATGCTGTTTCAGTGTATACACTAGAACTAAATCTCCTTCTTTTAGGCCTTTATCTTTCACATGTGCATCAAAATATGCTTTCTGTCGCTTCTTCGCAGCGTATATTCCTGCTGCTGCTTTCAGCCTGGTTTCTCCTAATCGTTCCAAGTCCAATATTCTCGCTGATAATTCATGGCCGGTCCACTGATGTTCTTGTGCAACCTTAAGGGTCGGTATCAAGAAGTCCAAAGGAAGCACTGCATTCTGACCAAAAACCATCTGAAAGGGAGTTGCATTGAGTACGGTCTTGTAGGCCACTCGATATGCCCAAACAGCGTGATGTAGCTGTTTGTCCCAATCTGAACGTTTATTGTTCACGAGTTTCGTCAGTACGGTACAAAGTATCTTGTTAGTGCTTTCAGCCTGACCATTGGCCTGAGGATGATATGGTGCAGATTTCTTGTGAATCACCATAAAATCCTGTAACAAATATTCAATGACTTGGTTTAGAAAGTGAGTGCCTCGATCGCTCACTAACTCTATAGGCAATCCATATCTTGTAAAGACATTTTCAAATAAGAATTTTGCAGTCGTGTGTGCATCATTCTTTTTTGTGGCTTTTGCCTCTACCCATTTCGTAAGATAATCTGTGGCAACAATAATATATTCCGCATGTGTACCTTTTGCAGGGGGATTAATGGGTCCTACAAAGTCTATACCCCACTTAGAAAATGCACGTCCGCCCATCATGGGTTTCAATGGCATTTCATCTCTGTGAGTAGGAAACTGAGTTCTTTGACACACGTCACATCTCTTTACATAGGTATGTGCATCCATGTGAAGAGTGGGCCACCATAATCCTGCAAAGAGGATGGCCTTGATTATCCTATCGGGTCCAAAATGAGCTCCTGCAACACCTTGGTGTGCAGTCTCTAGTATTCTCAGATAATCACTCTCATGAACACATTGTCTTAGATATCCATCTCGTCCTCTTTTGTATAGATTATCGCCAATAAGCGAGTAGCCTTGAGCTTCCTGCTCTAGACTGCGTTGTCGAGCTAAGGTCATTCCTTGAGGGAATGTGTTCGTCCTCAAGTAGGTCACTAATGGTTCACTCCAGTCTGGTGTGAGAGACACGTGATATAGTGTCGCATGCTCTACTGGTGGTCTTTTACAACACACCTGACATTCTTTACACAACTTGTAGACATCTGCTTCCATCGTAGGCCAATATACTCCTAATCTATGCAGAGTCTGTAAAGTTCGATGTTTTGAATGATGTTGCTTTAGTGCACCTAAGTGTGCTAATTGCAACCAATTCGCATGTTCTGATTCATCTACACAACAAGCAAGAATCTTTTGATTATCTTGTTTATATATGCTTCCTGCTATTATTTGGTACCTCTGAGATTTGGTAATCTCTCCTTCTTTGATCTTTATCCTAGGACTCTTAGGTCCGTATGTCAGAATAGGGACTAACGGCTTAGCCCATTCCGGTGCTATCTCGAGGTTAAACAAGTATGCATCTGGTAATTCATCCGCTACTCCTTGAGGGGCTTCTCCTGAGGTTAATCTTGAGAGGTGGTCAGCTCTAAGATGCGTCTTTCCTTTCCTAACTACCACTTCAAAATCATACTCCATGAGTAATAGAAACCAACGTATTAGTCGTCCGGTGTTACATGGTTTGTTGACTAAATATAATAGGGCTTGATGATCTGTAAAGAACTTGAATTTGTTGGCCAACAAATAGTGCCTAAACTTCTTTACCGCGTAGATCATCCCTAATCCTTCTCGTTCCGTCGTGGTGTAATTTCTCTCTGCTGCGTTCAGTTGTCTGCTAGCGTAAGCTATGGGGAGATCTATGTTACCTTCATTCGTGGGTTGTGCTAACACACATCCTATGGCGTAATTGGATGCATCCACATGTACATGGAATGGCTTACTCCAATCTGGAGTTGTCAATATAGGTGCTGAACACAAACGTCGTTTAAGTTCTTTGAATGAATTTTCACATTCATCTGTCCACTCAAAAGTGGTCAAAAGAGAGTACAGAGGCTTGGCTATGATTGCATACATGTGTATGAATCTCCTATAATAGCCGCAATGGCCCATAAACGCCTGTACCTCTTTCACATTAGTTGGTCTAGGTAATTCTGCAATTACCTTTACCTTTTCCTCATCCGTGGAGATTCCATTCTTTGACACGATGTGTCCTAGAATTTTGCCTTGTCTGACCATGAAAACGCATTTTTCTGGGTTCAAACAAACCTGATATTCTCGACATTTGTCAAATATTTGTCTTAACTCTGGGATATGTGTCTGCCTTACATTTGAATGTGCACATAAGTCATCGACATAAACTTCCAAGCTCTTGCGTAAGAATTCCTTAAAAACATGACACATGAGTCGCTGGAAAGTGGCGGGTGCATTTGTCAAGCCGAATGGCATCACACGAAATGCAAATATGCCCCATTCTGTGGCAAAAGCCGTCTTGTGTTGGTCTTCTGGAGCAATGGCTACTTGGTTATAGCCTGAGAATCCATCAAGAAAGCTGTAAACTTCCTTGCCCGCAACTCTCTCCAATAGGTGTTCTGTGATAGGAAGAGGATAACTATCTCTAATCGTGGCTGCATTAACTTTTTTAAGGTTAATACACACACGCAATTTTCCATTCTTCTTGGGCACAACCACAATGGGGGATACCCATTCGGTATGCTCAATTTCGTAAATGAATCCTGCTTCTATCAAGCGATCTATCTCCTCTTTAATCTTCGCAGCGTAGTTATCATTGTACGTGTACGGTTTCTGTTTTGTCGGTTTTGCATCTGGAGTCATAGGGATTCTATGAGAACATATATCTGGATCTACTCCTTTCAAATCTTTGTAACTCCAAGCAAAAACATCTCTATATTCGCGCAATAGGGCAACTAACTCTTCTTCTTCTTCAGTCGTCAAATCATGCCCTATATATGTGCATTTTTCTTCTTCTCCTTCTATGGCAACTATTACTTTTTTGGTTTTCTCTCGGTTATCATATACTTGTCCATCATTCGCCTTCCTATTGGGCATTCGTACCATGATTCTTCTATCTTCGATTTCATATTTCTTGAAGTTCTCGGGTACTTCAAACAAATATTCTTCTTTTTCTGACATGGTTTCTTTCTTCTTCCTTTTCTTGCTTTCACTCTTAGTAGTCACTTCTGTGGCTAATCTCACTTCATTCGTAATTTCCTCGTGTCTCTGAGGGTGAGTCTCTACTTCGTAGAAATATTCTTCCTCTGATGCAAAGGGTGGGTCCATGATAATTGATTCTAAATCGAAATCGCTCGCATCCTCAAATGCATCAGTGTCTGGTTCACACTCTTCTAAAATTGCATCGCCCATGATTGGCTCTATCGTGAAGACTGAAATGTCATAGCCATCCTCGTCACAGTGGGGTGTCCATTGTTCTTCATTGATGGCTACATCCATGGTTGCTAGTATTTCTGCCCAACCATGGGGTTCAAACTCCTCGTCTGGGAATACTACAGGTGCATAGGCTGGATCTTGAAGGGTTCGTGGATGTTGTTCCGCACCTAAGGTCCTGGCTTCTAACCGCTCTTCCTCTTGTTTGGCAACTTTACACATCCATAAATGGGTATCCTCATGCAACCAAGAAGGATCTGATTCTAATGAGTGCACGGATTCCGTTTCTACTGGAGTCTTATGGATGGTATTCCATTGTATTGGGGGTACATCTCTATGTGAATAGTCTTTAAGATTGACTTTAGTAGTCACTCCTAAATGTTGCAAGTACAAAGAATTAGTTCCCCAATCTTGTACAATTTGCAACTGACGCATGAATGGTCGTCCCAATATCATCTCATAAGCACGATTTTTTGCAAAGTCACAAATGGCAAAGGTATGCTCAAATTCTACACCACAAGTGGTGAGAGATATGCCTTCTAGTAAGCCTAACGGTTTTTCTATGTGTCCATCAGCCATTTGTAGCTTCATCCTGGTGGGTCTGAGTGCTAGCTTACCCCAACGTTTCCATAAAGCGGTGGTAGCGATGGCTACTCCGGCTCCTGAATCTAAGATGGCTTTCGTGGTGTAGCCCTGATGGGTTATAGGAAGATATGTGTTACCTTCCTCTCCTTCGCTTATGTCTCCAATCTTTTCCACGGGTATCTCTGGTACCTTCTTCTGTGATCCTATCTGAGAGGGTGTGGTAGCTAGCTCAGGGAATCGATTTGCTACGTGCCTCCACAATTCTGGTTTTACCTTTAACAACTCCTCCAGAGTGAGATTACACTGTACTTTAGTATTCTTGATCACTTCCGTGTTCCTAGGGATCACTGATTCTTCATTCCTCACTATTATCGTGGGTGCTCTCATACTAATAGACTTAGCTTCCCAAGGTCCTGTGAACTGAGGTAATTCTTGTAAAGAATTGGATTCAAATCCTGTGGGTTCACTCAGTTGCTCCTCCTCTACACCATCATATATAGAGGGGATGTCTTGGGGAAATTGTTCCTGCAAGTCGTCTATTTCCTGAATAGGAGGATGAGTTCCTTGTTCTTTTCTCCATTTCTCTTCTTGGATCTCCCTCAAAAATTCATGTGAGTACCTATGTATGGAAGACAAATTGTCTTGACTTTCTGTATTGGGTACTTGAGACGGGGATGGTGCATTCCTTTCCTGTGTCTCTGGGACAATAGGGTTCCTATGCTGATCCTTTTTCTCTTTGCTTTCTATCAAGTGTTCTAGCCTCTCCATTAGTCCTTGAAAGTGTAGTTCCGGTTTTGCCATGTTATTCCAATTAAGATATCTAGAGGCGTCGAACAACGCTTGGGCTAGTTCCACCATCTTCATGCAAAGTTTAGTTCTCTCAATTTCTAGATCAGCTCGAGGGTAGTTTTTACTCATTTCCGTGACCTGAGGTCCTTCTTTTATTCTAGCCTGATATGCACGAAACATCATGTCTAGATCTTCCGGTATGGGTTCCGCTAAGACTGATCCCGATTTCTGAGCTGGGTTTTCTTGATTTAATTCTTGGGAGGTCAATTCTTGTATTTTGGCTTTAGATTCTCTTAGACTTCCTTCCAACTCACTTATCTTTTTACTCCACTTTCTCTTTATCCTTTCTCTAGAATCTTTCCAAGATTTTGTCTTTTTACTACTCGATTCTGCAACTTCACTAGTTTCGGCTATTTTCTCATGATTAAGCTGTTGGCTTTGTAAGAGAGCCTGGGCTCTGGTTATAGCTTGGATAGGCACGTATGTAGGGTTGGATCCATCTGCGTTGTTTACGATACCTATCACGTTGATTGGTGTCACATTTGTAGTGTTAACTGGGTTCTTAGGACAATCTTTGATTATGTGCTCTTTGCCACAATCGGCACAAAAGCCTTGGATGCTATAGTACGGTGATTGCCTTGCTATTGGGGGATGTGGACAATCCTTTATGAAGTGATCTCCTTGGCACCTAAAGCATGGTCCTCTAGGGCCCTGTGGTCTCTGTTGTCTCAGTTGGGGCCGTGGGTTTGGGTTTGGGTTTGTGTACATCACATTAGCATAATCTGGCTCCCAGCTAGGTTCCATTGGAGGACTATCATAATGATATGTCTCCACATGTTCTGGTGACTCCATGTAATAAGCGGGTGGACTAGTTACATGAGTAGAGTCAAAACTGTTTGAGTTCGGGTCACTTTCGGTGATCAGGGGTGAAGAAGGCACTAAGGCCCTACTTAGGTTCTCTTCTGCAGCAGCGTATTTGACTGAGATGACATTCGCTGGTGGGGGTGGCTGCTGAGCTAAAACGGGTTGAGGTCTCTGTTGAGCCTGGTATGGGTAGTTCTGGGGAGGCCTATAGTAATAAGGTTGAGCATTGCATTGGCCTTGATACCTACCTTGCTGCTGGTATGGTTGCGGGTAGTTCTGTCTCACGGTTTGTTTGTTGTATGGGCAGTCTTGAGCTGTATGATTTGTGTATCTTCTCTCAATTGTGCAATATTGGCCACTAGGGTTGACATGAGGTTGAGGTGCATTGGGGCACACATTTGCCAAATGATTTCCACCACAAGCGTAACAACGTACGTTCATCGGTAGCTTGGGTACCTGTTTACTAGAAACTCCTAGTTTTTGGGCCACTTTTTCTGCTAGGTCCTCTATCGAATTAGACAATTTTGTGGATGCTAGAGAAGAACAATCTGAGTCTTTATAGACCTTTGAGAGTTCTAATTCATCTCCTAGGTTGTCCTCGATGTCTATACATATTCTTACACACTCCTCTAGCGTTCTGGGTTCTTTTAGGTACACATAAGAGCGTAGTTTAGCGCTCAACAAGCCATCTAGGAACAGTGACACTTGCTTGGCTTGTGAGGGTAGCTCTTGCATTGGACATTGTTCAACATATTGTCTGAATCTACGTCCTGCCAGTCTAACTGTTTCCTGAGGAGTTTGTTTAAAGCTATGAATCAACAAAGACGTGTCATGTCTAACCCCACTTTTAGAGAATTCAGTGATGAATGACTCTAAAAAGTGATGGATGTCTCTAAATTGCCTTTGTTGCAATGGTTGGAACCAAGTTAAAGCGGTATTCTTTAACGTTAGCCCAAATGCGTTGTACTGCGTGAACATGTCCTCGACTTGTTCTGCTCTTAGTACTTGCTTGAATTCTGCGACATGGTCATAGGGATCTCCTGTCCCATCAAAGTAATTTTTCATTGATTTTACTAATTGTGTGGGCCTCAATACTCTTGCGTGCTCACGTGGTCTAGGTAGAGGAAAATCATCTCTACCACCTGGTATTCCATGCTCTCTTTGTCTATCCGTCCTATTAGTGTTCGTGGTTGTTCTATCTCTCCCTATGGGGTGAGTGAAGCTTACTTCCGGTCTCTCGTGATTTCCTTCTCTTTGATTTCCATGGGCTGAGGATGTTCCTGCCCCTTGTTGATTTGCATTCATGTTCGTTCTGGATGGAGGGAATATCAATTCACCTCTCCAAGTGTAGGTGTTTTTAGCGCGCTCAGGCACCACAAAGACTCTTTCTGAAGTCTTATCCAGGTATACAACCTTTCCAGGTGTATCTGGGTCCTTGAATTCATAAATGGTAATGATGCCCACCTCACCAGGGTTTTCCTTTCTGTACCTCCAAAAGGCTTCATCTGTCTCTTTATTTACAAACAACTCGGTGCTCCTGTTATCTTGAGGGATCCACTCTGGGATGATTACTCTTGTTAATACGGATTTCCCTCTAGGTGTCCTAGGTTCTTCTAACGGTTCTTTTCCTTGAAATTTCGTTTCCGTCTCTAATTGAATTGTGCCAAACTCGTTAGTATCGTTGGGCTGCGTACTTAGGACGTACATGGTTCCTTCTTTGTCTATGTAAGCGTCTCTCTCAAATTTCACCACTGGTCTTTCCAATCCAATGGGTTGATCAGGGTTGTGCAGTTGCACCACTTGCCTTTGCAAACCATCCTCATAGATGCGAGCACCTAGTCGGTTGGTTCGGAGAAACTCTAGCTGCGTTCTATAGGGTCCTTCAGGTTTTTCTAGGTATGCTACATGAGATCCTCCTGCTGGTCTGTCAGTGCTAAATGCCATTTCTGATTCACTTGATTCTGAGCTCAACTCGTAGGGATAACTACTGTTCAATTGCTGAGCCCAAGATCGTGCAGTGGTTCTTACACTAGCCTCCGATGATCTAAGGCTTCGACGGTCTGACTTACCTATATGTTTGCCTGATCTAAGGTTCATTAATTTCCTTCCTTGCACGCTCAATTACACACTTAGATCGTCAATGGTTCTTTGTGATTAATTCTTGGTTCTTTTTAATTTTTTTCTTTGGATTCTTGTCTTAATTTATGCATCAGGAATTCGACTTTTGTTATGATTTTGAGTTCTCGTTCCGCCAGACTTATGTTCTTTTCTTTAGGTATTCGTCACACACACCTTTACTTTAAGTCTTAGACTTGAAATAATTAAGTATCTTGAACTTGAGGCGTTCCTATCGTCTTAAATCCACAATGCTAACGTTTAGCCTAAGCTAAGAATTGACTGAGGGGGTTGAGTAATCTTCCAACCTCGAGTCGGCTTTTCTAATTGCTCTGATGTCCTGTTGCCCAAGAAGCCGTGCTTCCCAAGCTCTGTCGTCTTCACTGCCTTGCTCGCTTGCCTTTGATTGCCCTTGCTAGACCTGGAAAAATTCCAATATTAGACCAATTCACAAGTTGATCACACACTTGAGTATGTTCACCGTTTAAGTCCCTTCCCTTTTTGCCCAACTTTTTAATACTTGCCCCCTGACTTCCTAGTCCCAAACTAGGTGAACCTCAAATTAGTCTATCCCAAAAATAGACGTATCCTTTATAAAAAAAAAACGGTTGAGGTCACGTAGTACTCGTCACGAGCTTTCTAACGAGCTATTAAGCTCAAAAAAACGGACTTCGGATGAGAGAGTTACACGCGTTCAGGTCCTGGGGGGTAAAAACTGACAATCCAATTTTCCCTCAAATATGAGCTAAGGGGTCTCCTATGAGTCTAATGGTCCAAAAATTTTCCAAAAATACCCTCAAAATTGGTCAAAAATTGAAGTCCAAAATTTGCGATGGGGGTGGGCAATCGCGATGGTCTGGGACCGTCGCGATGGTCCGAGCGACCCGTCACGATGGCGTGGGATTTGGACAATCGCGATGGCCCGAAAAGGCGAACCGTCGCGATGGCTCGAAGTGAACGATCGCGATGGCGTGAGGTCGAACCGTCGCGATGATCCAAAAAATGAACCGTCGCGATGACGTGATCGGGCGGACAATCGCGATGGAGCGGTCAACGGTCAACGGTGGACAATCGCGATGGTCCGAAGTGAACCGTCGCGATGGTCCGCGATGCGATGGCTTGAGCCAATCGCGATGGTGCGATTTTGGGCTGTCGCGATGGTCCAAAAAATGAACCGTCGCGATGGTCTATCGTGACACGTGGCACTGTCGTGGCGATGGCATAGGCCAATCGCGATGGTCCGGGGTCAGCTGAACCGTCGCGATGGTCCAAGTGGACCGTCGCGATGGCTCAAGTGAACCGTCGCGATGGTCCGAAAAAGCGAACCGTCGCGATGGTCCGGCCGAGCCGTCGCGATGGCGTGAGCCTATCGCGATGGTGCGACACAATCGCGATGGTCCGAGCCAATCGCGATGGTCCACCAAACAACGAATTTTTGAAATGCGATTGTGGTTCCGTGAATGCGCAAGTATCGCCTATCTAGTGGTGTGGTCGCCTACCTCAAAAACCGAAATTTGCAGACCATCGCGATGGTCCGCCACACTCGGAAATCTCTGACAGAAAGCACATTTTTTACCTTTTGGAAGCTTTCCTGATGCTCTGAAGCTCTGTACCTGCAAGAAAACTCAAGAAAACACAAGTGCATACAAGCGCAAAAACTCTCTCTCGCTCTCTCGCACACACAAATGAGGGGAAATGAGGTGAATGGGTGGATATGGTGAATTTTCTGATTTTTTTGGAAATGGAGATGATGATGCAATGATGAAGATGGAGTGTGGGGAAGGTGAAAAACGCTAAAAACTAAGTAAAAACAACAACAAAACTGAAATTTTTACCTTCCAACGCCACTTCTTGCTATACTCTTACCATCACACATTCGTCCTAGACTCGATCCCCGGCAACGGCGCCAAATTTGGTGTTGCCCTAGCACAATGGTGAGAACCACGTTAAGAAGCTTCACCTCCTTAATGTCAATCCGAGGGAGAGGTAGGAGTGATATGAAGATCGTGAACGTGAGATGATGTGAGAGTGAAGGTGAGAAGCACAAAGATGCACACACACATACACACACACAATGAAGAGACAAGCAAGACACAATGGAAGGTGGGAAATTAACTCTATTACTCAAGAATGCTCTTACAAGCTCAAACTAGCTCTATGCTCACACTAACCAAAATGAACCAACCTCAAAAATGAGCTCTCTAGCTCTTTTTATAGTTTCTAGACTAGTTTTGACCGGTTTCACATCTAGTGACCGGCCTAGTTAAAAAATAGGTCCTAGAGGCTATTTGGAAGGGTAAACAATGTCTAAAAATAATGAAATTTGGTACGAGCATTCTACCTAAGCTCCTCAAGCTCGAGGACTCCTCGGCTTGCACAAAATGGAGCTATGGATTACAGAATGTGGTTTTCTATGATACATATGTTACAATTAGTGATAACAATCACTGTTGAATGTTTTGGAAAATTAATAAGACATATATTAGTTTAGAAAATTGATCCGCCTGGCTCCCTGCTTCGTCTTCACATGCTTCCGTGGCGTCTGTGCCTCTGACTGCTTCCAACAATCCACATGTACATGGAATGGCTTATTCCAATCAGGAGTGGTCAGTATTGGTGCTATGCACAAGCATCTCTTCAGCTCATTGAAGGACTTCTCGCATTTGTCGTTCCACTCAAATTTTGTCAACAAGGCATAAAGAGGCTTAGCTATAATTTCATACATGTGAATAAACCTACGGTAATATCCACAATGGCCCATAAAGGCTTGTACCTCTTTAACATTCCTTGGCCTCGAAAACTCCGCTATGGCTTTTACTTTATCCTCATCTGTTGATATTCCGTTCTTAGACACAATATGACCTAAGATTTTACCTTGTCGTACCATGAACACACACTTTTCAGGGTTCAGACACACTCAATATTCTCTACACTTGTTGAAGATCTGTCTGAGCTCAAGAATGTGGCATTTTCTTTGTTGGGAATGAGCACATAAATCATCCACATATACTTCTAAGCTCTTTCGCAAGAACTCTTTGAAGACATGACATATGACCCTTTGGAATGTTGTAGGTGCATTGGTGAGCCCAAATGGCATCACACGAAATGCAAAGACTCCCCACTCTGTGGCAAAGGCCGTTTTATGTTGATCTTCTGTGGCAATGGCTACTTGGCTGTAACCCGAAAATCCATCAAGGAAGCTATAAACTTCCTTGCTTGTAACACGCTCCAATAAATGATCAGTGATTGGAAGCGGATAACTATCTCTTACTGTGGCAGCATTAACTTTTTTAAGGTTAATACATACATGAAACTTTCCATTCTTCTTGGGTAACACTAGAACGGGGAACACCCATTGTGTATGTTCAATCTCATAGATAAATCCAGCTTCAATCAATCTATCGATTTCTTCTTTTATTTTGGCTGCATAAGTGTCAATATATGTGTAGGGCTCTTGTTTGGTGGGCTTGGCATCAACAGTCATGGGGATCGTATGAGAGCAAATTTTTGGATCTACTCCCTTCAAGTCTCTATAGTGCCACGCAAACATGTCCCTATATTCCCTTAACAAAGCTACCAACTCTGCTTCCTCTTCTTTTTTAGGTCATCTCCTATGTATGTACATCTCTCTTCATTTTCTTCAATGGTGACTACGACTTTTTTTGTCTTTTCTTTGTTATCATACGCTTCTCCTATGGTGGCCTCTCTCTTAGGCATTCATACCAAAATTTTTCGGTCCTGAACTTCGTATTTCTTGAAATTCTCTGGTACTTCGAACAATGATTCCTTCTCTTCTTGTTTCACTCCTTGTCTTTTCTTTTTCTTTTGACCTCCTTCACTTCCATCATTTGAATTGACAGTTTTAGTGCTTGTGAGAGGTTCTTCTTCCTTTTGGGTAAATACTCCTATGTCTTCTAGATAGTGCTCCTCTGAAATAAAGCAACTATCCATCACAATGGACTAGATCATTCTTCTTTTTCTAGGAAGTCACTAGGATCACATTCTTCTAGCAAGGGCTGACACATGAACACTGAGATATCATAACCCTCCTCATCACAATGAGGTGTCCATTGTTCTTCATTCAGTGCAATGTCCATGGTAGCTAAGATTTCTGCCCAACCATGTGGCTCAAATTCCTCATCTGGAAAGATCATCGATGTATAGGATGGGTCTCTAATTGGTCTATCTCCTTGAGAAGTTCCTTTTTCTCTCGCTTTTAGGCATTTCTCCTCTTCCTTTGCGACCTTGCACATCCACAAATGAATATCTTCATGCATCCAGGATGTCTTAGATGAACTTTTAGAATGCATAGAGATCGAATCTTCTTGCTCCTTGTGGATAGAATTCCACTATAGGGGTGGTACATCTTTGAAGGTGTAGTCCTTTAAATTGACCTTGGTTGTGACCCCTAAGCATTGCAAGTATAAGCAGTTGGTCCCCCAATCCTGTACAACTTGCAGTTGTCATAGGAAGGGCCTTCCTAGGATCATTTCGTAGGTAGTAGTTTTACCAAAGTCACCTATAGCAAAGGTGTACTCAAACTCTACACCACACGTGGTTAAAGTTATCGCTTCTAGCAATCCTAGAGGTCTTTCAACATGTCCATCAGCCATCTGAAGCTTCATTCTAGTTGGTCTTAATGCAGGTTTACCCCATTGCTTCCACAAGGAAGTGGTCACACTAACAACACCAGCACCAAAATCTATGATCACTTTGGTTGTGTAACCTTGGTAGGTAATCGGAAGATAATTATTACCTTCCTCACCTTTGCTCATGTCCCCTATTTTGTCTAGAGGTATCTCTGGAACTTTCTGCTTAGAGTTTGCTTTTGGCATATTGGAATCACATTCTGGGACCTGATTCGCCACGTGTTTCCATAACTTAGGTTTTACTTTGAGCAGCTCTTCTACAATTAGATGACACTAAACCTTAGTGTTCTTCACGACATCAGTGTTTCTTGGAACCACTGAGTCTTCATTTCTTATCAATATTGTGGGAGCTCCGACCTAAAGAGATTCAGATTCCCATGGACTTGTGAACTGTGACAACTCTTGTATAGAATTGGATTCAAATCCTGAACTTTCTTTTTCTTGTTGCTCTACTTGGTCTCCATAAATAGATGGAATGTCTTGTGGGAATTGATCGTGACGGTCATCAGTTTCAAGAATAGGAAGGGAAACATCCTTCTCTTTGGCCCATTTCTCTTCTTGTATTTCCCACAAGAACGTTTGAGTGTGTTGTTGAATTGAAAGAGGTTCTCCGTCATCTATGGATTCAGGAACATAGACTTTCTTTGGTGATGAGCTTTCTCTTTCAATAGTTGGTTGAGCTTGTGGAGGTAAAGAAACTTGAGGTTTATTTACCAACTTCTCTAATCTGTCTATTAAGCCTTGGAAGTGCAAACTCGGTGTAATAGCTGCATTTGTCTGATTGAACGATTGATTGGCCTCGAACATAGCTTGAGCCAATTCCACCATTTTTATGCACATTTTTGTCCGTTCAATCTCTAAATCTGCTCTAGGGTAGTCTTGTCTAGGTTCGTAGGTGTTGGTCCTTCTTGAAGTCGAGCGTGGTAGGCCTTGAACATCATGTCGAAGCCTTTTGGGGTTGGATCTGCAAGAAGAGATCCTGGTTGTGGTTTAATTACAATGGTTGGTGGGTGGGGATGAGGTGGTGTGGATGGAGTTTCGACATGGGAGGAGCTTTGAGAGGCAATATCTTCTATTTTTGTTTTTTCATCTTTCAGGCTCTCTTCTAGTTCAGATAACTTTTCGATCCACTTACGATTGGCCTTCTCTCTAGTATCCTTCCATGTTCTTGTTTTTCTCTTACTAGGCTCTCTTGACTCACTTGGCTCTGATTGTTTAGCTAGTTTAGCTTTTTGTAATGCTTGTGCCCTAGTAACTGCATGTATAGGAGCCACATTATCGCTACTAGAACTTGAATCCCCTACTAGGCCTACCACATTAACTGGTGTAACCTTTGGTGCACTAGAGGGATGTCCAAGACAATCTCTCAGGAGTTGTTCTTTGACGCACTCAAGACAAACGATTTCTATTGTGATGTTCTGCCGTTGATTCGGAGCTAGTGGGTGGAGTGGTTGTTGTGTTAGTATAGGTTGAGGTTGGTTATATCCTCCATGTTCATACGGTCTAGTTGCTCCTCGTGGTCCTAGACATGGGTTATACCTAGGAACTTATCTGCCTTGTTCTCTAGGAGGGTAACTGTATGATCTACATTGGGGTGGTACAAATGGTCGTGGTTGTCTATTCATTGGATAGTTTTTGGTATCATGGTTGATGTACTTTTGTTCACTATAAGAGTACATGTTAGGCTCCTACGTTGGATGTCCATTGTAAGGGTAAGGTCGTAATAACCCTAATCCTTCTCTGGTGTAGGCATGAGACGGATGATCTCCACCGCAACATGTGCAACTTCCTAACATTAGCACTCTCAAGGAGGAGTCCTGGTAGTTCCTTGGTCCTTGTACCCCCAATTTTTTGGCCACTAATGTTGCCACTTCATCCACATAACTCGAACTAGAAGTCTAATTGCTCCTTGTAAGTTCTTGTGTGATTTTGAGATCCTCAGCGAAGTTGTCTTCCAAATCTATATATCCTTGAAGACACTCACTCAGAGTTTGCAATCATTTTACGTATACAGACATTCTCAATGTTCCATTGGTTAGACCTTCTATAAATAGGGATATCATTTTCTGCTGAGAAGGTCTCTCTGTCATAGGGCATCCGGTCACGTATTGATTAAATCTTCGTGCTGCATTTTTTACTGTCTCATTAGGAGCTTGTTTGAAACTATGTAGTAAGGATGACGAATTGTGCTTGATCCCTCCGTTGGTGAATTCCCAAACAAATTCTTGGAAGAATTGTTCGATATTGCCAAAGGAATTTGGATCCAAGGATTGAAACCAAGATAAGGCTATTCCCGTGAGGTTTAGCCCAAAGGATTCATATTGCCTAACAAAGTCATCCACTTGCTTCGCTCGCAATACCTGCTTGAACTCTGCAATGTGTTCATACGACTGTCCTGTGCCATCCTAACGATTTTGCATACATTTGGCGAGTTGGATTGGTCTCAGTCTTCTGTCCGGCTCTGGGGACCGAATTACGATGGGGACACCTTGGGGCGGTTCTGTCCTAAAGGTAGGTCTATTCATATTTCCCATTCTCTGGCTAGTGTGGCCGTGGGGGTTAATTCTTGGCATGGTGAATTGCTCATGTGGTCTATCGGGTATACTACCTTGGCTCATTTGTCCTAACATCACATTTTCTATTCTTTGTTGGGTCTCGAATGGGTTTTGTGAGGTAGTTGCATGATCTCGAGCTAACTCTCCTCTTTCATTAATCTGATCAGGGTTTTCAGTTACTACATAGATCTGGCCCATCTTGTCCATGTAGACTCCATCTTCGTACTTGATAGTTGGTCTTGGAACTATTTCTAATTCAGTAGTGTTTCTCATTCTTGCTACTGATCTGTATAGACCGTCGAGGTAGATGGGTATTCCTTGTAGGTTAGTGGATACGTATTGAAGAGACATCCTATATTCCCCTTCCATTGTAGACATAAGACCTTCCCTAGGTATGGATCTATGCATGTCTTCAGAAGCCAAGAGTCTCTCCTAGTTAAATGACATTTTTGACTCACTTGTCTATGAACTCAGTTGTGAGTCCCTGATTGGTTGTGTGGTTGACCTTAGTTTCAAGTGATTTGGTACTTTATCTATCTCTTCCTAAGTATCAACTTGAGCTTAGGTTCATAAGCCTTGTCTACAAGTCCAAAATTGTCCTTTGAATTGCTCAAAATCTTGTGGAACCCCTTGCTTCCTAGTCCAACCTGAGGGTCAACTTCAAAATACCCTAACTAACCTGAGGGTCAACCTGAGAAAGTTATGCCAATTCAGGGTTCTGGGGGTTAAAACAAGGAAACAGGATCTCTCAGGGACTGCCTCAGGACAGGCGATACGATACCAGATTTTCACGACACGATAACACTATGGACGATACCACCTTTAGACGATATGATACCCCCGAGAAAACCAAGATCACGATACCAAATTCCACGATACGATACTGCTCCAAATACTGAAGAAGGAGGTTCAGAGACTATTCAGACGTACCAGATGAGCAATGAACGCAATGTTAGACTCTAAGGTTGGAGTAGTTTTTACTCTGCTTTTTACGGATGCACTAGTGTACTTACCTCGAGAATACACAGTATGCTTGGGTAAGGTATTTATCTAGATTCTAAAGAAAATGGTGGCAGAGCAAAACTCCGGAGGTAAGACTTCTCATGACCAAGCGGATATAGAGATAGATGAAGAGGAGGAGTCTAGGAAATGACAAGTGGTAGAGAATCAACGAAGAGAAGTAAAGAGAAAAGCAAAGTAAGAAGTAGAGAGAAAAGCAAAGGAAGAAGCAGACAAAAAAGCAAAGGAAGAAGCAGAGAGGAAGGCAAGAGAGGAAGAGGGAACACAAAATCAGGAGGATGATGAAAGACAACAAGAATAGGAGGAAGAAGAATCCCAGAGAGGAGAAGGGGAAGAAAGGGAAAACAGAGCTGCCGAGGAGGAGAGACGCCAGAAGCAACAACAGGAACAAGGGGATCATTTCGAAAGCTCATCAATTTAGATTCCGGTACTACATATTTTCCAGGAATGCGGACTTGTAGATAAGTGGAAGACTAAGGAAGGAAGGGTGAAGTTACCCCTACTCCGATGTAGAGACACTATTTATCCCTCGATGTTCAATCATGAAACTATTAGACTAGAAATACTCGATGATCTAGCGAGAAGGTTTCCATGGAGTGTGGTGAAGCTTGAAGAATTCCATAATAAATATAACTCTATGATAATGGAAAAAGACAAGTGGTTTACGGAATAAGATCTGATGATGATGGAGATCACCGGACTCCAAGCAGAGGTAGAATCCGCTAGAATGGAAAGCACTGCGAGAGAGAGTAGAGCTCAAGAGGAATTGATGGATGATTTAAATGAAGCTATTTCGGAAAGCAACACTTTAAAGGTAACTATTGAAGAGAAGTCAAAAATCATAGACAGATTACAAGAAAAAGTTGGACAGATGTAGAAATTGAAGAAAACCAATAAGGAGTGAGCTGCTAAGTTGTAGAAGGCTGAGCAAGAAGTGGAGAGGTTGAAGGAGAAAGTCAAGGAGCAAAGCGGCAAAATGAAAAGGCAAAGTATATCAATCGTAGAAGTGGAAGAAATACTGGTAGTCTGGAATTCGGAATTTATAGCCTTAGAAGAAAAGCTTCAGACTATAGAGGAAAATCTAGATACAATGATGACACAAGTTGCAGGGATCCCAGAATTGGAGAAACAATTGAGTCAATGGAAGCAACATTGTGCAGATGCAAACCTAGTTTTGGCCGATAAGGAAGCGGAGGTGGAGAGACTCAAAAAAGAAGCATCCTTTTTGGAACTTACGTGTAAAACAAAGAAGAAATATCGAAGAAAACTATGGAATATATAACTAAATTATCTGATGTTATTGTAGCTTTTGACAAGCTATTAAAGGGATTTCAGTAGTGTATCCTTGAATTAGAAGCTTTTGTAGTTAGTTATAGAAGTTCTAGTCAACAGTTATTAGATCTGAAGGAATTTTTTGAAGCAGAGATACTATTAGCAGAAGAGACTATTAGAGAAATGTTTAATGAATTGTGGTATGATATAGAGAGAATCATGTTTACAAAGATGCAGAATCAAGATGATGACTTGTAAATCTTTTACTTTGTAATCAATGGGTTTGGATCTACTATGCCTACCGGTTTTAGCAGCAGGTGTGGACAACCACTTTTCTTGTAACAAAAAAATTATCATTTTCAATGTAATTGAATGGAGATTTATGGAGATGCTAAGAGTTTTTGGAAATTGTCAATTTTGATTATTCTATATTTTGGAAGTTCGAAACGATGTGAAGCCCTTACAAAGAAGTACGGTGTCGTATCTTATGAATAGATTCCGGAAGTGGCAAATATGAAGTGTGCAGATACACAGATATGAAAAATGGATGAAGTTTGTATTCTCCGATGTATGATTGTAAAAAGGGTACTGTGAAGTAACGACACTTTCTCTTTGAATATGTATTTTCACGCTATGCATTGAAAATATTATATATATATATATGTATATATGTGTGGGTGACATAGTAAATATGTGTATGATAGTTTAAATGTGTGATGGGTCGATGGATGAATGGATATATGGATGGATGGATGGATCAATGGAAAGATGGATAAATGGATGGATGTTTGTATGGATGGATGGATATATCGATAGATGGATGAATGGATAGATGGATGAATGGATACATGGTTGAATGTTTACATGGATAAATATATACATAGATGTATGCATGGATAGATGGATGAATGTATAAATGGATGAGTGGTGTTGAGCCCATAAAAGTTAGGTCAATCAAAGTCAACATGGTCAAAGTCAAAGCCAATAGGGGTAAAGTCAAAGTGTTCGAAGTACAGTGTCAAAGTGCACAGGTAGTGCACAAGTATTGTCTACAAAGGGTGAATTGGAGAAAGTGGTTGCAGCGTGCAGAGGTATTTCTCTAATTGCCCTAAGGTTCAAAGTGTTTCTAAAGTGTTTTGGAAGGTTCAGGTGAGCCCTCCCTTATGTGCAAAAGTAAAGAGTGCTAGGCCAATCCCCCAAGGATCTCCAGGTCTCATTGCAGTCGTGCCGACAGAAGGAATTCATTCCTCCCCCTTAGTGGAAGCTTGGTGCAAGGTGTGCACAAGGGTAAGCTTGAAACAAGTGGAGGTCTGGTGCAGAAGAGGCCGGCAACAAGAAGACTTTGGGTATTTGATATTTTGTAGTTGAGCCCTCTGTGGGATTTTGCATAGAAGTATTGGCTTGTATTGTGCTTCAACATTGTATTTATCTTATTGTAATCAAACGGCAGAGGCTTCCAGGGTGCATTTTCTCTTCTTGTCTTTTCCTTTTCTCCTACAAACCCTCAAACTCCTTCTTGTCCAAGAATCCCCCAACAAAATTTGGCACGCACGGTGGGACCTCCAAGGAGATTTGAGCATAGGAGAAGTTATATTGCATTGGAGAAGCAATATTCAAGTGTCGATAGTACTACTTCAGTGGACTAAAAGGTACATATTCTTATCAATTAACTCATACTAAGAGGACTATGAATAGCCCATGACCGCAACCCGGTCCTAAACATTGAGGGTCACCTGCAAGCAAACAAGAAGGAAGGCTGTTAGAAGATCATCAAGTCCACTTTCATCAACTTCATCAGTAAGGAGCATGGCTGGTCAGGTAGATTTGGAAACCTTACTATCACGATTAAATAAAAAATTTCCTTCTTTCAAAGGCCTAGCTCAAGGAAGATCCTGACAAGCATATTAGAAGGTTTTTGGCACTATGCAAAACTAGGGGCTTAATGGGCAGGGAGGATGCCTTTTTTATACTCTTCCCTGCAACCTTAGAAGGATTAGCAGATAAATGGTTCAACCAATTTGTTGAGAACCACTTTACAACTTGGGATTTGATGAAAGATGCATTTAAAATCTTGTGTGGCCAAAATTAAAGAAGAAATTGATTGCTTGATAGAATTAGGGTTTATCTATGAAATTGAGCATACCAAATGGGTGTTGCCCATTGTGTTTGTGCCAAAAAAGAAGGGGAAGATAGATGTATGTATGAACTTGAAAAATTTTAATACAACCACCATAAGAGATAGTTATCCTCTTCCTGTCACTGAATATATTTTGGAGCGTGTAGCAAGAAAGGAATTATACAATTTCCTTGATGGATTATCTAGTTACAATCAAGTAACCATTGCCCCTCAAGACCAACATAAGACAATTTGCCATATAATAGAGAATCTTTGCATTTTGTGTGATACCATTTGGGCTCACCAATGGTCCTACTACATTTCAAAGTTTGATATGTCATGTGTTTAAGGAACTCTTTGGAAAGAGTTTAGAGGTCTATGTCAAAAATTTGTGCCCTCATTCCAACATTAGACAAACACATAGCCTTGAATTGAAACAAATATTTGATAAATGTAGAGAATACTAGGTCTACGTCAACCTAGAAATTTGTGTTTTCATGGTCAAGAAAAGAAAGATTCTAGGACATATAGTGTGAAAGAATGGAACATCAATCAACGACGATAAAGTTAGAGCTATAGCAGAGCTACGTAGATCAAAATATGTCAAGGAAGTACAGGATTTCATGGGTCACTCTAGATATTACTGATGCTTTATTCACATGTATGTGATAATTGCAAAGCCCCTTGTACAACCTTCTGAATAATTTTGAGTGGAATGAAGATTCTTTCAATGATCTCAAAAGATGATTATTTTCAACACCAATCCTGATTACACTAGATTGGAGTAACCCATTTCATGTTCATGTGGATGTTTCCTATTATGGTAGTGGGTGTGTGCTTGCAGAACCTACAAATGAAGGCAACATTGATCTTCCCATTGCTTATGCAAGTATGTAGTTGAACATAGCAAAACAAATTACATCACCATAGAACAAGAAGCATTAGGCATGTTGTATGTAGTTAAGAAGTTTAGACATTATCTCCTTGCAAATAAGTTTATAGTTTTTACAAATCATCAGACATTACTCTACCTTGTGACCAAACTTTGCAACACAGGCAGGTTAGTAAGATGTTTCCTCTTACTATTGGAATATGATTTTGAGGGAGTTTTCAGGAAGGGCAAGCACCACCTTAGGGCGGATCACCTTTCTCGACTTACTTGAGGAGAATCCCTAGTCAGAGTATCATATGAACTTCTTGATGCTTATTTGTTGAACGTAGAATTTGTGCCTAGCTTGGCTAAAACTATAGTGCCTATTCCTGCTTTTGCACCCAAGCATCCTATAATAAGAGAAAAGGATAAAGATGTGGTGAAATTGGGAAAATTTCATATAATGGAAGGAAGTATGTACAAGCACTCTGATTAAGGGATCTTGGCTTCTTATGTAGAAGAAGAGGAAATATGGTCAATAGTTGCAATTAGCACATGTAGGTGCATCTGAGCAACACCATTCAAAATATGGAGCCCTATAGACTCTAGAAAGATTAGGTGTATATTGGACAAAGATGGAAGCATATCTCTATAGGATGTGTAAGGAGTTTCCAACGTGTATTAATAGACCTTTGCTGGGAAATGTTACATTCTATCACATGTCCATATCTCATTGGAGCAATCCATTAGTTGGCTTTCTGAGGATGAAAACATTCCTTCAAGAAATGACTTTAGCATGGAGGATTCTAGAGCAATAGGCTCAAGATTATACTCTCATTGGAGATAACTTATATAGGTGAGGACAAGATGTATATCTTAGAATTTGTGTCCATGAAAGTGAATATCTCAAGATCTTAGAAATTGCATACCAAGGGGTCATTAGAGAACACTTCCAACCTGATCAAGTGATCAAGGTTGTACTATTTGTAGGAATTTTGTGGCCAACCCTTCACATGGATGCACATGATTATGTGAAGAGATGTGACGTATCTCAACAAAATTAGTATCTAATACACAAGGATGAGATGCTACTAAGACCCATGATGGGAGGGAGTGCATTCACCAAGTGAAGAATAGACTTTTTTGGTCCTATTAATCCTCCAACCAAGAGTTCACATGTCGAATATATTAGTGTTGCTACCAAATTGCTAACCAAGTGGGTGGAAGTAAAAGCAACTAGAAAGAATGATACACAAACGACAAATAACTTTCTATGTGAAAACATATTTACCAGATATGGATTACCAATAGAGTTGATGAGTGATCGTGTTATGCATTTTTTGAATGAGTTCATTCAATGCTTGCTACAAGAACTCACGGTCATTCACAAGAATTCTGCACCTTACCACTCACAAGCCAAGGGGTAAGCAAAAATCACAAATAAGATACTATGCACTGTTTTGACTAAGCTCATGAATAACAAACATTCACATTGGGACAAATAGCTACACTATGTTGTTTGGGCATATAGAGTGGCCTATAGAATGGTACTCAATGCCACCCCTTTTCAGATGGTGTTTGGTAAGAATGGGGTTCTACCCTTAGAAATCTTGATACCTACATCGAAAGTATCCCAAAGGTATGAGTGGATGGGCCATGAGCTATCTTCTAGGATCTTCCATTTAGAAGGATTGGGAGAGACTCAATTCAGAGTAGCTATCAAGATCTATGCAGCTACTTTTATGAGCATGTAAATGATAAAGGCATGAAAGAAGGAGATCTAATCTTAGTGTACACACTAAAGCAACATGCTCAAAAGTTGGAAAAATGTGGCTATGACCCATGACCATCAACCAGACATCGACAAGTGAAACAATACAATTACCTACCCTAGATGATAAAATACTATGCTACATTAGTGGGTGTAGAGTGAAAATCTACCAAGAACCTTTTATAGAAGAAATGCTAAGTTGAATCAACACCACAAAAAAGCACAAACTTCAATCCCAAGAAAATGTTTAGAACTCCAAGATCTGAAATCTTGAATTCATTTCCAAGCTTGGCCTTAATCCTTGTGATACCTCCATAATCACTTCCTGTTATAATCAACTCATCTGCATATATGCATACATAGATAACTAGTCCTCCTTCCTTCCTGAGGTATATGGAAGGATCTCCATCACTTGGCTTGTATCCAAACTTGCACAAATACTCCACAAGCCTTTAATTCAATGCCCTAGGGGATTGATTTAAACCATACAATGTTTTTCTAAGTTTACAAACAAAATCTAAATATTTAGGGGTTTCAAACGCTAATGGTTGAGTCATGTAGATTGTTTCATGCAAATACCCATTAAGAAAAGCATTCTTTACATCCACTTGATATATTGGCCACCTCCTAGATGTGCCAACCCCAAAATTGTGGAAATCTTTGGAACTGGGCTTTTTTTTTCTTCATAGTGAATCCCATAGGATTGAGAAATACCCTTTTACACAAGCCTTGCTTTTTACCTAGCAATTGAACCATCAGAATTTCTCTTCACTTTATCGACCCACTTGTTGCCAATTACCTTCATACTATCTTCTTTTGGAACTATACTCCATGTGATGTTGTCTTCAAGGGCTTTGTACTCTTCTTCCATGGCTTCTTGAACATGTTAAAGATACGCAGCAGTAGATACAACATCTACCAAGCATGTTAAAGGCACATTCATTTCATTTAACATACTTCTAAAAATTTCAGAAATATACCTATTTCATTTAACATACTTCTAAAAATTTCAGAAATATACCTATACTAATATTTTAGAAATATACCTATTTCACCCCATTTTGTTGGGGAGTATACGTGCAAGTGATTTTTCTCTTTATACCTTCTTCCTGAAAGAAATCACAAAAAGCATGGGAGAATTATTCTCCCCCTCCATCTGACCTTAGGGTTTTGATGTAGCAACCCTTCTGCTTCTCAACCTGTGCCTTGAATCTTTTGAACACATCAAACACATCCAATTTTTTCTTTATACAATATAAGCATACTTTTCTTGAATAGTCATCAATGAAGGTTAGAAAGTGCTTGTTACATGCAAGAGAGGGCTCTTTGGTTGCCCCCCACACATTTTTGTGCACAAGATCTTCTAACATAGCATGTGCTACATATCCATTGTTCTTGAAGGGCTACCTAGTAGACATTCCTAGTTAACAAGCTTCATACATCTCATGAAACATTTGTAATAAAAAATGTGGTAAAAAATTTACTAATTGCCTCTTCTCCATGTCTTTTAACCTTTGAATGTTGATGTGACCACTCCATAGGTGATGAACATTGCCTTGTTGCTTTGTCCTTTGCCAATGTCAAGACTGAACATCCTTCCCTCCTTCTTTCCTTTTGCTATCAGCTCATAGGCATTCCTTGGGTCTTCAATAAAGAATCTTTTGTGTTTGAACTTTACTTGGTATCCCCTTTCAAACATCTCTCCAGTATAGATTGATTTCTTTGTAATAGTAGGAACATGCAATACCTTAGATAATCCTCTTGCTTTGTGGTTGCTTTCAAGATTAAAATCTCCCTTTTGTTGTATCTCATGCTCTGTGTTGTCTCTTGTCTCCACAAAGCTTCTTTTCTTGGGTGCTTGAAGATTTTTTAAGTACTGCTCTTTACTTGACATGTGGTTACTACAACTACTATCTATATACCACACCTCATCATGTGGTTGACCTTCACTATTATGCTTCACAACTAACAAATGCTCATTTGAATTATTGGTTGAGGAGTTAGCATAATTACCTTGCCCTTTGTAATTGTTCCCACCTTGCTTTTGCCAATAGCCTTTGTCATAGTGTCCTTGCTTCCCACAATTTAAGCATCCATTTGAGTTGGAGTAGCCTCTACCACCATATCTTCCTCCTTTACCTCCTCCTTTTCCTTTGCCTCTTGATGATTGACCTTCATCTTGGCTTGATTGACTCCCTTGAGAGGTTTGGCTTCCTTGTTGGTAGTTGCTTCTACCTCTTCCTCTTGAACCACATCTATTGCCTTTGCCTCTTCCTCTTTTGCCTGCATAGAAGAGTTGGTTTTGGCTTCCCTTTGTCTTGTTACCTCCATGGTTTAACTCCTCAATCACCATAATAGCAGTAAGTTGCTCAAAATCAAGTAATGAATCCCTTACATACACAAAGGTTGTGAATACCTTCGATTCTCTAAGCCCATTATGTGTGTGGGCAACTAGCTCAGCATCATCTAAAACACATCCTATTGAACCAAGTGCGTCTGAGATCTCTTTTACTTTAAGTATGAAGTGATAGGTGCTCTGATTTGATGACTTCCTAAGGTTGTTGGGTTCATTCTTGAGCTGAATTTTTCTAGACTTTTTAGAGGTAGAGTACAACCTTTCTAAACACTCCCAAACCTTCTTGGATGTATCTAGGTAATGGATATGACCTATCATGGAGTCGCTTATGTCTTGAGATAGAATGAGGATCACTGTCCTATCCCTTTCTTTCCACTCTCCAATAGCTCTCCTTCGATTCTCAATAAGTTTATGTGGATCTTTGTATGGCTTCACCTGAGTACCACTAACCAAGCCCCAAAGAACCTTTCCCATGAGAACGTTATAGACTCTAAACTTCAAAGGTAGGTAATTGATCTTTTGAACCTTTTCAATCTGAGTATTATAGTCTCCCATTGTGTATGAGATTGTAAAGTGTCTCCTAATCCCTCCTTGGATTGTGATAGGTGTGAGAAAGAATGATATGTTAGGTTCCCACAGGAGCTTCCACTTGTCTTGAACCTTTGATGATGATAAAAGCTCCCCCTTAGTTCAAATGCTTCTTCAAATCTTCTTAGTCTTTGCTTCAATCCTTGGATCTCAGAAACTTCAAGGCATCCTCTTGATTTCCTCAATGCTTAATGATGAGCTTTGATACCATTGGTGGAGTATATCCACTCTTAGTTGCAGTAAGTTAATGATGGGCTCTTCCTAGGAGCAATCTGTCTGATACCTTAGTCCACCAAAAATTCAATAGCTCTATGGAAGAGAGAAATGAACCTCTAAAACTTTACATAGTACAAATAGATAGTATGATCTTTCCAACAAGACAAAGATCACTCAATGTGGAGAATGTGAGGGGTATCAATGTCCTTTCACAAGACAAACCAGAAATGGTCCAAAGAGGTAGCTTGCACCTATGTGTACCTTCCAACACACATACACTTGGGAATATGTAGAGACCAGACTAGAGAGCTTTCAAGCTCCATATAGTCAAGGTCAATGAATACTTAATACTAAGATTATATCCAAAAGAAATATACAAAAAGAGATATGGGTGATCAAAGATCACTTCCTATGAGAAAATTCCAGCAAGCAAGGGGCTTGCTTAAGCTAGGGGCTAGCTTAGACCTGGAGTTAACACTCCTAATGAGAGCCTACAAGTGCTGAAATGGTAGAGCATGATGGCCATGACTTTGTTCCATGTGTTTTATTATATAATGCTCCAAAAACTAGTTGTAAATTTGAATTAAAAAATGCCCTCCAAGTGATCCCAATTTTTTTTAATCAATTAGTTGAGTAATGAGCTACAAAATTTCGTGGAAAAGTGGTTGCATATACTACCAAAAAGTGTGAGTGATGTGGAACTTCAATTTAACATGAGTTCCCACACTTGAGATTGTCAAATTTCTAACACCTTCTTAAGACCATCTACATTTTATTATAAGAGCATGGAAATTTCTTAGACTCTTATCAAAGATTAGAAGAGGACCTCAATGAGCTACGCAAGCAACAAGCCACAAACAACACCCACGTGTCTAAGTCCATCTCACTCCCAACTAGCACACAAGAAATCAAGGCACTTCAGAAAAAAATAGAGGAACTACAAGCACAATTGTCACAATATGAGAGACCCCCATCCCTAGAGGTAGAGCCTGAACCAAAATGATTGGTAGAGATCCCCCTGGAAGAAAAAATTGAAGATTCTTATGAACATCAACCACTCCTTGGGGGTAGAGTCATTAAGTAAGGACAAGAAATATGTATGAAGCACCCATCCCTCAATGGCTAAAGCAAGTCAAATAAATTGGGCAAACACACAATGATTGAGTAACTATACAAATTCAATTTATGTCCAATCTATAGGACAAAGTGTTTAAATAAGATTATTTTTAGCTTTTGTCCCACATAGGATGGATCACTACCTCCTAAATGCAATAGATATTGTATTTCGTGCTTCTAGATGACCATAATGCCGAAATTAAGAGACTCATAGGAGAGGCACCAACATTCACAACACATTTTCAACCTACTAGTTTGCCATAATGAGCTAAGAGAGGAGCATCTTTTAACACAATTTATAGAGAAAGATTACTAGAAACCTACCTTGAAATAATGAGAACATGGTCAAATGCTTCATTATACATGAAGTACAAACCCATCTTATACTCTTGTACCCCATAGCTACCCTTGGCCTAAATCTATTATCAAAGTAAGCACTCACAAGGGATGTTCAGATTGGATAAAGTACCCATACTTTGCTCCACTAAGAGGGCCTCCAAAAATTTCATACATGGTATCAAAAATATGACATTAGACCCCCAGGCTCAAGAATGTACCTGATGTGGTAGTCAAGATGTGCATGAAAATATTAGAGCTCATGATAGTTATTTTCAAGACATGAAATATCATAGTCCTATACATATAAGCTGTAGGATTTAATGAAGGAAACTTTGACCTTATCGATGAAATGACTAAAATCATGTTGGTCAACACTATTTATGTGTGGAATACATGAATTAAAATCATGCCTGTTTGCTATAACCAGATGATTGAAGAGATGTTTTCAATAGGATCTTGGGAGTACCATTCAAAATGCTTAATCCCAAGACCTACACATCTCTTCATAGTGGAACAAGCTCTAGATGTAGATCAATTATGTATGCCACATCCAAAGGTTCCAAACATCTCTTCAATTATGTATAACCAGATGATTGAAGAGATGTTTTCAATAGGATCTTGGGAGTACCATTCAGAATTCTTAATCCCAAGACCTACACATCTCTTCATAGTGGAACAAGCTCTAGATGCAGATCAATTATGTGAGGTCGTGGGATAGATCGATGATCAATTTATCCCACGACCTCACATTAAAAGATCATTGAGCGGCAGTAGATGTAGTGCAATACTATACAACACACACTCCACAAGAAGGGTTTGTCAAGGATGAAAGATGTGAGAGAGGAGGGATGGTGTTAGCACTCAAAAAGGCTTATCACACCAAGTTAGCATGATGCAAGGGAGCCAAAGGGAGCAAGGTTAGAGAGAAGAAAAAGGAGGAATAAGGATAGTTAATGAGGACCTGGCAATTAGGCCAATCAAAATTTTGGAAGACAATTCCCTTTAACATAGTGATTCTTATCACTACACTCAATTTTAATTCCCATTATTGATAGATCAAACTCCATTTTCGTCAAGCCAAGGAGTCCTCAATCTTGGGTGTTAGAAGTACATGCATACCAACTTTCCTTATTTTTAGAGTCCATTTGAGCTACCAAAAGAGCCTATAAACCTAATTTTTATCTAGGTTGGACACTCGAATTGAACACCGCTAGAACTAGGTAGAAACTATAAAAGGAGCTAGAGGGCTCACTTTTGAGGTTGGATTTTTTTGGAACTTTGTATGAAGAGAACATAATCAATAGCATCTCTCTATCTTACCTTGTGCCTAGACGTGTGTGTATGTGTGTGCACGTTAGTATGATTCTCATTCATGCACTTGTATGATCACTTGCTCGCGATCCTCATATCACCCTGTTGTCTCCTCTAATTTACAATCATAAGGCGATTGCATCACGGTGGCACTTATCATTGTGCTAGAGTGACAACTCCTTCAGTCATCCTCGCTAGCTACCCAATTAGCATCACTTTATCCTTTGAAACTAATGATTTATCCTTTGAAACTAATATCACCATTATAAGAGCAAAATATACCTTCATTGATGGTATGATTGATGTATCCAAGGACTTTGCTTCCATAAGATGGTCATGAGTGGGTGCATGTAGAAATTGAGAGAGTACACCTACTAGATATGCAAGATCAAGTCTAGTGTATGTAACATAAATTAATGAACCAATTATGCTTCTATATATTGTAATATCTTTTATAGCCTCTCCTTGACCTACAACCAGCTTTGTATTGGTTCCATGGGTAGAGAAAGTGGCTTACAACCACTCATATTGAATCTATATAGCACACCCAACGAGTATTTTCTTTGAATCAAGAAGATTCCATTGTTTGCATATGTTAGCTCTACTCCCAATATGTATTTTAGTGTTCCAAGATCACATATATTGAAATACTTTCCTAGATTTGATTTTAAATCTTTAATACTTTCAATATCACTTCCTATGATGATTAAATCATCCACATAGATGCACATGTAAATCGTCTTGTCTCCTTGCTTCTTCATGTAAAGTGATGGATTGGCAACACTTTCTTTATATCCAATACTACATAAATAATCCACTAACCTCTAGTTCTAGGCCCTTCGGGCTTGCTTTAGTCCATACAATGTATTCCTTAGCTTGCAAACATGATTTGGGTACCTCATACTAGCAAATCTATGAGGTTTACTCATGTAGATTATGTATTCAAGCTCTCTATGGAGGAAAGCATTCTTCACATCCAATTGATATAAGATCCATTTCTTTGATATGTAAACTACAATAAAATTCCTAATTGTTGGCATCTTGTATAGGGGGCTGAAATTTTCATCATAATCTATCCCATAGATTTGGGAGAATCCTTCCACCACCAAGCTTGATTTGTAGCTAGCAACAAAACCAACTCAATTTCTCTTCATTTTGTAAAACCACTTATTAACTATCACCTTCATGCCTTTTTGAGTTGCTACCAAGCTCAAAGCATGGTTTTCATCAATTTCCTTGAGCTCTTACTTCATTTCATCTTGCCATTCCTTGCAATCCTTAACTTCTTTATGGCTAGTTGGTTCTTTGTCCTTGATAACATGAGTCATGTATGCATAATGCTTTGCAATTAAATTATAATATGTTAACCTTTGAACTAAATATATTACTCTTGATGATATTCTTTCACTCCTTTTAGATGTGGTTTCCATCTTGTTTGTTTGTTTTTCCACTCTTGGGGTTTGAATTTCCTCTATCTCTTCATCTTCTAACATACTCTCATCTACATAGATTCCTTCTTCAATTCTAGTGGGAGCTGATGACTACCCTTAATGATGGAGCAAAGAACATTGTGGAGACGAGAAAATTCCAATCTTCTCTTTGCATTTGAATTTGCTTTCTTTAGAGCTGGTAACTCTTTTTCTAAGCCTTCCAATCCATGATGCAGGTGTCCTTGTGTTGGATGAGTTGCATTGGACCACTTAAATCCATGCTTTCTTGAAATCTATCATCATTCTTAGTATCTATCTCACATATTTCTTCAACTTGCACTAAACTTCCACATGTATACTAAGGCTTCAACTAATCAAACACAACATCCCTAATTACCTTCAGCTCTTTGATGATGGGATTATAGCATTTATGCCCCTTTTTTCCATACAATATCTAAAAACATACACCTTTCATATTTTTCATCTAACTTTGAGCTCAACTCTTGAGGTACATGTACATAGCTTACACAACCAAAGATTCTGTTAGTATATGATCAATGTCTACCCCTCATGATTGTATGCACATTTTTAAAGGCCCCCATGATGAGGAGAAGACAAGCATGCATTACCCAATTGATGGGAATCCCAACTTGCATGTTGGATGAAGGTCATATTGGACCATGTAAGGTATTGTAAGGAAAGGGAGTTAGTAGGTTCCCCAATTGTGGGGTCTAGGCCCCCTAGTGGGGGTCTAGGGGTAGTGCGCCTGAGCGACGATAAAGGGAATATTCCCTCTCGAAGTCAAAAAATCATTTATATTTGTTAGGACGGTTTAACCGACCTAAGCCGTGTATGGAAATTATGTAGGGGTTGGCCACCCATGCTCTACCACCCATGTATAGGCATCCATGGAAGGCTACCCATTATCCTATATATACATGACTTTGCACTACCTCAAACATGGAATTGAGCGAGCATACCTCTACCTTGTATTTCCCTATCTAGAGTTGTCTAGATCGCCATTTAAGCTCTACCTTGAGAGCACATGGGTGGACAATGCCATCATCTTCGTACTTGTTGTTAGTAGAAAATTGTTGAGATTCTTCTATATCTGTTATCTTCTCTACTCCTCCTATGTTATATTGCGTAACTATTGTCTTACATGGTATCAGAGTCGTAAGGTTTGAATAGCTTGAGAAGTATCACTATTTCAGCCTACTAGCAGACTAGAATATCCATAGATCTTTAGAGTGATTACATGATGGCTTCATCCTCAACCACTAGTCTTGGTGCTTCAACTAATGTTAATGCTGCACTTATTCGAATTCATCCACTTGCATTCACTGAAGGGAAGCTGGATGGAACCAACTATACACTTTGGGAGTTCAGAATTTTTGCAATTTTGGACTCCTATGAATTACTTGACACTGTCATCAGACCAATGGGATTGGATCTAGAGCCTATACCAATTGAAGATCCAGCAAATTCAAGATTGATGATCCAGCTAGATCCAGATCTTCTACGAGCTTGGAACAGGTGGAATGCTGATGCATTATGTGCAATTGTCACTAGTGTAAGTGATTCTGTGCTTACTTTAGTTCAACATACTACTAAAGCACATGAGGCTTCCAGCATATTGGCTTGTGAGTATGAGACCAAGAACCACATAGGATACAGAATTTAGAAAATTAGTTGGCAAATGAAAAGCATTCTGATTCTAAAAAGGCTGAAGATTTTATGAAATGGATAAAACATTTTCAACATCAATTGGTTGCAGTTGATGTTGTTATAATGCCAGAAGAGTTGGCTGAAAGATGTGTATGTGTTCTTCCAGCAAAGTATGATGGATTAGTAATAGCCCTTAACACTCAGGTAAGACCAACTCCCCTTACATTTGAAGAGTTTTAGGCTGTGCTTTTAGAATAGCAGATGTGATTGAAGAATTGGCAAAGTACAAGTGATGCTCCATTCTCAGCAAATGCAAAAGGTAAAGGCTCTTCTGATGGATCAAAGAAGAAGCCAAAGAAGAAAAAGTTCACAGAAAGTTACTTCTATTGTGAAAAGAAACGCCATGCCATCAAGGATTGCAGAAAGAAGTAAGCTGATGAATGAAATGGGACTGTAAAATCATCATGGAAGGACAAAGAGTCTGCAAAAAACACAGAGCTAGAACTATGGGTAGCTATTGAAGAGGTATGCTCAACTGCTCAAGCTCATGTTGACGAACCATGGATTTTAGATAGTGGAGCTTCTAGCCATATGACTAGTAAAAAGGATTGCTTTAGTTCCCTAGTGCCTCTGTGGGAATCCATCAATGTAGTGGTGGGAAATGACTCCAAGTTTCTAGTGGAAGGAACTGGAACCATTTCTTTTATCACTTCTCTAGGTGTTGAGAAAAAGTTATCTGATGTTCTCTATGTACCTACATTTAAAAGAAAATTGTTGTCAGTTTTTGCAATAACAAATCGTGGACTCGAAGTTCACTTCAATAAGACTGGTGCCAAAATCATGGATTCATCAAGTAATGTAGTAGATAAAGGCATAAGATGTGATAACTTGTATGAGTTAAGCCTTAATTGCTACAGAAGTTAAAGATGTAAGCAGATTATGGCACCAATGATTTGGGCATCTCAGATTTACAGTTTTGAAGGAGATGCAAAGAACAGGGATGGTTGCTCATTTGCATGCATTTTCAAAGTTGCAAGAACCTTGTGAAGCTTGATGATGGGCAAGCAACAATGAAAGGAATTTCCATGAGAGACCAACAATCGATCTCAGGCTCCTCTAGAGTTGGTAGATGTTGATCTCTACAGTAAATTTTCTACACCTGCTTTAAGAGGATCTTTCTACTTTTTGATGATAGTCAATGATTATAGTAGAAAGATGTGGGTTTATTTCATTCGTGAGAAGGCTGATGCTTTTGAAAAATTTAAAATGTGGCATAAGTATGTGGAAAATGAATCAGGAAAGAAATTTAAGAAATTCAGAACAGATAGAGGAGGTGAATTCTTGTCAACAAAATTCAATAACTATTGTAAGGAGCATGGTGTGAGAAGGCAACTTACCACAAATCATACACCTCAACAAAATGGTCTTGTTGAGCGTAGGAATAGGACATTAGTTGAAATGGCTTCTTGTATGTTAAAGGCTCAAGACATGCCTAATTCATTCTAAGCAACAGTAGTTAATACAGCAGTATATATCCTCAATCGAAGCTACACAAAAGCACTGAAGGGGATGACTCCTCAAGAAGCATAGTCTAGTAAAAAGCCCTTCGTTTTGCATTTCAGAATTTTTGGTTCTTTTTATTATCCACATATTCCTAATTCAACAAGATCAAAGTTGGATTCAAAAAGCAAAAAGTGTGTCTTCCTAGGATATAGTGAAGAGTCTAAAGCATACAAGTTGTGGGGGAGGCAAGCAAGATTTTTTTTAGTCGAGATGTGGTGTTTGATGAACGACCACACTTAGTAGAAGATAAAGGTAAATCTACTATCTCATCAAACCGAGAAGTATCTCACCTTGTGCCTATCAAAAGACAGGTTAAAGTTGAGGAGGAGGAAACATCTGATGGTGAAATTTCCTCAATAAAAAGCCAACCAGTTGTAGTTGCACAGCATAAGCCGCTAAAAGTGGGCACAACAGCTCTTTGATGATCACAATCCACATGTAGATGTACCAGAATCATCCTCGGATGGATTAAGGAGATAAAAGAGAATAGAGTATCAAAGGAGAGCCTTAGAACACATTGTTAACATGGCTCTAATGGCAAATATCATGGGCTCAATAAAGGAACCTACAATCATTGAAGAAGCCCTTGATGATCCACATTGGAGAGTGGCAATGCAGTCTGGGTATGATAGTATACTAAAAAATGATACATGGGATCTAGTCGACTTGCCACCAAAGAAGAAGGTAATAGGTACTAAATGGATTTTGAAAGCTAAGTATAAAGAAAATGGCACATTAGAAAAATATAAGGCAAGATTAGTTGCATATGGTTTTTTCATAAATCAAAGGATTTGTTGTTGAAGAAACTTTTGCACCAACAGCATGCATGACAACTATTCCGATGATACTTGTAGTAGCTGCACACAAGGCCTGGCCTATTTTTTAGATGGATGTCAAATCTGCATTTTTGAATGGTCACCTCAAGGAGGAGGTATATGTATCTCAACCACCAGGTTTTAAGGTGCCCAATTTAGAAAATAAAGTTTGCAGGTTGAAGAAATCTTTGTATGGACTTAAGCAAGCACCATGGGCTTGGTACCAATGGATAGATAATTTTTTCAAAAGTATGGGTTTTGAAAGAAGTACTTCTGATGCTAACTTGTATGTAACGAAAAGGGATAACAAGCTCTTTGTTGTGATTGTATATGTAGATGATTTGATCATTACAGGAGATGAGTAGGAACTCATCAATCAAACTCGGATCATCTTGGGAACTGAGTTTGAAATGACAGACTTAGGTCTACTCCATTTTTGTCTGGGAATTGAAGTATGGCAAAGAAAGGATGGCATTTTCATCTCACAACAAAAATATGCCAAAGAAATTCTGAAGGCATTTGAATTGATGGACTGCAAACCAACTAGCACACCTATGTAGGTAAATCATAAGCTATCTATGGATGATAACATTCTTGATGTAGATGCTAAGAAGTATAGGAAGCTCGTTGGAAGTCTTATTTTTCTATGCAATACTAAACCAGACATTTGCTATGCTGTTGGAGTGTTAAGTAGGTTTTCCAACAAACCTAAGGAGATTCACTGGAATGCTAGAATGCAAATTCTAAGGTACATTGTAGGAACCTTGGATTTTCATATTTTTTATACCACAGGTGAAACACTTCAAGGATATTGTGATTTAGATTGGGTTGGAGATTGTGATTCTAGAAAATTAGTTTTTGGATATTGTTTCTTACTTGGTTCAGGAATTTCTTGGGTAAGTAGGAAGGAACCAACTCTTGCACTCTCCTCCATTGAAGCAAAGTACAAAGCAGCTTGTTTTGCTTCTTGTGAGGGAGTCTGGTTAAGGAGAATTCTTGCAGATCTAGGCTTTCCATCAAATATGGCAACCGTACTCAAGTGTGATAATCAAAGTTGTATGGCCATTGCAAAGAACCAAGTATTTCATGCTCGCACCAAGCATATAGAAGTACAGTACCATTATGTTCGTGAGCTAATTGAAGATGAAATTGTGGCGCTAGAATATTTCCCAACAGAGGCAAATTGTGCTCAAATATTCACCAAAGCACTTGGAGGAGAGCAACTCAATAGGCATCTTCAACAAATGGGCATAGGACCGAGACCTACTTGATTTATCATTCGGTAAACATTGAGGGGGGGTATAGTATATGATCAATGTCTACCCCTCATGATTGTAAGCACATTTTGTAAGGCCCCCATTATGAGGAGAAGACAAACATGCATTAACCAATTGATGGGAATCCCAACTTGCATGTTGGGTGAAGTTCATATTGGACTATGTAAGGTATTATAAGGAAAGGGAGTTACCAAGGTCCCCAATTGTGGGGTCCAAGCCCCCTAGACAGCAGGCCCCCTGGTGGGGCTCCGGGGTAGCATCCCTTGGAGCGACGATAAAGGGAATATTCCCTTTCAAAGTCAAAAATCATTTATATTTGTTAGGACAGTTTAACCGACCTAAGCCGTGTATGGCAATTACACTGGCGGTGGCCGCCCATGCTTTACCGCCCATGTATAGCCATCCATGGAAGGTTTCCCATTATCCTATATATACATGACTTTTGCACTACCTCAGACATCGAATCAAGCCAACATACCTCTACCTTGTATCTTCCTATCTAGAGTTGTCTAGATCACCATTTAAGCTCTACCTTGAGAGCGCATGGGTGGACAACGCCATCATCTTTGTACTTGCTATTAGTGGAAAATTGTTGAGATTCTCGTATATATGTTATCTTCTCTGTTGCTCCTGTGTTATATTGCGTAACTATTGTCTTATAGTTTCTAGGATGTGAAATGCAAGGTTTCTTCTAGTACATTCTTCCTCACGGGTTAAATAATGTATATCGGATGTAGGAAATATATTCATGATGAATGTGGTTATATATGTATCCTCTTCCCAATAACAATGTGGCAAATACTTTTGTTGAGCATAGATGTTGCTACCTCTCCTATGTTTCTATTCTTTTTGTCTCCTAACCCATTTTGCTGAGGGGTATATGTCCATGTAAATTTCTATTTGATGCCATTGACTTGAAAATTCATGGGAGAAATATTCTCCCCCTCCATCAGACCTCAAAGTTTTGATAAACATGGCAGAATCCTCCACTTGTGCCTTGAATTGCTTGAAGTAATGCAACACATTTGATCTATTCCTAGAGTGCAAAAAAAAAAAGAATCTTCGTTGAAACATCATCAAAAGGTTATGAAATACCTATTTCTAGCAAGGGATTCTTCTCATGCTCGACCCTAAACATCCATATTAATGAGGTCTAAAACATTTGCACTCACATAGGTACTCTTCTCATTGGTCCATCACTAATCACTCTTTAATCTAAAAGGCCCATGAAGAGTTCATTTTTCCCCTAATGAGCTAAACAAATTACATGCAACATTTTAGACGTAAAATTTGGTCGACCTCTTAACAAACTCCTCCTTTGCATGTCCTTTGGCTTTTTTAGTTTGATGTGACCTATTGGTTTATGCTATAGGTCTAACTCTCCTATCCTCTTGTCTCCATATGTGACATAAAATTGAATGATGTGGCTCATTTATGTCCATTATGAACATTCTTGCTTGCTTTCTTCCTTTTGCTATGAGTTTGAAACCTACCTTTAGATCCACAAAAAAATATCCTCTTTCATTGCACCTAACTTGGCAGCGTTTCTCTACAATTTGGCCTACCAAAATCATATCTTTTGTAATAGTAGGGATATGTAATACCTCTAATAAGCATTTTTCCCTTTTATTACCTTCCAAATTAATATGTCCCATATGTTGAATGGTATGCTCTAAGTTTTCATGTGGTTCCACATGTCATTGATGCTTCTGGGACCAAAAAAGTACTAAAGAGATTTGTCCAACATGACATATGATTGCTACATCTATTGTCTACATAGCATACATCTTCACTAGCTTTAGTTTTATTGTCACCATATCTCATGGGAAGAAAATAATAATACCCTTGGCTAGATGATGTGTTTTCATAGTTACCTTGCCCTCTATGATATTTTTTGTTGCTTTGATTCGTTGGTCTTTCAGCTCTTTGATATCATTAATTTGCAAAATGATTGTGCTTACCACTTCTTGAGAACTTCTTCTATTCTAATCAGAAGTTCATCTAATGGATGTTACACATTCAACTTATGATCTAATCAACTAATTCTCGTCTAGTTTTCATCTCTCTTCTCTATCACATCCATATACAAGTGTATTTATACCTATGAGTGTGGATTTGACAATACTTCAAAGTATATGTGAAGTATATACAAGATTAATGTACATCTGTATAAAGATCATCTCTTCCTAGACCTCCACTTCACTTCATACTCCAAGCTTCAACCTTTCCTTCATTTCTTCACTCGTAAGCTTCATGTAATCATTAGTTAATGATTTTCTTGTTCCAACAGCTCCCCCTCAATCATCAATTGTGATTCCCTGCATCTTCTTTATCCCTGCCATATCTTTAAATCTCTGCAACTTAGGTCCATCCAAGCTCTTTGTTAACATATTTGCAAGTTGATCTTTTGTAGGAGTATGCATGATTTCTATCTCTTTATCAATAACCTTCTCTCTCAGAAAATGATATAGAATCTCAATGTGTTTAGTCTTGGCATGAAACATAGAGTTAGTTGCTAAATATAAAGAACTCATATTATCTCCACAAATGATACGAGTACTCTGATTGATATCAAAACTCTTCATGAGATTTTTTAGCCATATGACTTCTTTTGCAGCCTCTACCATACCTTTGTACTTTGCTTCTATAGATGACAAAGCAATTGTATGTTGCTTTTTAGAACACCATGAGATTAATTTATCTCCCACATAACACAAATACCCATGTGTTGATCTTCTATCATCAGAGTTGCCTGTCCAATTTGCATCACTATATATCTTGATTCTTGTATCTGAAGTGAACCCATTATACTAACCTTCTTTAAGTGTGCCCTTGATATATCGTAGCACCCTTTGATGTCCAATCCAATGTTCCTTTCTATGACAATGCATCAATTGAGATAGAACTCCAACTGCATATGATAAATTAGGCCTTGTCAATGTAGCATAAATCAAGCTACCCACCAAACTCTGATGAAGCTTAATGACTTTGATTTCTTCTCCTTCATATCTACTCAGTTTGTGATTCACTTCCATTTGTGTTGATGATATCCTACAATCTTCCATTTTAAATTTGATTGGCAAATTCTTTAAATACCTTTCTTGAGTCACATATAGTCCATGTTGAGTATATGAAATCTCCATTCCCAAGCAATATGACAAATCTCCCAAGTCGCTAATCTTGAATTCTTTCTCCATCTGCTTCTTAAGCATTTGTATGCCTTTGTCATCTGTACCTGTAAGTATTATGTCATCAACATAAATAAAGACAAATAAATCCATCTTCACTTACTTTGACTAGGAAGCTATTATCTGCCTTTGATGCTTGGAAACCAAGCTCTTTCAAGAACTTCACAAGTCTGTAATTCCATGCCCTTCGGGCTTGCTTCAAACCATACAGAGCTCTCTTGAACTTACACATAGATCTGGATCAAATTGATCTTTGAAACCATGTGGTTTCTCCATGTAAAGTTCATTTAAAATATAACCAACATTCTTCACATCTAATTGAGACAATTTCCAACCTTTGCATGCAGCGATAGCTATTAGAGTTCTTATGGTTGTCATCTTTGCAAGAGGACTATAGGTTTCATCATAGTCCACACCATATGTCTATGCACATACTTTCACAACAAGTCTAGCTTTATACCTAGACACACTTCCATTTGCATACCTCTTTGTTTTGTAGACCCATTTGCATCTTATCACTTTTTGATTACTTGGTTTGGGTAATAAGTCCCAAGTCTCATTTTGAATGAGTGCATCATATTCTTCCTTCATAGCTTTCTCCAAATTCTTCTTTCCTTTTGCCTAATCATATGTAGAAGGATCTTCATTTGTTTTTATCATGTAAGCATAGTCTTTAGTAGTCAAGAACGAAGTAACATAGCTATACCTTATGGGTTGCATTTTATTCCTTGATGATCTCCTCAGTTCTCCACTCCTTGAAGTTTTTAGTTCATCATATTCTGGATCAAACCTTGGCAATTCTTCACCATCAATTGCAACTTCAACATTCTCTTCTTCATCAGAAATTTGAACCTTTGATTTACCCTTCTTTTGACTCAGTACTTCTTCAAGTCCTGCATAAGAACTATTTGTACCTGTAGACATGAAATTGAGTCGAGACGCCACCCTTGCTAATGATTTCTACCTACAAGAGGCCTTTTTGCAGACACAGGCTGAAAGCTTGATGAGTCAAGTAATTGCAGCAAGTTCAGTTAGAACTGATGCTCAGAAAAAAGATGTTGGACTCGCTGAAACAGAAGATTTCTAGAACTTTTAAGTTAGCCAGAACCTGTATATACAGGGTATAGTAGATGAGCCCTAACTTTTGTTCCATTGCGGGTTCAAGTCCACCGTCCGTGCGAGTCTAAGCCGCCGAATTGACAGTTTGTATTTTCATAATTCCTATATTTTCATATTCCGCACGAACCGAAAGGTCATGTGAAGAGATGTATCGGCTCATCCACTAATAAAAAGGCATTGCGGTAACGCTCCGGTAATGACAAGCGAATCGTCAGAGTGTCTGTCTGGGCGATTGTGGTCTGTGGAGAAGCCGTAGTGCAGTGTTCAAAAATTCTGAGTATTGTCATCCTTAACTTTCGTTAATTTCATTACTTTGTGATTAACACATAAGGTTTTGTTGTCAATGTACGTTTGTGCGACGGTAATCAGTAATTGTTACGTGACGCACTGTGAATAGTAGTAACCTGAGTATGATCGTAAGTCGGTGAGAAGATTAACCAGAGATTTGACAGTAATTCAGATTAAACAGAGTTTTGAATGTTAACGTATTGTGGTTTGGATAAGTTAATTGGGAAAATCAAGTTAGAGCGCCTCTGATTTATCAGACCCCTACCACTCCCAAGAACCCGAAAGAACTTAAAATGCCTGTAATGTAAAAGAGCATTTTAACACTGCACCAGCCATTTTGTCATAGTGTTGAAGCTCAAGGTCAAGGACAAGCATAATAAGTGCATCAAAGAAGTGGATACACAAGAAGAAAGAGCAATTAGGGAGCTCCAAGAAGTACATGTCAACTTTTCAGAAGAATCCCCCTACAAAAATAGTGATTTCCATCACTAAAACCATTGTAAATACCATTTTCTATTTTTGTAGCTCTATTTTGTGCAAGCCAAGGAGTCCTCAAGATTGAAGAGAATTAGAAGTACCATCGTACCAATTTTCATAATTTTTAGACTTCGTTTGAGCCCTCAAATAAGCCCTAGAACTTAATTTTTAACTAGGCCGGACACTAGGTCTGGACAGGGCCAAAACTAGTCAAAAACCTATAAAAAGAGCTAAAGAGCTCATCTTTGGGGTTAGCTTCTTGTAGATTTCAGTTTTGTAATAGATTCCTTTTGTAATCAAAATCCTTCCATTGTTCCTCTCTTTGATCTTACTGTGTGCACGTGTGTGGGTATGTGTGTGCATGCTTGTGTGCTTTCACTCACGCACTTGTGCCGGCACTTGCTCATGGTCTTCATACCATTTCTCATGTCTCCGCAGATTGACAAGTAAAGGAGGTGGTGCTTACGCTTGAGCTACACATAGTTTTTGCCTCCTCAATATCATCGCTCTCATCAACAAGTGCATCATGTAAATCTGCATCAGAAATGGGATGATCTACATTTTCACATGAAACCTACAAAGGCTGAGAAGTTGTCTCATAAGGACCAGCACTAGACTGTCCACCTATAAAAAGAGGCAGCAAAGTATCATACATGTCTTTGGAGCTAACAAATGTCTCCTTGGTACATGAAAGCAATGGCTGAATAACATCTTCCACAAAAAGAACATCACGGCTAACCAGAATGCATTTAGTTTGTGGATGATACAAACAATAGACTTTACTTTCAGAACTGTATCCAAAAAAAATAAATTTTACTACTTTATCATCCAATTTTCTGTGATGTTGTTCAGGCACTAATGCATATGCCAAACAACAAAAAACACGCAGATGAGCAATAGATGGCTTGCGATCATGCCAAGCCTCATATGGAGTGATGGACTGCAGCACTTTAGTGGGACACGTGTTAAGTACATATGCTACACACATGATAGCCTCAAGCCAAAAACTATGTGGTAAAGCTTGACTCTTCACCATACACCTCGCCATCTCCATGAGTGACTTGATCTTTCGTTCAGCACTCCATTCTGTCGAGGTGTAGATGGCACTGTACACTAGTGTTTTATCCCATGTTCAGCAATGCATTCAAATCAGAAGACATATATCCCCCCCCCTCGATCAGAACAGAGGATGCCCATTTTGCATGCTGACATATTTTCAGCCAAAACCAAGAACTGTTTGAAGCACATGAACACTTCGGATTTTGCCTTCAATGGATATACCCATGCATGCCTAGAAAAATCATTGATGAAAGTCACGAAGTAAAGATAATTTCCAAAAGAAAGTGTCTGCATAGGACCATAGACATCACTATGTACAAGCTGCAATTTCTGAGTAGCCCGAACTGAAGCATCTTTTGGAAAGGAAGAATGCTGCATTTTGCCCAAAACACAACCTTCACAAACATGTTTTCCATGTGCCTCAAGTTTGAGCAAAGAGGACACCATTTCAGATTTTTGCAAGCGTAGCAAACTAGCAAAATTTAGATGACCAAAGTGTGCATGCCAAAGCTTTGCATCTGACATAGCCTGAGAATCATGTACTGCACATGCCGAATCATTTATAGATCTTTCATGGTCTATGAGCATATATAATCCACGACATAAAATGCCAGAAGCAACAATCATATCGCCATTTGATAGATCATGAATTGTACATCTGTCATCAATAAATTTCACAACCAAGCCAATCTTGTCTAATGCAAAAATTTATAACACATTTTTCTTGATCCGTGGTACAAACAAAGCATCTAACAAAGTGAAAGAACTACCATCAGCAGTAGTCAAAATGATCTTACCAACTCCCTTAACATGACAAGAGGAGTTCATTAGGGGAAAAAATGAACCCTGAATGGGCCTTTTAGATTAAGGAGTGATTAGTGATGGACCAATCAGAAGAGGGTGGTGGCCACAGTCCATGCCCTATAAAATACTAGGCTGAAGGGTGGAGAGGGGACACATTTCTCCCTTATTTAATGAACTACCTCTAGAGAGAGAATGAATCTCGTAACTCGGTTGGGCCCAAAAATTCAAAATTTCTAAAAGGTTAAAAAACTCATCATAACACCTGAAAATGGACCCTCCATTACTTTTTAGGGTCAAAAGTACTCTTTTTGAACCCAAATTCAAAATCCGTGCATGTTTTGAGCTGAAAAAAATCGAGTTTTTTCAAAAACACTCAAAAACGAGTTATTTCCCTCCTAAACCTCACATTTTCATACCCAGGTCCCAAAAAGTCATCTTTTCCCACTACTTTCACTCTGTAGCACACCATTCAAGCTCCTGTTTCTACACTCTAACCTACCTGCATCTCCTATCTCGAATTATTGTTGTAGCTTGAAGACCTTTAGCTTCAATGGCAACATCTAAAGCTTCTAGGCGACCAAAAGATGAAATCCTCACATTAAGATGTCACAATATCAAAGCCACATATGGACAGTGGCTATCACATGAGTACTCCAAAGGTGCATGGGTGTACATGCAACCCTCTAGAGTTGGGCCTCATCGATTTAGAGATCGTGGAAACTTAGATCTTGATTGGAAGGGAAAGTTAATTGGCTTCAAGAAGCACAAAGACAATGGGATGGTTGCTATTGTACAACATGTTTTTACAATGGCAACTATGAAACTTGAAAACTCTAGTAGTATGAGATATCCTGTGAACTATAAGTATTACTCTACAATATTTTATGTTTTCTTGTGTCGGATATATTTCTAAAATATTTAGATATGTTTTTGTTTGTTTCATATATATTTCCTTCTACTTTGGTGGAAGAGCAACCACTTCATAGTCTTACAGGTACTTTCCAGGCATTGCATGCAGATTTGGTGCACTAGTCTTTCCAAATATATCTCATGCTCAACTTTACCATGATAGAGTTTTCTTTTACACACATAGATATGTTGTACCCTCTATAATCAATGGTTTTGGAAGGTTAGAGAGAATTGAAGTACATTATCTTCTTAGCTTGGAGTGGCCAAAACCTGATATATGGTCCGTATCATCTTTGAAGCAAAAGATGGTAATGGATATACATAACTCTTTGAAATTCACAAAAGTGTCTAGGTCTGTAGGTTTGCAATGGTCTTTTCCCATTCATTGTTTTGTATATTTATTCCAAGGATTCTCATTCCAAGAGACTTCCACCATGTTCATGTGTAAAGATATCACATATGAGCAAGTCAAAAGTCTTCTTGGTGAAAATTGGGGTTTGATGGAAGGAATTGCAAAAGGTGATAAATATCTCTGTAAAATAGTTGGAACAGGTATAGCATTTCGATATTTGAAACAACGTACTTCATTATACATCAGATTCTAAAATGATCGTTGGATGTGCAAACTTGGCAAATGGATACCATTTCAAAGTTTAGAGGGATCTTTGCATTCATTTGAAATAAAGCTTAGATTGCCCAACAATGAAACATAAACTATTTTAGTGAATAATCATTGGACCTTGGCTAATCTGAGAGAACACTTGATGATTATGGGGTTTGAAGAACTAACTCAATCCATCTTCAAAATTCAAGGACATAAGGTGAGAAATGTTTCATGTTTTTGTTAAAGTAATCTTTTCGTTATTGTTTATTTTACTTTAATGACTTCAATTTCTTGCAAATTGATTACAGGTGGGCAAAAGAATGGAATACAAAATGAAAGTCCGTGTAGATTGGAGCAAAGATGGAGCAGAGCTCTCATTGTCATAGTTCTTTTGCAACCTGATAATGTCACTTCTTGGGTCCTAGTCATTGTATCTCATGGTTTTTGCACTTTCAAGAACCTTGTAAAAAGTAGGACAATTGATTCATGTTAGATATTGTATATACCTTATTCTCTGCAATGGTAATTTCAAAACTTTTGGAATGTCAAAAATTTTGTTCACTACTTTGAAATGTGGTTGATCATGTTTTTTTTTTGTGCATTATTTTGTCATCAGAAACTCATTTTTTTGAAATTTCACTTCTTTATTCTATACTTTTAAAAGTGGGCCCAATCAATTTAAAAACTTGAAACTACTATAAAAATGGTTCTATGTGCTCATTTCTCACATTTGCACTCTCAAAGAGCTAGAAAGCACAAACTACAAGCCTCCAGAAATCTCGCGCGCAAGCAATGGCTGCTAGCACTTCCACTCCCATGAAATCTCCTCGAGATCTATTCATGGAGTTTTTGAATACTATAGACTACAATGGTCGTACGGATTTGTATGACCTAGTCTGTAGAGTCCATAATCTTGAAGGGACAATAGCCATGAATTTCGATGTGATCGATGAGATCACAGATTTTATGGAATTCTATATATTAAGATATGCCATAGATATTCCAGCATATGAGTGTAAATAGGTCCCCTTTGACCTGCTTTTTTACATTCATAAAGGAGATGAGGCATTTGCAAAGCGCTTAAAGCGTTTCATGGCTATTGCTGAGGCTTCAGGGCACCTATTAGATGACACAGTGCCCTTAATTAAACAATTAAATAAGAAAAGGAAAATGGGAAGAAAATATCTTTCCTACATAGCAACAACAATCTTTTTTGTCAATGAGGAGCCCGAACCTTCACCCATGGACCTACCCCATCTTGTTACTGGGGGTTTTGTAGATGACAAGAAGGAACCCAAGACATAAGCTCTCAACTTATTAGAAGAGAGTCAAAAAATATCTAGAGAATTTCCTCAAGGACTAGTGGACAAATTAAAGGAAGCCAGTACACAGAAGAGTCCACCCTCCAACTTAGACCCCGTGGAACCCACTCTACCAGAGGTAGAGATGGAAATGTTTTCAGTCGTACTTGTCGATGGAGAGGAATTTTTGTTCCTGCACGATATTGAGAAGGCATTCGGTCTACGCCTCGACGAATGCCTTAGTATTTTCTGCTCAACCTCGGATGTTCCCATGGACAACACTTTTGACATTATCAAAAAGGCAACAATTCCACTTGGTGATTCAGTTGCGGACACCATTGCATTTGTGTGTGAAGAGATTTTGATCCATGCCAACCAAGATGCCACTGAAGAAGATCTAGCCACAGCAAGGGAAAGAATTTTGGAGAAGAAGATTCCAACATCCCCTGTTGTGGAGCAAAGTGGCATGGCCCATTCATCAATTCCACTAAATGCAATGGGAAGAGGAGAGGATGAAGACAGGCTTCAAGATGTAAGTCTCTACTGACATTTATGGTTGTCTCATATTCATACAAGATGTATCTATTTAATTTTATGATTGTCTATGTGCAGGAAACAATTGAAGTGGATCAATTTGTAGCAAGGAGTGGTGGTGACTGTGTTTCCCGGGGCCATGGCTCTTCCTTGGCACAATACATTGGAAAATTGCCAAAGGAAGATTTTGTAATAATCCACAAGGACTTTTCCCCTCAAGGACACTTCATGACTTGGTGTATGAAGGCCTTGAGTAAAGTTTTGTGCCTATCTACAATAATGCAAGGGACCAATTGTATATTTCTAGTTAGGAAGTCCCTTGCCCTTACTACCCTAGGAGTTAACTTTAGAGGAAAAATATTAGGTCAAATAGGAATAGCTTTGGGTCTTGGATTGACAGACCCTCAATTAATATCCCAATTAGTTTTGACTTACCAATTGCCTCTATCTTTTTAGAGAAGAAAGAATGTAGTGGAGAGGCTCAAGGCCAAGAGCCAATTGTAAAAACTTTATAATACCAATGTTTTGTTTTTCCGATTTCTATGTGCATTGAATCTATTACATCTTTATGGTTTTGACAATATCATAACTTTTGCACAGTTTAGTCAGTCTTTTTCCATTATTTCTTGTAATTTGTGTTGCCCAAAATGCATGCAATGGCTTAGGAATGCAAAAAAGAGGCCTGTCATAGAAACGCAGGGATGGGCCCTGCAAAAATTTTGCAGGGCCCATCCCCGCGTTTTCTGTGGCAGGCCTTTTTTTTTCATTCCTAGGCCATCCTATGCACTAGGTTACCTGTATTGCAAGTCTATCTCCCTCAATTAGCACTTCACTTGGGGAAATGTGGAACACTCTTCTTATGTGCAATGATTAGAGAAAGTTAAGACTCCTCTGGGTGCACATAAGCATGCAGCAGTAAATAAGTACATGTATGCTTATAAACATTGCTTAGCTATTGGTCCGGGGGTTAGCATGCAGTGCACTCTAGCCAAGGCCAATCATATGCCCCAATGTGCATGGCATGTGTTTTCATGGCTTGGAAATGCCAAAAAAAGGCCTGCCACAGAAATGCGGGGATAGGCCCTGCAAAACTTTTGCAGGGCCCATCCCCGCGTTTCTGTGGCAGGCCTTTTTTTGGCATTTCTTGGCCATGAAATGCATTAAATAGCATTACCACTTACAACAAGTACAGAAAAAAGAATGATACAACTATGAAAAACACTTCAAAGAGGTACTGGAAAAACACACCTACAAACATAGGAGAAATAAACTTCAAAACATGTACACTAAGAGATAAACACTTGGGAGAGAAAATATGAGAAGACAAAGATTATATTCCTCATTTAGGATTTACAAAATATTCATCATATGGGATATACAAAAGGTTCTCCAAACAAGGGAGTACAAATTATGGTTAATGGTTATTCCCTCTAATTCTCCTAGCTAGCTGCAAATCTTTAGGTTGTATTGCCACTCTCTTTGCATGGATGGCACATAGGTTAGAGTCCTCCAACATTGATATAAGATACGCCTCTGTAGCTTCTTGGAGAGCTTCAATGGATATCCCTTGGATACTAAGTCCAGCGCAATAGCGTTGGATCTCTTCCTTCACAACTCTTGCAAATGACCTTCGTGGAATAAGAAGCTCCACAGACTTTTGATAGTGTCGAATCTCCGCAAAGGCTCTGGTTTGCTTTCTGTGCCTTGTGGTGCTCTTGCATTTGGGGGGATGTTGGGTTGTGGTCGTTGTGGTCTACAACGTGGTTGATAGTTCTTCTTTCTTCTTGGAGGATGCCTAGATGGTCTTGCCTCATCATTTACTTCCTCTGCCCAACCTTGCTCTCTTTCTTCATCGGTTGGTCTTTGTCCTTGTCCTGGGGGGAGTGTCTTGCCTCCTTGTGTTACTCGATGGTTCACGGGGATATCATCATTGTTCCATGGTGGCTCATTTATACTTTCTTCATCTGAGGAACTCAATAAATTTAATGTCTCAATCACAACTCGTCTATGTCCTCGTTGTTTGGGCCTTGCCTTGATTGGTGTCCTGATTGGGGGCTCCTCATCAGATGCGGAAGGGGAATAATTTATTTCTTGGGATACATCTCTCTCTGGTGAAGCTTCATCACCTCGCGATGCAATGCTACCGGCCTGTGTCCCTGCACTCGAGTTTTGTCTTGAAGAGTGGCTTGTGGTTCGACGCTTCTTGTGGGGTGTCATCCATGTTGGGCGTTGAGTACCTTGCACATGGCTAGGGTAGACGACATGATCCTTCCTAGCAGGCTGCTTTGTGCGTGCCTTTCTCTTAGGTTGTAAAGTGGTAAAATGAGGAAGGACACCTCTATTTATAGGCTTTCACTTAAGAATTGTTCTGTTCACATTTAAATGGATAAAAATTAGTTTTAAGACATTAAAAGTATATTAAAAAAAACAGTAGAATTTTATTTGAAGTGAAAGGGGCTATAAAAACCTTGCAAAGAATAATGAATTTTAAGAGTTTGGAAACTATTTCCAAGCAGAACCCTCGCGGACTCTTTGTGCACGCCATTGGGCATGATGTACAGGTCCTGACGATGACATCCACTTCTCTCTTGCAATATCATGTTGTAGCTTTCGTGTAATCTTTGCTATTCGTGACTCACATGCCTTTTCCATTACATATTTTCTAGCAAATGTCGCACGAAAAAACCAATTGAACATATCTTCTAAATAGTTTGATTGGAGTAGACCACCCCCATGACGAGTGTTTTTAAAGTAAACACCTCTAGCCGTGTAATGTGACTTCTCCATTGCTTGTGTACTAAAAATGTCCAGTGACCCATATTGATTCATAAAATATGCTCCATGTGCAAAAAGAATATGCTATGATCTGGTCAATAAGATATACACATAGTGTTTAAGACCAAATAAAAAAATGTAAGCAAAACTTACTATGTAATGTGTAATGTTGCTTTCTCCCCAAGATAAGATGAATGAATGTGTAAACTCCTTCAAAGTCACTTGGAATAATTCTCGTTGTGAAGCATTAGTGGAAACCAAACACATCAAATGTAACAATTGATCGAACGATGACCAAACCTTCTTTCGCTTGTTAATGAGATCAACCTGACTATCATTGTTTGTTGTAATTGAACAGAGGTCCTTCCAAAGCTCCCATTTTCCATCATCTTGACTATTCACATCTCTTCTAAAGAAACGTCGTGCCTTCTTCCCAGTCATTGAAACTTGTTGTAAAATCTCTTGAGACTCACCATACTTCTTAACAACTAAAGATACGTGGCCACCGTGACAACCTATAGAATTCAAAAGATCTTCTATTTTTTGGATTGCTATTGTAGACCTCTCTAGTGGTTTCATTGCAAATGCATATTCATCATGGAGCTTCAAAAGCCTATCAAAGATCCTCATGAATGCATGCAAAGTACAAAAGTGAACATTGACTAATGGAAATGGGATAATGGGGTTCCAATCATTGCTTATTTTATCACGAGTCGATTCCTGTAACATTGGACACCTCAAAAGTGATATCTCCCATTCCCTATGATTCGATGAGTTTGTTTCATCAATTTCTTTAGAGTCATCAACTCTCGTCAATGCCCTTGCATGTTTAGATTGTCCTCTTAGATCCTTTGTAACCTTGCTCCTTGTTTACAACCTAACATGCATTTTATACTCTTAAGGTCTCCACCCAAATGCGATTCTACCTCAAAACCACCTATATCATCTAAAAAAGCTTTTGCCCATGTATTTTAGAAGAGATTACTTCTGTAATCCACGGAGTCCTACTAAAAATCCATGAAATAACATTATTTGTTTCTTTGGGAACTTCTATAGCACCTAAACACTAGATATCTCTCTCTGATTGCACACTATAAGTCAAATGGTCCCTCCCTCCTAAAGTTTCATCACTCATTGCATGGTCCATAATTTCGTTCATTAGCGTCACACTCAACCTTTCTAGTCGCCGACCCTTTATGATTTGACACTCATCAAGATTCAGTATGAACTTTAGCTTAACATTACAGTCTGTACAAAAGAGAAAACATTATCTTAATATGACACTTGAATGCAATAAAACTTCAACACCAAATAAAATGTAGTAGGCGTACCTTTGATTGTTGAACTATAAAAGTGAACCATTGCTTGTTGAAGCTTCTGAAGATCCACAAATATATTGTTGAATTTAGTGTAAGTAAATCCTTGTGTAGATAGGATTTTTTATTGCTTCTTGGGAATGTTTGGATGATAAAGAGAGGCAAGCATAGTTTCTTCTATGAATAAATATTGTCCAATAGTACGAGTCACATCCTCATTTGAAGTTTTCTTTATTGATAGACACTTTATATGGGCATGGAAATATACTTTGAGAAATACCTTGTGATTGTAAGGCTTGCCTGGGAAGGGTGTACATTGCAGTATACCCATTTCTACTGATGTCCGCTTCGTCACATATTGCCTGCACATCTTGCACTATGATAAGATTTTTTAACTTCTTTGAAAACTCAGCTTCAACAACAACTCTAATACACTTTCCTATGCGTGAGTCTAAAGCAAAAGTGATTTCTTTGGTGTTTATACAGCTATTCATCAGCTTGATATGGTCTTGTGTTGTTGATGAAGCAGTTATGTCTTGAATAAACGACCTACACAATGAAATATTCCATTACAAATCTTCATTAAAACATATAAAAGTAAAACAAACACTCACCTTGTTGCATATATATGTCGTTTGCGTGCTCCACCACCTTTTGAAAGAGATTCAAAGGATGACAATGCTCTTTTCCTATGTCCCATACCAAGTGGAGTCTCTTTCAGCTGCTGGAGATTGGTAGTTAACTTTGAAATTGTGCTTTGTTTTGCTTCAATATCCTGTTCCAAATCTGCAAGTTGTTTTTGTAAAGATATGATTGTGCTTTCTAAAGTGACCACCCTCATATGATGGATGTGATATTGTTGGAACCAATACTTAGGAGTAGCAAGTGAATGTGTAGATAATCGCTTGCAGTAACCTAATAGTCCAGCTTCACCCGCACCAATGAACTAAAGTAAAGTTGAGAGGTTATGGAATGTTGGATGGTAAGAAGATATTGGATCAACAGGATATAGTGAACCATGAGCCCAAAGATCAATACTTTTTTCTCCAGCTGCACGACGTTCATTTTGAGAATTGGCATCATTGTTGCATCGTGTATTTGGAGCAAACTCTGTAGGCACACGAACATGGATACTTGTTGATGCAGGAGCATGAGGACGTTCTACTGTGAAGTGTGTGATACATGCCAACACCATCTTTGCTAATGACCAACAATATCAAAAACAAAGATGAAAAACCGGTTGGAAGGGAGTCTTAAGCATATGTTTTGCTCAAAAAATGTGTTTTCTTGTATGTGTATGGGTTAAAGTGTATTTTTCTACTGAGTATGGCTGAAAATGATGAAATTTGAAAAAAGTAATTTTTTGGGGGAAGCATAGTCACGGATTTGATGATGTGGCACTTACTTTTGGAGGGAGTTTGAAAATTATACTTTTGCTAAAAGAAACTTCAGAAAATGGGCCCAAAAAAGTGACCTTCTGACATATATATTAAAAAATAGGATCTTTTGAGTTAATATACATTGAAAATGAGACCTTTTAAAAAAATTCATTTTTTTATTCAAATACATGTACGAGTTTGATGACATGGAAAGTAGATTCTCTTTCTCTCTCTCTAGAATAAGAAAGAGAGAGGCCTATTGAAGCCTAAAAAAAAGCCTACTCCAGCCTACTAAAAAGTGCCCTATTAAATGCACTTTGTCCCCTTAAACAAGAACAGAATTAAGCTCAATCCCTAAAAATTAGGGATCCTTACAAGGCCCATGAAGGGTTCATTTTTTCCCCTAATGTGTTGGAGCATATAATAGTTTTCCTTGTAGGCACAGGCTCGAGTGAAGAGAAGAAACTGTGCTGTGAGGTAATATGTTGGGTCATCCCACTGTTAAAGTACCAAACATCTAAGTCTACTATAGACATACATTGCTCATGAGAAGATGGGTCAAAACTACAAACAATATTAAATGCCCATTCTTCTTCCTGGAAAAGATTAGCAAACTCTGTTTTTGGTGTAGGGGCCTCCGCAACAGCCATTCCAACCTCTTTCTTCTTTGCCTCTTTAGCAGCCAGTTTTGGAGAGTTCTTTATGATATGATCATTTCCTTTATAGTACTTACAAAACAATTTCTTCTTTTCTGATTTATTATCATCTTTGTCTTCCCTCTTGATTGTGCAGAATTAGTAGATTTCTGCTTACTAGTTGAAGAGCTCTATTTTCCTTTGCCATTCTGATTAGCCATGAAAGCTTAATCTACAACACGCATAATGGACCTGTTCTGCCTCGACTGATCTTCTTGCAACAGAACAGAGGCTAACTCCTCAAATGACAAGGAATTTGGATTGTCTTTCATCATCAACTGAAGAGTAGAAGCAAAACTTTGATATGAATCAAGAAGAGCATTCAAAACGGTCTGCACAAGTGAGCTATCTGGTATAACCTCATCAGCAGAAATCAACTATTCCTTCAAGTCTTTGATCTTTGTTAGAAAATTGTCCATAGAATCAACTTCATTCATGTGCTCACTCTCCAACTGTTTTCGGAGGTAAGCAACACGAGCCTCATTCCTAGCTTGGTACAATGTGGTAAGTGTATCCCAAGCATCCTTGGCTGTTTTGCAAGAGCGAATGTGAGGAATAATGGCACATTTGATAGACAAGGCTATCAATGCATGTGCTTGGGCATCTCTGCCATCCCAACAAATATCTCTGCAGTAGGTGTAGTAGAAACCGCAACACGAACACGAATATGCAGAATATCATCATCTTTGACACCTTTTGCATCAGCTTTAGTACCTGCAGTTGTAACAGTTGCAGGTGTGGTAGGATGTTTTTCAACACCCTACACAATGTTCCACATTCCTTTTGCAACCAATACATGTCGCATCATATAAGCCCACAACGGGTAGTTGATACCATCCAACTTATCCTCAACAACCAACATACGAAATACATCATTGCTTTTAGCCATGGCCAGTGAATAAAATAACTTGATGCAGAAAATTGATTGTATCTCAAAAAGTTGAATGGAACTGCCTAGATGAGTTCTACTAAACCTGTAGTAGACTTTGAGATGCTTATACTGGTGAACCAAAACAGGTATATACCTTTGGCACAAAAAGATGAAATAGCCTACACAAGTGCTACAATAGTGCGCTCGGAGGCCAAAACGAGATCAGATCGTGATTTCGGCACCACAGAGCAAAGCGGTTTTGATCTCTGAAACAATCTGAGTATGCTCACCAAATTTTGTGTGAATGAGAGACTGCAACCAGAGAGGTGTAGATGACGCCCTAGATGAAGCGACAACCTGCTCTGATACCGTTGTTGGAGTTCGACATCTATGCAAGCACGCGAACAACACAAGCAAGAAGAAGAACCTTGGAGCACAATACAGAATACTCAATGTATTACTAGAGAATATACAAAGATAAGTAGCCCATTACGGCAATAGGCATATATACAAGCCGGGCAAAAAAAACCTCCTAAAGAGGGAAAAAAGTGTCCCAACGGTCCTAGAGCATTCAGAGACATCACTACCTAAATATATCAACATCCTTAGTCTCCCCTTCCATGTTGCACTTTCTCCATGTGATGTAGAAGCTTTTGGACCTGACATTTGAGTGCTTATTTGATGAGATTCTTCTTGGAGAGCACCTCTATCATCTTCGCAATCTTCTTCAAGAATCTTCTATTTCCCTTTGTCTCCAAACCATGGTCTTTGCTCATCAAATACCACATCTCGTGAGACTCGTAGCTCCTTTGTCACCAGATTGTAGCACCTATATCCCTTTTGCTCCGATGAATATCCACTAAAAATACATTTTTTTGACTTTGCCTCAATCTTTATCCTTAGTTCTTGAGGGATGTGAACATAACACACACATTCAAAAACTTTGAGATGTGTAGGGTCAGGTTTCTTACTAGAAAAAACCTCCTCGGGAGTTAGATTATGCACTCCAGTCGTTGTGCACTTGTTCATCAAATAAAGAGCTGTACTAGTTGCTTCAGTCAAATAGTTTAGTGGCACCTTCATCTCATTGAGCATGCATCTTGCAACTTCTGTGATATGTCTATTTTTTCTTTCAGCAATTCCATTTTCTTGAGGCAATTAAGTACATGTAAATTATTGCTTGATGCCATTTTAATAAAGAAAATCTGAAAATTCTTTGGAGAAATATTTTCCTCCTCCATCAGACCTCAAGGTCTTTATGTAGCATCCTGTTTCCTTTTCTACCTATGCTTTAAATCTCTTGAACATGGAGAACATATCTGATTTTTGTTTTATGCATAACATCCAAAAATATCTATTACTAGCCATCGATGGTTGCTATGATGGTCCCCATACATCTGTGTGTATCAATTCAAGGACATTCGTGCCACATAGTTGCTCTTCTTGAATGGTTGTCGAGTTTGCTTTCCTAGTTGGCATGCTTCACAAAACTCATGTAGTTCAACATCATTGAATCTTGGAAGACCTCTTACCACTTCATGGTTGCTCATGTCCTTGAGCTTGGGACTGTTGATATGTCCAAACCTTTTGTGCCACAAATTGATTTCAACAATCCTCTTATTTCCAAACTAAATATACATCACCTTTCCATGTGGTTGTTGAATATCCAAAGTGAACATCGTACCTTCTTTCCTTCCTTGAGCAATGACCTTGAATCCTTCTTTTGGATTCGTTATAAGGCAACCTTTTTCATTGAAGATAACATGATATCCTTTCTCTAGCATTTGTCTTATTGAAATCAAATTCTTTTGCAATAATAGGAACATGAAGAACATCAGTCAATACCCCCTTGTCTCTGAGCTCGATATCTCCAACATGCTCAATTGTGTGTTGAGTTTCATCACCGGTCTCCACACATCCCTTTCCACTTGGAGCTTGTAGCTTTGTGAATAAATCTCCTTGGCATGTCATATGGTTGCTGCAACCTGAATCTATAAACCATTTTTTATCATTACTTCTTGGGCTCTTGTACTCATGCTTCATGGCAAGCATGGTTTGCTTGTCTCCTTCACTTGATGTACTCGTATAATTATTTTGGCTCCTTTGGTTGCCTCCATTCCGCCTTCCATTCTTTTGCCAACAATCATTTGCATAATGTCCTAGTTTACCATAATGATAACATATACCTTTATGAGGATTGTATGAACCTCGATCTCTTCCTCTATTTCTTCCTCGACCTCTTCCATGTGTGTTGTCATTTGAGTTGTCCTTGTTGTGCCTCGAGTTGTGTTGGCTGGAATTTATGTTATTGTAGCTTCTTCCTCTTCCTCTCGAGCCTCCTCTTGAGTTCCTTCCTCTAGCTTGACCTACATATAACATTTGACTATGGCTTTCCTTACCTTTGCTGCCTTCTCCTTCTTGAGCAACCTCTTTAGCCACAAGGTTTGGCATAATCTCGTAGAATGTTGGTAGAGGGTCTCTATAAAGAATGTTTGTGATGAGGGGCTTCCACTTCTCTTAAATCCTCAATCCATTGAGGAATATTTGGAGGATGTCTTCCTCTTCTATCTTGCATCCAACTGATGCTACCTGATCTTGAAGCTCCTTGATCTTCAATGTATACTCACTAATGCTTTGTTTTGAGCTTTTCTTCATGTTGTTGAGCTCGTTCTTGAGTTGCATCCTCCGAGACCTTTTTGAGCTAGCATACACCTTCTCCAATGCTTTCCAAACGTCCTTGTCTGTTTGTAAGCTTTGCACATGACCAATCACAGTCTTAGAAATAACTTGTAAGATGAAGAACATCCCCCTTCGATTCCTCTCTTCCCAATCAGCAAATTGTCTCCTTTGTGCTGAAGTAATGTTCGGACGTTGAAGGTCCACTGGTTGTGGATAATCTCCAGTAATTGTACTCCATAAACCTTTATCTTTAAGGTAAGTTTTCATTCTATACCTCCAAGACTGAAAATTATCTTTGTCTAACTTCTCAACTTGTTGCCCTAAATCAGCCATTGAAAACTTCCAAGATTGAAGTTTACCTCAAATATGTTGTGGATCTCTTTCTTAACTTTACAAAGCTCCCCCTTAAATTGTAGCTTCTCCTTAAATACTTTTCCTCTTCAAGCTCCAATGCTTTGATACCAATTGCTGGAGAATTCCTCTCTTATTCGTAGTGTAAAGTGTAGAAGACCTTCTCAGGATCAAGACTTTTATCAATAACTGAAGATTCGAATGAAAACTGGTACCAAGTAAAAAAAACGCAATGAACTTGAAACTTTGGTCACTCAAGCTAGACACTTATGACTTTCAAATGAGCTATCAAACACTCACTTTGGAGTATTTTTGGTTTGGAAAGTCTTTGCCTCAAAATAGGGTGGTTGTTCACTCAGTTAGGCTAAAAATTGGACTTCACTAAAAATTGAATAACTCATAGAGCATATAGAATTTGATAAAACTCTTCTACATAGAGGAACTACTCGGGATAATATTCCCAAGGAATGTTTAAACTCTAAAAATGGATACATACAATGAGTGGTATGAATCCACAAGTAGGCTACCTAGAAATTGGTATGCAGCTGAATGAACTACCTACAAGGGGATTTCCATGCCTTCGTCCTTTATTCTTGAGTGTCCTCCCTTGCCTCTTTTATAGCTAAGTGTCCAAAAACTCTCATGATGAGTTTGAGAGCTCTTCTCCATAACTCTTCCACTACTTTGAGTGGCCACTCCTCTTACAGTTCAACTTTTTTTGGATTTGATTGTCTTTTGATTGATTCTCTTTTGACCTCCACTACTTGCTGACGTAAATGCTTCCATTTTTCATTTTTTTATTTTCCTTCCATTTGAAGAAAATCCTTTTTGAAGAAATATGTACGACCTTGTTTCTTTATTTTTTAACAATTTTTAGGTTGAAGAAGACACTTTATGGCCTAACGCAAGCTCCAAAGGCTTGGAACCAAAGATTGGTGGACTATTTGATCAAATGTGGTTACAATCAATGCAAGGCTGATCCATATCTCTTCATCAAACAAAGAGAAGAGATTGTAGTATATATGTGTGTGTATGTAGATGATCTTATCATTATAGGTAATGATACAAAGGGCATTGAGGAGATCAAGGCAAAGCTTGGAAAGGAGTTAAGGATCTCTGATCTTGGATATCTTAGGTATTTTCTTGGCATTGAATTTAAATACAAAGAAGAAGGTATTATGCTCATACAAAATATCTAGAACTACTTGAGAGGTTTGGGATGCTAATTGCAAGCCTATTTCAAATCCCATGGAAGTTAATGTAAAGCAAAGCTCCATTGATGTAGAGCCATTAGAGCATGTAACTTTGTATCGATCTATTGTAGGCTCGTTCAATTACCACAATAACTATGCCTAACATACCATATGGAGTTGGAGTGTTATCATAATTTATGCATAGTCCAAGGACTACACACTTGCAAGCTGCAAGAAGAATGTTATGGTATCTCAAGGCCACTATAAATGAAGGACTTTTCTACTCATTTGATGATGATATGCAGGTCAAAGCTTACTCGGATGTGGATTGGGCCGGCTCAAAGGAAGATAGAAGGAGTACAAGTGATTACATAGTCATGCTAGGTAGCAAGATCATCTCATGGATTTCAAAGAAGTAGCCCACAGTGGCATTATCTTCCACCGAGGCTCGGTATAGAGCTTTGGATCAAGTTACATGTGAGTTAATGTGGATTAAGAAGTTATTTATGGAGCTTAATTTGCAGGTTGACACATATCCAACTTTTTGTGAGAATAAGAGTAGCATTCGTCTAGCATCAAATCTTGTCTATCGAAGGAAGTTTTAGTACATTATATTGGTACCAAGGACCAAGTTGCCAACATGTTTACAAAGGCTTTAGATGGAATGAAGATTTCAAAATTCAAGAAATGCATCAAAATGAAGGATCTTGGATGAGGATGAAGAGTTGAAGCTTGAGGGGGAGTGTTAAAAGTCAAGCTTCAAGCTACAAATTCATGGGAAATCATTAAATGACATGTGAAGCAATTAAAGGAAGCCAAAAGCCATGAGATTCCATCAAGCAAAGTCACTCAACCACTCCCCAATTCATCTCAACTAAGTCCTCCCCTTCTTTTGGGGCAATCTTCTTGGAATTTTAGCTCATGTAAAGTGAGCACTAAATGCTGGAGTTTTGATAAGCAAGACCCTTACTTAAGCTAGCCCCTTGGTTGCTTGTTTGTTTTCTTTTAGTAGGCATATCTATGTGTGTGCACAGGCAATGTTGCAACTCTCTACCCATGAGTTGTTAGAATTGGTTCTCACTCCTTATATATTCTTTTGATGTAATTCTTGTCTCAATAGATAGCTATTAGAGTCTATCTTATGCTCGTCGATTCTCTAGAGTATTCTCAAAATATTATGGGAGCAATATTCATTTTAGTGAAGTTGGGTGATTGATATCTCTCTCTGTGTAGGCTCTATTGGAAATATTTTGCTCTATGTTGGAAGGGTTAGTTCTCCTTTATATTTATCCATTTGTTATGATTTTAGTGTCATTGGGTAGCTATTAGAGTGATCTAATGTTGACCCAATTTTGAGACTCATTCTCGCTATATTCTGTGAGAAAAGCTTGCTGGAGTGAAGTGAGGTCTCTATTTGACTAGCAACTATGAACATTCAACTAGCTCATGTTGTGGACATTGTTTCACATTGTGTAAGCATCCATTTGGAGTGAAATCTTGTTGTTAGAAAGCTCTTTGTGTCTACTACTAGAGCTCATAAGAAGCTAACTGGATTTTGCTACATATGCTCTGAGAAAGAACATTTTTGGTATGCAAAGGTCAAAGAAGGGTACTTGTGGAGGTCATTCACACTTCGTCATTGCATAGGGGTTGAGATACTTCCCCCATAATTTTCTAGGGTTTAGGTTAGGTTTCAATGGGACAAAACTAGGGTTTCAAGGGTTAGAAGTTAATTTTTCATAAATCAAAGTTAGGGTTTTGGGGTTTCTAAGGGTTTAATGATATTTAAACAAATAAATATAGAACTTTGATGTACAAATGAAATGTTTTCATTCCTAAATCAGTCCAATAAATCAAGCATTTAAATAATTTATGACTCTTTTTATCAATCCACAGTCCCAACATTACTTCATAGCCAGAAAAGCATTGAAATAAATTTGAAAAAAATTCTTGATGTACACTCCATGAGGGATTTCAATCTTGACAATGTTTGTGCATATATATGTGTGTATGTGTGTGTATATGTATCTATGTACATATGTAAATTTGTATATGCACGCATGTTCATGTGCATGTGTAAGTTTATATGCATATGTATGTGTATGTGCATGTGCATGTGTACGTGTGTGTATATGTTTTTATGTGCATGTATATGTGTAAGTATATATGTATATGTATGTATGTGCATGTATATGTGTATACGTATGTATGTGTGTGTATGTGCATATGTATGTGTAAGTATGTGCATGTATATTTGTATGTGTGTGTGTGTATATATGTACATATGTGCATCTGTATATGTATATGTATAAACATATGAAAGTGTATGTTTATGCATGTGTATATGTATGAAACAAGCATGTGCATGCATTTCCATTTGCATCCATGTATATGTGCATGCATATGAATGTGCATATACATGTATTTAAGTATGTGTTAATGTGTGTATGTGTATATGTATATGCAATAATGCATGCATGCAAGTCCTTTTATGTGTTTGTAGAAATGTTTGTGCATATGCATATGTGTATGTTTGTGTATATGTGTATGTGTGTGTATGTGTAAGTGTATGTGCAGATGTATGTGTGTATATGTGTGTGTGTGTATGTGCATGTGTATATGTGTGAACGTGCATCTTCATGTATAAGTGTACATGTGCATATGAATAAGTGTGAGTATGTTAATTAATGAAGAAAACAATTAAAATGCTATACAAAGAATTGAAATTGTACTTACAATATTTATTCATATTTTTTGCTTGGTTAATTTCTTGAATAAGCTGTAATAAGGAGAGAGAAAGAGAGAAAGAGAGAGAGAGAGAGAGAGATCAAAAGAGAAAGCTAAAGAGAGATAATTCAAAGAGAAAGAGGTAGAAAGGAGAGAAAGAGAGAGTCAATAAGATAGAGAATAGAAAAAAGAACAATTTAGCAAGCGATTGTTTCAGCTCGTAAGCGCACCGCAATTGTGAACGTTGGAGAGCTCTACAATCAGATGCATGTAGATGCCCATTTAAGAGCCTCCAATGTTTTTATTTTTTTGGTAAAAAAACCATCCTATAGTCGGTGCAAGACCATCGTATATGCATGTTCAAAATGTATCACATAAGCGATGTTTTTTAAGGTTATTTATGCGATGCAAAAAGTGTTGCTTATGTGATGTTTTTTTATTTCATCACTTTAGCAATGCTTAGTGCTATTGTCGCAATGCACATCACTTTACACATTGAAACAGACATCAAAGGTTTCATCGTTTAATCAAGGCTATGTGCTTTGTGCTCGTTGCGATGCTTGATGCAATTATATAGTGACAAAATTGTATCGCATTAACCATTTCTATGCTCATGTATTCCTTGTAGTGAATAGGCATGAACTTACTCTCAAGTGAAGCATTATTTGAGTAAAAAAATTCAAATAATGCAACACATTGATGTTGGATACCACAATAGTATCTTGTGGTTGCATGATGTTTAGATTTACTCTATGAATCTTTTTGAGAATCAAGTTTATTTCTCTTAAAGATAGAATAAAATAAATGTTTCAATACCTTGTTGAAATAGATAATTAAGAAGTTAAAGTCTTGGGTCATCAGGTATTTGACTCATAACAAGTTTATATCTTAGAATTTGAATTTGAATTAGTTATTTCCTTCCGCTTTCCAAATCTTTTGAAATTGACTCAGATATGGTACCTGATTCCTTTCACAAAAGTCGAGGGTTAGCAGATTGGAACTAGATAACTAAATTAAACATCCTAGATAGATGTTTTGTATAAGAACTTACTCAATATAGAAAAATGGCAAGTCCATGATTGACTTATTCATTTGGGTTTGCTTCCAGTTACTATCATAACTCTCATGAAGTTCTAGAGTTTAGTACACTCTAGAACAATGAAGTTAGGAATTGCTCATAAGATTGACAATTACCAAGAACTTTCAGCTAAAGTCTTTGAGAAAAGTGTCCCAATTTGGAACATTTTCATTTTGAATTTGACTTGGTCAAGATGTAGTAAGGTTGATCCAAAGTGAATGGAAAACTTTCTCTTGTAGTTTAGATAGGATTTTCAAGTCTATTAAGATAGAGTAGTCCTCTTTTCGAGTGAAGAAATCAAGTAATTTTTGGATACAAGTAAACCATTATACAAACATCCAAGTTAGATGTTTGGATCAATCAAAATTCAAGTTTTCGAAATCAAATGCATATGAATCAAGACTTCTCAAATTCTTGCGAGGAATAAGAATCCCACCTTAATTACAAATTCCATGCACTAGTTATGCCTAGAAATGGAGTAGTAATGGGAATCCATTTGTTGGTATTCTAAGGTTTGAATACCATATGTTGGAACTGGTAGTGGGCCACAATAACAATAAATCACAGGTTTACAAAGTCTTCCAATAGATGAACCTTTACACACACCTTAAGACTCAAAAATAGATGAGTGAGAGATAGAAAGAGAATATACAAGATTTCAAGTGTAACGGTAAGCTATAAGGTTCACCTACACTATCGATATTCTAATGTCAAATTACAATGTGTGAATATGATACAAACTGACAATATCTATATCTAGGTAGAAATAGGAACTAGATACAAGAGATTGTATGCCTAAGAGGTATGAAGAGTGTGTGTGTGAGAATATGGAGAATACAAACAGTTTATAATTGTTTTACAACAAACCATTCTGATCAAACTAAATCAGAAACGAGTGACCTAGCAAGTAAGAACGGAAATAGACTTGCTACTCACAGTAAATCAACAATTGATGTTGATGGTAAGCTGGTTAAATATCCTCTAGATAATCACCAAGATGTAGATCACAAACTCCTCGAATAGTGTGAGAATTCCTCCTCAAAGATGGAGCACCTCCTAGTTGATCACCTCCTCAAGAGTGTGTGAACACTCTCCCTTCAAGAAGACCTCCTCCTTGCATTGAGCACTTAAGCTCCTTGAGATGATCCTTGAGTGATATAACATAATGACTATGCTCTTCTTATATAGTAGTTGGCTACTCTTGAAAAGCACAACGTAAAACAAAAGCAATCATATGTATGTGATTGCTACGGAGCCACAATGTGAAAAAACAAATTCTGAAAAGCTTCACAAAAAATTGGAGATTGTCGCTTTTCGTTGTTGAAAAAAAAACTTCAAAATTCTATCAGCTTCGTGTAGAGTGTCCCTCGGGATTCGAACCCGGGTGGGTCATTTGAAAACCTTCTATTACAACCAATACACCGAGCGCGATCTGTTAGAGAATCTTCTAAACACGTTATTCATATGACATGTATATTGGGAATTGTGGACATTGTTTCCAACAATCCTCCCTTGAATGTCACAATGGTACAAGGTTCAATAACTTGCAAAACTTCTAATGTCTGCAAATATCTTTTAACTGATTTCCACTAAATCTTATGCCTAGTATGTATGAATTTGGATAATTGAGAAGCTGCAAATTGAATGTCTTGTTGTGTATCACATAAATATATCAAGCAACCAACTACTCAAAAATATGATGTAGCATCAAATGGTTTTGAATCTGCTACTGACTATAATAACACATTGACATGCATAGGTGTCTGCATAGGCTTATAATATATCATCTCAAACCTTTCCAATAATTTCTCAATGTATTTCTATTGTGTCATGTAGATACACTCATATCTATATTCAATCGTGGGACTTGTGACAATCACATCACTTTGTAGTGCATCTTGAACACTAGCTAGTTCCTTTTGAACTGAAGTAAGAGCTAAAACATTATGAATCTAAAACTTTTTTGCATAATTTACGAGATCTCCTTCTTGTCTCTTGGTTTGACTTTTGGTTCTTCCAGTGTATTCTTGTATACCACTATCCTTCCAAGTTTGATATAACAACTTTGGTGTATTCCTAAAAAGTGGTGGTATCTCTTCTGGTTCTTTGATATCTCTTTCTTCTAGAACTCTAGAACCTTCCCCAACTTCATAAGTCGAAACTTGAAGAGGTACTGGTATCTCTTAGGTTTTGAGTAGGTTCATCACCACCCTTGTATGGCTGAATGTAACTATCTGAATTCCTTCTTAAAAATGCATACTCATCTGCCTTTATGAAATCTGGAATCTCTTCCTTCTTATAATAAATCTGACTTTCTGCAATATATGCATTGCATGAGACTAGGATATCACCTGTATCTAGAACATAGAATCTGTATCCTTTGCTTTTAATTGCATAACCAGTAAAGACCACTTTAATGGCTTTTACATCAAGCTTACCATGATCCTTCTTCTCAATGTGAACATAAGCTGGGGAACCGAAAACTTTGAAGTAACTCACATTGGGCTTCTTCCCATAATAAGCTTCATAAGGTGTAATGACCTTCAAAGATTTTGTGGAGGACCTATTCAGAATGTGATTAGATGTATGTACTTCATCAAACCAAAACTTGGGAGAAAGCCTTTTGGATGACATCATACTATGCATCATCTCAACGAGTATCCTATTATTTCTCTCTATAACACCATTTTGTTCTCGAGTGTAAGCAATAGTGAGTTGATGAGAGATACCTTTGTCTTCCAAAAAGGACTTAAAGTCTTTTGACATGTACTCTCCTCCTCTATCACTTCTCAAAATCTGGATCTTTGATAGACTTTCATTTTCAACCATAGCTAAGAACTTCTTGAAAGTAGGAAAAACCTTTGAATTCACTTTAAGACCGTAAATCCATGAATATCTTGAGAAATCATCTATGAACATAACAAAGTACCTATAACCTTGAATAGAATCTTTTCTCATCGGACCATTCACATTTGAATGTATGATTTGCAACTTCCTTGTGGCTCTAATAAATCCATGTTTCTTGAAAGATAGTTTGTGAAGCTTTCCTTCAAGACATCCTTCACATGACTCTGCATCATCTGGTAAAGCAAAAATAGGTTAACTCTCCACCATACCTTGATCTTTGATATGTTTGAGAGCTGTGTAATTGATATAACAAATCTAGGATGCCATAGCTTCATGTTCTCCCTAGGTGTAGTAAACCTACCAACATTAGCATGAATTATTTTGGATAACACAAACATGCCTCTTCTATTTTGATTTTGAAGTAGACAATGCTCCTCATTAGCTGAAAGGATCTGACATGAATCTTTCTCAAAAACTACTTTGTAACCATCTGACAAGAAAGTAGAGATAGAGAGCAAATTCTTGTTTATTTTTGGAACACAAAGAACATTGGAAATTGTGGAATTTCCACTTTCTCTGGACTTAAGGTTCACTTTTCCAACACCAATAGCATCTAAATCATGACCATCTTCAATGGTCACTCTTCTACCTACAGAGTTTGAAAGGGAAGAAAATACCTATCTACAACCTGTCATATGCTTAGTAGCTCCAGAATAAAAAATCCAAGGATTATCTGAGATTGCATTTAACGCTACTTGATCAAATGCTATCTCTTCAATAGTAACACATGCATCTAATTCTACCTTTGACGATTTAGGTTTTGGATCATCTTCAGTACTATTATCTAATGATTTCTTCTCATTGAAAATCCTTCCTCTACATTCTGCTATGAAATGAACTAACTTCTCATAGTAATGGCATACTACTTTCTTTGAATCAGATGTAGTTGAAGATTTTCCTTTGGGTGTAGAGGAAGCATTGGGGATTGTTGAATCTTCTGCTCCTTCTTTGTCTCCTTCTTCTTCTTTCCCTTTGATGATGATAACATAACTTCATCATTCTCTTCCATACCCTTTTGTTGATCTTCATCTTGAAGTAATAGGAACTATAACTCTTCAAATGAAATTTCTCTATCTCTTGTAGAGAGAGATAAGAAGTAACAAAAGCAAAGTATGTAGCTCGAAGTGAGTTTAGAAGTGTGTTTACCATCTCTTCATCTGAAATACTTACTCCTATATTGAGTAACTGATCTCGTAGATCTTTAAGCTTCAAAATATGTGATTGAACCGATTCACCAACTTTTATCCTTGTGTTGGCTAGTTGTCTCCTTAGATGAACTTTCATAGCAGGGTTTCTGCTCTAATAGAGATTCTCTAACTCCAACCAAGCTTGACCAGAGGTTTTGCAATTCCTCATTTGGGGTATAATATGTCTCTTGACTCTCGTAGCAATATATGAAAGTGCTAAAGCATCCCTTTAATCCCATCTAGATTGCTCTTCTATAGGAAGTAATCTGGTAGTAGTACAAACTCCTAATGATGAAAGAGTTTCTTCTTCTTCACTAACCTACTGTTGAGCAAAAATAGAAACAACTGGTCTTATAGAAGATGAAACAACATCTTCTTTGACTCGTCTTGGTCTTGGATAAGTGCCATTGAAAATATTCCAAAAGTCATTTGATACTAAGAGATTCATCATCATAAAACTCCATATTGGATAATTACACATGCACTCAAGCTTATCTTCATTCTCAAGTCTATAATCACTCATCTTGTTAAGGGTGTATGTCAACTGTGTTGTGATACCAAATGTTGGTATTCTAAGTCTGAATACCATATGTTGGAGTGGTAGTGGGCCACAATAACAATAAATCACAGGTTTATAGGATCTTCCAACACATGAACCTTAACATACACACCTTATGACTCAAAAATAGATGAGTGAGAGATAGAGAGAGAATAGACAAGATTTCAAGTGTAACGGTAAGCTATGAGGCTCACCTACACTATCTATATTCTAATGTCAAATTACGATGTGTGAATGTGATACAAACTAACAATATCTATATCTAGGCAGAAATAGGAACTAGATACAAGAGATTGTGTGCCTAAGAGGTATGCAGAGTGTGTGAGAATATGGAGAATACAAACAATTTATAACTATTTTACAACAAACCCAAATTCTGATCAAAATAAATCAGAAACGAGTGATCTAGCAAGTAAGAACAGAAATAGACTTGCTACTCACAATAAATCAGTAACTGACATTGATGGTAAGCTAGAAAAATATCCTCTAGATAATCACCAAGATGTAGACCATAACTCCTCCAAGAGTGTGAGAGCTGCTCGTCCATGATGGAGCACATCCTAGTTGATCACCTCCTCAAGAGTGTGTGAACTCTCTCTTCAAGAATACCTCCTCCTTGCGTTGAGCACTTAAGTTCCTTGAGATTATCTTTGAGTGATATAACATAATGACTATGCTCTTCTTATATAGTAGTTGGCTACTCTTGAAAAGCACAACGTAAAACAAAAGCAATCATACGTATGTAATCCCTACCGGAGCCGCAATGTGAAGAAAACAACACATGGTTGCGACTTTTCATTGTGGAAAAAAACTCAAAAATTCTATCAACTTTGCATAGAGCATCTATCGAGATTCAAACCCGCGTGGGCCATTTGAAAACCTTCTCTTATAACCAATACGCCAAGCGCGATCTATTAGAGAATCTTCTAAAAACGTTATTCATATGACATGTATACTGGGAATTGTGGACATTGTTTCCGACACCATCCAATTCATATGTTTGTGCCTAGACTGCACATCGAGAAACAATGAAGTGGCTGGGGATATTTTTAGATCCACCCTTATAATTCATCACTACTTTGTACTTTGACCAATTTATAAAACTACAAACAAAATCTCGATGTTTTTTATCTTCAAATCCAATCTATTGACTCATGTATAACTCTTCTTGAATTTCACCATTGAGAAAAGCATTTTTTATGTCAAGTTGGTACAATGCCCATCTCCTTGCTGCACTCATTGCAATCAAGGCTCTAATTGTTCCCATCTTTGCAACCATACATCGTTCAAAAGTACTAGGAGCATTTCTTAATCCAAACCACATAACTGTACAAGCAAAAACACCCTAGTTGGTAATGAAAGCTGTTTTGGGTATGTCTTGTTCAGCCATTCGAACTTGATTATACCCACTGTAACCATCCAAAAAGGAGTACATTTCATGTCCTGCTACTCTGTCTAGCATTGTATCAAGGAATGGAAGAGGAAACGGATCAGGCACTGTGGCTGCATTCAGTTTCCGGTAATCCACACATATTCGAAGTTGCTTATTTTTCTTGGGAACAATAACAATTGGAGATATCCACTCAGCATGTTCTACTGGAACGATGAATCCGACTTGTAATAACCTATCAAGCTCTGCCTTTACCTATGCTGCATAGTTAGGATTCATCCTGTAGCTGGGTTGTTTAATTGGTTTTGCCTCCGGTTTAAGTACGACCCGATGCTGATATATGCGAGGGTCCAGACCCTTCATGTCACGGTAATCCCATGCAAAAACATCATAGAACTCATGAAGAAGCTGGATCAAATCTGCTTGAAACACTTCAGACAACCCTTCTTTTATCTTGACAGGTCGTGGATTTACTTCATCTCCTAAATTATGAGTTATCAAGTGATCTTCAGGAACATAGAATTGATTAGGTTTTTCTGAACCATCAACTGACTGCAAAAGTTGCTATATATCAACCTCATCCTTGACAACAGTATCTTCTGGCTCTACTTGTTCGGTCACAGGCACCACCGTACAAACTGTCAGATTCTAGTTATCTACAACAGATTGTAGGTCAAGAGTCCCTAAGGAGATTAAATCTATGTTATTCTTCAAAAATTATTCTTATTCGTCATCGGATAACCCATCTAACATATGGATTGGTTTTGCTACATATGGTCTAGCATGTAGTTCACACGGCTGAATAGCATCTAATTTTACAACATATTTTCCGTTATTGTCTTTAAAAGTGAGTTCCTGTGCGGACCAATCTTGTATAACCTTAGCTTGTTTCAACCAGGGTCGACCGAAAAGAAAATTATAATCAAGACTAGACTCCGGTAGTTCTAAAACTACGAAAGTCATCTTAAAAGTTGTACCCTGCAAAGTGATTGGGACATTCCGTACAAATCCTACTGGGTGGACTCTAGATTGATCGGCCATTCTAACAAAAAATTGGACAGGTTCAATTTCGGTCCATCCTAACTTTTTACAAAGTGTGGCAGTAGCTATGTTTACACTAGAACCACCATCAATTAATACTTGAGTAATTTTATGATTTTTGTACCATACTGTAATTAAAGGAACCAAATGATCCACCGTAGAGTCAGTTTTCGGTTGAACTGTCGCTGTTGCTGGAATGCAAGAAGACGCAGAACTGAACTGCTGTTGGAATTGTTGCCGAACTCTTGGTACTAATGCCAGTAATTGTCCAAGAGGAAGAGTAATGGATGATTTAGATAAAATTTCCCATGCCTGCTCTGCTTGAATTGTACCTTTTACTGATTCTGAAGACGATGCATCAGTTACTAGGACTGACTCTTGCTCCTGTGGGATTTCCTTTAGTAGCGGAACTTGTGTCACCAGAATTGGATCTGGGAACACTAGAGGTTCTGTGGTGGTCCACTGACTAGCTTTGTCATACATTCTTTGTTGCTCACAAATACGTGGTTCAAATACTTCAGCTGCTGGTGGCAGTGTCTTATCGGATCGGGTCTGAACTACTGCATTGTGTTTCTATTGGTGTGATATGAACCATATTTATCATTGGGTTCTGATGCTCTTTTTTCCTTTGATCATATTCGGCTGCATCTTTACAGAATCTTCTGATGTGACCAAACTCACCGCAAAAATGACAGCAAGGTGGTGGCAAGGCATTACCTTCTTGTGATGTTCCTGTCTGCCAATGATTTCCATTATAGTTGGTATTCCTCTGTCCTCTATAATTTCGGTATCCTTGCTGCTGATTATTTCTCCTCTGAGGTGGTACATAGTGGGTGGCAGGCGGTCCTGGTTCTTGTATAATTGCATTTACTGTTGTTGTTCCCTGCACTTTGGCGTTATAGGCATAGTTTTCGATGGAATGTCCGGTTGTATTGCAGATAGCGCAATACATCTGATTAAGGGCACAAATGGCAGTGGTATGCCCTGAATTCTTGCACGTGGTGCACTACATTTGTCTAGCCGGATCTTTTGCAATATTTTTATTGGATTTTAACCACTCCAAATCTTTGGTAAATCCTCCAACCTTATTCTCAAGCTGCAGGGCCATTGCAATAACTGCATCTAGCGTCATAGCTTCCACACAACGAATGATCATAATCTGTCAGAGATGCGGAGTCAAACCATTGATAAACCACTGTGTGATGACATCATCCGGCAGGTTTGCATGGGTCGGCTGTAGTTGTCTCAAATGAGTTTTGAATAGGGTGGCATATTCCTACACTATTTGATTCAGCTTCTATCTATTGTTTTGCAGGTAATCAAAAATTTTGGCAGGGTTCTTCTTTAGCCGGAATCTCTGCAGAAATGCATCTCTTACTGCTTCATAAGTACCAAAATGGTTGATATCATATTCGGTAAGCCACTTGGTGGATTCGTTAACTAGTGTTGACTGGAATACTATGGCCTTGTACGCCGGATCGGGTGGATGATTAAGTACTGCATAACTAATTTCAAAAGTTCGTACATGAGCATCAGGATCATCACCTTGAAATCCACCGAATTTTGTGTAGGTAACTCCTGTCGGAACCGGACGAGGTGAAAGTAGATGTTGTTGTTGTTGCTGCTACTGCTGTTGTTGTTGTTGTTGCCCACTCATGGTGCTTGCTGTTGTATTGTTACTATCTCCTGAGTTCCGAGGTTGAATTTCTTGACCGTCGGAATCTCTATCGTTAGCCTGTGCACTCTCCGACTTGATAATATCGTTCAATCTCTTTCGGATTTCAGCTTTGAATAAGCTACCTTCCTCCTTGATATCAAATGTAGGTATGCTTACTCTAAATAGTGGTGATCGGAATGAAGATTCACCAGCAAATGGTAAACCGTCACCGAGAGACTGTGAACTCTCTGTAACTGGGACCGAAATATCACCGGAATTTGTTGAAATTTCACCAAAACAAGGTATTTTTTCACCTTCACTGATTTCTTTGGCCAACACGCTTCTATCAACAAACAAACTCGAATCTTGTCCAGATGGTGTTAAATTAACTGCATACTACGTCCTGGTAAACTCTGGAGTTACTATATCTTCGACAGACTGTGCCAAAATCACATCGAAATCTATTGAAATTGCAATGCGTTCCACCGGAATGTTACCGGAATCACTACTAACGTTCTTCACTTCCTTGATAACTGGGTTAAACTTATTTGCGCTTCTAGCTCCTGGGGGCGTCCTTAGCAAATTAGGTATCGCCCAATATTGTTCGTTTCTCCTATACTTCGGGTATGTTTCACCGGAACGAGTAATCGGCATATATCACATTTGCAATACTTTGCGTACTACTCGTCAATTCACAATGTATGACCACTTTCTCACAATCAATTTACAACGATCTGGTCCACTTTCCCACAGACGGCGCCAGTGTTAAACGCGGGTCTTGCCATCAGAGATGCGTTTAAACATATATCGGGTTCTTGGGAGTGGAAGGGGTCTGTTAAACAAAGGCCCTATACTTGATTTTCCCAAATCAACTCACTCACATGATCGTAATCTAACATTAAAAGTCTCTGTCAATACAACTTACTTATCAAGACTCTGGTTACACTCTTACAATCTTACTATCTGTAATCAGACTCTTCCAAAATCTACCCATTACAATCCAATTGATGCGTTCTCAATAGACAGCGGCGAAACTATCATTACCGTAATACAAAATCACTTTGTCTAACTTAAGAGCTGATCCAAACACAATCACTGTAAACAACAGAGACAATAACAGTAACTCAATCTGTATCGTACAGGTGCAGATAATCAAACAGAACAGAAAGACACAGAATAACTCAGAGTTATCAAAAACACCGCGGAAACTATACAAACATCGTCAATAGACGAACAGTTTGGCGACTCCTCTGAGTGTCACCGAAGTGTCTTTTTTCATTGATTTATATAAAGGTTACAACATCAATCAAGGTTACCACATTTACGCAACGACCTTTTGGTTTGTTAAGAGTCAGATTTTACAATTGCCAATACAGCGGCTTACACAGCCATAGTCAAATGTTATATGCAGGTCGAGGTAGAGGAAGGAACTCAAGAGGAGGCTCAAGAGGAAGAGGAAGAATCTACAACAACACAAATTCCAGCCAACACAACTCGAAGGACAACAAGGACAACTCAAATGACAACAAACATGGAAGAGTTCAAGGAGGAAATAGAGGAAGAGGTCGGGGAGGAAATAGAGGAAGAGGTCGAGGTTCATACAATCCTCATTAAGGTATAGCATGTTATCATTGTGGTAAACTAGGACATTATGCAAATGATTGTTGGCAAAAGAATGGAAGGCTGAATGGAGGCAACCAAAAGAGCCAAAATAACTATGCAAGTACATCAAGTGAAGGAGACAATCAAACCAAGCTTGCCATGAAGCATGAGTACAACAACCCGAGAAGTGATTATCAGAAATGGTTTATATATTTAGGTTGCAACAACCATATGACATGCCAAGGAGATTTATTCACAAAGCTACAAGCTCCAAGTGGAAAAGGATGTGTGGATACCAGTGATAAAACTCAAGATGCAATTGAGCATGTTGGAGATATCAAGCTTAAAGACAAGAAGGTATTGACTGATGTTCCTCATGTTCCTACTATTTCAAAGAATTTGATTTCAGTAAGACAAATGGTAGAGAAAGAATATCATGTTATCTTCAATGAAAAAGAGACTATAAATTGCAATCTTCCGTCGCATAACAGGAGGTGTATTAAAAGGAAGACATCCATCAGTCAAAAAAGTTAACAATGTATCATAATAGGAAGGTGGCACAGGATGGTCGGTAGATTTATCACAAGCTGATTCAACAGCATAAATTGCTGGTGTGGTATCGTCAACGCCCACTGGAGCTTCGTCGGAATCCAATCGAGAGAGAAATTCTACTAAGGCATGGGTGGTACCTGGTTGATGAATCACTTTGTAGTCGAACTCTTGTACCAATAAGACCCAACGAGCCAAGTGACCACCTAAATGTTGCTGCCGGACCAGATATACAAGTGCAGCATGATCTACGTGAAATGTGAATTTTCGGCCTAGCAAGTAATGCCTGAATTCCTTTACAGAATATACCAATCTAAGAAATTCTCGTTCAGTCACAGAATAATTCCTTTTTGCCGGAGCGAGTCGGCAACTTGCATAGTAAACAGGCCAAAACCATTTGTCTGTTTGCTGCATTAAAACACTGCCAATGGCTATATCTGATGCATCTACAAAGACATGGAATGGGCGTTCCCAATCAGGAGGTTGCAAAATGGGAGCCTGCGTCAATAATCCTTTTAGACGATTGAATGCAGTTTGGCATTCCGGAGTCCATTCAAACTGTCATGGAGTACTAGTCAGTAGCCAATTTAGTGGTGTTGCTAAATGGGCTAGCCACCGTAGATGCCGGCCATGCCACCAGATTTGACCCAAGAAGCGCATAACCTCTTTGGGCGTTGTAGGAATGGGTGCTTCCAACACAGCTGCGACTTTGTCTGGATCAACCTGGATACCTTGTGCTGATATGATATGTCCAAGGAGTTTACCACAAGACACTGCAAAAACAAATTTTGTCGGGTTCAGGCAGAGTCGGTATTCATGGCATTTCTCAAAACAGCACCGTAAATGATACAGGTGCGCCAAAATCTTGCCGAATAAGGAGAAGTCATCTAAATATACTTGCATAAAAGTGGTTAGGTAGGGTGAGAAAATTTTGCATACAGCGTTGAAATGTGCTGGGAGCATTTCGTAACCCAAACCACATGCCCGTACAAGAAAAGACACCCCAGTTTGTAATGAAAGATGTTTTCGGTATGTCTTGTTCAGCCATTCTGACCTGGTTATAACCACTGTAGCCGTCCAAAAAGGAGTACATCTCATGCCCGGCTACTCTATCAAGCATTGTGTTAAGGGAGAGGAAACGAATCAGGTACAGTGGCCGCATTCAATTTTCGGTAATCCACACAGATTCGAAGCGGATCAAGACCCTTCATATCGCGATAATCCCAGGCAAAAACATCAGAAAACTCTTGCAGGAGTCGGATCAAATCTTCTTGAAAGGCCTCGGACAATCCTGCCTTAATTTTAACAGGATGGGCGTTGCTTTCCCCACGTCGTCAGCTGATTGTAAAAGTTGTTGCAGAGTAGCTCCATCCATAGCAGCATTATCATCTGCATCTGTTCCTCCAGTCACAAGAACAACCGTACATGCTGCTAGAATCCAGTTATCTACTACATCTTTAAGATCTATAGTGCCTAAGGAAATCAAATCTTTATTGTTCTGCAAAAACGCCTCTTCTTCATCATCATATAAGCCATCCAACATGTGGACTGCCTCGGCTACATAGGGTCTGGCATGAAGTTCACAGGGCTGAATGGCATCCAGTTTGACAACATATTTACGGTGGTTGTCTTTGAAAGTCAATTCCTGCGCTGACCAATCCTGTATAACTTTGGCCTGTTTCAACCATGGTTGACCGAACAGAAGATTATAGTCGAGGCTGGACTCTGGTAGTTCTAAGACTACGAAAGTCATTTTAAACGTGGTGCCCTACAAAGTAATGGGGATATTCCTTACGAGTCCCACCGAATGAACTCGGGATTGATCTTCCATTTTGACAAGAACGGGCTCAATTTGGGTCCACCCTAACTTCTTGCAGAGAGCTGCAGTTGCTATGTTCACACCGGAACCACGATCGATCAACACTTACGTAATCTTGTGATTTTTATGCCAGACAGTGATTAAAAGGACAGAATGATCCACCATAGAATCAGTTTCCGGTTGTATTGTTGCGGTCGCCGGAGTACTAGGAGATTCCGGACTAACTTGTTGTTGAAACTGTTGCTTAATTCCAGGCACCAAGGCGAGTAATTGCCCCAAAGGAAGTGTAATTGAAGCCTTCAAGAGAATATCCCATACCTGGTCTGCTGGAATTGCATTCTTCACTGGTTCCGATGATGATTCTCCTGTTACTAGAGTAGATTCTTGTTCATGCGCTTTCCCATTTGACAGGGGAACCTGTGTCACTGAAATTGGATCGGGGAACACATTAGGCTCTTTGGCGGTCCATTGGCTGGCTTTGGTATACATTCGATGCTGTTCACGGATGCCCGGTTCAAACACCTCAGCTGCGGGTTGCAACTGCTTATCGGATCTTGTTTGGACCACTGCTACTTGTGATTCCACTGGGGAGATATAGACCATGTTGGTCATCGGGTTTTGACGCTCTTTCTTTCGTTGGTCGTACTCGGTTGCATCCTTGCAGAATCTCTGGATGTGGCCAAGCTCACCACAAAAATGACATCGAGGTGGAGGCAGAGAAGTATTTTTCGGTGATGTACCTGCCTGCCAGTGATTTGTATTAAAGTTGGTATTCCATTGTCCTCGGTAATTCCTGTAACCTTGCGACTGATTGTTTCGCATCTGTGGTGGCACGTAGTGAGTTGATGCTGTCCTGGTTCTTGTATAATGGCATTTACATCTGCTCGTCCCTGCACTTTGGCATTATACGCACAATTTTTGATTGAGTGTCCGGTGGTATTGCGGATGGCGCAATACATCTGATTAAGGGCACAAGTGGCACTGGTGTGCCCGGGATTTTTTCACTTAGTGCAATACATCTGTTTAGCCTGATCATCTATAGCATGCTTACTAGCCTTCAGCCATTCCAAGTCTTCGATGAATCCCCCAACCTTATGCTCTAGTTGCAGGACCATCGCAATAACAACATCCAGTGTCATAGCTCCACACAACGGATCATCATGATTTTCCTTAGCTGTGGGGTCAAACCATTAATGAACCATTGGGTTATCACATCATTCGGCTGGTTGGCATGCGCCGGAGGTAGTTGTCTTAAATGAGTTCTGAATAATGTGGTGTATTCCTGAACAGTCTGGTGCAGCTTCTGTGGATTGTTCTGCAAATAGTCGAAGATTTCGGCAGGTTTTTTCTTCAATCGGAACCGTTGTAAAAATGCATCTCTTACTGCCTCATAGGTAACGAAATGATTGAAATCATACTCTGTTAACCATCTCGCTGCTTCATTGACTAATGTAGACTGGAATACGATGGCCTTGTATGCTGGATCGGGTGGATGGTTCAGTACAGCATAACTTATCTCAAAGGTACGCACGTGTGCATCAGGGTCATCACCTAGAAATCCACCGAACTTTGTGTAAGCTACCCCTGTTGGAACTGGTCGCAGTGGAAGGGGCTGTTGTTGTTGCTGCTGTTGTTGTTGTTGTTGTTGTCCACTCATGGTGCTAGTAGTTGTACCGTTGCTGTCTCTTGATTTCTGAGGAGGTGTTTCTGGTCCTTCGGAATCTGTATGGTCAGACTAATCATTTTCCGGTTTGAAAATAGCGTTCAATGTCTTACGGATCTCCAAATCGAAGAGCCTATCCTCAGCTTGGATATCCCCGGTAGGCAAATTTGCCCCGAACAGTGGTGTCCGAAATGAAGATTCTCCAGGGAGTATCACACGGTCATCGGAAAACTGTAAATTCCCTGCAACTGGGACCGAATTGTCATCGAAATTTGTCAAACTTTCCCCAAAACAGGGTATTCTTTCACCGGCAATGATCTCTCTGGGTAACACCACTTTATCCTCGCAAAAACTGGAATCTTGACCATACCGATTGGGGGTGTCCCTAACAAATTTGGTATTGTCCAAGGATGCTAGTCTCTCCTATACTTCGGATACGACTCGCCAGACCGAGTAACCGGCATATATCACATCTGCACCACTTATGTACTACTCCACCTTACTATTGATTCACAATCTATGGCCACCTTCCCACAGACGACGCCAGTGTTAAAATGATCTTTTACATTACAGGCATTTTAAGCCCTTTCGAGTTCTTGGGAGTGGTAGGGGTCTGATAAATCAGAGGCCTTGTAACTTGATTTTCCCAATTAACTTATCCAAACCACAATACGTTAACATTCAAAACTCTGTTTAATCCGAATTACTGTCAAATCTCTGGTTAATCTTCTCACCGACTTACGATCATACTCAGGTTACCACTATTCACAGTGCGTCATGTAACAATTACTGATTACCGTCGCATAGACGTACATTGACAACAGAACCTTATGTGTTAATCACAAAGTAATGAAATTAACTAAAGTTAAGCACGACAATACTCATACTTTTCGAACACTGCACTACGGCTTCTCCATAGATGGCAATCGCTCAGATAGATAGTCTGGCGATTCGCTTGTCGTTACCAGAGCGTCACGGCAATGCCTTTTTATTAGTTGATAAGCCGATACATCTCTTCACACGATGTTTTGGTTCGTGCGGAATATGTTGGAGTTAGACATCCACGGAAGCATGCGAACAACACAAGGAAGAAGAAGAAGCTTAGAGCACAAACACACAATACTGAATGTATTACTAGAGAATGTACAAAGATAAGTAGCCCATTAGGGCAAAAGGCATATATACAAGCCGAGGGAAGAAAACCTCCTAAAGAGGGAAAAAAGTGCCCCGACGGTCCTAGAGTGTTCACACACATCACTACCTAAATATATCAACAAATCCCCCTTGGGAGTGATGCGGTGAACAAGAGGTTCTATTATTCATCTCTACATACGCAATCTTTGGCGTCTTCTATATCACTATCCTCAGTTTCTATATGTGCTATTCTATTCCGGTTCTTCTACTTAAGCACTCTCTCAACTCTCTTATATACATTTTGATCCGAGATTCAAAACTCGTATTTTTGGAAGTTTCTATGAACTATATTATAGTCGTGAATTTTGTCCCTTCACTAAGGCTTGATTTTCTGAATGCTTTTTCTCTGCTTCTCTTTGTCTTTATGTCTGTCTGTATGTCAAATTTGTGAGTGATTCTTCAACAACTCCCCCTCAATCACTAATTTGCAATCTCTGATCTTTCATATATTCTTCTTTTCTTTTATACATGCCATTTCTTTGAATCTGCTTGTCTTTACTCCATCTAAGATCTTTGTCAGAATATCTGCTATCTGATTTTTCGTAGATGTGTATACTATTTCAATCTCTTTTTCCATTACTTTTTCCCTCAGGAAATGATATTGAATTTCTATGTGTTTTGTTCATGCATGGAATACTGGATTTTCTACAAGATACAACGAGCTCATATTATCTCCATGTATGATACGTATACCTTGATCAATACCCATGCTTTTGAACAAGGTCTGCATCCATATCACTTCTTTAGCTACTTCCACAAGTCCTTTATATTCAGCTTTTGTTGACGACAAAGCTACTGTATGCTGCTTCTTTGAACACCAACTTACAAGCTTATCTCCCAGGTATATCATATACCCATGTGTTGACCTTCTGTCATCTTGACTTCCTGCCCAGTCTGAGTCACTGTATGCTCAGCTTTATATCTGATGTAAAAGGATAATATAATCCTTCCTTTATAGTTCTTTTGATATATCTAAGAACTCTTTGTCCTGCAACCCAATGTTGATCCTTCGGACAATGCATGAACTGTGAGAGAACTCCCACTGCATAACTGAGATCAGGTCTTGTTAGTGTAGCATAAATTAAGCTTCCCACTAATGACATATCTTTAGACTCTACACCATCATATTTGCTGAGTTTATGGTTTACTTCAAGCGGTGTTGAAGCTTCTCTGCAATTCTCCATGTTAAACTTCTTCCGTAAGTTTAGGAGATATCTTTCTTGTGAAACATATACACCATGATCTGTATATGTAACTTCCATACCAAGAAAGTATGATAACTTTCCTAGATCACTGATCTTGAACTCCTTTTCAAGCAGTCTCTTTACCTCCTTGATTCCTTCATAGGTACTTGTGATTATAATGTCATCTACATAAATACAAATGTAGATCATACCTTCATATGTTCTCTTAATGAGTAGACTTGCATCAGCCTTTGAGCTTTGGTATCCAAGATCATTGAGATACTTCACAAGTCTGTAATTCCAAGCTGTTGGAGCTTGCTTCAATCCATAGAGAGCTCTTCTTAATCTGCAAACATGATCTAGGTAACTGGAACTTACAAACCCTTCAGGTTGTTCCGTGTAAACTTTATCTAATATATATCCATTCAGAAATGCATTCTTTATATCTAGCTGACTTAGCTTCCATCCTTTTGATGCTGCTATAGCAATCAATGTCCTTATGGTTGACATCTTTGCCACCGGACTAAATGTCTCATCATAATCTATGTTATGCATTTGAGCATAACCTTTGACCACCAGTCTAGCTTTGTATCTAGCTATCCTTCCATCTGCAAGTTTCTTAACTTTGTAAACCCATTTATTTCCAATCACTTTCTTACCATTTGGTTTTGGAACAAGTTCCCAAGTCTTGTTCTCTTCAAGAGCATTGAACTCCTCCTTCATTGCTTCTTCCCATTTTTTCTTACCTTTTGCTTCACTGTAATTTTGAGGTCTTCATCTTCCCTTACTAAGTAAGCATAGTTTTTCTGAGTCAAATAAGAAGTATCATAGGAATACCTTGTTGGTTGTTTCCTTACTCTATTTGACCTTCTTGGTTCAAACTCTTCATGTGTATCTGAATACACATCTTCATCAAATCTCAGTCCATCTTCATTTCTTATACCTGATCCGATCCTAGATGTACTTGCCTGCATATGATCTTCATCTCCATTTACCTGCATATGTGATTTATCTTTTTCAATTCTTCTCATCTCTTCCTCAAGTGTTTCAACACTATGCTCTTTATCTGTATACCAGCTCTTTCCTTCATCAAATGTCACATCTCTGGAAATAATAAACTATTTGGTTAGAGGACTCCATAGTCTATAACCCATCTGTTTTTCATCATATCCGATGAACACATATTTTTCAGCTTTTGGTTCAAGATTATGTCTCGATGGTACATGAGCATAAGCAATTGATCCAAACACTTTACAATGATCAAGTGTTGGTTTCTTACCCCACCAAGCTTCATAAGGGGTCATTCCATTTAAAGCTGTACATGGTAATCTATTTACCAGATATGTAGCTGTATTTACAGCCTCAACCCAAAGATAGTTTGAACAATTCTTCTCTTTTAGCATTGCTCTTGCAAACTCAACTAGAGTTCGGTTTCTTCTTTCTGCTACTCCATTTTGTTGCGGTGTATACCTGCAAGTTATTTCTCTTTTTATACTTGCATTCCATAGATAATCATTGAACTCTTGAGAAAAATATTCTCCTCCTCCATCATACCTTAGTCTTTTGAGTTTTTCTCCTGTAAGTCTTTCAGCATATGCATGAAAATGTGTGAAAACTCCAAACACTTCTAAATTCTCTTTCAAAACATAAAGAGTTATCCATCTTGTTACATCATCAATAAAAAGAACGTAATACCTCGATCCACTGATAGATCCTTCTTTTGTTGGTCCCCATACATCTGTATGTATGAGCTCTAGCACACCATCGTGTTTGTAACCATTTTCCTGAAATGGTAACATGTGTGCTTTTCCCATCTGACAAGCTTCACATTTGTGAATCATATGTTGATTCTTCATATTTGGTAATCCTCTCACGGATTGTTTTTCCACCATAGTTTTGATTCCTTTTTCATTGAAATATCCTAACCTCTTATGCCAGAGGTCTAACTCTGTAAATACCTCATCACAATGTGTGATTAAAGCTTGACCAACATTCCCTTGTACTTTAAGAGTAAAAAGTCTACCTTCCTTTTTACCATGAACAATTTGTTTGTATCCTTTCTCTAGATCTTCAACAAATACTCCTTCATTTGTAAACATGACTTGAAAACCTTTTTCTATTATCTGTCCCACACTGATCAAATTTTTCGGGATTGTTGGAACATACAAAACATTTGTTAGTAGATCAGCTCCATTCTTACACTTTACTTTTCCAATTGACCGTACATTATGTTTTGTGTTATCACCTGTGTTAGACGGTCACCGAAAAAGGACAGATGTACTATGACAGACGTCTTAAATGTAAAAGAACCTTTTTGAAATGCGCATGTAACTAAAGATTCGTGCACCCTTGTAACAAATCTTCTATATAAGGCAATGAGAAAAGAGTGATCGAGAGCCCGTTTTGGGAATTGTGAGCACACTGTTTGAATCTGTGTGTGCTGTGTCGATGAGGAGATTGAGCTCTGTTCTGTTCTGTTCGGATCTGTTTATTCGTCTATTCTCCCTGTAGTGCAGAGTTACGACTCGGTAGTATTGTGTTGTGAATGTTTGGTAATAATTATATGCGGTTCTGGATATCATCACGGAATAAGTGTTGTTTGTCAGTTTTCTATTGAATAAGGGAATGTGTAAGGCCGAAACGAACTGTTTGCGTGTTAGCATTTTTTGTTAAGTGAGCGGGTTCGATACAGTAGTCTGCGTTCACTGTTGATTCCGATCACAGGAAGGACTAGTATCGGTAATGGTCTGAACGCGAGTGGAAACAATGATAAGTTTGTGACGAGTCGACTGTCGGTAGGAACTTGTTGCTTGAGTTTAGCATACGGTAAGTTTGCATACCTTCGAGTATAGCTGTCTGTTGTGTTATTGTTCGGTATACCTATCTGTCACGAAGAAGTGCATATTGAGTGGCATTCGTTTAATGAAGTTGAGTATTCTATTAGTTATAAGTCAGAACCGGACTACTGCTCTGTTGTTATAGCAGGTCCCGTCCGGAAACTCTAAGTCCCAGTACGCCAAACAGTTACCAGTTGTTCAGAGTCAAGTACTGAGCTAAGACACGATAGAGCATTTATGATTGTGTAAGAAGTTGGGAAAATAGTACAGGGCCTCTGTCTAACAGACCTCTACCACTCCCAAGAACCCACGTGGCTAAGAGGTAACTTAATGTTAGTTATCCCGGTATTGCCGATTGATTTAACCAGTTAACCTGAACACAGAAGAGTAAAGATTGAAAGGTTCGGGGACGTCCGACCCTTGAAAGTGTTTTGAATCTGAAATCAGAAGATTAACGACTAACATTTGGCGCCGTCTGTGGGAAAGTGGCATCAGATTGCCAATTATTTGTGGGAAAGTGGCATCAGATTGCCAGTTATCTATGGGAAAGTGGCATTAGATTGCCAGTTATTTGTGAGAAAGTGGCATTAGAGTGCCAGCTGTTTGTTAGAATCAAACATCCCGTTTATCGTTCAATTGACTAACAGTAGCAACAGAGCCACATTGTTGCAAACTACTCAGATAGTGTTACTCCGCAATGATACATGCCGGTTACTCGGTCTGGCGAAACGTATCCTAAGAACCATAAGGCTGGAGCACGTAAAGTGCTAAAGACAACCCTAGGAGAAGAAGGTATAATGCGGTCTGACCTAGTGGTCAAGCAAGTTAAGGACGTTAGAATTAATTCCGGTCATATTCCGGTGGAACGATCAATGCCTTTGGTACATTTTGGTGCTACTTTGACCCAGCCTATCGAAGATATAGTAATTCCAGAATCTACCAAGACGCCGTTGGAAACCAATTTAACAATCTTGGATAAAGATTCAGAGTTATCTACAATCAGAAACACTCTAGGAAAAGAAATCGGTAAAAGCGGAAAAACATTGCATTCTGGCACAATTTCGGTTCATTCCGGTGATATTCCGGTGATAGAATCACCAACTGTCGGTGAAGGCTTAGCATTTTTTGTGAAATCCTTAGCCCAACCATCGTGCTTGGAAGAAAGATTTCGGATATTGGACATCCAGAAGGAAGGAAAGCTGTTCGAAGCAGAGATCCGAAGCATCCTAAGTAAAAACAGCACACCGGAAGGCACACCATCCGGCGATACAAGTTCTGATAGTTCAACCAATCAACCTCGAGATACAGAAGGAAGGCCTAATACACTCACAATGAACGGACAACAACAGCAACAACAGTTATGTCAACCAAGGCCACGTCCAGCAGGAGTAACATACACAAAATTCGGTGGATTCCCAGGAGATGATCCGGATGCTCACGTACGCACTTTCGAGATAAGTTATGCAGTTCTTAACCATCCACCGGATCAGGTGTATAAGGCCAATGTTTTTCAATCTACACTGGTCAATGAAGCAGCTAGATGGCTTACGGAATACGATATTAATCATTTCGGTACCTATGACCCAGTACGAGACGCTTTTCTGCAACGATTCAGGCTAAAGAAGAATCCCGTCGAAATCTTTGATTATTTACAAAAAAACCGACAGAAGGCAAATCAGACTGTCCAGGAGTATGCTACACTCTTTAGAACACACTTGCGGCAGATACCATAGGCCCACGCTAACTTACCTGATGATGTCATCACTCAATGGTTCATCAATGGCTTAACCCCACAACTGAAGCAGATCATGATCATAAGATGTGTCGGAGCTATGACGCTGGATGTAGTCATTGCAATGGCTCTCCAACTGGAATCCAAAGTCGGTGGATTTACAAAGACCTGGAGTGGTCAAGAACAAACAAAAATATGGCTGAAGATATAACCAGACAAGTATACTGCATCACATGCAAAAATTCAGGTCATACTAGTGCCAATTGTGCACTAAATCAAACGTTTTGCGCTATCTGCAACACTGCCGGACACACCACCAGAAACTGTGTCTACAACGCCAAAATACAAGGAACAACAACGATCAATGCAGTTATTCAAGAACATGGACAGCCAACGAATCACTATGTGCCTCTGCAACTGAGAAACAATCAACCGCAAGGATATCGGAACTACCGAGGACAGAGGAACAACAATTATAATGCAAACCGCTGGTAGAACGAACCACCACCGGAAAATCCCAATTTACCACCGCCACGCTGTCATTTTTGTGGTGAATTTGGACACATTAGAAGATTTTGCAAAGATGCAGCTGAGTATGATCAAAGGAAGAAGGAACGACAAAACCCAACGGCCAACATGGTACAAATCACACCAGTAGAAACATAGACTGCTACAGTCCAGACCCGATCCGGTAAACAACTGCAGTCCGCAGCAGAAATATTCGAACCTGGGATACGAGAACAACATAGGATGTATAACAAGGCTAGTCACTGGACCGCAACAGAACCACCAGTGTTCCCAGAACCTATTCCGGTGACTCAGGCTTCGTCGACAAAGGAAGGAACACAACAAAAGGAAGCAGTAGCGGAGCCATCATCAGCAGTAAACATGACAGCAGATACTTCTGCATCGGTAGAGACCTCAAGTTCAAAGGAGCAGGACAACCAATCTCAATAGGCCTGGGAAATTTTATCCAAGGCATCTATCACCTTGCCTCTAGGACAACTTCTGGCATTAGTACCTGGGATTTGACAACAGTTCCAGCAACAGTTCAGTCCGGTGCCTTCTTGTATTCTGGCGACAGCAGCAGTTCAACCAGAACCTGATTCTATGGTTGATCATTCAGTTCCCTTGATTATAGTATGGTATAAGAATCATAAGATTACGCAGGTATTAATTGATGGAGGCTCTGGTGTAAACATTGCGACTGCGGCATTATGCAAAAGGTTAGGATGGACCGAAATCGAACCAGTTCAATTTTTTGTCAGAATGGCAGATCAATCAAGAGTCCATCCCGTAGGACTTGTGCGGAATGTACCCATTACTTTACAAGGTACGACCTTTAAAATGACCTTTGTTATACTAGATCTGCCGGAATCCACTTTGGATTACAACCTTCTTTTCGGCGGACCTTGGCTGAAGCATGCGAAGGTAATACAGGACTGGTCTGCACAAGAGCTTACGTTCAAAGATGCCAATCGTAGATATGTGGTAAAATTAGATGCTATACAACCTTGCGAACTTCACGCCAGACCATATTTTGCTGAACCAGTCCACATGTTAGATGGACTATCAGATGATGAAGAAGAGGAATTTCTGAAGAATAACGCTGATTTAATGTCCTTAGGGACTGTTGATCTACAGTCCGTTATAGATAACTGGAACACTTCAGTTTGTATAGTAGTACCTATCACCGAAAAAGCTAAGCAGGAAGATACTGTCTCAACACATGACGATGAATTACAACCACTGTTCAAGTCAACAGACGATACAGAGAAACCTCAATAGTTTTATGTCCCCGAAGACCAGCTGACCACGTATAATCTAGGAGACGAAGATCACCCGTGACCTGTAAAGATAAGGCAAAACTTACCGAAAACATTTAAAGCTGATTTGATTCGACTTCTTCATGAATTCTCAGACGTCTTTGCATGGGATTACAAAGATATGAAAGGATTAGATCCGCGCATTTATCAGCACAGAGTCATGTTGAAGCCTGAAGCTAAACCGAACAAACAGCCCAGCTACCGGATGAATCCCAATTATGCATCACAGGTAAAAGCCGAACTTGATAGATTATTAAAAGTCCGATTCATCGTACCAGTAGAGCATGCTGAATGGATCTCACCAATTGTGATTGTGCCAAAGAAAAATAAGCAACTGCGAATCTGTGTGGATTACCGAAAATTAAACGCAGCAACAGTACCAGACCCTTTCCTGATCCCCTTTTTGGATACCATGCTCGATAGGGTAGCAGGTCATGAAATGTATTCATTCTTAGATGGATACAGTGGTTACAATCAGGTTAGAATGGCTGAAGAGGATATACCAAAAACTGCCTTCATTACCAATTGGGGTGTCTTTGCGTGCACCGTAATGTGGTTCGGATTAAGAAATGCACCAAGCACATTTCAACGATGTATGCAAGAGATTATCTCTCCTTACCTCACTTCATTTATGCAAGTATATCTCGATGACTTCTCATTTTTTGGTAAAATGATGGCACATTTATTTCATTTATGCTACTGTTTTCAAAGGTGCAGAGAGTACAAACTCTGTCTTAACCCAAATAAATCTGTGTTTGCGGTTTCGTGTGGCAAACTACTCGGTCATATTGTATCTGCCCAAGGTATCCGAGTAGACCCAGATAAGATTTCGGCAATTTTAGAAGCACCGGTACCCGCCACTCCAAAAGAAGTAATGCGTTTTATGGGTCAAGTACGGTGGCATGGTAGACACTTACGGTGGCTTGCTCATCTGGCTGTACCACTGAACAAGTTTTCACAAAAACTCCCCGACAGTTCGAATGGACTCAAGAATGCCAAACTACATTTGATCGACTCAAGTATTTATTGACGCAGGCCCCAATCTTACAACCACCGGACTGGGACAATCCGTTCCATGTTTTTGTCGATGCTTCAGATATTGCGATTGGCAGTATTCTGATGCAGCAAACAGATTAGTGGTTTTGCCCCGTTTATTATGCCAGCAGAAGGCTTGCACCTGCAGAAAAGAACTATTCTACCACCGAAAGAGAATGTCTAGGATTGATTTACTCCATCAAAAAGTTCAGACATTATCTACTAGGCCGGAAATTCACCTTTCATGTGGATCATGCTGCCCTCGTCTATCTAGTAAGACAACAGCATTTAGGTGGACGATTAGCACGATGGGTGCTACTCTTGCAGGAATTCGACTATGAAGTCATCCACCGACCCGGAAATGCACATGCCTTAGCAGATTTCTTATCTCGCCTAGATTCTGGTGAAGCCCCGATAGGCATAGATGACACGACTCCAGCGATCTACAGTTCTGAGCCACTGCCCGATGAGACTACCGAATCACAAGCACCACCTACATATTATGATCAGATTCTAACTTTTCTGTCCGAAGGATGCTTTCCATCCCAGAAAACCAAGGCAGTCCGAAGGAAAATTGCAGTCTTTAGCCGCCGATTCCGGTTAGTTGCTGGAGAGCTATATTTTTAGATCACACCGGAATCCTACTTCGCTGTGTTCCTCCGCATGAAATTATCTCAGTCATCACGGTGGCTCACTCGACCCCTACTGGTGGTCACTTTGCCACAGATTTGACTCACCAGAAAATTCTGCAAGGAGGTCTCTAGTGGCCAACTATATACAGAGATGTGAGCCAATTTGTCAAACACTACGATAACTGTCAAAGGTCTGGACAACCGCTGCAATGACACTTCTTTCCCTTGCAGCCAGTCATGCCATTAGAACCATTTTAGAAATGGGGATTAGATTTTATCTGTCCGATCACACCTCCAGTAGTCTTGAGTAACAATAGATACATACTCACCTGTACAGACTACGCAACGAGATGGGTAGAAGCTTGGGCTTTACGGTCTGCTACAGCGGTTGCAGTAGCAAAATGTCTGCTGAATGATGTCTTCCCACGATTTGGCTTACCACTCGAATTGGTGACAGATCAATGTACTCACTTTGTAAATCAATTAATGAAGGCACTCACCCAATCATTCCAGGTGACACACAAACTCAGCTCTCCGTACTACCCTCGTGCCAATGGTTTGGCCGAAAGTACAAACAAATCACTGTTGAATATCCTTCGGAAACTGATCATGGAAGCACCGGAAAGATGGGATCAACTACTACTTGCAGTATTATGGGCATACCGAACTACCTATAAAGTAACAACAGGCTTGACACCTTTCAAACTAGCTTATGGCTTAGAAGCAATAGCACCCATGGAAGTAGTCATCCCAAGTCTACGTGTAGCAATCACTCAGAAGATGCTACCGGAAGATTCGCTGATAGCACGAATGGACGCACTCAGAGAACTTGATGAGCACCGATGGCTGAGCTTTTTAACCATGCGCGAAGTACAACTAAGGCAAGCCAAGACACACGATCGATATTTGAAGACTCCAATCTTTTCGGTAGGTTAGCTTGTACTCTTCTATAACACAAAGTCGGATAGAGCAGCAGGAAAGTTCAAACTACGATGGTTCGGCCCTTTCAAGATCTCAGAACAAATCGGTCCGACAACTTTTCGGTTGACTACATTGACCGGAAATCCACTTCCAAAAGTAATGAATGGGTCCAAGCTGCGGCCGTATCATCACGCTCATAGGCCGCATTAAATTATTCGGCGGTGGGCCGCGTTTTGTGTAATCTTTTTCTTTTTTTTCTTTCTTCCTTTTTATAAATAGCCGTGTTTTGTAAAATCTTTATGTTACCAGCCGCCCCCTTACCAGTCACTCAAGCATGCACGCCAGCATGCAAACAGTATCATTCCCGCACTGCACAATGATACCCACCCCCTTTCCCACCGTGTTGTTCCTACTTAACCCTTTCGGCAGCGCCAAAAATCGCTACTGTGTTGTGTGTTAGTGTTCTGTGCGACCTCTTGCGTTCTGTATTCGTGTTCATAGTCTGTATCAGCAAACGCCATGGAAGCGCTAGCCAGTTATGCTGCCTTCCGTGATGGTATCCCTACCGAGGTAGGTGAATACCTGCGTTGCAGAGGGTTGGCCAACTTCGCTGAGTTGCCTTGGCACTCAGTGGAAGCCCATCCCTTCTTCGCGCAAATCATCCCTGCCATTGCCCAATCCCCGCCACCGAACGCCAATGGGTCTTCCCCTCGCTACCTTCGCGAACCGTCATCACCTTCCAAGCCTTCTCTAAAGCCTTCCGCCTCACCCCGCAAGGCCGAGAAAATGGCCCTAGTATCCCCCTCGCCCGCATGACCGAACTGTTTCCCCGATCTTCGTCCAACGAATACGCCATTCTCTGCCGCCCTGAACCCGAACGATCTGCTCTACAATTCCTAGTCACCATACTCAACTTTCAAAAGCGCACCTACGGCATCTCCCGCCCCTTTTATTCCGCCCTAGATTTAGCTGCCCGAGAACCAGTAAACTTCGCCTCCTACTTTTTCCATAGAATCCATAAAGAATGTGTAGCTATAGTGAAGCAAGTCAATAAGGGAACCACCCCACGCTCTCGCCTTCCCCATATCATATCATTCCTCTTCCCAGCCATCCTTGCCGCACAACCACCACCCCGAGGACCAGTTCTAAGGAATGAAGAATCAGTACAACCACTCAAAGACAATGAAGAAGAAGACGAAGAAATCAACCAATTATTCCGCCGCAAAAGAATCAGAATCAGCTCATCAGAAAGCGAAGCACAAGGGTCCGCTGGAAAGGATCAGGACACCGATAAAGAAAACGAGGAACAAGAAGAGACCTTCCACGACACAGCCACTTCCATACACAACGAATCATCGGCCGACCAACACCACCAGCAGAATCAAACGGAAACAGAAACAGTCTCAACCGCAGAAGCATCAGAGCGGCAAAACGACGAGCAGAAAGTTGCTGACGAAGCACTCAACACCCTGCTGAAGGCCGTCGAATCCACCACCACGCACACTGCAGGTGAACACCAACTCATCAATCAGGTAAACAATACTGAATCTACTGTTCCTAGATCACCACCAGTCAACCCTCTTCCCCCGCCAATTTTCGAATCCTCTTCATCCTCCCTCAATTATTCACCCCCGACATCCCCCCAAATCCACACCCAAACCTCTGCGCAACCACAACACCCACTTCTCCTTCCCTCCGTTCCGGTCTTTTCCGAGCTTGCTGCCATGGGACAAATTCTTATTTCCATTTCTCAGCAACTTCCAGTGCAGCTTAGCGTGGTCACAAATACGATTCGTCAAGACCTACAGCACAAGGTCGACCTACTGGAAGCCGACATCATCCCTCTCCAAGAGGAAGTCGATGCCGTAAAAGCAGAGAATCATCAATTCCATACGCAATTAGCAGATCTCCAAGGACAAGTTTCGGCACAACAGACACTGATACAGCAACAGAATGACGCATTGGAGCAACTTGCCACCAAAGACCAACTATTGAACTCAGCCCAATAAGAAATCAGGAAACTGAAGACCGCACTACAAGAAAAGGAAGCCATCAGCACATCACTCGAAGAATTGGTAGAAGAAACGAAAGCACAATTGCAGGAGATAATCCAGAAGAATCAGGAACAGCAATAGGAAGCAAAACTCACTGAAGAAGAACTCCACCGGACAAACGAAGCTTTCGCAGATGTCAATAAGATGCTGAAACATTATTTGTTGAAAGAAGCAGAAGCACAAAAGGAAATAGCCAGTATTCGCAGAGAAGGAGATGCCTACTACAAAACGATCGAATTTCAAAACCAGCAATTCGGAAGAATGGATGATCAAATACGCAATCAGAAGGACCGAATAATTAATATGCAGAAGCAAGTAGCGGAAATGAAGACAGCCAGAGATGCGGCATTATCTAACGACTTCTACCTACAGGAGGCCTTTTTGCAAACACAGACCAAAATTTTGCTCACCGAAGCCATCGCTCTTAGCTCTGTTAGAGTAGATGCGCAAATATTAGAACCTGATACCCTTAAATAGTTATTAGATACCCTTAAGAAAAAAATAGCCCGTACATTTAGATTAGCCAGAAATATGTATCTAGAAGGAATCATAGATGAACAATAATTTTTGTAGTAAAAAATCACTTGCGGGTTCGAGTCCACCGTGCGTGCCAGTGTTAGACGGCCGCCGAAAAAGGACAGATGTACTATGACATACGTCTTAAATGTAAAAGAACCTTTTTGAAATGCGCATGTAACTAAAGATTCGCGCACGCTTGTAACAAATCTTCTATATAAGGCAATGAGAAAAGAGTGATCGAGAGCCCGTTTTGGCAATTGTGAGCATATTGTTTGAATCTGTGTGTGCTGTGTCAATGAGGAGATTGAGCTCTGTTATGTTCTGTTCGGATCTGTTTATTCGTCTATTCTCCCTGTAGTGCAGAGTCACGACTCGGTAGTATTGTGTTGTGAATCTATTTGGTAATAATTATATGCGGTTCTGGATATCATCACGGAATAAGTGTTGTTTGTCAGTTTTCTATTGAATAAGGGAATGTGTAAGGCCAAAACGAACTGTTTGCGTGTTAGCATTTTTTGTTAAGTGAGCGGGTTCGATACAGTAGTCTGCGTTCACTGTTGATTCCGATCACAGGAAGGACTAGTATCGGTAATGGTCTGAACGCGAGTGGAAACAATGATAAGTTTGTGACGAGTCGACTGTCGGTAGGAACTTGTTGCTTGAGTTTGGCATACGGTAAGTTTGCATACCTTCGAGTATAGCTGTCTGTTGTGTTATTGTTCGGTATACCTATCTGTCACGAAGAAGTGCATATTGAGTGGCATTCGTTTAATGAAGTTGAGTATTCTATTAGTTATAAGTCAGAACCGGACTACTGCTCTGTTGTTATAGCAGGTCCCGTCCGGAAACTCTAAGTCCCAGTACGCCGAACAGTTACCAGTTGTTTAGAGTCAAGTACTGAGCTAAGACGCGATAGAGCATTTATGATTGTGTAAGAAGTTGGGAAAATAGTACAGGGCCTCTGTCTAATAGACCCCTACCACTCCCAAGAACCCACGTGGCTAAGAGGTAACTTAATGTTAGTTATCGCGGTATTGCCGATTGATTTAACCAGTTAACCTGAACATAGAAGAGTAAAGATTGAAAGGTTCGGGGACGTCCGACCCTTGAAAGTGTTTTGAATCTGAAATCAGAAGATTAACGACTAACACCTGTTTGTACTGTATGATTTGAAATTCCTCCTTCCAATTCTGATAACAATTCTATATTTCTTGACAAATGATTTGAACAACTAGAGTCAATATAGAATACCTTGAGGTCTTCATTCTTTGACACACTTATTGAATTCATCATCAACATAGTATGACTGTCATTGTGCATATCATTCGCATAGTTGTAGTAGGTAGTGTTGTGAGAGTGATTCTGTCCCCAACTTCTTGCTCCACCTCTACCATATCCGCTTCTTTGGCTTTGTCTTCCTCTTTGATATCTTCCGCTTCTACCTCTACTATTGTTATTCTGATTCTGACTTGGTCCTTGAGAATTATGCTAGCAATCATGAGCCAAATGATTGCTTAGTCCACAGATCCAACAAGACCTTCTGATTACCTCTTCCTTTTGTATTACCTCTTTTCCTGATGTTACCTCTTCCTCTTGCATTAATTTTCTTGAGTAGTCATCTCTTCTTCATCTTTTTCTTTTCCTTTGTCACCTTTCTTCTTATTCTTTGCATACATAGCCGAACTATGTCCTTTATCTTCGTGTGTCTTCAAATCTTGCTCAAACGTTAGCATTAGTCCAAGCAGCTGATTTAAATCTGGTACAAAATGATTTAAAGAAAGTTTAATTGAAAGTACAAAAGGTTTCCACCTTTCATCTCCTCTCAATCTTGCAAGCACTTGCGCTATCAACCTGTGATCTTCGATATCTTGATCAATAGATCCAAGACTATCTGCCAAGTCTTTCATCTTAGTGACATAATTCACCATTTTTGTTCAGCTTTGCTTCATGTGTGAAGAGTTGACCCATTAGAGTATTAAGATCTGGTACTTGCATGTCCATGTAAAGATCCATGGCAGTTGTGAATGATTCCCATTTGTCATCTACTTTAATGCCATTGATGATTTGCCTTATGATTTGCTCTTCTTCAATCACCTCTCCAATGCTTCCTAATTGATCATAAATTTCCTTCATCTTTATGACATAATCAGTCACAGTTTTCTTGGGGCTTTTCTTCAATGTAGTAAACTCCATCCACAACTAATTCTTCCTTGCTCTAGTGTTTGAAGAAAAGAAAGCAGAAAGTGCATTCCAGGTCTCCCTTGAGGTCTTGCATCTTTTCAAATGAGGTAAAAGAAAATCAGAGATTGATTTAAGAATGTATGACCTTGCTAATGCATCCTTTGAACACCAAGTTGTGAGTCTTTTTTGCTCTTCAAGTGATGGTTGCCCTTTGCTTCTCAAAGTTGGCATGACTTCATCTTCATATATGTATCCAAAAATATTCCTCCCTTAAAGGTAGGCCTCCATCCTCAAAGACCATGTTGGGTAGTTTTTCCTATCCAATTTTTCAATGGTAGAAGGAAAACCATCTCCCATGTTGATTTTGCAATGCTCTAATACCACTGTGAGAAGAGATGGTGATACATTCCGAAGATGAGGCTAGTGCTGCAATAACCTACTCTACACCTGCCAAGTTTCACTCCAGGAATGCTTATAAGACACTTTGAGCTTGCTAATGATGCAATACAAGCTCCTTAGTGCTTTGGAAGATCATTCTTCAATTGATTCATCAAAACAGATAACTCAACACAAAATAGATGATCAAGAACTTGCTATTTTGGGATGAAAAGCACTATGGTATTTTACTTAGAGCTCACAATCTAATAAAAATTAACCAAAGAAACTTTTCACACATTCAATTGAATATACAATGACTCTAAATCAAAAAATTGGATGAATTGTAATGGACTATAATAAGAGAAATCAATTTAGGAACATTGGGGTGTCATCCCGACTTTTCAAGAGTAATCGGCCTGCATACATAGGTAACTTCAAATTAATGTAGCTCACAAAGTAAACATCCAAATGTAATGAAAACTGAGATGAAACAAGACTGACTTATCACTTTACCTATAGCAATTTAAAACACTTCAAAAAAGTAAGTACATGGAGAGAAATCACTATCAAAGTTGACTGAAAAACAAAGAGTAAACCTAAGATAGCAGTTGTAGAGGACTCCAAGTATGGTGTAAGAAATCAATTTGTATTACACATATAGTACATGAAATTGATGGGGATGAAGCATGGGAAGGAGGAACACAATGTGTGCTTCGATGATGATCCAAATCTTGATTCTAATCTCCTCTAAAGGACTACTCTACCCTGTGACTTTCTTCATGAACTTTTATAGGAATTTTTGAATTCAAACTTGGTAGGATTCCACCGAAAAGTTCCTCCATTCTAGGGAATCTCATCTTATTGATTTCTCCTACTTGGATTTCATGATTTGCACCTACCAAATTCGCAAGATTTCTTTTTCCCTTTTACATTTGAAGATTCTACTTTTACAAGAGAAAGGTTTTATGGCTTCTCTCATTGAGAGTACATAAAAGATCATTACACAAATAATTTTAATCAAGCACTAGGCTTGGCAAAATGCACCAAAAAGTGTAATTATACAAACCACACCTCCCACTTGATGGGTATGTTACATAGTATACAAGTACCTGTGTAAGATCATGAGTCATGTAACCCCCATCAAGCATTAAACTCTATTTATCTAATCTAGTTAATGAGGGGGACAAGTTGACAAGGTTCTAGGGATGGCCGAATCCAGTGATAACTAGATCCCTATGTTTTTCTCTCAGACTTCTTCACCAAATTAACTTATTAAATTATCAAACACAGTAGAATCTACTTCACTCACTTCACCAAATCACACCAAACAATCTAGTCGATGCTATTCTTTAGAAAATTACTTAATTACTCACTATATCACCTCACAGACAATGGTGAAATGACACTAAACCTTGGTGTTCTTCATGAGTTCAGTGTTTCTTGGAACCATTGAGTCTTCATTTCTTACCACTATTGTAGGAGCTGTGATCTAGAGAGATTCATATTCCCATGGGCATGTGAATTGTGGAAACTCTTGTAAAGAATTAGATCAAAAATCTAATCTGCCATCTTCTTGTTGCTTAGCTTGGTCTGCGTAAATAGATGGAATGTCTTGGCAAAATTGATCATGACGATCATCAATTTTAGGAATAGGAGGGGGATTACCCTTCTCCTTGGCCCAATTCTCTTCTTGTATTTCCCACAAGAACTCTTGAGAGTATTATTCAATTGAAAGAGGTGTTCCATCATCCATGGAATCAGGAATGTAAGCTTTCATTGGTGGTGAGCTTTCTCCTTCAACAACTTGTTGAGCCTGTGGAGGTAAATAAACTTGCGGCTTGTTTACCAAGTGCTCTAATCTTTCTAGTACACCTTGGAAATGCAAACCCAGTTTGATAGAATTCATCTGATTGAATGATTGATTGGCCTCAAGCATATCTTGAGCTAATTCTACAATTTATATGCACATTTTTGTCTCTTCAATCTCTAAATCTGCTCTAGGGTAGCTCTATGGAGAAACTTGACTCCAATACACTCCAATACACCCAACGGAAGTTAGAGAACCTCTTCTAGAATCTATCTTGTAAGACACATGCTTACTAAAACTTGCTTCAGTCACATCTCAGAGATCCAATAGCTTTGAAATTTTCTCCACACATAGTAGACTCTCTTAGCTATCTAGAAAGCTAAAAGAAACTCCATTTGGAGTTCATTTGACTAGGTAACCGAATGTCCAAAGTTACACTACCTATGAACTCAGGTTTAGCAGAAAACTCATTTTTACAAGAAATGTTCCTAGTCACTATTTGAGAATTATTTGACAGAGATATTTGACGTACAGAGATTAGAAGAGATAAGCTTTCCAAGAAGATATTGTATGCATTAACCCATAAGTACATAAAGAGATGTGACCTTCACAAGGTGGCTATGTACAAACAAGGTATGTGGCTGGAATACCTTTGTGCCTTCTAGCATCCAAATGAGGTACCTTCTGATATCCATTGGTGAGAGAATGACTAGCATATGCTTCTACAACATCTCCTTGTCATCTCCACAAATTTTCATGTTCAAATGAGCTCTTTATATAGAGCTATGGGTATGGGACTTTTCACCTACCCTTGCATCTTCTCTCACCTCTTGACCTTTCACTTCATGTCCTTTGTCGTTCCATTGCCTTGAATGGCTTTTGCTGCTCCATATCACTCCATGTGGATAAGGCCACGACTTTTACTAGTATTCCATCTCTCTTTTTACATTTTGGCTTTTATATAAGCCATAAATACATTTTCCCTTTTTAATTCAACACTCTACTCTAAGCTTATGAGTGTGCCCTTTATATTTTTAGGGTCTAGCTTCATTATGGGCTTACAAAAAATACATAAATGATGAAGAGGTAATAAATGAGAGGGGAGTATGTGTCAAGCCTCACAATTGGAGCTTGCACATGTACCATGTCCAAAGTTACACTACCTATGAACTCAGGTTTAGCAAAAAACTGAGGTTCACAAGAAATGTTCCCAATCACTGTTGGAGAACTATCTGACAGAGATATTTGATGTACAAAGAGTAGAAGAGATAGCTTTCCAACAAGATATCATGTGCATTAATTGGATAAGTACATAGAGGGATATGACCTTCACAAGGTGGCTGTGTACAAACAAGGTATGCGGCTGGAATACCTTTGTGCCTTCTAGCATCCACATGAGGTACCTTCTAATATCCATTCGTGAGAGAATGACTGTTGGAAGCAGCCAGAGGCACAGACGACACGGAAGCATGTAACGACAAAGCAGGGAGCCAGTCGAATCGTTTTTCAAATAATTATGTTTTCAAATACTTTCCAAAAACCTCCAACGGTGATTTCTATCACTATTGTAACATATGTAACATAGAAAACCCCATTTTGTAATCCATAGCTCCATTTTGTGCAAGCCGAGGAGTCCTCGAGCTTGAGGAGCTTAGGTAGAATGTGCGTACCAATTTTCGTTATTTTTAGATACCGTTTACCCTTCCAAATAGCATCTAGGACCTAATTTTTAACTATGCCAGTCACTAGATGTGAAACCGGTCAAAACTAGTCTAGAAACTATAAAAAGAGCTAGAGAGCTCATTTTTGAGGTTAGCTTGTTGGAGTTTAGAGTTCTTTTGAGCTTGTAATAGTGTTCTTGAGTAATAGAGTTGATTTCTCACCTTCCATTGTGTCTTGCTTGTCTCTTCGTAGTGTGTGTGTATGTGTGTGTGCATTTCTATGCTTCTCACCTTCACTCTCACTTCATCTCACATTCACGATCTTCATATCACTCCTATCTCTTCCGCGGATTGACAATTAAGGAGGTGAAGCTTCTTAACGTGGTACTTACCATTGTGCTAGAGCAACACCAAATTTGGCGCCGTTGCCGGGGATCGAGTCTAGGACGAATGTGTGATGGTAAGAGTATAGCAAGAAGTGGCGTTGGAAGGTAAAAATTTCAGTTTTTGTTGTTGTTTTTACTTAGTTTTTAGTGTTTTTCACCTCCCCCACACTCCATCTTCATCACCGCATCATCATCTTCATCTCCAAAAAATCAGAAAATTCACTATATCCCCCCATTCTCCTCATTTCCCCTCATTTGTGCATGCAAGAGAGTGAGAGAGAGCTTTTGTGCTTGTGTGTACTTTTGTTTTCTTGAGTTTTCTTGCAGGTACAGAGCTCTAGTGCATCAGGAAGGCTGCAAAAAGGTAAAAACTTCAGTTTCTGTCAGAAATTTCCGTCTGTGTCAGACCATCGTGATGGTCTGCAAAGTTCGGAATTTGGAGAAGGCGACCACACCAGCGTGAAGAGCACACCTGCGCCTACAGGAATCCATAGCTGCATTCACAAAATTTGCTTTGGTGGACCATCGCGACGGTCTCTGACCATCGCGATTGTGTCACACCATCGCGATTGGCTCACGCCATCGCGACGGCTTGGCCGGACCATCGTGACGGTCTCTGACCATCGCGATTGTGTCACGCCATCGCGATTGGCTCACGCCATCACGCCGACGGTGCCACGTGGCAATCTAGACCATCGCGACGGTGCATTTCAGACCATCGCGACGACACCCTTACACCATCGCGACACTTCAAAAATCCAGACCATCGCGATTGGCTCACGCCATCGCGCTCAGACCATCGCGATTGGCTCACGCCATCGCGCCCAGACCATCGCGACGATTCACTTTGGACCATCGCGATTGTCCACGTTGACCGTTGACTGACGCCATCGCGATTGTGCAATTTCACGCCATCGCGATTGTCCAATTTCACGCCATCGCGACGGTTCACCCTCACGCCATCGCGATTGTGCACTTTCAGACCATCGCGATTGTGCAATTTCATGCCATCGCGACGGTGCACCCTCACGCCATCACGACGGTCCCAGACCATCGCGATTGTCTCACACCATCGCGATTGTGCAACCCCATCGCAAATTTTAGGGTTTCATTTTTTGGCCAATTTTGGGGCTATTTTTGGGAAATTTTTGGGTGATTAGACTCATAGGAGACCCCTTAGCTCATATTTGGAGAAACATCGGTTTGTCAGTTTTTACCCCCCAGGGCCTGAACGGTCATAACTTTTTCATCCGAAGTCTGTTTTTTGAGCTTAATAGCTCGTTAGAAAGCTCTCTACGAGTACTACGTGACCTCAACTGTTTTTTCTTAAAGGATACGTCTATTTTTAGATAAGCTATTTTGAGGTTGACCTATTTTGGGACTAGAAAGCCAAGGGGCAAGCATTAAAAAGTTGGGCAAAAGGGAAGGGAATTAAAAGGTGTATATACTCAAGTGCTTGATCATCCAACTATGAATTGGTCTAATATTGAATTTTTCCAGGTCTAGCAAGGGCAATCAAAGACAACCAAAGCAAGGCAGTGAAGGGCATAAAGCTTGGGAAGCGCGGCTTCTTAGGCATCAGAGCAACCAGAAAAGCTGACTCGAGGTTGGAAGATTACTCAACCCCCTCAGTCAATTCTTAGCTTAGGATAAATGGTAGCATTGTGGATTAACGACGATAGGAACACCTCAAGTTCAAGAGAGTTAAATTTATCAAGTCCAAGACTAAAGTAAAGTTGTGTCACACGAAAACCTAAAGGAAAGAACCTAAGTCTGACGGAACGAGAACTCAAAATTATCACGGAAAGTCGAATTCCTGATGCATACATTAAGACAAGAATCTAAAGAAATTAAAAAAAAAAAAAAAAAAAGAGGATCAAGACAGTAATAACAAAGAATCATTGACGATCTGAGCGTGTACTGAGTGTGCAAGGAAGAAAATTAATGAACCTTAGATCGGGCAAATATATAGGTAAGTCAGACCGGCGAAGCCTTAGATCATCAGAGGCAAGTGTAAGAACTACTGCACGATCGTGGGCTCAACAATTGAACACTAGTTATCCCTACGAGAGCTCAGACACTAGTGAATCAGAAATGGCATTTAGCACAGACAAACTAGAAGTAGGGTCAAATGTAGCATACTTAGAAAAACCAGAAGGACCCTATAGAACGCAACTAGAGTTTCTCCGAACCAACCGATTAGGTGCTCGCATCTATGAGGATGGTTTGCGAAGGCAAGTGGTGCAAATGCAAAACCCTGATCAACCCATTGGATTGGAACATCCAGTGGTGAAATTCGAGAGAGACGCGTACATAGACAAGGAAGGAACAATGTACATATTAAGTATGCAGCCAAACAATACCGACGAGTTTGGCGTGATTCAACCAGAGACGGAAGCAAAATCTCAAGGAAAAGAACCATTAGAAGAGCCTAGAACACCTAGAGGGAAATCTGTACTGACACGAGTACTAATCCCAGAATGGATCCCTCAGGACAACAGAAGCATAGAGTTGTTTGTAAATAAAGAAACCGATGAAGCCTTTTGGAGATACAAGACCGAAATACTTAGTGAAGTAGGAATCATCACTATATACGAGTTTAAGGACCCGGATACACCTGGAAAGGTTGTATACCTGGATGAGACTTCAGAAAGAGTCTTTGTGGTGCCTGACCGCGCTAAAAACACATACACATGGAGAGGTGAATTGGTATTCCCTCCATCTAGAACGAACATGAATACAAGTCAACAAGGGGCAGGAACATCCTCAGCCCATGGAAATCAAAGAGAGGGAAATAAAGAGAGACCGGAAGTAAGCTTCACTCATCCCATAGGGAGAGATAGAACAACCACGAACACTAATAGAGCAGATAGACAAAGAGATCATGGAGTACTAGGTGGTAGAGATGATTTTCCTCTACCTAGACCACGCGAACACGCAAGAACATTGAGACCCACACAGTTAGTAAAATCAATGAAGAATTATTTTGATGGGACAGGAGATCCCTATGACCACGTCGCAGAATTCAAGCAAGTGCTAAGAGCCGAACAAGTTGAAGACATGTTCACGCAATACAACGCATTTGGACTAACGTTAAAGAATACCGCTTTAACTTGGTTCCAACCTCTGCAACAAAGGCAATTTAGAGACATCCATCACTTTTTAGAGTCATTCATCACCGAATTCTCTAAAAGTGGGATTAGACATGACACGTCTTCGTTGATTCATAGCTTTAAACAGACCCCTCAAGAAACAGTAAGACTGGCAGGACGTAGGTTTAGACAATATGTTGAACGATGTCCAATGCAAGAGCTACCCTCACAAGCCAAGCAAGTGTCATTGTTTTTAGATGGCTTGTTGAGCTCTAAACTACGCTCCTATGTGTACCTAAAAGAACCCAGAACGCTAGAGCAATGTGTGAGAATATGCATAGACATTGAGGACAACTTAGGAGATGAGTTGGAACTCTCCAAGGTCTATAAGGAATCAGACTGTTCATCTCTAGCATCCACAAAATTGTCTAGCTCGATAGAAGACCTAGCAGAAAAAGTGGCCCAGAAACTAGGAGTTTCTAGCAAACCTAGGGTACTAATGAACAAGCGTTGTTACACCTGTGGTGGTGACCATATGGCAAATGTGTGTCCCAATGCAACACAACCACAAGCCAACCCTAGTGGCCAATACTGTACAATTGAGAGAAGATACACGAATCATACGGCTCAGGACTGCCCATACAACAAACAAACCGTGAGACAGAACTATCCGCAAGCATACCCGCAGCCAGGTAGGTATCAAGGTCAATACAATGCTCAGCCTTATTACTATAGGCCTCCTCAGAACTACCCATACCAGGCTCAACAGAGACCTCAATCTGTCTTAGCTCAGCAGCCACCCCCACCAGCGAATGTCATCTCAGTCAAATACGCTGCTGCAGAAGAGAACCTAAGTAGGGCCTTAGTGCCTTCTTCACCTTTGATCACAGAGAGTGACCCACACTCAAATAGTTTTGACTCTACGCATGTAGATAGTCCACCCGCATATTACACAGAGTCACCAGAACATGTGGAGACATATCATTATGATAGTCCACCAGTGGAACCTAGTTGGGAGCCCGACTATGCTAATGTGATGTACACAAACCCAAATCCACAGCCCCAATTAAGACAACAAAGACCACAGGGCCCTAGAGGACCATGCTTTAGGTGCCAAGGAGATCATTTCATAAAGGATTGTCCACATCCCCCGATAGCAGGACAATCACAGTACTATAACATACAAGGCTTTTGTGCTGATTGTGGCAAAGAGCACATAATCAAAGATTGTCCTAAGAATCCAGTTAATGCTTCGAATGTGACACCGATCAACGTGATAGGTATTGTAAATAACGCAGATGGATCCAACCCTACATACGTGCCTATCCAAGCTATAACAAGAGCCCAAGTGCTCTTACAGAACCAAAAGCTTAATCAGGAGAAAGTAGTCGGAAGTAGTGAAGTTTCAGAATCTAGCAGTAAAAAGACAAAATCTTGGAAAGATTCTAGAGAAAGGATAAAGAGAAAATGGAGTAAAAAGATAACTGAGTTGGAAGGAAGTTTGAAGGAATCTAGAGCCAAAATCCAAAAATTGACTTCATAGGAATTGAATCAAGAGAATCTAGCTCAGAAATCAGGATCAGTTTTAGCGGAACCCATACCAGAAAATCTAGACATGATGTTTCGTGCATATCAGGCTAGATTAAAAGAGGGACCTCAGGTAGCTGAAATGAGTAAAAACTACCCTCGAGCTGATCTAGAAATTGAGAGAACTAAACTTTGCATGAAGATGGTAGAACTAGCACAAGCTTTGTTCGAAGCCTCTAAATATCTTAATTGGAATAACATGGCAAAACCGGAATTACACTTTCAAGGACTAATGGAGAGGCTAGAATATTTGATAGAGAACAAAGAGAAAAAGGATCAGCCTAGGAACCCTATTGTCCCAGAGACACAGGAAAGGAATGCACCATCCCTGTCTCAAGTACCCAATATAGAAAGTCAAGACAACCTTTCTTCCATACATAGGTACTCACATGAATTTTTGAGAGAGATCCAAGAAGAGAAATGGAGAAAAGAACAAGGGACTCATCCTCCTATTCAAGAAATAGATGACTTGCAGGAGCAATTTCCTCAAGACATTCCCTCTATATACGATGATGTAGAGGAAGAACAACTGAGTGAACACACAGGCTATGAATCTAATTCTTTACAAGAATTACCTCAGTTCACAGGACCTTGGGAAGCAAAGTCGATTAGTATGAGAGCACCCACGATAATAGTGAGGAATGAAGAATCAGTAATCCCTAGAAACACGGAAGTGATCAAGAACACTAAAGTACAATGTAACTTCACTCTAGAGGAGTTGCTGAAGACAAAACCAGAATTGTGGAAGCATGTAGCAAATCAATTCCCCGAGCTTGCTACTACTCCCTCACAAATAGGATCACAAAATAAGGTACCAGAAATACCCATAGAAAAGATTGGAGATGTAAGCGAAGGAGAGGAAGGTAATACTTATCTTCCGATAACCCATCAGGGCTACACCACGAAAGCCATCCTAGATTCAGGAGCCGCAGTAGCCATAGCTACCACCGCTTTATGGAAACGTTGGGGTAAGCCAGCATTAAGACCCACCAGGATGAAGCTACAAATGGCTGATGGACACATAGAAAAACCATTAGGCTTACTAGAAGGAATATCACTCACCACTTGTGGTGTAGAATTTGAGCATACCTTTGCCATTTGTGATTTTAGTAAAAACCATGCATATGAGATGATATTGGGACGACCGTTCATGCGTCAGTTGCAAATTGTACAAGATTGGGGAACTAATTCTTTGTACTTGCAACATTTAGGAGTGACTACCAAAGTCAATCTTAAAGACTATTCACATAGAGATGTACCCCCAATACAATGGAATACCATCCATAAGACACCAGTAGAGACGGAATCCGTGCACTCATTAGAATCAGATCCTTCTTGGTTGCATGAGGATACTCATTTATGGATGTGTAAAGTAGCAAAACAGGAAGAAGAAAGGTTAGAAGCCAGGACCTTAGGTGCAGAACAACATCCACGAACTCTTCAAGACCCAGCTTACGCACTTGTAGTATTCCCAGACGAAGAGTTTGAACCCCATGGTTGGGCAGAAATCCTAGCAACCATGGATGTAGCCATCAATGAAGAACAATGGACACCCCACTGTGATGAGGATGGCTATGACATTTCAGTTTTCACGATAGAGCCAATCATGTGCGATGCAATTTTAGAAGAGTGTGAACCTAACACTGATGCATTTCAAGATGCAAGTGATTTTGATTTAGAATCAATTATCATGGACTCTCCATTTGCATCAGAGGAAGAATATTTCTACGAAGTAGAGACTCACCCTTAGAGACACGAGGAAATTACGAATGAGGTAAGGTTAGCCACTCAAGTGACTACTAAGAGTGAAGGCAAGAAAAGAAAGAAGAAAGACACCATGTCAGAAAAAGAAGAATCTTTGTTTGAAGTACCCGAGAACTTCAAGAAATATGAAATCGAAGATAGAAGAATCATGGTACGAATGCCTAATAGAAAGGCGAATGATGGACAAGTATATGATAACCGAGAGAAAACCAAGAAAATAATAGCTGCTATCGAAGGAGAAGAAGAAAAATGTACATACATAGGGCATGATTTGACGAAGGAAGAAGAAGAAAATTAGTTGCCCTATTGCGCGAATATAGAGATGTTTTTGCTTGGAGTTACAAAGACCTGAAAGGAGTAGATCCAGATATATGTTCTCATAGAATCCCTATGACTCCAGATGCAAAACCGACAAAACAGAAAGCGTACACGTACAATGATAACTACGCTGCGAAGATTAAAGAGGAGATAGATCGCTTGATAGAAGCAGGATTCATTTACGAAATTGAGCATACCGAATGGGTATCCCCCATTGTGGTTGTGCCCAAGAAGAATGGAAAATTGCATGTGTGTATTAACCTTAAAAAAGTTAATGCCGCAACGATTAGAGATAGTTATCCTCTTCCTATCACGGAACATCTATTGGAAAGAGTTGCGGGCAAGGAAGTTTACAGCTTTCTTGATGGTTTTTCAGGCTATAACCAAGTAGCCATTGCTCCAGAGGACCAACACAAGACGGCATTTGCCACTGAATGGGGCATATTTGCATTTCGTGTAATGCCTTTTAGGCTAACAAATGCACCCGCCACTTTCCAGCGACTCATGTGTCATGTTTTTAAGGAATTCTTACGCAAGAGTTTGGAAGTTTATGTCGATGACCTATGTGCTCATTCAAATGTAAGGCAGACACATATCCCAGAGTTAAGACAAGTATTTGACAAATGTCGAGAATATCAGGTTTGTTTGAACCCAGAAAAATGCGTTTTCATGGTCAGACAAGGCAAAATTCTAGGACACATTGTGTCAAAAAATGGAATCTCTATGGATGAAGAAAAGGTGAAGGTAATTGCAGATTTACCTAGACCAACTAATGTGAAAGAGGTACAGGCATTTATGGGCCATTGCGGATATTATAGGAGATTCATACACATGTATGCAATCATAGCCAAGCCTTTGTACTCTCTTTTAACCAACTTTGAATGGACAGATGAATGTGAAAATTCATTCAATGAACTTAAACGACGCTTGTGCTCAGCACCTATATTGACTACCCCAGATTGGAGTAAGCCATTCCATGTACATGTGGATGCATCCAATTATGCCATAGGATGTGTGTTAGCACAACCCACGAATGAAGGTAACATAGATCTCCCCATAGCTTACGCTAGTAGACAATTGAACGCAGCAGAAAGAAATTACACCACTACGGAACGAGAAGGATTAGGGATGATCTACGCAGTAAAGAAGTTTAGGCACTACTTGTTGGCCAACAAATTCAAGTTCTTTACAGATCACCAAGCCCTATTGTACCTAGTCAACAAACCATGTAACACGGGACGACTAATACGTTGGTTTCTATTACTCATGGAGTATGATTTTGAAGTCGTAGTCAGGAAAGGAAAGACACATCTCAGAGTTGACCACCTTTCAAGATTAACCTCAGGAGAAGCTCCTCAAGGAGTAGCGGATGATCTACCAGATGCATACTTGTTTAACCTTGAGATAGCACCAGAATGGGCTAAGCCTATAGTCCCTATTCTCACGTACGGACCCAAGAATCCTAGGATAAAGATCAAAGAGGGAGAGATTACCAAGTCTCAAAGATACCAAATCATAGCAGGAAGCATATATAAACAGGATAATCAAAAGATTCTTGCTTGTTGTGTAGATGAATCAGAACATGCGAATTGGTTGCAATTAGCACACATAGGTGCACTAAAGCAACATCATTCGAAAAATCGAACATTACAGACTCTGCATAGACTAGGAGTATATTGGCCTACAATGGAAGCAGATGTCTACAAGTTGTGTAAAGAATGCCATGTTTGTTGTGAAAGACCACCAGTAGAGCATGCTACATTATATCACGTGTCTCTCACACCAGACTGGAGTGAACAATTAGTGACATACTTGAGGACGAAGACATTCCCTCAAGGAATGACCTTAGCACGACAACGCAGTCTAGAGCAGGAAGCTCAAGATTATTCACTTATTGGCGATAATCTATACAAAAGAGGACGAGATGGATATCTACGACAATGTGTTCATGAGAGCGATTATCTGAGCATACTAGAGACTGCACACCAAGGTGTTGTAGGAGGTCATTTTGGACCCGATAGGATAATCAAAGCCATCCTCTTTGCAGGATTATGGTGGCCCACTCTTCACATGGATGCGCATACCTATGTAAAGAGATGTGATGTGTGCCAAAGAACTCAGTTTCCTACTCGCAGAGATGAAATGCCATTGAAACCCATGATGGGCGGACGTGCATTTTCTAAGTGGGGTATAGACTTTGTAGGACCCATTAACCCCCCTGCAAAAGGTACACATGCTGAATACATTATTGTTGCCACAGATTATCTTACGAAATGGGTAGAGGCAAAAGCCACGAAAAAGAATGATGCACACACAACTGCAAAATTCTTATTTGAGAATGTCTTTACAAGATATGGATTGCCTATACAGTTAGTGAGCGATCGAGGCACTCACTTTCTAAACCAAGTCATTGAATATTTGTTACAGGATTTTATGGTGATTCACAAGAAATCCGCACCATATCATCCTCAGGCCAATGGTCAGGCTGAAAGCACTAATAAGATCCTTTGTAACGTACTGACGAAACTCGTGAACAACAAACGTTCAGATTGGGACAAACAGTTACACCACGCTGTTTGGGCATATCGAGTGGCCTACAAGACCGTACTCAATGCAACTCCCTTTCAGATGGTTTTTGGTCAGAATGTTGTGCTTCCTTTGGACTTCTTGATACCGACCCTTAAGGTTGCACAAGAACATCAGTGGACCGGCCATGAATTGTCAGCGAGAATAATGGACTTGGAACGATTAGGAGAAACCAGGCTCAAGGCAGCAGCAGGAATATATGCAGCGAAGAAGCGACAGAAAGCATATTTTGATGCACATGTGAAAGATAAAGGCCTAAAAGAAGGAGATTTAGTTCTAGTATATACGCTAAAGCAACACGCATGTAAGTTAGAAAAGCGAGGTTATGGACCTATGATCATTAACAGACTCTCAACAAGTGGAGCAGTACAATTAGCCACTTTAGAAGGAGATATAATGCCTAATTATATTAGTGGCTGTAGAGTCAAGTTATATCAGGAACCTCTTACTGAGGATATGCTTAGACGACTCACGTTGGCAAAGAAGCGTAAGGAGGAAGAAAATAGAATACGAGCGGAAGCTCAGGCGGAAGCAATCCAACGCATTAAACGCATGAAGTTAAGAAGACAAGGACTAGGGAAAGAACATTATAACCATCTGGAAACTACACCCAGATATCCCATGGCCATGTGTCAAGTAAAGTCAACCACTCATCCTAGCATAGTGGACAGGAGACCATTCATTACAGTCAGGTTAGAGCACGACAACCCTTGCCAAGAGCTCAGGGCTTTAATTGACTCAGGTGCTGCGACTAGTGCGATTAGATGGTCCCACTATAAGGATTCAGGAATAGAAATGCGGCCAATTGAGGCATACCTCATAGGCTTAGGAGGCATGGAAACCCCTTGCATGGGTGAGGTGGACCTTCCTATCCTCATTAAGGATGTGACCATGACAGCGAAGCTACTAGTGTGCCATGATGACGACCTGATAGAAACCCTAATCCTTGGCCAAGATTGGCTATACGATCACTCAGTGGACCTAAATCTTAGACAAGGCTCCTTACAGATTGGAACCTCAGAACAGAAGCGAGTGATACCGCTTGACTTCCCTAACGGCATTCCGATTGAGGTTTGTAACCCTAGACCCTATGAAACGCATGCGAAGGAAGACCGGAAGATCTTGGGTCAGACCAGTCACGTTACGTCTACACCAACCCACTCGGGCTTGGCTAGGGACAATTGTCAATCAGAAGGACGACAGGGGATCTTCCGTGGGGCTTCCTACAAACTAGAAGGGGCAGCTACCCAACCGCTAGGGCAGATGAACACAATCAGCGGTCAGGTGGGTTGCATCAGCGGCCAAATGAGCACAACACCCTGCTGTGCTCATCCTTCCAAACTTGCTGCGGACTGGCCTAGATTAAAGATAAAGAATGAATCACTTCCTAATGGGCAGGTCACGCAAGTGTTGGATCTCCCTTCTTTTCCAAAGCAGAGCGTCCAATGGACCTCTCAAACCCAACCACGAACGAGTCAACCACAACAGAGGAACCCAGACTGACGACATCACCAGACAAGGCAAAGAAAGCAGCAATATCAACATCACAGAGCAAGTGGCACAAAACAAATATGGGTGCCAAAAGGACAGCAACCACAGGCTATTGGCAACACTGCAGACAAGAACAGGACAAAGTTTCAACAAAAGCAGAGTCAGCATCAAAAGTCGCCTCGATCTTCTTCTACAAGTACCAATACTCGACAGATTTGGATCGCCAAGAAATACCTTATCCATAGACCCACACCCATGCAGATTTGGGTACCCAAACAGTGTATTATAGCCCAATCCTCTAGCCATGTAATATATACCCCTCCTAAATCTTTTCATCCTTCAATACCACCAAACCCGATACCACTTTTTGTCCCTCAGCAGAAACATACCACACGCTCCAAGACTCTTAGGAAATGGATACCGAAACGTATCCAAACGTCTTCTTGTACCCCCTTATCCAACAATTCTCCCACCCCGTTTAAACTCCACCCTTGTAATAATTCACCCTCAACCAAACCTTGTATAAATTCATACACCCAAACCCCACATCATGCATAATAAAAGCTCATCAAGAAATGTATGCATAATCTGAACCATGTAGGTGTCTAGAGACCTGCATTAGCTCTGCAAAAAGATCATTGCATCAATCACTTCACGACACTTGGCTACACGGGTTACACATCGGTCATGGAAAGGGATTGTGGTCTCACCTTAATGGGATCATAATTAATTTCCATACTAATGTGTTAATCTTTTGTAGCAGATCTTTTCCATTTAGCTCATCAGTCATCATGCAAACCGAAGCAGGACCATCAGAGGCTGGCCCCAGTGCACCGATGGCCACTATTGGAGAATTACTAGCAGAATCTTATCCTACGGTGCAACCACCAGAGTTTCAAGGTTTTCTAGGACCCATGCCAATCGATGATCCTCCTAGAGGATATACCGAGAAGATTCATCGTAACTCTCATTGGTTTCAAGGCCTACTAGGACCATTAGCAGACGCTGATTTCATATTTGAGGCCAATTTGGCATTTGATCTTTGCACATGGACCAAGTACCAGTTCTTTTCAAGAGAATTTGAAGGACTGCAGAATACACAAGATTTAACGCACGTTTGGGCACGAGCGGGATTTACAGAATACTTTAGTGACCCTCTGCCTAAACCCGATTTTTACAGATGCTTTTACTTGGTAACCACCTTAACGGCTTCAGAGAACAAGGATCTACCCGGCACATTCATGTTACCATCCTTGGTAAATGATCCTCCATTTAGAAGGTTCTATTTGTCTAAAGATTTGATTCGCGCAGCTCTAAAAATACATGGAACACACACTCCAACGGAGAAAGAACGGCTAGTCCAGAGCAGATGAAACGTGGTGACGTAACTAAGTGGGAGGACATTTCAGCTATAACCCCTGAGCTCTCTAAGCCATTACGGATATGCATGTGTTGGAACCATGAAGTTATGAAGGACCTATGAAGCTATAAGGCTATGGAATACTTGGAGGCCTCCCTCAGAGCTAAGGATACTTGAAGGCTCAGGGCCTTATGTGGTAATCTTCCAAAATTCCCATTTTCCCCTCTTGTATACAAGCTCTTTCATAGGAACTACTTCTTACCTATTTTTGTGAGAAAACCCATAAAAACTCAACCTTAGCCTTCTTTTTTTGTAAAAGGCTCCTTTTTGAATTCTTTCCTTATTTTAGAAAAGAGAGCTCACTTTTGGATACGTGCAAATGCTCTCTCTCTCTAGGAAGATTCTCTTTTTGATTTTCCCAACTACCTACCTTTTTTAGAACTTCTTTAGTTAATGAAGCCTTTGGCCACTTGTATTCAACGGATCCCTCTCCTCTCTTATATAAGGAGAAGCTCATTTTGTAAAAAAGGAGGTCCCTTGGCCATGGCCTTGGCCTCCATTTTGGTAATGGAAGAAGGTGCCATTTGTTACTCTCTTGCCTCCTTGTGTGCGATGGCGTTGGTCTTGGTGTATGGATTTGCATGTGTGTGTGCATGGTTGGGAGGATGTTCCCCTTTGCTCCTTGTGACGTTGGCCATTGTTGCCATTGCTCCATGAGCGTGGGTGAACCTCTCCTCTCATCCTTTGCCCCAACTTGGAGAAACCTCTCACTTCCATGTGAGGCGGTTAGGGTTGTTGCTCCCCTTTTCTCAACAAATTGGCGCCGTTGCCGGGGACGTCGGCCTTTAGCCGTTGGTTTTTCCAAGTTTGCGTGTCCATACTTCGTGAGATGCACCTTGACACTTGGAGAAGGATGAGTACGTGTGGCCTTCGGTTGGCCTTGGGTACCTCTTTCTTTTAAATTTTGAGTAAGTTTTAGTTCAATTTTTGTTTGTTGCACAAAAACAACCCTTAACCCCCTTGTCTCTCTCTCTCTCATACACATATACACACTTCTACACACACACACACTCTGGCATCAACCCCATCTCTGTCATTTCTTAAAGTTGATGTTTCTCTTGGAAAAGGGGATGGGTACCCTTCTTCATCCCTCCCTCTCTTCAAGTACAAGAAAAAAGAAAAAGTTGATTTCAATCCTTTGAATTTTTCTATAAAATCGTGTACGCAAAATGGGTTCTTTAATATAGTCATTGCCCATGATTCAACGTTGGGGGAGGGGACGGCCCATAAATTGAATTGCATGTGCATCATATGTGGTTGGAGGTTGGTGAAGTAGATTTAAGTCTCGCTCGCTTTATGCTTCATCAATTTTTGTAAGGTAGATCACATCATGTCAGAACGGGCCCAAATTCCAAGAAAAAAACGAGTTTGTATTCGTTGCTCCTTGCTCCTGGAGACTCGCGGGGCTCGGGGCTCCCTCTCCCTGCAGCGCATCCATGGGGATGAGCTCCATCGAGCTCCCCCTACCTTCTCCTTCTTTGCGTCGATGACTCGCACGACTCCGTGCTACTCAAGGGTTGAGACCCTGTGTCTCGCCTGGTGCTTCCATTCTCAGAATGCCAACTCAACGCGTGTCCCTCTATCTCTTTTGCAGGCCTACAACAAAGTCTTTGTTGGGGAAGGGCGACTGTGCGCACATATACAGATGCTTCTCGGTGGGCTGTTAGGTGAACCTTGAGCTTCCCATGCTCAGGGTTATGCTTGGCTTCCGACCCTTTACTGTGCCCTCCTCTTTTGTTCTCTATTGCATGGGGTTGAGCCTTGAGCTCCCCCTTACTGGGGTCGAGCTCTGCTTCCCCATCCTTTCATCCTGATATGCATCAAGTTTGTAGCTCCGGTTATGCTCCCCCGGCTGCACGTATTCTCCTCAAAGCAAGGTGTGAAGGCAAGTCAAGGGCAAATATTCATTTCCTTTGGCTCCTCCTGTTGGGTTGGCACTTCTCCTGCTCCGCACTCTTGGCTATGGTGGAGGTTGAGCTACCTCATTCTCTCCATGCCCTCTCTTTCTCCACTCCAATGACTCCGATGACTCTGCCATTCGAAGGTTCAAGCTCATCTTCCATCCATCCATCTCTTATGCAAGCCTACGAAAAAATCATCACGGGGATGGCCCGCCTGCGCGCTCATCAACAGAATTTGGGGGAAACCTCAAAACTCCCATGCTCGGAGCTGAGCTTCTATGCCTCCTTTGATATCTTTAGCCAAAGGTCAAGTCCACGCATCCTCTCCCGTTCTATAATTGTCTCTCCATGCATGTTCCCCCATTTCTTGCAGAGCTTCCTTGATATGTTGAAGCTTCTTGCTTACGATATCGGCTCTCCTCTCTTCCAAGGAGCTCTCTACCATGTGCGCTTCTACGACTATTGTGGCTGGAGGTTCCGAAGGTCTGACCTTGTGCCATTTACTGGTCTATTTTGCGGTCATGCGGGACTCTCCCTTTTCAAGATAAAATCTATGGAGACATTTGGTGCTCACAGTTGGCAGAAGCCTCGACTTTTGATTCCATGTAATTTTCTGATTCATAAGTGTGTCCTTGGCTTATGCTTTCACTTGACGGATGCAGGAGGCATGACCACTTTGGATGTTTTTGGCGCTTTGTCTTGATGGGGGTTATGGTTATGATAAGGCATATGTAACTATAAAATGTTTTCAGTCATGATATGTGATGTTAAATGTTGCAGGAGACAGTGCCTCTAACGAGGAAAATGTACCAGAATTTTAAATGGCCCCCTTATGCCATTTTCATGAAGTGCCTTGGCAAGAATTCTAGTGTCTATTTCTGTATATGTGACCTACAATATACTTGCAAAAGTGTTCTCTATCTCTCTTGCTAGGATCTTGATGAAAGCTTCCTTGTGCAAGCACTCTGGTGATCCCCTTTGTTTTCCATATACCTTTTCACTACTCAGGTCAAGAAAAAAAATGTACCATGATCTGCTTATTGTGATGTGACTACACTTATGGGGACACTCCCAACCATTGGGTAAAAGAAAGGTAATTCTACATGAATTAATGACAGGTCCGAGTGCCCAGAGCTATGGTAAGATTTCTGTTGGATCGTTCACATTGTTGGTATCAATTGTTGTTATCTTGAGTATCGATAGGCTAGATAGATCATTGCTGACAAGACTAGGGATTTATTGCATCAAAGCCCCAATACACTTAAGAGAATTTTCCCCATCTATGTACATCTACTGCCTTGAGTGAAATGACAAGAGCGAGTTCTTTGTGCTGTGAGAACAATTGTGTGTTTTGAAATACATGATCCTGTATATCCTTCCATGACAGGAAATCTGAATTGTACGCTCATCCAAATTGTTTATGATTATGCATGATGGACTTGGGAAGTTATGACTCAGTAGCTTGACATTGTGCCTTAATGTATATTTGCAGGTAGTGATCTAATAAGTGGCCTAATATGGGCTCCAAGCATGCCTTTAAGTGATACAGGTGTAAAGGATTTGAAGGCTTCAGAGTGTATTGATGATCTATTTCAAGCAGGCTTCTACAATAACCTTGAGAAGATGCTAGCACTCGCTTCTGTTAAAATTTTCTTACAATCTTATTTCTGGAGCCATGTACTAGGAAACATCCAACAGGCTGCATGCTTAAGGCTGTTTTGTGTTAAAGACTTGATTGTTTTTTTTTTCTGCCTTGGTGTTGACTCAAGGATTGGTGGTTCATAGTCAACAAGTGCTTTCCATATGTTTCATTTCTTAGTTTTGAAAACACATTTAGGAGCCACCTTCATTGTATGTTTCACATTGCAACTGGTCACACCTACTGTTGCTTCATGATTGGGGCTAGTTCTTTGTGTCGTCTCTTGGGCTAGCAATGTTAGAACGTGATGTATGCTCATTTTTAGCAAAATATTTCTTATTCATTTCAGGTTTATTAGGTCCATAGGCTTGGACGGCATCCAAGAAACCTGGTGGGTAATGCACTTCTACATCACTACGATGTCACACTATGGTAGATATTCTGCTTTGTTATTTTGCATTTATGCACTCTACAGACAAAGAAATATATTACTCTGAAGATCATCAATACACCTTCACCATGGGCAGATCCGATGGGGATTTTTGATTTTCTACTTGATAACCCAAATAAATGTAGAAAAATCTTCATTTGCCCAAGAAACTGCTCAAATTCGTGTAGGACAAAGAAGGGGATGACTCTGGCTCCAGATTTTCAGGGCTAACTATTGATCCATCATTTGCTAAATGCAAAACTGAACATGTGACCTAGGAAAAGACAAGCTCATTATAAGGACTTGAAGAGCCATTCCTATAAGCCTTAATGTCCCCTGAAGTAGAAACTAAACTTGGAATGAATGATTATCTCATTGCTAGATGCAGTCTACTTGCTCTTTTTTATGTCATTTCAGGTTTGGGAGCTTCTGGAGAAGGCATTCCCAGCCTTACAAAAGACTGCATAGTCGTAGGAATACTGGGCTGACTGCCCCCCACGGGGATTGTGTCGCTCAGCTTTGAAGACTGAAGAAGTGTAGATTGAAGGAAGGACTGAAGATTTGCAGATTGAAGGAAGGACTCCAAGCTTAAAGATAGATGTGCTGCAGATTTAAAGATCCTTGAAGACCTTGAAGACTCAACATGACCTTAATCAGCTATGTATGGTCCTTTTTTCTCAGCTTTGTCGAGGACGACAAAGACTAGGTGGGGGAGGGTGTTGGAACCATGAAGTTATGAAGGACCTATGAAGCTATAAGGCTATGGAATACTTGGAGGCCTCCCTCAGAGCTAAGGATACTTGAAGGCTCAGGGCCTTATGTGGTAATCTTCCAAAATTCCCATTTTCCCCTCTTGTATACAAGCTCTTTCATAGGAACTACTTCTTACCTATTTTTGTGAGAAAACCCATAAAAACTCAACCTTAGCCTTCTTTTTTTGTAAAAGGCTCCTTTTTGAATTCTTTCCTTATTTTAGAAAAGAGAGCTCACTTTTGGATACGTGCAAATGCTCTCTCTCTCTAGGAAGATTCTCTTTTTGATTTTCCCAACTACCTACCTTTTTTAGAACTTCTTTAGTTAATGAAGCCTTTGGCCACTTGTATTCAACGGATCCCTCTCCTCTCTTATATAAGGAGAAGCTCATTTTGTAAAAAAGGAGGTCCCTTGGCCATGGCCTTGGCCTCCATTTTGGTAATGGAAGAAGGTGCCATTTGTTACTCTCTTGCCTCCTTGTGTGCGATGGCGTTGGTCTTGGTGTATGGATTTGCATGTGTGTGTGCATGGTTGGGAGGATGTTCCCCTTTGCTCCTTGTGACGTTGGCCATTGTTGCCATTGCTCCATGAGCGTGGGTGAACCTCTCCTCTCATCCTTTGCCCCAACTTGGAGAAACCTCTCACTTCCATGTGAGGCGGTTAGGGTTGTTGCTCCCCTTTTCTCAACAGCATGCAGCACTTTGCTTTCCCAGCTCAGGATCGTTTTACCATGCCCCACAAGAGAATCTGGTTTGGATTGTACTTAGCATGTACTGGACCTCAAACGGTTGATCTAGCCAGCTGGATAATTGATCAGCTCTATTTGGCACAACATAGGTGGGAGCGAAAGAAGGTAATCAATGGATGTTGCGCCCTCACCAGGATCATATATATGTGCTTGGCGTATGACTTACCAATTGAGCGTGCCATGACCAGTGAGGAACTCAAAGCATTTAAAGGCACTACGAGGAAGGCTAGAAAGTCTAGCAAAGGCAGAGCCGGAAAGCGGATGAGAGGTACTATCCCGTGCCTACAAGTCCCAGAATCACCCTCTCCACAACCATCTCCAGAGCAGTCACCAACAGCAGCCACTCCCACAGTACCACCAATTCGTATACGGTTATCAAGACCAGTTACGCCGGAGGGCACCACCAGTACTGTTGCACCTCAAGCAGCCACAACCACAGAACCCATCACCACAGCAGCTGAACTTCCCACCACTATTGGTGCGGAAGCTTTCTCTTTTCCAATACCGCATTTAGAACCAGGACAAGCAGAGCCACTGGACCAAACTTTTGATTTTGAGATGCCCGATGCATTCTCCAATGAGTTCCAGTTTTCAGAAGGACAATTGTTTTCTCAAGAATTTGAAAGGCCTAGCTACCCTACTACACCCAGGGATCAGCCACAAGGACAGATCGTGTCCAGCTCTGATGACAAAAGAACAGCAACTGATGACGATGAAGGAGACGACGAAGCTAGCCAGGGAACACATGAATCCCAAGAGCATGAACAGACAGATGGCCAAGGCCAACAAACAGACACACATGGTGATACAAGTACCCATGAAGATGAAACTTACGAGGCAGCAGCTTACACACTAGCTATTAAGAAGCTGTATAGAACTATGGAAAAAGTTTGGGCACGCAAGAAGCTGACAGAGGAAGAGAGCCAAAAAATAATAGAACAAGAACTTGTCACAGGCAGATTCGAAGACGCATACATCAAAGGATTCAAAGAATTAGTCACATCAGTAGGCTCCAACGAGGCACTCAGGTACTTGCAACGAAAGCCACTACCACAGTTTGACCCCCGCAGAGTACGACTACTTTCAAAGCCCGGCGAATACATTCGTGTACCAACCGGAGCACAATCTTCAGAACAAGCCAGGGAGGCACGCCTCGTCCCCGAAAGTTCATTGGCCGTAGAAACCATCATTGTAGATTCCCCACCCCGCGCTACAACTGTACCTACCTCAGCAGTCACTGAAGTACCGACCACCCCAACCGCTCCTCTCTCACCACCCGTCCATCCAGCCTCCCCTCTTCACCCTCCTTCCCCCAGACCCACATCTTCATTCGCCGGTGGTGTTGCAGAAATTGTCTTTACGACCACTAACCCCACAATTCCCGCGCCCATTAGCCCTAGTCTACCCCCTCCCACATCCACCTTTCTATCCAACCCTTTCCTCCATCCATCTTTTCCATCTTTCCCCACAACTCCAAGACCCCTTTTCCCATTCCCACCGCCCTTAACCTTCTCCCCCGTCTCACCTCCCCGACCCACTGTAACCCCTCTTTCCCCTTTCCACCAAGCTGCTCCAGCCATCCCCCCTGTAAATTACCCCTCAACCTTTGTAAATCCCGTATTTACACCAGCACGAGCACCCACGATCACCCCCATATTCACGGTCACCGCACTAGATACGTCCACTGACATGGACATCTCACCACCCACTGCACCATCACTCACTTCACTCATGGCACAAACATTTTTAGGCACATCACAATTTTCAACAATCACTACATCATCCACCTTCCCACCACCATTCCCCATTCCCGTTGCATCTACACCAACTGCATCTTCATTTAGCACCCCATTAATACTATCACCCACTGTAGATAATGCATTTCGACAGATGTTCATGTGTATGACGCAAGTAAGAGATGAGTTCACATCTCTTGGTGATAATTATCAGCAGCTGCAGAGGACAACCAATGACTTACAGTCACAGCTTAATTTATTGTCTATCGAGAATGCCTCTCTGAACACCCGATACCAGGAATTACGCGAGGCATATCGCAAATTGGAACTAGAAAGCGAAGAGAAGACCAAGGAAGCCACTGCTGACCTGGATAATTTATTAAGAGCCCAGACAGTCCGCGATGCAACGCTAACACGAAACATGGGCTTACTACGAAGACACCTAGCAGCCGCCAAGGAAGAAAACCAGCGCTTACAGGATCAGAACCGAGAAAACTTAGAAGCAGCGCTCGACCACCCAGACCAACCACTCAGTCCTAGCAGGCTCAAAGCCATTCCTTCAGATTCGATGAGGATGCTGCTAGACGATCATGTAAGATTACTAGATGAATACGACCGCATGAACGAGGAGTTATAGAAACTCAAAGAAGATCACAAATTACTCCAGTTACGAGAACCGGCACACCACGACATACCAGCACCTGTGGACCCCTCTCCTGACCTCCTAGAGGAACTCAACTCATTACGGGCCCAAGTATCGACCCTTGAATCAAGGATTGCAGTATATGAAGCACCACCAAGGCCAGATTCCCCACTTGAGCTACCAGTTGAAGAAGAAACTGTCACCATCCCAGTGGAGGAAACGTTTGAAGAAGCGTACGAGCCACAACCCATCCCAGGCGGACGCATCACGGCCGAAGGCCAGATGACGTAGGAACTTCCGACCCCCGCGTGGATGAAGACTATTGAGGAACTTGGAACAACGCACTCAGCTAGAGTAGAGGCACAATTACATGCCATGGCGATGATAGAAGAAAGAATATTACAGTCTCCATTCTTTGCTCATTTGGCCCCGCGACGATACATATCTGGGCATGAGCTACAGTATAAACCGTATTTCATGTTAATGGCCGAATACCAGTTAGCCATTGAGAAAGTGACAGGTAAGAAACCATCGCATGCAACTCAATTCGAGGCGGCTGATCTACCACCAGATGCACAGAAAGGAAGGATCTATCAACCAGAGTGGCGAAAAAATTTACTACAGCAGTATCCAGAGATGATGAGTACATGGGTAAAGGCACCTTTGCACTTAAAGTACAACCCGTGTTGGGGACCAGTGCCACGACGCCGTTCCTGGACTGCCTTTGCTATTAAGGTACAAAACAATAAGCAGTGCCAAGACTGGTTGAATTACCCCTATTTTAAGCCACCCATTGAGTTACCAACTGTTGGCTACATGATGGCTACAATTCGCCACTGGCTCCCTAGATTAAAGCATATGGATGATATAGCGGCGCAGATGACTGTCGAAATCTTTGACATGATGCAAATGATTTTTAAAGTCTTCCGACGCGTCAAGGCACCACATGTCAACACCCCAGGCTTTGAGCATGGCAATTTTGATCTGGTATATGATATGAGTACAACGCCATCGCTACGGGTGTGTTATGCCTGGCACTGCAGAATAAAGTACCTATCGGCGTGCTACAAGCAGACATTCGAAGAGATGTTCACAACCGGCTTCTGGGAATACCATTCAGAGGTATTCATAAGCACGCCTACACATTTATTACAATTATTTGCCTCTGAACGAATGGTCTATTCCACACACTATCAGCTCCCGCCACCGGAAGAACCGCAACCAATCGATTGGGAGAAACTCGAGGCAGACCTGGCCCGAGGCATTCGTATCTCCGAGCACACCCTCGCTCAAGACCTCCTACAGAACTATATCCGGCAGACCTCACAGCAAGGTTCTGTCAGGGACGACAGAAGCGAGAGGGAGGGGGGTGTTGGAAGAAGCTAGAGGCACAGATGACACAGAAGCATGTAACGACAAAGCAGGGAGCCAGTCGAATCATTTTTCAAATAATTATGTTTCCAAATACTTTCCAAAAACCTCCAACAGTGATTTTTATCACTATTGTAACATATGTAACATAGAAAACCCCATTTTGTAATCCATAACTCCATTTTGTGCAAGCCGAGGAGTCCTCGAGCTTGAGGAGCTTAGGTAGAATGCGCGTACCAATTTTCGTTATTTTTAGATACCGTTTACCCTTCCAAATAGCATCTAGGACCTAATTTTTAACTATGCCGGTCACTAGATGTGAAACCGGTCAAAACTAGTTTAGAAACTATAAAAAGAGCTAGAGAGCTCATTTTTGAGGTTAGCTTGTTGGAGTTTAGAGTTCTTTTGAGCTTGTAATAGTGTTCTTGAGTAATAGAGTTGATTTCTCACCTTCCATTGTGTCTTGCTTGTCTCTTCGTAGTGTGTGTGTATGTGTGTGTGCATTTCTATGCTTCTCACCTTCACTCTCACTTCATCTCACATTCACGATCTTCATATCACTCCTATCTCTTCCCCGGATTGACAATTAAGGAGGTGAAGCTTCTTAACGTGGTACTTACCATTGTGCTAGAGCAACAATGACCAACATATGCTTCTACAACATCTCCTTGTCATCTCCACAAATTTTCATGTTCAAATGAGCTCTTTATATAGAGCTATGGGTATGGGACTTTTCACCTACCCTTGCATATTCTCTCACCTCTTGACCTTTCACTTCATGTCCTTTCTCCTTCCATTGCCTTGAATGGCTTTTGGTGCTCCAAATCACTCCATGTGGATAAGGCCACGACTTTTTCTAGTATTCCATCTCTCTCTTTTTACATTTTGGTTTTTATATAAGCCATAAATACATTTGCCCTTTTTATTTCAACACTCTGCTCTAAGGTTATGAGTGTGCCCTTTATATTTTTAGGGTCTAGCTTCATTTTGTTCTTACAACAAATACATAAATACATAAATGATGAAGAGTTAATAAATGAGAGGTGAGTACGTGTCAAGCCTCACAATTGGAGCTTGCACATGTACCATAATTTATAACAAGCTCTTGTCTAGGTTCATAGTTGTTGGCCCTTGTTGAAATCGAGCCTGGTAGGCCTTGACCATCATGTCCAAGTCTTTTGGGATTGGATCTACAAGAAAAGACCCTGGTTGTGGTCTATTTATAATGATTGGTGGGGTGGGATGAGGTAGTGTGGATGGAGTTTCAGCATGCAAGGGATTTTGAGAGGCAATGTCTTTTATTATTGTTTTTGCATCTTTCATGCTTTCTTCTAGTTCAGATAAATTTCTATTCCACTTATGGTTGGACTTCTCTTTGGTATCCTTCCATGTTCTTGTTTTTATCTTATTAGGCTATCTTGATTCACTTGACTCTAATTGATCAGTTGGTTTTGCTTGTTGTAAGGCGTGTGCCCTAGTAACTGCTTGTATAGGAGCCATATTAATGCGACTTGAACTTGAATCCACCACTAAACCTACCACATTAATTGGTGTAACCTTGGGCATACTAGAGGGGTTCCTTGGACAATCTCTAGGGAGATGTTCTTTGCCACACTCATGGCAAAATCCTTGTATTGTGATGCTTTGTCCTTGTCGTAGAGCCAATGGGTGGGGACATTCACAAATGAAATGGTCACCCTGACATTTAGAACATGGTCCTCTAGGGGCTTGTGGTCTTAGTTATCTCAATTGGGGCCTAAGGTTAGGATTTGTATACATGCGAATGGAGTATTCTGGCTCCCAATTTCGTTCCATAGGTGTGTCTCATGTAGATAAGGATGAATCTCACTATGCTTAGGTGACTCTGTGTAATAATCTTGTGGACTATCTTCATGGGAGTAGTCAAAACTATGAGCATGCAGGTTATTTTTTGAGACCAATGGGGTTATTCGCACCAATGCTCTATTAGGGTTATCTTCTAACACTACATACTTAATTGGAATCACATTGGCAAGAGTTGGTGATTGGTTTCCTAGGACAGGTTGTGGCCTATATGACACCTCATATTGTTGTTGTGGCCTATAATACGGTTGTTGGTATTGGTTTTGATACCTACCCTGTTGGTAAGGTTGCTGATAGTTTTGTCTAATAGCCTCCTGTTGGAAGATGCATTTTTGGAAACCTTTTTGAAGGAAAATAATTATAAAATGATAGAAATTTGTAAAAATATTTATGCAATTGTTGTAAAAATAAGGAAGAGTCTTCCTTATGTAGGTTAGAATCTTATGTATTTTTTCTAGAATTTTTGGAAACTCCTAGATAGCATATTTTTAGAATAATAGAGGAAAGGACCAAAATTCAAGTGTGAAAAGGGACACTTGAAAATGTATATAAGCTAATTTCCTCTATTATGAGGGGGTTGGTTAATCATTTGTATCCATGCTATCTAAGTGAATAGAGAAGGAGTTTTCTGCTGAAAATCGTGTTTCTCCTCTTTTGTGTGGTTTCTTAGATTTGTGAGTCTAGTTCTTGTGCATCCATGGAGATTTGTGAGCTTCTTTTGTGTAAATCTGTTGAATGTGTATGAAGAGAGTTGAATACTGATATGTTAAAGTGATAAGTTGATGAAGAATGGTGCTGGAGCTGAAAATTGTCTGTTTTCACAGAATCGCAATTGTCTCATCTGTATGACACAGGTGATATTTTTTGATTTTGACTTCATAATTGTGTTCTGCTGATAAAATAGCATGTAATAGACACCAAGATTGTAGAAAATGGTGGAGATTTGCACAAGATAATCCAAACCCTAGAAATTCCTCTTCATCTTCACTAATCTCAGAAATCCAGCCATTATTCTCTTATTTCTTGGATTCTATCATCTTGAAGGGGCTGTGGTCTCAAGAATACTTCCAGGATTGACAAAATAAAGATGTTTTGTTGATTCTTTGTGCTAAATGATTGGAGAGGACAACTCCAAAGATCAATAACAAACATTTTTTGGCGCCGTTGGCGGGGAGTAATTCAAAAGCTTCATTGAAGTTGGACCTTGCTGGATTTTCTATTGATGATTGTAACACACACAAGGAAAATGTAACACTCTTTAATCAAGAAATGTGAACATGAAAAGGTAGATGTCTTTTGTTTGTCTTTTGGGAAAAGAAAGCAATAGATCATCTTTTAGAATTGGAAGTGTTGAGATTTTTGTAAATTGATAGTTGCTCATTACATTGTTGAAGTAAAAGTGCAGGTGTGTGGAAGATTTGAGCCAAGAAAGCTGAAGAGGAGGTAACATGAGTCTATTCTTGCATTTTTAGAGTTCTTTTTTACCAAGTACTAGGCACCATGGGTGATCTTGGGAAGATAACATGGTTGCACTAAGGAAAAGTCAGTTAAAATAGCTAGATGCAAGTAGAAAGGATTCAATTGTTAATCAAATCTGAGCATAAATCTTGAGTTGATCTGCATTTTGAAGAGAAATATGTGATTGAGTTTATCTTTGCAAAAATTGCTTGCATTCCATAGCACATTTTCTTTGGAAAAATTTTCTCATGAACTTTTGTGATAGCTAAAGCCATAAGAAATCATAACCAATCAAGAAACATAGGATCAGTAGATCACCAAAACCAGAAACCCTAAGTAAAGTGTTCACCTTTATTTTAGGGCAAAACACTAAAAAAAAAAATTCATAAAATTCATTAAAAACAATCAAACAAATTTCTTTTCTGCTTAGGAAGTGGGACTGGAGCTTTGAGGATAAGAGTAATAGGAACCAAGTAAGAGAAAAGTAAAAAAATTGTCAAAAATTAGCAGACTTGAAAAACACGATTTTCTGTACAACATCGCGATTTTCTGATTAATGATTGTGATTGTGAGGTAAACTTGCAGGTGATTGTGGAATTGGAATTGGTAATGGATACTGAAGGGAAACAAGAGAAAGGAATACTCAAATTTTCATAAAATCAGAAGTTTAGAAAAAACACGATTTTCTGCACAAAATCGCGATTTTCTGATTTTGGTGCAAAAGTACACGAATTAGGTGAATTACAAAGGAGAGAAGGTATTGAAAGAGAAGAAGAAGAAAGAATACTCAAATTTGCACAAGATAAGATCTACAGAAAAAACACGATTTTCTGTACAAAATCGCGATTTTCTATAAGGGAAAATTTCTAGAATTTTAGCATATTTGGGTTCTTTGAGAAAAGAAAATTGCCAAAGATGTCATCAAGAGGGGGTAAGTAAAGATTGGACAAGTGGAAGAGTGAAGAATTGTGGAAATCACACAAAATCGCGATTTTCTGGACACTATAAAAACCTGTAATTCAAAGAAAAATTCATTTGAGTGAGTGTGAGAGAGAGAGAGAGAGCAGCCAAAATCGCGACTTTCAGCAAAATTCAAACTTTGGAGAAACTTCCACCTAAGCAAGCAAGGTAAGGAGTCTTAACATCATTTTTTGTGCATATTCTTACATTTGAGTGGTTTTATAACACAAAAAAATAGAAAATAATAAAAAATCATGGAATCGCGATCTTCTGATTTTTTGGGTTTTCAGTAGGAAAAAAGTAGTTTTTAATAAATTTCTTTCATTGCATGTTAAAAAATCAATAAGGTGATTCTATTAGGAGAAAGAGAAATCTCAAAATCAAAACTTGAAAAAATTCAAAAAATTGTTCAAAATCGCGATTTTGAAGTCAACACAAAATCGTGATTTTGAGCACCCAGAACAACATCGTGATTCCCAGAACACGATTTTCATCAGAAAATCGTGTTACTTACAATTGTGAGCAATCACGATTGTCTGGGAACAAAATCGTGAAAAACACAATTTTGTACACAGAGTCATGAAAAACACGACTTTGGGCACAGAATCGTGAAAAACACGATTTTGAGCACAGAATCGTGAAAAACACGATTTTGTACACAGAATCGTGAAAAACACGATTTTGAGCACAAAATCGTGAAAAACACGATTTTGAGTTCAAAATCGTGAAAAACACGATTTTAGTCACAAAATGGTGGAAAAACACTACCCTAGTTAGAAAATCGTGGAAAACACGATTTTGAGCACAAAGTTGTGAAAAACACGACTTTGGGCACAGAATAGTGAAAAACACGATTTTGGGCACAGAATCGTGAAAAACACGATTTTGAGCACAGAATCGTGAAAAACACGATTTTGTACACAGAATCGTGAAAAACACGATTTTGAGCACAGAATCGTGAAAAACACGATTTTGAGTTCAAAATCGTGAAAAACAAGATTTTAGTCACAAAATCGTGGAAAAACACTACCCTAGTTAGAAAATCGTGAAAAACACGATTTTGAGCACAAAGTAGTGAAAAACACGACTTTGGGCACAGAATCGTGAAAAACAAGACTTTGAGCACAGAATCGTGAAAAACACGATTTTAGTCGATTTTCAACAGAAAATAGTAAAAAATAACTAGTTTGAACACAAAATCGTGAAAAACACGATTCTGAGTTCAAAATCGTGGAAAACACTATTTTAGTCAAAAAATCGTGAAAAACACTTTCTTAGGTAGAAAATCGTGGGAAACACGATTTTCAACAGAAATTGGTGAAAAATCACTAGTTTGAACACAAAATCGTGAAAAACACGATTTTGAGTTCAAAATTGTGAAAATTAGCTGAATGATCCTTAGGTCTGGGAACAAACTAAATTCACTTACTAGTCAAGACCTAGGAAGGAAGGAGATAGAGTCAGTAGTAGGGGAAGGGCAAGAAAGAAATTTAGGGCAAGAAAACAACATGGAAAATTTAAATGAAACAAATGAGCCTATTGAAACTGGGGATTACAGAAATATCCTCAAGTACATGTACACAAATAGGTTTGGCACCTATGTATATCAAGATGGAATGCATAAGTTTCTCATTAGATTGAGAAACTTAGAAGCTCCACTAAACATAACACCTGTAGCCCAATTCAAGGATGGTAGGTATGAGGATAGGCAAGGGTGTGTGTACCTCTTCTCCCAAGACCCAGAAAATTCAAATGACTTAGGGCAATGTGCTGACAAGGGACCTTGGGAACATAACATGGGACAACCAGATTTACCTAGACCACATGAAAACTACAATAGTACTGAGCAACAACATGGGAGGAGGACACATGCTTCCCCAAATCCCTTTGACAAGGAACCAGAAGGTTATAATGAATTTCCACTTAGAAGAAGACATCATTGGCAACCTCAGGGTAGAATGCTTAGACCATATCAAGTAGCCAAGTGTATGAAAAATCAATATGAAGGGTATTCAGATCCCCATGCTCATGCTGCAGAGTTTAGACAATTAATTAGAGCTGAGGAGGTGGAAGATTACAAAGTTCAATTTGAGGCATTTGGTCTAACCCTAACAGGACCTGCATTATCATGGTTCATCCCTTTGAGAAAAGAAATGTACCTAGATATTGAATCCTTCCTAGAAGCCTTTATTGGAGAATTCTCAAAGACCGGGATAAAACATAGCACAGCCACTCTGATACACAGTTTTAAACAACAAAAAGATGAAAATGTAAGAGAGGCAGATAGGAGATTTAAGCAATATATTGACAGATGCCCTAAAGAGGAAGTACCTTCCATGGCTAGACAAGTATCTCTATTCATAGAAGGGTTGAGAAGTGCTCAATTAAGAACCCTAGTGTACTACAAGAGATGCCCTGATCTAGGAGCTTGTGTAAAAGAAGCAATAGATTTGGAAGATAACAGAGGCCAAGATCTGTTAGCATTTGATCAACCCAGATCAAATGAGGATAAAATTCCTCCAGCAGAAGAGTTGGCTCAGGCCATTGCTAAAGCCCTAGAGGTAAGCAATAAAACCAATTTGATAAACTCCAGGATAAACACAAATAAAAAATGCTATAATTGTGGAGAAAGTCATTTGATACAACATTGCCCATATCAAAAACCTCCACATTTGCAAGACAGAAAGACACTCAAATATTGTACACTAGAGAGGAAATGGACCAACCATACCAGGGAGGAATGTTTCTATAACAAACAACCCATAAAAGAAAGAGACTATGGGAGCCAAAGAGAATCAGTGTATAGTGAGCAACCAAGACCTGTGTTGGGGCAACAACATCCTATACCAACAAATGTGGTGCCAATCAAATACACACCAATAGAGGAGGGAAACTCAAGAACAAAGTCAGCATACAAGGAAGATTATCAATGGAATGAGGGATATCAAGAAGAATGGGAATGTTATGAATCAAGAGAGCCAGAATTACAAGCTTTAGACTTGGGTAATGGAAGAATTGAGATGGACACTGCCACTTTCATGTATAAAACTAATAATTACATGTCCAATCAAAAACCTCAATTCAAAGGAGGACCAAAGATAACTTTTTATAGGTGTGGGGGAGATCATTTTATTAGAGACTATCCACAACCTCCTACATTAAGAATAGAAGGAGCATATTGCAAGGATTGTGGCAGGGAGCATTTGATAAAGGATTGCCCAAAAAATCCTCAAAAACAACAAAACACACCTAATAACATACCATTAAAAGCAGTCAGTATCATGGAACAGGAAGAATTGAGTGACATTGACTTAGTGGAGGTAAATGCTATAACAAGGTCACAAACAAAACAACAAGGAACAACTAAGGAACAAAATGAAGGTTCAATCTCTAAGGTGAAGAAAAATAGACAGAAAGGGAAATGGGAGAGGAAACAGAAAATGGGTAAAAATAGTGAAGAAGAAAATAGGGAACAATCAAACAGTACTTCTACTCAAAAAACACAAACCTAGTTAGATATAGTAAATTCACAAAGTCTAGACACTCTGATAAAAGCATACAAAGGCAGAATTCAAGAGGGACCAAGTCCTGCTGATCATACAATGGCTTATCCTATGCCAGACTTAGAACATGAAAGAATGAAGAAGTGTAAACAGATCATTCGGGAAGTACAACTCAAAATGGGGTAAGAAGACACTTCTCAAAAAACAGTTGAGGAATCTGAAACAACAAAAACAAGAGGAAAGAGTATCAAAGAAGAAAACCCACAAGTAACACTCCAAGTGAATGTAGACAAAAGATGCACAATTCTGTATCACACCACCTGGGAAGATTTAATAAAACAAAGTCCTCACTTACAGAACCAAGTGAAAAAATGGGAGACAACACCATAAAATCTTCAAACACAACTACAGGACATAGAGGAGTTGTGGTATATGCCCATTGATAAGATAGGAGGATATTGTGAAGGAGAAGAGGGAAACTCAACTTTAAAAATACAATTTGGTAAAAACCAGGCCAAAGCTATTTTGGATAGTGGATCAGGAGTGGCCATCATGACTAAAAAAACTTGGGAGAAATGGGGAAAAAATGAATTATTACCTACAAAAATGAGATTGCAACTTGCAGATGGACACATTGAAAAACCCCTAGGAATATGGGAAAAAGTGATTGTAGACATCTGTGGGATAGAGATAGAACATACCTTTGCTATAGTTGAATTTCCACAATCTACTTCATATGAAATTATCCTAGGCAGACCATTCATGAGACAAATGCAAATTGTACAAGATTGGGGTAATGATTGTTTATACCTGCAGAGCAAAGGAAGAATAACCAAAGTGAATCTAAGAAATGGACATTACTGTGACATATCTCCTCAAGAATGGTATAAAATTCATCAGAATCAGGAGTTGAGTGAGGAATCAGAAATGGAGGACCAGGATGAAGCGGAATCATCAGTATGGAAGTGCAATATGATAAGAAATCTGACCAATAGGAAAAGGAGATTAAGAAGAGAGGATTGTGTGGAAGAAAGGAGGATACAAGATGAGAATTATATACCTCAACAATTCAAGGATGAGGAATTTGAGCCCTATGGGTGGAATCAAATCTTGGCTACCATGGATCTAGCGAGTGATGAATATGTAGGAGTGGAATTTCAAAATGAAGAAGGATATGATATTTTTCACATCGGAATGCAAATGATAAAGGTATCCAGAACAGAAGAGGACATAGAAGAAGAAATGATATTAGAAGAAGGAAAGACACAATTTCTGGAGGAAGTGAAAGCTGAAGATGCTATTAAGGATAAAATCTCAGGTAAGTACAGGAAAAACAAACACAAAGAAATAGAAGAAAATCAGGAGAATGAGAAAAAGACAAGAGAAAAGAATAAAGATCAACAATTTGATGTACCAGAAAATTTCAAGAATTATGAAGTAGAAAATAGATTACTTCTAAGAAGGAAACGAAGGAGGGAAAAGAAGAAAGGAGAGGCTTATGATAATGAGGAAGAAACTAAAAAGATCATGATCACTCAGGAGGAGGGGGAAGAAAGACACATTGTAGTGGCTGATGATATGACAACTCAAGAAGAAGAGGCACTAAGAAACTTGGCAAGAAACTATAGGGATGTATTTGCTTATAGCTACAAGGATTTAAAAGGTATCGATCCTAAAATCTGTGAGCATAAGATTCCTATTACACCTGAGGCAAAACCTAGTAAACAGAGACATTACACGTTTAATGATAAATACTCTGCTAAGATAAAGGAAGAAATTGACAAGCTATTAGCTGCCAATTTCATCTATGAAATTGAGTATACAGAATGGGTATCTCCTATAGTTGTGGTACCAAAGAAGAATGGGAAACTTAGGGTATGCATCAACTTGAAAAAGGTAAATGCAGCAACTATAAGGGATAACTACCCACTGCCTATAACAGATCATCTTCTAGAAAGAGTTGCAGGAAAGGAGGTTTATAGTTTTTTAGATGGTTTTTTAGGATACAACCAAGTTCCCATAGCATTGGAAGACCAACATAAAACGGCCTTCTCCACAGAATGGGGAATCTATGCCTTTAGGGTTATGCCCTTTGGATTAACTAATGCTCCAGCAACTTTTCAGAGATTGATGTGTCATATCTTCAAAGAGTTCCTGAGAAAAGTAATGGAAATCTATGTGCATGATCTTTGTACTTTTTCATTAAAAAGACAAGATCACTTGCAGGATTTAGAAAATATATTCAGGAAATGTAGAACCTACAGAGTGTGTTTGAATCCAGAAAAATGTGTATTCTTTGTAAGACAAGGAAGAATGTTAGGTCATATAGTCTCTAAAAATGGGATTTCAACTGATGAGAAGAAAATAAAGGCGATAATAGAGCTTCCAAGACCAACAAGTGTGAAGGAACTTCAGACTTTCATGGGACATTGTGGGTACTATAGGAAATTTGTACACAAATTTGCTGACATAGCTAAACCCTTATATGCCCTAATTACAAAGTTTGAGTGGACTAAGGAGTGTGACCAAGCCTTTGAAACTCTAAAAACTTGTTTGGTAACAGCCCCAATTCTAAAAACACCTCAATGGGACAAAATTTTTCATGTTCATGTGGATGCTTCAAATTATGCTTTGGGATGTGTGTTAGCACAACCTATAGAAGGAAGCAAGTTGGATTTTCCAGTGGCCTATGCTAGTAGACAATTGAATCTAGCAGAGAAAAATTATACAACCACTGAAAGAGAGGGATTGGGCATGGTATTTGCTGTAAAAAAATACAGACATTACCTTTTGGCCAACAAGTTTAAGTTCTTTGTAGACCATCAAGCTTTGTTATATTTGGTAAATAAACCTTGTCACACAGGAAGAATAGTCAGATGGTTTCTGTTGCTAATGGAATTTGAGTTTGAAGTGGTGGTCAGACAAGAAAACACACTTGAGAGCAGATCATTTATCTCGAATTCAGTCTGAAGAACCCAGTTCACCTTTAGATGACAATCTGCCAGACACTTATCTGTTTAAGGTAGAAAGTGTTCCTGAGTGGGCCATGACTTTAGTACCATTATTAACCATGGGACCTTGTAGAACAGTTGGGAACAATGCACACTTAGTATTGCAAAGCAGAAATTTTATGTTACTAGCTGGGCATTTGTACCATTTCAACCACACAGGCATATTAGAATATTGCACTCCTGAGGAGGAGCAACAAGAATATCTGAGGAGAGCTCATCATTGGAACCCTTGCACTCATGCTTCTAGGGTAGTTACCCTAAGTAATCTCAATAGGATGGGGGTACATTAGCCTAATAAAATTCAAGATGTATCAAAATATATTGCCAATTGCAGGAAGTGCCAAATATTGCAAGATTCAAAATTTATAACTCTATATTGGTTCCAGAAAAATCCCGATTGGAGTGAAAATATCATTGAAGTATTGAGAAGAAAGGAGAAAGGAAAACAAGTATTAGCTGGTACAGATTCAAAAAATTTACAAGTAATCTCTGAGGAATATCAATTGATAGGGGAACAGTTGTATAAGAGACGAATGGATGGATACTTAAGAATTTGTGTTCTTGAGAATAAATATCTGGAAATGTTGGAAATGGCACACTCTGGAGTGGCAGGAGGACACTTCTCAAGTGACAGAACTGCTAAACTCATTTTATATTCTGGTTTTTGGTGGCCAACATTATTCCCTGATGCAAGAACCTATGTAAAAAGGTGTGATGTCTGTCAACGGGTAAGTCAACCAAACAGAAGAAATGATATGCCATTGGTTCCATTTATTTTGAGCCAGAGCTTTTAGTAAATGGGGATTGGATTTCATTGGACCTATACATCCTCCAGCAAAACAATCTCATGCCGAATACATCATAGTGGCTACAGACTACCTGACAAAGTGGGCTGAGGCCAAAGCCACAAGAAGAAATGATGCTCATACTACTGCCAGATTCCTATATGAAAACATTATCACCAGATTTGGACTTCCAATTGAACTAGTAAGTGATAGGGGGACCCATTTTGTAAACCAGATCATAGAAAACATCACTGAATATTTCCTGATCAGTCATAGAAAGTCAGCCCCATATCACCCACAAGCCAATGGGCTAGCAGAAAGTACTAATAAAGTAGTTTGTACTGTACTATCAAAATTACTAAACACAAACAGGAATGATTGGGATCTACAACTCAATCATGTCCTATGGGCTTATAGAGTGGCTTACAAAACTGCAATAGGGAGCACACCATTCAATCTAGTATATGGACAAAATGCAGTTTTACCTATGGAATTCCTTATTTCAACATTAAAAGTAGGAAGTCACTACAGTTGGACTGGACATGCACTATCAGAAAGAGTAATGGAATTGGAAAACTTGGGAGCATCTAGACTCCAAGCCATTATGAGTTTATATGTGGACAAGAAAAGGCAAAAAGCTTATCATGATGTTCACATAAAAAAGAAAGATCTACAGGAAGGAGATCTAGTGTTGGCTTACACAGTCAGAGAACATCAGAAAAAGTTCCAGAAAAAAGGACATGGGCCATATATTATACATCAGATAAGCAATAGTGGAGCCATTCAGCTAGCCAACATAGATGGAGAAATCATGCCAAAATTTATAAGTGGATGTAGAGTTAAGAGGTATGATTGCCCATTAACTATTGAAGAATGGAGAGGGTTGCAACAAGCCCAAAATAGGAAAAGAGAAGAGGAAGACATTAGAAAAGAAGCTCAGCAAGAAGCTATGAAAAGGATAAGGAAAATCAAGGAGCTTAGGGAAGTCTGTCTATGTGAATCTTCCCTCAAACCAAAGGAACATGTCCCCGTGATGATAATGGAGTTTCAAAATGAAAGCATTAGGGTTTTGATAGATTCTGGAGCACAAGTAAATCTGATTAGTTCAGCCCTGGTAAGTAAATTCAACCTTAAAAGAAAAGAAAGTAGAACCCTAATCAAAACATTGGAAGGACAAATAGTACAGAGCATGTCTTCACTGACTATTGAAGTAAAGTTTAATGAAGAATATATGAAAATAGACTGTGAAGAATGGCCAGATAATTTGATGACTGAAAAAGTGATTTTAGGTCAACCATGGCTTCAACAGGGTAAAGTGATCTTGGATTTTGAAAAAATGAAGCTTAAATTGAACATAAATGATAAAAGGTTTCTAATATTTCTATTGAGTAATGAAAAACAGGAAATTCAATTAGAGGTGCATGATATACATGAAGGATTCACTTTTAAATTTGAGGATATATAGACATTACCAATACAAATGTTAAATGATCAAGCTTCATATAATCCAAATCAGCAAAAGATTGGAAGAGCAAAGAAGGGTGAAGAGATAAGAAGAAGATGGCAATCATGGCATGGTTCAAAAAATCAAAGCATCAGAGCAAAAAGCACATGGAATCAAAGTGTACAACAAGTCTGCTCATTAAAACAGGAATCAAGGACAAAATGGATATGGAGACCAAAAACTCCTACAAAATGCTTATCCAAAGGGAATGATAGTTTGTTGGGACCCAGAACAATTGGAGTCAGGAGGTATTGGGTTAAAAAATCAGAAGTGGTCCAGTGGAAAAAAGATCATCCAGATTTGATCTACATCTAGAAAATCATAAAAATTATGAACAATACATATTAGACCTGATTTTCTTTTCTAAAAAGAGAAGTAGGAGGGGAAGAAAAGAAAGAAAAAATTATTATGAAAAAAGGAAAATGAAAAAAGAAAAGAAATAGAAAAAAAGGAAGTATTGAAAAAAAAAACAAAAAGAGAGAGAAAAAAAATAATAAAATCATTGTTAAAAAAAAAGAGAAAAAAAGAGAGAAAGAAAAATTGTTTATTTTCTGTTGTTTTTCACAAAAAACATATGTCACAAAGCAAGATATAGGTAGAAGAATAGTAGAGATCTATTTATTTTTTATTTTTAAATTTAAATTTTTTTTTTTTGATTAAGTTAGTTTTTTTAGTTGATTTTTTGTTTTCTATCATTTGATACATGATTTGTTTTTCCGAAAGAGTGATTAAGGAAAGGGACTGCAGTAGACATCTTGCTACACCTGTGATGATCACTTTTTGAGTCTTTTCTGGAGAAAGGGAATTTATTTTGGATTTTATTTTCATTCTTATTTCATGACATCTAAAAATAAATTCCTACATATTACTCTTTGATTTCTTGCAACTTATGTGGGTAGAGTTTTTCTTTGTGAATTTTACTTTCCTCAGAAAATGGTGAATACAAAGGAGTTGCCAATTCATGACTTCAAGGCAGAATCAGTGGTTCTATCAAGAGGCCATTGGTTTCTGGACAGTGAGGCTACAGAGCAACAGGTGGACCTAGAGTCAGATGAAGAATCAGAAATTCTAGAAGCTGAGAAGGTGGTGAAGGAACTTAAGGAGACCTTAAACATCATTGGTCAACACATATTCACAGTGGGAGTAGGAGGGTATAAATATACAATGTTGTGCCAGGAATTCTACAAGTTTCAAAGAGTTGTTGTCAATATGAAAAGATTGAAAGCAGTAGGATTGCACAAGATATTGGAGGAACCCATCTTTTTCATTGATTTTGAAAGGGTATCACAAGTAATGAACAGTTTAACAGAAATAGGAAGAGGGAATGATGCCTATTTCAGATGTAAATTCAAAAACAGGGATAATCAGGAAGTAGGTATCACTATCAAGGCAGAACACATCAGAGCAGCACTGCAATTCTACACAATGGGAACCAAACTTGACCCAAGTTTTGTAAAAAAGAATAAGGAAACTTACACAGGTTATGCAAAATTTACTGACTTTAAAGGAAAGGAGAATGAAGAATATGCTGTAAGGATGTTCTTACAATTCTTTTGTTTTCCAAAATTACCAAGGTATACCATGCCGCATAAGTCAGTGACATTATTGATGTTCAACAACAAGGATAAAACCAAACCTTTTGGAGTAATGGATGTCTCACCATACATCCATGAACAGCTAAAAGAAGCAGCAAAACAGTGGGAACAGAAGAAGTTCATGAATGGAGCTCAGTTCTTAACGAGAATCATTTATCATGTTCTAGGGATGGAAGATCAACTGAAATTGGCTCCAGAGGCACAGTATTTCAGAAGGTTTATGGCTGGAATCAAGAGTCCTCCAAGGAAAATGACTGAAAGGGAAACAGAAGGACAAACTCGCATGAGGGGAACATGTATGAAAAGAAAGATGATATCGAAGGAAGTAATTCCTGTAAAGAAAAGAAGGTTGGACCCAATGAAAGTGGAATTAGAAATGGAGGAAGCTACAAAAGAGGAACATGAGGAGGCACAGAAACAGGTTCAATCCTCTAGTGAACCTCACCCAACCCAAACAAGCAAAGAGCAATTATACACATATTTAACTCAAGGAAACAACAAAAGAGCTATGTATGAGGCACAATACCAGAAAATGTTGGAAGACTACTCATGCAAAGCTACAGATTGGGTTCAGGAGGAGGTGGAGCACTATGAGGCACTCCATGATCAAATGATGACAGCTGAAACTGAGGAGGTGTTTGTAAGGAAAGAAGTTGAGTTGCTGGCCTATTTCAAGGAATTGCAAGGACCTCCAGAGACCAGAACCACTATAGTGGTGAAAAAGAAGGTTCCAAGGAAACCAATACAAAAGAAGAAATTGACCAAGAAAGGAAAGGGCAAATCTATAGTTGAAACTGTTATCACCAAAGAAAGGGAGGAAGTAATCATAGAAGAAATACGGAAGCCATCCATTGTGGAAGGAGTATCAAGACCACAGAACCAGAAATAGGAGGACCTTCACACTTTTCATCTGATTCCGACAGTGATATTGAGAGCTTTCTGTTAAAAAGTCTAAATTTGTCAATACCAAATACTCCTAATGTCATAACGCAGGTCTTTGAGAAACAAAAAACATATGAGGAATTGAAGAAGAAGTCTCAGGAGAAGATAGTTCATGATCAGGCAGGAAAACAGCTCAGTCTGGAAGATGAAAGAAGGTTAATGAAGGGAAAAGCAGTAATGGTAGAACAGGCAAGTGAAATAAGGGAAGAAGTTAGTTATGGACTAGTGCATATTGGGGGGCAATCCATATGGACAAAACCCTCACAAACCTACTTCAAACTAGAAGAGAGCATAGAAGAAATAGCCAAGAAGGCACAAGTGAGCAGTTCAGTCATAAATCAAAAAGGCACAGATCAAGATCCACTCCAGGAAGCAGAGGTAATATTTGAGAAAAGGAATGTTCAAAAAGTCACAGGGAAAGTAGTGGAAAAGGAGATCATTCAGAGTATAAAGGATGTACTGCATGATTTGAAGAACAATGAGGAATTTACATCCAATGAGGATCAAGAACAAGAGGTAGCAATAGACCTCATGAACATTGATGAACGGGAAGAAGAACACAAAGAGGAAAGAAGTAATGATCAGGTGAAAGATTCTCACATAACTGAATCAGTTCTAGCCCAAGAAGAGGAAAGATAGGAAGAACAAGCAGGTGATTGCCAGGGGAATTCTGGTAAGGAAACTGAACATACTCTGTTCCAGGAGGCTCTAAGCCATGAAAAGGAGATACAAGAAAAGGATGGACACCTTTCTGAAGAGACTCAACAGGTGTTGGAGAGGGAAAATATACAAGAAATAAAGCTGATTTCAGATGTTTTAGAGCAAAAGAATTCGGGTGTTCAAGTAGACATGGCAGATTCAGAAACACTGGACACTCATCCAAGCAATGAAGAAAGTGAGGCCAAGATTATAGAATATGAAGAAGAAGAGGAAGAGGAGAGTAAATGCAAAGAGGACAAACAGCTAGAAACCAAACAAATAGCAATGGAAGGAGGATTGGACAGAATACCAAAGAGCATAAGATCAGCATGTCAACTCATTATGGATAACATTGAACAATTCAGACCCTCTAGCCGGAACATGATTATTTCAGGGATGGTAGCAGAGTCAGAATTTGAAAAAGGCAGTATGATTATTAAAGAGCATAAAAGGGAGAAGGAGCAAATGGCAGAGAAACTAAGGAAGGTGCAAGAGAAAAATGAGGAGCTTTCCAGTAAAATAATTGCTTTGGAAGAGCTGGAAGTACAGAAGCAAAATAAGATTCAATACTTAGAAGAGAAGATTGTACAACTAACAGAGCAGAACACTACATTGGAAAAAGAGTTGAGAAAGATTGAGGGAAGATATAGAACTCTGCAAGCTTCCTATCAAATTTTGACTAAAGCTAATGAAGAAATCAACAAGCTGCTATTGGAGGAAGGGCAATTAAAGGAGGAAAGTCATACAGCCCAAATAACAGAGGAAGAAAAGGAAGGATTACATAAAGAGATTCAGAGATTACAAGAAGAATTGAAAGAAGCCAAGGAATTAGAAAAGCAGGCTAGTACACATGCTGCTACATCTATGAGAGGGTATAACAAACTATACATGGATATGGAAAAGGAAAAGAGTGATTGGCAGACAAAGAGAGAAAAGGAACAGAATGAATGGAAAAAAGAAACAGAACTATGGGCACAACAGAATGGGAGTCTGATGATGACTATAGAGGAATTGTAGAGGAAATTGGATGAACCACAAATACAAGAGGAAACACATATGGAAACCACATATGTAGAAGAATATGGGGTAGACAACAATGAGGGAGTACAACATTACAGTGAACCAGCAGACAAAAGTTCAGAAGGGGGATATTCAGAAGATTTTGTGAGAAATATGCTGACAAGTAGAGATTCCAGAATGGAGTTCATCAGGAAGATGCATGATGAGTATGAAGAACAAATTGTTACATTTGCATTAAATAAGGGAATCAATCCAGATCAGCATCACCGGGCCGCGGATGGATTGGGAATACCATTATGTATGATTATGGAGAGTATAAAGAATTATCAGTTGGCTAGAGTTGGGCTACCTCCAAACAAATACCTTGAGTATGAAGAAGACATTAATGTAACAAAAGAACTATTTGAAAGAGCCAATCCAAAGTGGAGAAACAAATGGTTGGATGCCAACAAAGAGTGCAGGAAAATCTGGAAAGAGGCACCTCTTCATTTAAAGATCAATCCAGCTTACTGTCCAGTGGCACGAAGGAGGGAATGGGCAATTTTTTGGGAAAGGCGAAGAGAAGGACAAATTCCACCTAAGTGGTTGAATTTCTCAAAAGTAGCAGGTCCAAAGGCAGGCACATGGCCTACAAAGAGTTACATGGTGAACACTGCTGAGTCTGTAATAGCTACATACAAAGATGTCAATGATCATGCATGTATTCTACTTATCAGAATAATGAGATTAATTTTGGCTTGTATAGAAACCTATACCGACACAGATATCAGAACACTAAATTATATTGGCTTTAATTCTCCAATAGATGCATTATTATTTGATTTGAGCGAAACACCTGACAGAATCTGCTTAATGGCCTATTACAACAGAATAATATTTTTGGGCAGTTATTACTTACAAATTTTTGAAGATGCCTTTGATTACGGGTTTTTTGAAAGGGAGTCAGAGATTTTTGGAAATCTATCAGTTGTTACAAAGTCCAGACTTACAGCATATGAAGCTGCCTATACAGAATACTTGAAAAAGGATGTTATAGATAAACCAGAAGCTGTAGTCCAATGGAGAAAGGCATTATTTGAGATGGTCAATAATCTAAATATTACAGAAAGAAAAAGTCATGATTTGCTATCGCAAGTATATCAAAGAAAGAAGAAATGAAGAAAAGTGATCAGTGTAGAAGAGCAGGAAAATCTTTCATCAAGAGTCGAAAGGCTTTGGAGGGGAAGGATGTTGGAAGATGCATTTTTGGAAACCTTTTTGAAGGAAAATAATTATAAAATGATAGAAATTTGTAAAAATATTTATGCAATTGTTGTAAAAATAAGGAAGAGACTTCCTTATGTAGGTTAGAATCTTATGTATTTTTTCTAGAATTTTTGGAAACTCCTAGATAGCATATTTTTAGAATAATAGAGGAAAGGACCAAAATTCAAGTGTGAAAAGGGACACTTGAAAATATATATAAGCTAATTTCCTCTATTATGAGGGGGTTGGTTAATCATTTGTATCCATGCTATCTAAGTGAATAGAGACGGAGTTTTCTGTTGAAAATCGTGTTTCTCCTCTTTTGTGTGGTTTCTTAGATTTGTGAGTCTAGTTCTTGTGCATCCATGGAGATTTGTGAGCTTCTTTTGTGTAAATCTGTTGAATGTGTATGAAGAGAGTTGAATACTGATATGTTAAAGTGATAAGTTGATGAAGAATGGTGCTGGAGCTGAAAATCGTCTGTTTTCACAGAATCGCGATTGTCTCGTCTGTATGACACAGGTGATATTTTTTTTATTTTGACTTCATAATTGTGTTCTGCTGATAAAATAGCATGTAATAGACACCAAGATTGTAGAAAATGGTGGAGATTTGCGCAAGATAATCCAAACCCTAGAAATTCCTCTTCATCTTCACTATTCTCAGAAATCCAGCCATTATTCTCTTATTTCTTGGATTCTATCATCTTGAAGGGGCTGTGGTCTCAAGAATACTTCCAGGATTGACAAAATAAAGATGTTTTGTTGATTCTTTGTGCTAAATGATTGGAGAGGACAACTCCAAAGATCAATAACAAACACCTCCCTATTGTAGGGGAAATCTTGAGTCTTATGGTTTGTGTATTTTCTCTCAATAGTGCAATATGGAGCATTCATTTCTCTCATGTTCTGGTTTTGCATTGGGTAATTTTGGATTGGGGAGGGATATTTAAGCCAGAAATGGATAGGAAGGATAGAATTTAGGTTTGTATTAGTAAAACATACATTAGTCATGTGGTCCCCTCCGCAAGTATAGCATCAATTCAATGAGGTGACCCTTGGTGTTTGTCTATTTTGAACTCCTAGCTTCTTGGCAACTTGCTTAGCTATCTCATCTATCTCAGTGGAGGTTGTAGAGGTATGACTAGTAGAACTATCAGAATCCTTATAGATTTTGAACAATTTTAACTCCTAAAAAAAGTTGTCCTCTATGTCAATGCATATCCGTACATAGTCCTCTATGGATCTATGCTCTTTCAAGTACACATATGATCTTAACTTTGTGCTTAGTAAGCCATGTAAAAACAAGGCCACTTGTTTGGCTGGTGCAAGTAATTGGAACGGTGCATCTTTCTAAGTACTATCTGAACCGTGTTCTTGCAAGTCACACTATTTCTTGGGGTGTCTGCTTGAAGTTGTGGATCAAGGATGATGTGTTATGCGTGATACCACTCTTGTAAAATTATACAATGAATGCTTCTATCAGTTGACCTATATTTGGATAATTGTGACTATTTAGAAGTTCAAACCAAGCTAAGGTAGTACCCTTGAGAGTCAAACCAAATGCCTCAAACTGGGTGAACAAGTCCTCAACCTGTTCATCTGTTAACACTTGTTTGAACTCGACCACATGATCATAGGTATCTCCTGAACCATCAAAGTAGTTCTTCATTTCCTTGACCACTTGAGAGGGTTTGAGGGTTCTTGGATGCTCTCAGGGTCTAGGCAACGGAAAATTATGTTCATCTCTTTGATGCTTCTATGATTGGTGTCTCTCTCTTTCAGGTCTTTCACCTTCAAATCCTGATCTATCTCTACCCACAATGTTTATAAAGGTTATGTCAGGTCTCTCTCTAGCTCTTTCCCTCTAGGTTTCATGAGCGTGGAATGATCTTGATCCATGGAGGCCATGGTAAACATTAGATCTTGGTGGAGGTTGTTGTTGAGCTCGTTCTTGAGTTGCATCCTCCGAGATCTTGTTGAGGTAGCAAACACCTTCTCCAATGCTTTCCAAACTTCCTTGGCTTTCTCCAAGCTTTGCACATGAACAATCATAGTGTTAGAAATAACTTGTGAGATGAGGAACATCACCCTTCAATTCCTCTCTTCCCAATTAGCAAATTGTCTCCTTTGTGCTGAAGTAATGTTCGGATCTTGAAGGTCCACCGGTTGCGGGTCATCTCCTGTAACTATACTCCATAAACGTTTACCTTTAAGGTAACTTTTCATTCTATACCTCCAAAACTAAAAATTATGTTTGTCTAACTTCTCAACTTGTTGCCCTAAATTAGCCATTGAAAACTTCAAAGATTGAAGTTTACCTCAAAAATGTTGTGGCTCTCTTTCTTGACTTTACAAAGCTCTCCCTTGATTTGTAGCTTCTCCTTTGCTTTACTCTAGCTCCAATACTTTGCCTCTTCAAGCTCAAATTCTTTGATACCAATTGTTGGAAAATTCAAATGAAAACTGGTATCAATTGAAAAATGCAATGAACTTGAAACTTTGCTCACTCAAACTATACACATATAGCTTTCAAATGAGCTATCAAACACTCAATTTGGATTAGTTTTGGTTTGGCAAATCTTTCCCTCAAAACAGGCTAGTTGTTCACTCAGTTAGGTTGAAAACTGGACTTCACTAAAAATTGGATAACTCATAGAGCATAAAGAATTTGATAGAACTCTTCCCGATACAGGAATTAATCTCGATAAGCTTACCAAGGAATGTTTAAAATCTGAAAATGGATACATACATTGAGAAATATGACTCTCACAAGTAGGCTATCCAGAAATTGGTATGCGACTGGACATAGTATATGAGAGTGAAGAACACAAAATGACTCAAACCAAATGAACTACCTACGAGGGGACTTCCATGCCTTCTTCCTCTATTCTTGAGAGTCCTCCCTTGCCTCTTTTATAGCCAAGTGTTCAAAACCTCTCATGATGATTTTGAGAGCTCTTCTCGTTAACTCTTCCACTACTTTGAGTAGCCACTCCTATTCGAGTGCAACTTTTTTTGGATTTGATTCTCTTTTGACCTCCACTACTTGCTGAAGTAAATGCTTCCATTTTTCATTTTTTATTTTCCTTCCATTTGAAGAAAATCCATTTTGCAAAAATATATATGACCTTGTTTTTCCATTTTTTAACAGTTTGTAGGTTGAAGAAGACACTTTATGGCCTAAAGCAAGCTCCAAAGGCTTGGAACCAAAGATTCGTGGACTATTTGATCAAATGTGGTTACAATCAATGCAAGGTGGATCCATCTCTCTTCATCAAACTAGCATCCAATCACGATGCTTCAAATAGGATACAAGATCCTTGCCAAAAATTGCCAATATAACTTCAAAGCACTTGAAGAGGTGGCTTAGTGAGGACCAGAAAGGATTTATCAAGGATAGATCAATACTGAAAGCTATTATTGATATTTGGGAAGGTCTCAACTTTGATGAAGAGTCTGAGCAAGATGTGGTATTTCTTAAAATCGACTTCGACAAAGCCTATGAGAGGCTAGAATGGGATTCCGTTCTCCAATCCCTTAAAGACCTTGGCTAAACTAAAAAATTCACTAAGATGATTGCTACACTGCAAGGGAATGCATCGATGCAAATAAATATCAAGGGTGAGTTATCAAAGGCCATCAAGTTAAAATTCTCTATTAGGCAAGGGTGCCCATTGGCCTCTCTGCTTTTCACAATATTCACTTCACTATATTCATGGAGGGGATTAGCCATCTTGTGCATCATCACATGGAACTGGGCCATATTAAAGGACTCTCTCTAGCTCTCAACCATGACCAAATAATCATAAGGCTATTTGCAGATGCTATGAATGCATTTGTGCATAATGATCCGAACAACTTTGAAACCTTTTGGAGGTTCCTTGACACATTTTTTGAGGCATTTAGTTCCAAAATAAACCACCCAAAAATTTCTTTTAGAGCCATCATCAAATTGCCACCCCAACTGTTAGTTGACCATGGCTGCCAAATTATCCCTAGGGGCATGGTCTTCCATCTTCTTGGTATGTCGATGGGATTTGGTGTCTCGTTGGAGCAAAGATGGAATTGGGTTTTTTCCAAACTTGAAAACAAGTTAGCATATTGTAAGGGCATGCAAATCGAGCTTGCAGGGCGAGCCATGGTAATTAATACCTTTCTCATCTCCTCGACCATTTACTTTCTCTCTTGTTGGAGACCAAAGGATCAAGAGCTTAGCAAACTGGAAAGAATCTGCAGAAACTTTCCTTGGATGAGGAACCATAACAAAAGGGGAGTCCCTAAAATTAAATGGTCTACTTGCATTAGCAAAAAGGACTATGGGGGTCTGGGCTTTATGGATATCAAAGGCATTTCTGACAAGCTAGCGGAAAAAATGGATCATTAGGGCTTGGTGAAACTCCAAGATTTCTTGGGCCAAACTCATTTTCAAGAACAAAACTAGATTATGCTGGTGGGCCTCCCTTGCTAGAAGGACTTGGGACTCCTTACCCTTTTATTGTCTTCGATTCTAATTTTCCCTAGAGGCTCAAATCTCGTGTGTTCCCTATGGAAGAGTTGGAACAATTTTAAACAATTTATCAAAATCTGAGAAGATTGGAAATGGGCTACGAGTATCAGACAAAATGACTCAATCTAGTTTTCGATAATGAGCATCATAGGTGTTGCTGTGTGGAGCCTCCACAATGCTAAGAGGCTCTAGAACAAGGGTTTCAGATATTGGAAACACCTCTAGAAATAAGAGACTAGCCAATGGATCAACTTTGAGGATATAGACCGTGAAATAAGAGTGAAGTTCGAAGAATGAAATCTCCTTCAGAGTGGAAATATCATCTCAGAACAATAAAGAACTTGACTCCTCTCTGGGCAGGATCTGCCATGCTATGAGGGTTTTATGTGGCACAATGGGAATTGCATGTCCAAAGTTCCTAGAATCAAGGAGAACACAGACTACCATATCTCGCTTAAGAAGAAGTGGTACTTGACTTGGACAAGGTTGCATTGGGACTTGAAGTTCATATCTATTTGGCACCCCCTCATTGAGATCAAAAAGTCGGTTCTCCTGTGGCGAATTCTCCATCGTGGAATTTGGATCAACCTAAAGGTTAGCAAAATTTGTGGGGCTCTACCTTGGTGCAAGCGATGTTGTAGCTACATTGAGGATCTGGGTCACATCTTCTTCACTTGCCCCAAGACTCTTCGGCTCTAGCAGACCCTTGAGAATATTATGAGAGACTACATGGAAAAATCACCTAGAAGGAGGCACTCCTAGGTGAATCGATTGGCTGCTCAGTGGCGCTATGGAATGCTATAAGAGGGGAACTAGAAAGTTTGGAGGGAGAGGTGTGCCTTCAACTTTGGACACCCTCCTAAAGAGTGGTGGATTAAGAAATCTCTATTCCTCCTTGGTAAAATAATCTTCAAGTACAAGTGGTCCCCACCCTTTAGGCATCATAAAGTGTTCATCATCAAGAACAACAAGCTTAAACTCAAGTGGGCCCCACATGAGGGGGACTAGAAGGTTATTAACCTCCTGTGTAACATGCTTTAGCTCCACAAGTTTTGCCCATGCTTTGTGGGATTTGGGGGGTCCCAAGGGCACTAGTCCCATTCACTCATATCATTTTTAATTAAACTCTGGGAGAGTAAGCCAAGGAAAACTAAAGGGAAGAGGGATGCTTAGAGCTTCCAAGAGGGTGCCAACAAAGACTCTTCCAAATATTTTATTCCACTTTGTACATGGATATCAAACCAATTAGTTCTTAGTCTATAAGGAGTAGAGATTTTGTGTTACAAACAAGAAGTTCTTACATATGAACATGGGTAACTGATTTTCATATTGAACTGCATCATGTTGAAGTGCATCCCACTATAAAAAGCCTTGTTGTCTTGTTAGAGGCATTATCCAACAACACTTGCATGGAGGATTCATAGCTCAAGGTGCCTATCCCTATAGTGTCTCTCTCTCTCTCTCAGTGATGACCACAAAGTTGAATCCTCCCTCAAAGAGTCCTTTGAATGGTTTTAAAGAATCCTTTATGGGATTTGAAGACTCATGAGATGAAAGACATTCTTTCTTCTTCTTCTCCAAAAAGAAAAATATATGATGAGTATGTTCTGCCTTCAGCTCACACAAACAAACACATAAGCTCGTCTACACATTCACACATGCATATACATACTTGTTGGAGAGATGGATTGATACCTCAAGGAAGTGAGGTGGTATTGCTGAAACCTGCTTTGTACCTGCCCTATTACACTTCAAAGTTATGTAGTGGGCCCTTTTAGCTTGCAAATGACACCAAGAAAGTACCTATGTACTTTGGAGTTGATGCTTGAAACAATTGAATCAAAACAGACTACTTCACGAATAGCTAGTCTCACAAAACTTGCTATTTTGGTCTATACACCTAGTGGTTCTTTTGCTCAGTGCTCATAGTATAGTAGAAATTGATAAAATTCATTCTTAGGGAATCAAGTTACCTTAGATAGCTAATGATTACAAGTGGAATCATAAAAAAAGATAAACTATGCTCAAAGAAATCAATTATCAATCCAATGCTTACCCCCGACTTTTTAGGGACTGAATAGTAGATGACGAGTGAGTAGATTGATCCCGATTTGTCCCAAATGGCTGAACCAAATGCTTTGAAACCTTGGCAGTATAAAATAGCAATCCAATGCTTACCCCGACTTTGTAGGGACTGAATAGTAGATGAAGAGTGAGTAGAGAAATCAATTTAGCAATCCAATGCTTACCCCCGACTTTTTAGGAACTGAATAGTAGATGATGAGTGAGTAGATCGATCGTGATTTCTCCCAAATGGCTGAACCAAATGCTTTGAAACCTTGGCAATATAAAATAGACTTCAATTTGGTTCCAACATACTATAGATCATGGAAAATGGTTGAGAACTTGCTGAGATATCAACAGAGAAATTTCACTATTCTGAGTAGTCATAGTAGAGAAGTAGATAGAGATGATCAATGAAGTATATGTATTATAACGCATGATTATACAAGCTCATTGGAACTGTAATGATGCTCAATGATGGTGGAATTAGTAAGCTATGGTGTACGCTACTCAACTCTAACATAGTGATAGTGAACTTCTATATGCTTTGTTCTTTCATGATAGATGGGATTGGCTGCAAGATGCAAAGAACTGGTGTTATCACCAAATATCATAGGTGAGTGAGTGTGAATTCCCAAATCTAAGTAGAGAAATCTAATCCAAATAGATTCTTGTGTAGCATTAACTAATCCCCTATATTTAGCCTCTATTGAAGATAGAGCAATGGCTGGTTGCTTCTTTGAAGACCATGAGACTTGTCACCTGCAAAAAATAAATATTCAGAAGTACTTCTTCTGTCATCCTTACATCCTGCCCAATCTCCATCTGAGTATAATTTTATATCGAAATATGATGTGTATGGGAAGTAAAGACTCTGATTTTGAGTACCTTTGAGATACTTCAAAATCCTTTTAGCAGCTTCCAAGTGAGTTTCTCTAGGTTTATGTATGAATTGGCTCAGAACACTTACTCCAAAACATATGTCAATCCTTGTTAATGTTGCATACTTTAGACTTCCAACTATGCTTTGATAACCTGCAATGTCTTCAAGAAAATCACCTTCATGAGCACTCAATTTATGATTTACCTCCATAGGGGTGCTAGCTACCTTTGCATTCTCCAAGTAGAACTTCTTCAACATGTCCTACACATATTTCCTTTGAGTGCTATAAATTCCAGAGTTAGTGTATACCAACTCAAGTCCAAGAAAATATTTCAAAAACCCTAGGTCACTGATCTTGAACTCCTGCATCATGTGGTTTTTAATTTGTTTGATGTCATTGGCATCACTACCTATAAGAATGATATCATCCACACATATACATAAATATATCATTTCTAAATTACTCCTCTTGACAAGCAGAGAAGAATCTGCCTTGCTCATCATAAATCCTTGGTCTTGAAGATAGGTTGTTAACCTATGGTTCTATGCCCTAAGTGCTTGCTTCAAACCATAAAGAGCTTTCTTCAGTTTGCATACATGATTTACCTTTCTTGGGTCTTCATAGCCAGGAGACTGAGCCATGTAAACCTCCTCTGAAATCCAACCATTGAGAAAAGCATTTTTCACATCTATTTGATACATATTCCAATTTCTACATGATGCTACACTCACCAATACTCTGATGGTTGGCATCTTAGCCATAGGTGAAAATGTTTCTTCATAATCTACTCTTTGGGTTTGTGCAAAACCCTTAGCCACAAGTCAAGCTTTATACCTATTTATGGATCCATCTGAGTTCCTTTTGATTTTGTAAGTCCACCTAGAACCAATGACCTTCATTGATGCTTTCTTGGGTGCTGCTCCCAAGTATCATTCTCTTGGAGTGCTTCTATTTCTTCATCCGTAGCCTCCTTCCATTTTGCTTAGTTACTTGCTTCTTCATATGAAGAAGGTTCTTCAAGTGATGAATCCTTAGCAAGATAAATCGAATGCTTAGAAACTAATGAAGTATCATACCCATGTCTGATTGGCATCTTACTCTCTCTTTGTGATCTCATTATGGCTTGGTTGGATGACTCAGGTATGTCCTCCAACCTCTTCATCTTGACCTTGCCTTTTGATTTCCATGCTTTGAACTCTTCCAAGTTGATGGTGTCTTCATCATCTAATTTGATGTCTTCAATTGTGCTTGGATCCTCCTTGGTGAGGCTTGGAAATTCTTCTTCCAAGTCATATGGCAGTTTGACCTTCCTGCATTCACTTTCAAACCAAGAATCATTCTCATCAAACACAACATCTCTACTGACCATAAATCCTTTGTTGGATGGATTATAAAACATGTATCCTTTCTGATTTATATCATATCCTATGAAGATGCATTTCTTTGCCTTAGGGTCTAGCTTACCTCTGATTTGAGATGGAACATGCACATAGGCAACACAACAAAATATTCTGCAATGTTCAATTGATGGTCTCCTACCATGACATGCCTCATAGGGGGTCATCCCATCAAGGGATTTAGATGGTAACCTGTTAATAAGATAAGTGGTAGTGTTAAACTTATTGTTTAATATGTTATCGATTCTAGGTTCTTGGGATGGTGTTGGCATCATACGAAAAGAAGCAAGTATGGGCCTACATGCAGAGCTAGCACTAAGGCAACCCATCAATTTTTTCCAATCCTTACATCCTTTTAAAAGTGATTCTCATCACTAGAAACCCTTGTAAATACCGTTTCACCTTTTTGGAGCTCCATTTTTTACAAGCCGAGGAGTCCTGGAGCTTGAAGAGCCTTAGAAGTAATTGCCTACCAATTTTCATATTTTTTAGATCTCGTTTGAGCCCTCAAATAAGCCCTGGAACCTAATTTTTAAGTAGGCCAAACACTAGGTCTGGACAGGGCCAAAGCTTGTATGAGAACTTGGTTATAATAGAAGTGATTCCATTGTCTTACTCTCTTTGTTCTTGCTATGTGTGCGCATGTGTGTGTATGTGTGTGCATGTTTATGTGCTTCTTGTAGTTTTGAGCTTGTATGAGAACTTGGTTATAATAGAAGTGATTCCATTGTCTTACTCTCTTTGTTCTTGCTATGTGTGCGCATGTGTGTGTATGTGTGTGCATGTTTATGTGCTTCTCACTCAGACATTTGTGCCTTCACTTGCTCAAGGTCTTCATACCATCCTCAGGTCTTCCCGGATTGACATTAAAGGAGGTGCTACTCATCACTGAGCTACAGATGGTTAGGGGTCTGTAAAACAGAGGCCATATTTGTATGTTCCCAAATTCTACAGATCCAGTTCTAGGCTACCTCGCAGACTTAATGCGTTGAATTATATTATTCTTCAACTACTATTTGTTTGCGTATTACAACATTCTTCAATACACGACAATTAACTGCGCACTACAATGTTCTTCATTGCAATAGGCATATGCCCACTTCGTCACTTACCGAGTGATCGCTTGACTTAATACTTCATCAAACTTCATACAATGCTGAACTTAATTAACAGAGAGATAAACACTCAGGGTAATCAGAACACTGCACTATGCTCCACTTTCGGCATTTGCCCAGACTACAGTCTGGCGATGACACATGCCTTCTGTTCACGCACGCTTCTTTTATCAATCAAAGGTTACAATTGTTGCACTACACCCTTTCGGTATGCGTGGGACTTTTCATATTACATTCTAGCGGCTCACACTGGCACACACGATGGAATCAAACCCAAAAAGGAAAATTGTAGAGTTAAGATTCATCTATGATACCCTGTACATACATAGAGCGAGCTAATTTGAAAGTTAGCGCGATCTTCTGTTCTAAAGACTCTAGCATATTCTGCAAAATGTCAGGTTCAATAAGTTGCACATCAATCCGGGTTCTTGGGTTGCCCACTTACTTGCTTTAGTAAAAACCTTCTGTTGTTCACAAATTCGAGGTTCAAAAATCTCCGCAGCTCGCTGTAATTGCTTTCCCCAACGTGTTTACACTATTGCTGTTTGAGTGTTGACTGCTGAAATGTACACCATGTTTTCCATCGGGTGTTGTCATTCCTTTTTCTTTTTATCGTACTCGACCACATCTTTACAATACCTACGGATATGCCTTATTTCATCGCAGAAATGACATTTAGGTGGTGGAAGAGATGCACCTTCACCTGTTGTACCCACATTCCACTGAGCTTGTCCAAAGTTAGTTGACCGTGCGTCTCTATAATTGTTGTATCCTTGGTAAGGAGTATTCCTCATTTGTGGTGGTACGTAATGACTGGCCGGCTGCCCTTGTTCTTGGATGATAGCATTGACATCCGATCTACTCTGTACCTTTGCGTTATAAGGACAGGTCTCCGTAATATGGTTTGCGGTGTGACAAATAGCACAGTACATCTGATTCAGAGCGCATGCTGAGCTAGTGTGTCATGTGTTTTTACATTTAGTAGAGTAAATTTGTTTCAGAGGATGTTGGTTTGAATTCTTGGATGCCTTCAACCACTCCAAATCTTCAGTGAAGCCCCCTCTTTGTTTTCTAACTGTAACACCATGGCAATTATGGCATCCAAGGTCATTCCTCCCACACATCGTATGATCATAATCTGTTTCAATTGGGGATTTAATCTGCTTATGAACCACTCAGTAATGATGTCGTCTAGTAAATTGGCATGCACTAGGGGCAACTGTCGTAAATGAGTCAGAAATAGAGTGGCATAGTCTTGTACATTCTGATGTGGCTTCCAGCTGTTATTTTGCAGATAATAAAAAAATTTTGCTAGGTTTTTCATTGACCGGAATCGTTGCAGAAATGCATCCTTCACATCATCACGCTGTCGGAAATGATTCAAGTCATACTCGGTTAACCAGCAAGCAGCTTCATTGACCAAGGTTGACTGGAACACGATGGCTTTATAAGCAAGGTCTATTGGGTAATTCAAAACTGCATAATTAATTTCAAATGTCCACACATGCATGTCGGGATCATCTCCCAGAAAACCTCCAAATTTTGTGTAAGTGACTCCGGCCGGTACCGGACGTGGTGGAATAATCTGTTGTTTTTTTTGTTGTTGTTGCTCTTGTTGCTATTGTTGTTGTTGTTGTTGTTGATGATGGGCACTACTCATGTTTCCTAAACTTTTGGGACGGACTTCTTGATGTCCCTGGACCGTATGGTCACTTTGCCAATTTTTCGATCCAAAAATATCTCTGAGCCGATTACCTAGCTCAACATCGAACAACCGTTTCTCAACCTTAGTATCGAAATTGGCTAGACTTGCACCTAAAAACGGTGAATGCAGTAAATTCCTTCTGAACAGAATTGCAATATCACCGAAAAGCACCGAATTGTCACCGGCCAATATCGAACTGTCACCGGAAATCACCGGATTGTCTCCAGACAATGCTGAATTGTCATCGGACAACGCCAAAATACCACCAAAAACTAATGTACTGTCTTTGGAATGTACCAGACTATCACCGGAACGCCCCGGATTACCGCTGCATTCTACCAAACTGCTTCTGCAGAGCACTAAACTGCCACCAAAATTGCCACTCACTTGTTGAATTGTACCTTCTGCGATTGAACTTAATTGTTCATCACTTCTACCACCAGAGGGTGTTCCTAATAAATTCGGAACTGCCCAGGGATGTGGATCACTTTGATATTTGGGATAAGATTCACCGGAACGTGTTATCGGCATATATCAAAGGATTCTTTTGCACTCCATAACCTTTTCTTCAACTAGCTACTCCATTTCCCACAGACGGGGCCAGTGTTAAACTTATTGTTTAATCTGTTATCGATTCTAGGTTCTTGGGATGGTTAGGGGTCTGTAAAACAGAGGCCCTATTTGTATTTTCCCAAATTCTACAGATCCAGTTCTAGGCTACTTTGCAGACTTAATGCACTGAATTATATTATTCTTCAACTACTATCTCTTTGAGTATTACAACATTCTTCAATACACGATAATTAACTGCAGAGTACAATGTTCTTCATCACAATATGCCTACACACACTTCGTCACTTACCGAGTGATCGCTTAACTTAATAATTCATCAAACTTAATACAGTGTTGAACTTAATTAACAGAGAGATAAACACTCAGGGTAATCAAAACACTGTGCTACGCTCCACTTCCGGCATTCGCCCGGACTATAGTCTGGCGACGACACATGCCTTCTGTTCACGCACACTTCTTTTATTAATCAAAGGTTACAACTGTTGCGCTACGCCCTTTAGATATGCGTGCGACTTTTCATATTACATTCCGACGGCTCACTCTAGTAGAAACACTCTCTGCCCACAAGTAATTTGGCAACCTTTTTTCATTTAGCATTGATCTAGTTGTTTCCACAATCAATTTGTTCATCCTCTCTGCTACTCCATTTTGCTGAAGGGTATATCTGGTGGTGATCTCCCTTTTGATACCTCTGTCCTGCAAAAATGCATCAAATTCATTAGAGAAGTACTCACCTCCTCCATTTGACCTTATCCTCTTCACGCTTTTTCTTGTTTGATTTTCCACAAGTGGAAGATAGTTCTTGAAGGAACTGAACACTTCATCCTTATGTTTCATGAAATACAAGATAGTCCACCTACTGAAATCATCAATAAGTGACACATAGTACCTTGACACTGAAATTGAAGGGTCCTTGTTTGGTCCCGACACATATGTGTGGACAAGTTCCAAATAATCCTCATGCATATAGCCTTTCCTTGTAAAGGGTAACTTGTGTGATTTAACAAACTCACGTGCACCACATTTATAGATCAAATGTTGCTTGGATACATTACGTATCCCAAGTACGCATTGATCTCTACATATTTGTTTCAATGTTCTCTCACCAATGTGACCTAATGTTTTATGCCATATCTCTAAGTCAGACAATGTTTGATCCTTATAATTATAAAGTGCAATGTTTCTAGTGTCCTCAAGCTCAAATGTAAACAATCTACCTGTTTTCTCTCCCTTAGCAATTCTTCTGAATCCATGTTGGGGATCCTCCACAAAAGCTCCAAATTTATTGAACCTAACCTGCAAACCATTTTCCACTATTTTTCCAACACTCATCAAATTATTTGTGATACTAGGTACATAAAGAACTCTTCTTAACATATTCCTATTACCATCAGAAGTTTTGACATTTCCCACCTTGACAACTGAATGCTTGGTATCATCACCTGTCTGCACTTAATGCTTTCCCTTGGGTTCTCCAAGATCAGAAAAGAGAGCTACATTGCCTGCTACATGGTTTGAACAACCTGACTCAATATAGAAGAGGTGCTCATCATTCAGAACTTGTTTTGAAGTCACGTTCATAATGAGAAGAGAATCTTCTTGATCCTTTATGTAATTGTTGAAGTCTTTTCTTGATTTGTATCCTCGTTGATAATTGTTCTTGTAATTGTTGTTTTAGTCATGGTTGTATCCCTTGACTATGGTTGAATCTTCCTCTTGATTATGAGTAGCCACATCTTTGAAATCATCTTCTTCTCTCGTTCTTGAAGTTCCTATAGCACTCATCTATTGTGTGATTAGACCATCCACATATGTTGCATGGGAAAGAATTGAAAGGTCTCCCCCTACTTTGCTTACCTCCTTTGCCCCTTCCTGTTGAATTCCTACCTCTCCTTGCATAGTTAGCTTGAGAAGTAGTACCTTCATCTTCAACTTTCTTGCTCTTTACTTTACCTTTATTCCTTCCTTTATCTGTATAGAGGGTAGAAGAATTGTTACGTCTTGATGGTTCTCCATTTCTGTTGAGCTTGGCTTCATGGGTAAAGAGTTGTTCCATGAGAGTGGTAAGATTTGGGATTTGCATGTCCATGTAAAGGTCCATAGCAGTTGTGAAAGATTCTCACTTATCATTTGCCTTGCTACCATTGATTATTTGTCTCACTATTTTTTGTTCTTCAATCTCCTCTCCTATGCTTGCCAACTGATCAACCACATCTTTTACCTTGGTTACATACTCTGAAACATTCTGCTTAGGTTGCTTCCTTTGAGTAGTAAACTGAATTCACAATTGATTTTTTATAGCTCTTGTGTTGGAAGAAAAATATGAAGATAGAGTGTCCCAAGTTGCCAACCATGAGTTGAGTCTTTCTAGCTCCTCTCTTGTAGGTTGACCTTTGCTTTTGAATATGGGCATCTCCTCATCTCTTGATATGTATCCATAGAGCCTCAAGGACCATGCTGGATAATTATTCCTGACCAATTTGTCAATAAAAGATGGGAAACCATCTCCCATTTTACCTCAACTTGCTCTGATACCACTGTTGGAGAGATGGATGGATATCTCAAGGAAGTGAGGTGGTACTGCTAAAACCTGCTTTGTACCTGCCGTATTACACTTCACAATTATGTAGTAGGCCCTTTTAGCTTGCAAATGACACTAAGAAAGTACTGATGTACTTTGGAGTTGATGCTTGAAACAATTGAATCAAAACAGACTACTTCATGAATAGTTAGTCTAACACAACTTACTATTTTGGTCTATACACCTGCTGGTTCTTTTGCTCAGTGCTCACAGTACAATAGCAATTGACAAATTTACTTTTGAGGGAATCAAGTTAGTTTAGATAGCTAATGATTACAAGTGGAATCATCAAAAAACATAAACTGTGCTATGAGAAATCAATTTAGCAATCCAATGCTTACCCCCGACTTTTTAGGGACTTAATAGTAGATGACTAGTGAGCAGTTCAATGGTGATTTTTCACAAATGGATTAACCAAATGCTTTGAAAATTTGAGAGTATAAAGTAGAATTTAAGCTGGTTCCAAGAAGCTATAGATCATGCAAAATGGTTGAGAACTCACTGAGATATGACGAAAGAAAGTTCAGTGTTTTGAGTAGTCATAGCAAAGAAGTAGAGAGAGATGATCAGTGAAGTATATGTATTATAACACATGATTGTACAAGATCATTGGCATTATAATGATGCTCGATGATTGTGAAATGAGTAAGCTATGGTGTACGATAATCAAACTCTACAGATGATCAAAGATAAGCTCAAAAAGAGGCACATAGCTACAAGATTTACAATGTCCTTTTTATAAGAAGTTTTCGTCCAAGTTTGAATTTGAATTCAAACTTAGCTCCACCTAAAAGTGATTCCTCCAAATTAGGAGTTATTCCATCAGCGGGTACTTCAAACAAAGATTCTTCTTTTTCTGACATTGTTTCTTTCTTCTTTCTTTTCTTGCCTTTACTCTTATTAGTCACTTCTGTGGCTAACCTTACCTCGTTCGTAATTTCCTTGTGTCTCTGAGTGTGAGTCTCTATTTCGTAGAAATATTCTTCCTCTGATGCAAAGGATGGGTCCATGATAATTGATTCTAAATCAAAATCGCTTGCATCCTCAAATGCATCAGTGTCTGGTTCACACTCTTCTAAAATTGCATCGCACAGGATTGGCTCTATCGTGAAAACTGAAATGTCATAGCCATCCTCGTCACAGTGGGGTGTCCATTGTTCTTCATTGATGGCTACATCCATGGTTGCTAGAATCTCTGCCCAACCATGGGGTTCAAACTCCTCATCTGGGAATACTACCGGTGCATAGGCTGGATCTTGAAGGGTTCGTGGATGTTGTTTTGCACCTAAGGTCCTGGCTTCTAATCGTTCTTCCTCTTGCTTGGCTACTTTACACATCCATAAATGGGTATCCTCATGCAACCAAGAAGGATCTGATTCTAATGAGTGCACGGATTCCGTCTCTGCTGGTGTCTTATGGATGGTATTCCATTGTATTGGGGGTACATCTCTGTGTGAATAGTCTTTAAGATTGACTTTGGTAGTCACTCCTAAATGTTGCAAGTACAAAGAATTAGTTCCCCAATCTTGTACGATTTGCAACTGACGCATGAATGGTCGTCCCAATATCATCTCATAAGCACGATTTTTTGCAAAGTCACAAATGGCAAAGGTATGCTCAAATTCTACACCACAAGTGGTGAGAGATATGCCTTCTAGTAAGCCTAATGGTTTCTCTATGTGTCCATCAGCCATTTGTAGTTTCATCCTGGTGGGTCTGAGTGCTGGCTTACCCCAACGTTTCCATAAAGCGGTGGTAGCTATGGCTACTCCGGCTCCTGAATCTAAGATGGCTTTTGTGGTGTAGCCTTGATGGGTTATTGGAAGATAGGTGTTACCTTCCTCTCCTTCGCTTACGTCTCCAATCTTTTCCACGGGTATCTCTGGTACCTTCTTCTGTGATCCTATCTGAGAGGGTGTGGTAGCTAGCTCAGGGAATTGATTTGCTACGTGCTTCCACAATTCTGGTTTTACCTTTAACAGTTCCTCCAGAGTGAGATTACACTGTACTTTCGTATTCTTGATCACTTCCGTATTTCTAGGGATCACTGATTCTTCATTCCTCACTATTATCGTGGGTGCTCTCATACTAATAGACTTAGCTTCCCAAGGTCCTGTGAACTGAGGTAATTCTTGTAGAGAATTAGATTCAAATCCTGTAGGTTCACTCAGTCGTTCCACCTCTACATCATCATATATAGAGGGGATGTCTTGGGGAAATTGTTCCTGCGAGTCATCTATTTCTCGAATAGGAGGATGAGTTCCTTGTTCTTTTCTCCATTTCTCTTCTTGTATTTCTCTCAAAAATTCATGTGAGTACCTATGTATGGAAGATAGGTTATCTTGACTTTCTGTATTGGGTACTTGAGACAGGGATGGTGCATTCCTTTCCTGTGTCTCTGGAACAGTAGGGTTCCTAGACTGATCCTTTTTCTCTTTGCTTTCTATCAAGTGTTCTAGCCTCTCCATTAGTCCTTGAAAGTGTAGTTCCGGTTTTGCCATGTTATTCCAATTAAGATATCTAGAGGCTTCGAACAAGGCTTGTGCTAACTCTACCATCTTCATGCAAAGTTTAGTTCTCTCAATTTCTAGATCAGCTCGAGGGTAGTTTTTACTCATTTCCGTGACTTGAGGTCCCTCTTTTATTCTAGCCTGATATGCACGAAACATCATGTCTAGATCTTCCGGTATGGGTTCCGCTAAGACTGATCCCGATTTCTGAGCTGGGATTTCTTGGTTTAATTCTTGTGAAGCCAATTCTTGGATTTTGGCTCTAGATTCTCTTACACTTCCTTCCAACTCACTTATCTTTTTACTCCACTTTCTCTTTATCCTTTCTCTAGAATCTTTCCAAGATTTTGTCTTTTTACTACTCGATTCTGCAACTTCACTAGTTCCGGCTACTTTCTCTTGATTATGCTGTTGGTTTTGTAAGAGCGCCTGGGCTCTGGTTATAGCTTGGATAGGCACGTACGTAGTATTGGATCCATCTGCATTGTTTACAATACCTATCACGTTGATTGGTGTCACAATCGAAGAGTTAACTGGGTTCTTAGTACAATCTTTGATTATGTGCTCTTTGCCACAATCAGCACAAAAGCCTTGTACATTATAGTACTGTGATTGCCTTGCTATTGGAGGATGTGGACAATCCTTAATGAAGTGATCTCCTTGACACCTAAAGCATGGTCCTCTAGGGCCCTGTGGTCTCTGTTGTCTCAATTGGGGCCGTGGGTTTGGGTTTGCGTACATCACATTAGTATAATCTGGCTCCCAACTAGGTTCCATTGGTGGACTATCATAATGATATGTCTCCACATGTTCTGGTGACTCCGTGTAATAAGCGGGTGGACTAGTTACATGAGTAGAGTCAAAACTGTTTGAGTTCGGGTCACTTTCGGTGATCAGGGGTGAAGAAGGCACTAAGGCCCTACTTAGGTTCTCTTCTGCAGCAGCGTATTTGACTGAGATGACATTCGCTGGTGGGGGTGGCTGCTGAGCTAAGACGGGTTGAGGTCTCTGTTGAGCCTGGTATGGGTAGTTCTGGGGAGGCCTATAGTAATAAGGCTGAGCATTGTATTGGCCTTGATACCTACCTGGCTGCTGGTATGTTTGTGGGTAGTTCTGTCTCACGGTTTGTTTGTTGTATGGGCAGTCCTGAGCCGTATGATTAGTATATCTTCTCTCAATTGTGCAATATTGGCCACTAGGGTTGGCGTGAGGTTGAGGTGCATTGGGGCACACATTTGCCAAATGATTTCCACCACAAGTGTAACAACGTACGTTCATCGGTAGCTTGGGCACCTGTTTACTAGAAACTCCTAGTTTTTGGGCCACTTTTTCTGCTAGGTCCTCTATCGAATTAGACAATTTTGTGGATGCTAGAGAAGAACAATCTGAGTCCTTATAGACCTTTGAGAGTTCTAATTCATCTCCTAAGTTGTCCTCAATGTCTATACATATTCTTATACACTCTTCTAGCGTTCTGGGTTCTTTTAGGTACACATAAGAGCGTAGTTTAGCGCTCAACAAGCCATCTAGGAACAGTGATACTTGTTTGGCTTGTGAGGGTAGCTCTTGCATTGGACATTGCTCAACATATTGTCTGAATCTACGACCTGCCAGTCTTACTGTTTCCTGAGGGGTTTGTTTAAAACTATGAATCAGCGAAGACGTGTCATGTCTAACCCCACTTTTAGAGAATTCAGTAATGAATGACTCTAAAAAGTGATGGATGTCTCTAAATTGCCTTTGTTGCAGTGGTTGGAACCAAGTTAAAGCGGTATTCTTTAACGTTAGTCCAAATGCGTTGTACTGCGTGAACATGTCCTCGACTTGTTCTGCTCTTAGTACTTGCTTGAATTCTGCGACATGGTCATAGGGATCTCCTGTCCCATCAAAATAATTTTTCATTGATTTCACTAATTGCGTGGGCCTCAATACTCTTGCGTGCTCGCGTGGTCTAGGTAGAGGAAAATCATCTCTACCACCTGGTATTCCATGTTCTCTTTGTCTATCTGTCCTATTAGTGTTCGTGGTTGTTCTATCTCTCCCTATGGGGTGATTGAAGCTTACTTCCGGTCTCTCGTGATTTCCTTCTCTTTGATTTCCATGGGCTGAGGATGTTCCTGCCCCTTGTTGATTTGCATTCATGTTTGTTCTAGATGGAGGGAATATCAATTCGCCTCTCCATGTGTAGGTGTTTTTAGCGCGCTCAGGCACCACAAAGACTCTTTCTGACGTCTCATCTAGGTATACCACCTTTCCAGGCGTATCTGGGTCCTTGAATTCATAAATTGTAATGATGCCTACCTCACCAGGGTTTTCCTTTCTGTACCTCCAAAAGGCTTCATCTGTCTCTTTATTTACAAACAATTCGGTGCTCCTGTTATCTTGAGGGATCCACTCTGGGATGATTACTCTTGTTAATACGGATTTCCCTCTAGGTGTCCTAGGTTCATCTAACGGTTCTTTTCCTTGAAATTTCGCTTCCGTTTCTAATTGAATTGTGCCAAACTCATTAGTATCGTTTGGCTGCGTACTTAGGACGTACATGGTTCCCTCTTTGTCTATGTAAGCGTCTCTCTCAAATTTCACCACTGGTCTTTCCAATCCAATGGGTTGATCAGGGTTGTGCAGTTGCACCACTTGCCTTCGCAGACCATCCTCATAGATGCGAGCACCTAGTCGGTTGGTTCGGAGAAACTCTAACTGCGTTCTATAGGGTCCTTCAGGTTTTTCTAAGTATGCTACATGAGATCCTCCTGCTGGTCTGTCTGTGCTAAATGCCATTTCTGATTCGCTAGTTTCTGAGCTCTCGTAGGGAAAACTATTATTCAATTGCTGAGCCCAAGATCGTGCAGTGGTTCTTACACTAGCCTCTGATGATCTAAGGCTTCGTCGGTCCGACTTACCTATATGTTTGCCTGATCTAAGGTTCATTAATTTCCTTCCTTGCACGCTCAATTACACCCTTAGATCGTCAATGGTTCTTTGTGATTAATTCTTGGTTCTTTTTAATTTTTCTTTGGATTCTTGTCTTAATATATGCGTCAGGAATTCGACTTTCGTGATGATTTTAAGTTTTCGTTCCGTCAGACTTATATTCTTTTCTTTAGGTTTTCGTTTCACACACCTTTACTTTAAGTCTTAAACTTGAAAGAATCAGGTATCTTGAACTTGAGGCGTTCCTATCGTCTTAAATCCACAACTACCGTTTAGCCTAAGCTAAGAATTGACTGAGGGGGTTGAGTAATCTTCCAACCTCGAGTCGGCTTTTCTGGTTGCTCTGATGCCCTGTTGCCCAAGAAGCCGTGCTTCCCAAGCTCTGCTGTCTTCACTGCCTTGCTCGCTTGCCTTGGATTGCCCTTGCTAGACCTGGAAAATTCCAATGTTAGACCATTTCACAAGGTGATCAAGCACTTGAGTATATACACCTTTTATGTCCCTTCTCTTTTTGCCCAAATTTTCAATGTGTGCCCCCTGGCTTCCTAGTCCCAAACTAGGTGAACCTCAAAATAGCATATCCAAAAATAGATGTATCCTTTATGAAAAAAAATAGTTGAGGTCACGTAGTACTGGTCACGAGCTTTCTAACGAGCTATTAAGCTCAAAAAACGGACTTCGGATGAAAAAGTTATACGCGTTCAGGCCCTGGGGGGTAAAAACTGACGATCAAATTTTCCTTCAAATATGAGCTAAGGGGTCTCCTATGAGTCTAATGGTCCAAAAAATTTTTCAAAAATACCCTCAAATTTGGTCAAAAATTGAAGTCCAAAATTTGCGATGGGGGTGGGCAATCGCGATGGTCTGGGACCGTCGCGATGGTCCAAGCGAACCGTCGCGATGGCGTGGAATTTGGACAATCGCGATGGCCCGAAAAGGCGAACAATCGCGATGGCGCGGGTCAACGGTCAAAGTTGGACGATCGCGATGGCGTGAGGTCGAACTGTCGCGATGGTCCAAAAAATGAACCGTCGCGATGGCGTGGGGTCGAACCGTCGCGATGGTGCGGTCAACGGTCAAAGATGGACAATCGCGATGGCGCGAAAAGGTGAACCGTCGCGATGGTCCGCGATGCGATGGCTTGAGCCAATCGCGATGGTCCGATTTTGGGCTGTCGCGATGGTCCGATTTTGGGCTGTCGCGATGGTCCGATTTTGGGCTGTCGCGAAAAGGTGAACCGTCGCGATGGTCCGCGATGCGATGGCTTGAGCCAATCGCGATGGCGCGAAAAGGTGAACCGTCGCGATGGTCTATCGTGACACGTGGCACTGTCGTGGCGATGGCGTGGGCCAATCGCGATGGTGCAGGGTCAACTGGACAGTCGCGATGGTCCGAGTGGACTGTCGCGATGGCTCAAGTGAACCGTCGCGATGGTCCGAAAAAGCAAACCGTCGCGATGGTCCGGCCGAGCCGTCGCGATGGCGTGAGCCTATCGCGATGGTGTGACACAATCGCGATGGTCCGAGCCAATCGCGATGGTCCACCAAACAACGAATTTTCAAAATGTAATTGTGGTTCCGTGAATGCGCAAGTATCGCCTATCTAGTGGTGTGGTCGCCTATCTCAAAAACCGAAAATTGCAGACCATCGCGATGGTCCGCCACACTCGGAAATCTCTGACAGAAAGTACATTTTTTACCTTTTGGAAGCTTTCCTGATGCTCTGAAGCTCTGTACCTGCAAGAAAACTCAAGAAAAAGCAAGCACATACAATCGCAAAAACTCTCTCTCGCTCTCTCGCATGCACAAATGAGGGGAAATGAGGTGAATGGGTGGATATGGTGAATTTTCTGATTTTTTTGGAAATGGAGATGATGATGCAATGATGAAGATGGAGTGTGGGGAAGGTGAAAAACACTAAAAACTAAGTAAAAACAACAACAAAAATTGAAATTTTTACCTTCGAACACCACTTCTTGCTATACTCTTACCATCACACATTCGTCCTAGACTCGATCCCCGGCAACGGCGCCAAATTTGGTGTTGCTTTAGCACAATGGTAAGTACCACGTTAAGAAGCTTCACCTCCTTAATGTCAATCCGTGGGAGAGGTAGGAGTGATATGAAGATCGTGAATGTGAGATGATGTGAGAGTGAAGGTGAGAAGCACAAAGATGCACACACACATACACACACACAATGAAGAGACAAGCAAGACACAATGGAAGGTGGGAAATTAGCTCTATTACTCAAGAATACTCTTACAAGCTCAAACTAGCTCTATGCTCCTACTAACCAAAATGAACCAACCTCAAAAATGAGCTCTCTAGCTCTTTTTATAGTTTCTAGACTAGTTTTGACCGGTTTCACATCTAGTGACCGGCCTAGTTAAAAATTAGGTCCTGGAGGCTATTTGGAAGGGTAAACGATGTCTAAAAATAACGAAATTTGGTACGAGTATTCTACCTAAGCTCCTCAAGCTCGAGGACTCCTCGGCTTGCACAAAATGGAGCTATGGATTACAAAATGGGGTTTTCTTATGATACATATGTTACAATTAGTGATAACAATCACTGTTGAATGTTTGGAGAATTAATAAGAAATATACTTGTTTAAAAAATTGATCCGCCTGGCTCCCTGCTTCGTCTTCACATGCTTCCGTGGCGTCTGTGCCTCTGACTGCTTCCAACATACCTGAAGAGTTTAAAAGGGAAGAAAATACTTGTTTGCAACTTGTCATATGCTTAGCAGCTCCAGAATATAAAACCCAAAGATTATATGAGATTGCTTTTAATGTTGCCTGATCAAATGCTATCTCTTCAATAGTAACACATGCATCTGTTTCTACCTTTGAATATTTAGGTTTTGGATCATCTTCAACACTATTACCTGATGCTTTCTTCTCATTGAAAATCCTTGCTCTACATTCTGCTATGAAATGACCTGACCTCTTACAGTAATGGCATACTCTTTTCTTTGAATCAGATGTAGTTGAAGATTTTCCTTTGGGTGTAGAGGAAGCATTAGGGATAGAACTGGAAAACTTAGGATTAGAAGACTTACTTTCCTTCTTGGATTGTTGAATCTTCTACTCCTTCTTTGTCTCCTTCTTCTTCTTTCCCTTTGATGATGATAACATAGCTTCATCATTCTCTTCCATACCCTTTTGTTGATCTTCATCTTGAAGTAACAGCAACTGTAACTCTTCAAATGAAATTTCTCTATCTTTTGTAGAGAGAGATAGCGAAGTCACATAATCAGTTTATGTAGATGGAAGTGAGTTTAGAAGTGTGCCTACCATCTCTTCATCTCAAATATTTACTCCTATATTGAGTAACTGATCTCCTAAATCTTTAAGCTTCAAAATATGTGACTGAACCGATTCACCAACTTTTATCCTTGTGTTGGCTAGTTGTCTCCTTAGATGAGCTTTCCTAGCAGGGTTTCTACTCCCATAGAGATTCTCTAACTCCAACCAAGCCTAAGGAGAGGTTCTGCAAGACCTGATTTGGGGTATAATATGCCTCTTGACTTCCATAGCAATATATGAAAGTGCTAAAGCATCCCTTGAATCCCATCTAGATTGTTGTTCTGTAGGAAGTAATCTGGTAGTAGTACAGACTCCTAATGATGAAAGATCTTTTCCTTCTTCACTAACCTCCTGTTCAACAAAAATAGGAACAACAGTTCTTGTAGAAGATGAAACAACATTTTCTTCGACTTGTCTTGGCCTTGGATAAGTGCCATTGACAATATTCCAAAAGTCCTTTGATACTAGCAGATTCATCATCATAAAAATCCACATTCAATAATTAGATATGCGCTCAAGCTTGTCTTCATTCTCAAGTCTATAATCACTCATCTTTTTAAGGGTGTATGTCAATTGTGCTCTGATACCATATGTTGGTATTGTAAGGTCTGAATACCATATAGTGGAAGTGCTAGTGGGCCTCAATAACAATAAATCATAAGTTTACAAGATCTTCCAATAGATGAACCTTAACATACACACCTTAGGACTCAAAAATAGATGAGTGAGAGATAGAGAGAGAATAGACAAGATTTTAAGTGTAACAGTAAGCTATGCGGCTCACCTACACTATCTATATTCTAATGTCAAATTACAATGTGTGAATATGATACAAACTGACAATATCTATATCTAGGTAGAAATAGGAACTAGATACAAGAGATTGTTTGCCTAAGAGTTATGAAGAGTGTGTGTGTGAGAATATGGAGAATACGAACAATTTATAACTATTTTACAACAAACCCAAATTCTGATCAAACTAAATAAAAAACAAGTGATCTAGCAAGTAAGAATGGAAATAGACTTGCTACTCACAGTAAATCAATAACTGATGTTGATGGTAAGCTAGCAAAATCTTCTCTAGATAATCACTAAGATGTAGACCACAACTCCTCCAAGAGTGTGAGGACTCCTCCTCCAAGATGGAGCACCTCCTAGTTGATCACCTCTTCAAGAGTGTGTGAACACTCTCTCGTCAAGAAGACCTCCTCCTTGTGTTGAGCACTTAAGCTCCTTGAGATGATCCTTGAGTAATATAACATAATGACTATGCTCTTCTTATATAGTAGTTGGCTACTCTTGAAAAGAACAATGTAAAACAAAAGCAATCATACGTATGTGATCCCTACCAGAGCCGCAATGTGAAAAAAAAACAACACACGATTGCCACTTTTCATTGTTGAAAAAAAACTCCAAAATTCTATCAGCTTTGCATAGAGCATGTGTCGGGATTCAAAGCCGGGTGGGTCGTTTGAAGAGCTTCTCTTATAACCAATACACCCAGTGCGATCTATTAGAGAATCTTCTAAAGACGTTATTCATATGACATGTATACTGAGAATTGTGGACATTGTTTCCAACACCATCCATTTCATATGTTTGTGCCTACACTGCACGTCGAGAAACAATGAAGTGGCTAGGGATATTTTTAGATCCACCCTTATAATTCATTCACTACTTTGTACTTTGACCAGTTTATCAAAGTGCAAAGCTAGAGAGTGTTTTGAATCATTTGGGCAGGGATCCCACCATAAAGATGAGACATGTTTTTCTTTTTTAAGAACATGACCATGCTCTTTCGGTTTAAGAACATAAGGCTTGAGGGTTGCCTATGGTTACTATATATATCTTTATTTTCAAGGATGAAAATCTTTCCCAAAGGGAAAGAGTATAATAAAGTAAGTCTATGATCTAAGGGTTCAACCAGTTCAAACAGATCTAAAATATGACACCGTTGGTCACTCATGTGTATGTCCAAAGCTTTCAAGAGTAGACTTAAGCATAAGTTAATGTGCTCTCTTAAACAAGTGATCCACTTAGCCTAGTGGTTAAATCTCACAGCGTCTTGGGTTCAATCCCCATGGGGAGCATGGGGAGAGAGTTTTTCCCAAGGATCTCTAGAGCCTTTTAACTCAAGGTAGCTTGGGTCTAGTGAGACTTAACTAGAGTGGAAATTATACCAACCACTAGTGGACTCTACTAGAAGGTACTAAAGGAGTGGAGATCACTTCAACCACTAGTAGACTCTAGTGGAAGATATGAAAGGAGCAGAGGAGATTGCACATGCATGTGTGGGCTCTAGTTACATTTTTGGTCCTTATTGATTGGAGCAACTATATATACAAGCATAAATTTGGGAGGAGAGTCATCTCTCTAGCATGTGGTGGTTGTAATCCTTAGTTTCTTGCACTTTCCATCAAAGCTTGATGGTTGAGTAACTGCTCTTTATACTCAAATGAGACATCAACCTCTAACAGCTGAAAAGTTATGTGCTTTACTCATGGAGGATGAGTTGTAGCTCAAGTAAAAGAGTAGATGCAACAAAGAAGATGTTGCACTCATAGGAAATACCAAAGGAGTAAGAGTTGAGTCTTGAAACGATGTAGACAAATATAAGAAAGAAAAAAAGAAGTGCAAGGGGTAGTGTTTCCACTCCAAGAAGAAATGCCATAGAATCCAAGACTATGGCATCAAGAAGAGAGAAGAGAAGAATGGCTCTTGAAAAGGTGGAAAGGGTAAGGATTCTTTCAACACTCCAAAGAAAAGAGATCACATTATTTTCTACGATAGAGGAGGTATGCTCCTTGTGTGAAGGTTCAAGAATAAATAACTCATGGGTGTTGAAAAGTGGTGCCTCGCATCACATGATGAGCAAAATAAATCTTTATAGTTCCTAAAAGCCTATAAAAGAATGCCACACAATAAAGGTGGGCAATAATGCAAGATATCCTACAAAGGGTAGAGTTAAAATTTATTTCATTAATTTAATGGGGATAATAGAGAGCTTTCATATATGTTGTATGCTCCACAAATTAAAAAAAAAATCTACTTTCAATTGCTTCTATAATTGAACAATGTCAACAATTATCTTTGAGAAAGACAAGAGCTAAGATTAAGAATAGAAACAAGAACATTATTGGGATTGGCATAAGGAGGAACAACCTATATGAGTTGTTTGCTTTTACAACCACTATGGGTGTGGGCACAAATAAGCTATGGCATGAGAGAGTCAGCCATATGAGATGCCCTATACTAAAGGAGATGCATTATAGGGTTAAGGTTGCACAACTCCCATTGATTATAGACATAAAGAAACCATGTGAAGGTTGCATGATGGGCAAGAAACAAAGGAAGGAATTTCCACAAGAAAGGAATAATAGAGCAAGGCATCCTCTCAAGTTGGTGCATGGTGACTTCTATGGAAAAATGCCTACATAGGCCTTGGGACGATGTTCCTACTTTAAGTAACTCATTGATAACTATAACAAGAATATGTGGGTGTACCTCCTTTGCAATAAGGCTTAAGGTTTTCGTAAGTTTAAAGAATAGCTTCAACTTGTCAAAATTGAAACAAGGAAGAAAATGAAGAAATTTAGTACATATGGTGGTGGCGAGTCTACATCAATAGAATTTGAAGACTTTTATGAGAGTAAAGGAATCAAGCATTAACACAGTGGCACATATCCCTTAACAAATGGTGTTTCTAAAACTTGGAATCAAACAATCATCTAAATGGCAAAAGGGTTTGCCAAATCAATTTTGGGTGGATGCCTTCAATTGTTTTCTACATTTTGAATCCAAGTCACACCAATGCACTTGATGGAAATACTCCACAAGAGGCCTACACTAGTAAAAAGCCATATGTTTCCCATTTGAAAGTATTTGGAAGTGAATGTTATGTACATGTTCCTGATAGGGAACGAATCAAGCTTGAACCAAAAAGCATCAAATGTATCTTCTTAGGGTACAATGAGGATAAAAACACTTATAAGCTTTATAACCCTAAGGCTAATAAGATCATGGGGAATTAGGATGTGGTGTTTAAGGAGGAGGAGTCACATGCAATAGAGGAGGAAAAGATAGGTTCCACTTTATCATCAGGCAAAGGGTCAATTCACTATGAACTTGGCCCAAGAGCTATACCTTCTACACAAGACAAAGAAGCATCATCTTCAGATGATGAGTCTCATCAATGTATTGTCATGCAATCGGAAAATCCATTGCCACATGGGGTGAGAAATATCTATGATTTAACTAGCTCCATCTTACAATCACTAGGATAGGTTGTAGATGAAACAAGGCAATCATATAGAATAAAGGAGCAGATAGGCGCAAGCACTCTTATTGTAAACACAGCCTTGATTGCTAAGATCATCCAAGAACAAGTGAAGAAACCACCATATGTGAAAGAGGTAGTCCACAATTTCAAGTAGAGAGTTTCCATGCAAACAAAATATCAAAATATCATGAATTAAAAAGGAAGTTGGGAGCTACTGGATCGACCCCCTAAGCACAAATTCATTGGCACCAAATGGGTTTGGATGGTAAAGTTTGATAGTATCTTAGAAAGTGCAAAGCAAGACTTGTTGTAGAGGGATATGCACAAGTCAAAGGGATTGATTTTTTGTGAATAATGTGTCCCTAATACAAGGATAACTACTATCCGAGTAGTATTGGCTAAGATTACACATAAACGATGGCACGTTGTTGAGCTGGTCAAAAGTCATATTGGTCAATTGTGGAGTGGATCAAAGGTCAAAGTGGTTACTTTCAAAATGATGCATAGGTCTTGCAAAAGTGAAAATTGGTGCATAAGTGGTGCACAAGAGGCTGAGAACAAGGGTGCATAGGTAGTGTTGTTCACAATGGTTTTGTAGGAAAAAATGAATGCAGGTTGTAGAATGGTCTTTTTGAAAGGCTTTCAAGGTTTTTAAGTGTTTTGGAAGGTTCAGGTGAATGCTCCCTTATGCACACATTTTCAAGAAATGAATGTCAAAAGTGAAAAAGATATGAAGAGAAAGCGGTATGCAAGAGTTTATGAGTGGCTCCCATTTAAAATTTTGTCTCTCCTAAATTCACTAGAGGACAAAATAGGGATTCATTAGCCTTAAAAAAAAGTGATTTTGGGGACATCACAGTGAGAATCAAGATACACCAACATTTGAATAGACGTAGGTAAGAAGAATCGGCGCACAATCAAGGCATTAGAATTTTTGGACAAGAGAGTTAGACTACAAAGCAAGACTGAGCAAGAGACTTGAATAGTGAGTACATAGAGAGCAACTAGGAGAGCATGTGATGTGGAACACGTAACATCAAGGGGAGAGTGATCCTTCCTTCAACCTTATTGGAAGCTTGAGTGCAAGGTGCGCACAAGGGTAAGCTACTAGAAAAGGCGGAGGACTCACATAGAGGAGGTTGATTGCACAAGAAATTGTGGTATTTTTATATGATTTTGTACCATCTTTAGCTTATGGACTATCATGAAGGGGTTCAATTGGGTGGATCAAGCCAATTCCTAGTGTTCAAAATAGATGGTACACACGAGGTGCTTCCGCCAACTTGGGAGGTAGAGTTGAAACATAGACACTCACAGATAGACATGAAATTGATTCATAATAAGTGTTCATACAATTGTAATGAAAATAATGAAAGAAAATACGTCTTCCTCATTCATAATTGATCATAATGTTGCTTCATAAAGTTCATCAATACTTCATCATGTGTAGAGCCACCTCCATTGTGTAGATGTGTATAGTTATCTCCATCACTTCAAGCAAGTGTAGAGAAACTCCTTCCTCTAAGTAGATGAAGATAGCCTCCACCTTTAATCCTCGAAGATAGTTCCTTCAATCCTCGAAGATAGTTCCTTCCTTCCTTCAATCCTCCAATGTCTTCATCTCCTCCATCTTCCACGATGATAGCTCCTCTTCATAGTGTGTGTAGCCTCCAACTCTTCCAATTCTACAAATCCAACGCGAGTGTTGGTCTTCAAGATTGATCTTGTTCAATTGACGCCTCATGAGATGATATCGTCCATATACTTCAATGCTACACTTGAGAAGTGATGCTCTAATGATGATAAGAATTGGATTGAGTGATATCTCAAGGGATCGTTATGCTTCTTTATATAGCTTCTCAAATCCCAGAGAAAGCTTTCTTAGAAAAGCAACGTTCCATATGAAAAGATAATATCGTAATTCTTGGGATAGTTTAATTTAAAGTTACGAGTTTTCTTTTAGAGATTTGTATGGTTTTGTTTTAGCTTTCTACTTTATTATTTTAATATATTATTTACTTTGGTTTTGAATTAGTGATTTCACACCATAAAGTTTATGGTTCCAGGTTCACATGGATGTACAAATACATGGATAAAATATGGGTTCTCATGGATAAAGCAAATACATGGATAAAAGGTGGGTTCACAAGGAATTACAAGGCTTCAAGTGAACTATGGTTTTATTCATGTGTGCATGAGCATATAATGGGATCGTAAACAAGAGATTGCACATTTATGGGTGTGCCAATCATCATGTTTATGGGTGTAGAATATCATCTTCATGATAAAATTTCCATATGTGTACCTTTAAATGAGTTTAGCTTTAAAATAATGTAGAGATGGAATCTCTACGACATTCGCCCCTACTAAACCTGCACATCGTCCTTGATGAGCCAATCTTGTGATCGTTTTTTTGCTTCAAAGATAAAGTGATGGGAACATTGAATTTGAAATCAGTTGTCAAGTGCATGGGAAGATAAATATTGTGCCTATGCAAGGTGGTATGATGTAGCCCCATCAATTGCATACTTTGGAGATGCATGGAAAAAGTTATGGTGCAAAAGATAAGGTAATTGGCATTCGATGACAAAGCACATGCACTCACTTTCATGCAACAATCCTCTCTATCACTCAAAGTGCATAGGAAAAGCTTAAAACATGCCTTGATGCAAGGTCATGTAGTGAAACCCTATTATGCATACTTTAAGTGCATATTTCAAACATTCATGGTGCAAATGAGGTAAATGGTTTGTTGACGATGAGTTTGTAAAGTTTTTTCAAATTGGTTTATTTTATCTTGAATTTTAAATAGTTTTTCATGTTATTTGACAAGTGCAATTGGATGTGCATTTATGGGAACTCAAGCAATGTGAATTTACATCTTTCCGTGCTTATTCTAAGTGTAAAATACTCATCATGGTGTAAAAATTGGAAATTTGAAATGGGACACTATGAATCAATCTCATGCTCATCATTCTCATCAATCTAATCACTAAAATCACTCTCAATAATTGCAAGTATCATTATCATCAAAGATAATCTTGAAGAAGCATGGTTCTTGTCTCATAAAAAACATCAAAGTTCCTATAAAAAACATGCTTTACAATCCATCTTCACTACAATTTCTCTCATCATATTCTATCTATGGATCTCTTCATGGTTTGTCTTCAGTACTTGCTCATCATGGATCATCTTCAAACCTTTATTTTATGCATAGATAAAGGTTTAGAAGTTTTTGATGAATTATTTATCAGTTGTCCAGTTTGTTTGATAACATAAATCATTTGTTTCTCCTTTTCTTCAAGTTTTTGGTCATTATGTGTACTCTCATTCTCATCGATTTCTTTGATATCCTCATGTTTCCCATTGTTCACTTATGTAATGAATGTAAAAGTAAATTATGAATACCTGGAATCAGCTTGTAACTGTACCTCTTGATTTGTCAAATTTTCGAGGAACTTTCACATCAGGTTCACTTGTCATGAAGGGACTCAGCTGGGTGGATTAAGCCAATTGCCAATGTTCCAAATAGATGGTACACATGGGGTGCATTGGGAAACTTAGGAGGTAGAGTTCAAATATAGACACTCATAGATAGATAGGAAATTGATTCATAATAAGTGTTCATATAATTATAATCAAAATAATTGATCATAATGTTGCTTCATAAACTTCATCAATACTTCATCATGTGTGTAGAGCCACCTCTATCGCGTAGATGTGTATAGCTATCTCCACCACTTCAAGCAAGTGTAGAGAAACTCCTTCTTCTAAGTAGATGAAGATAACATCCAACTTGTACCTTCTTTAATCCTCCAAGATAGTTCCTACCTTCCTTCATTCCTCCAATGTCTTTATCTCTTCCATCTTCCATGATGATAGCTCCTCTTCATAGTGTGTGTAGCCTCCAACTCCTCCAATCCTCCAAATCCAATGCAAGAGTGTTGGTCTTCAAGATTGATCTTCTTCAATTGATGCCGGGAAAAAAGTGAACCATGCATGGGCCTTGTAAGGATTCCTAATTTTGTGTTTGAATTATCAAGTTGGAAATTTTCTAGCCATTGGATGCTTGAATTAAATGGTTAAGATTAATGTGGATGGGAAAGTAGAGAGAGGGTAGCTGAAAATTCGTGGTCCTTTGAAGATTCTCATACACATTCTTCCACATTCTCTACACGTTTTTGTGCCCTTAGATCTTGCTAAATCTAATGGAAAGGCACATTTGGGGCTGATCACAATATGGGAGCCATCGTGGGTCGTTAGATGCATCACCAATCTGAGGATGTAGGTTAAAAGGTGCAAGTTCATGATGGATCCAAAGGCACCATGCCATATGAGCCATAGGATTCGTGTTTGATCAAATTAATCCATCCGATGGGATGTATGATCTGATGGTTTTTGTTTAAAGGTGCTTTTTGGAAGCATCTCAAATCTCAACCATGTATTTCAAAATGATCACAAATGCAATATTGCCTTGACTATTGCCATTCAACCTTAGCCTTTGGATTTTTCGGCCAATCGAAGGGCTATAATTCATTGTCATCTCTTTCAAAACCATTCAAATAACCAAAACTTATAGTTAGTAGGTGGTTTTTTCCTCTTTGACACCTATGCCCAGTCTATGTGATTAAGAGACTATATTGTGATCACCACCCTCTTCTCATTGATCCATGACTAAACACTCTTTAATCTAAAAAACCCATGCAAGATTCATTTTTTCCTAGAAAAGGCTTGAGATGATATCTTCCATATGCTTCAACGCTACACTTGAGAAGTTATTCTCCAATGATGATAAGAATTGGATTGAGTGGTATCTCAAGTGAGTGATGATAAGAATTGGATTGAGTGATATCTCAAGTGATCCTAGCTTCATTATATAGCTTGTCAAATGCAATAGAAATCTTTTTTAGAAAAGCAACGTTCTATATGAAAAGCTAATATCGTAATTCTTTTGGGATAGTTTAATTTAAACTTACGAGTTTGCTTTTAGAGTTTTACGTATGGTTTTGTTTTAGCTTTCTACTTTATTATTTTAATGTGTTATTTACTTTGGTTTTGAATTAGTGGTTTCACACCATAACGCTTATGGTTCAAGGTTCATATGGATGTACAAATACATGGATAAAATATGAGTTCTCATGGATAAAACAAATACATGGCTAAGAAGGTGGGGTCACATGGAATTACAAGGGTTCAAGTGCACTATGATTTTATTCATGTGTGCATGAGCATATAATGGGCTCGTAAGCAAGAGATTGCTCATTTAGGGGTGTGCCTATTGTCACGTTTATGGCTGTAGAATATCATCTTCATGATGGAATTTCTATATGTGTACCCTTAAGTGAGTTTAACTTTAAAGTAATGTAGAAATGGAATCTCTACGATAGCATTACGCACAAGGAACAATTTTGTCTCACTTTAGACAAGGATGTTGTATTTCATAGTGTTAGTCAAGAAACAAAGGCTTAACTGTATTTGTATCTCTTCTTCTTTTCCATTCGTCTCCTACAAACACTCAAGTCCCTTTCAACTAAAAAATCTCCAACAAAATTTGGCACGCCTGGTGGGACAAGGCAACTTGAGCATAAGAGAACCAATATTACCAAGTGAAGAATAAGTGCAAAGGTATCAACAACATTGAGGAGGTAATATTCCTTTTCTTTGGAGTTATCTTAGCGTAAGTAATAGGATGTGCAACTCATGATTGCGAACCAATCATAAACTTTAAGAGTCCCTTGGAAAACAACAAGAAGGAAAGTCGTTTGTAGGTCAACCAACCCCCTTTCATCAACATCATCACTAGGAATGGTGGCTCAAGTAGACCTAGAAACTCTACTTCCACAATTGAATATAAAATTTCCCTCATCTAGAGAATTAGCACATGAAGCCTCCTTAATGAGCATGTAAGAAGATTTTTAGCCCTATGTAAATCAAAGAGATTAATGGGAAGAGAAGATGCATTTTGGTTCCTATTCCCTGCAACATTAGAGGGTCTAGCAAAAAAATGGTTTAATCAATTTCTAGAAAACCATTTTACTACTCGCGACTTAATGAAAGAGGCCTTCAAGACACAATTCCAATAACGAAATACAACAAAAAACATCATTGAGGAATTACAAAATGGACAACTGTGCACTAGGGAAACATTTCTACAATTTTTCGCTAGAGCCAAATCACTTATGGCTAAACTACCAAATTCTCCCCAATATATTTTTTGTCAAGAAATGGTTGGCTAAACCACTTCTCTTGATATATTTAGGTAGTGATGTGTGTGAACACACTAGGACCGCCGAGGCACTTTTTTCCCTCTTTAGGAGGTTTTTTTCCCCCGGCTTGTATATACGCCTATTGCCCTAATGGGCTACTTATCTTTGTACATTCTCTAGTAATACATTCAGTATTGTGTGTTTGTGCTCCAAGCTTCCTCTTCTTCCTTGTGTTGTTTGCGTGCTTCCGTAGACGTCTATCTCCAACAATTGGTATCAGAGTAGGTTGTCGCTTCTTCTAGGGCGCCATCGACACTCCTCCGTTTGCAGTCTCAGATTCGCATGAAATTTGGTGAGCATACTCAGGGTGTTTCCGAGATCAAAACGGCTTCGCTCTGTAGTGCCGAAATCGTGATCTGAGCTCGTTTCGGCCTCCGAACGCACTATTGTAGTGCTTGTGCAGGCTATTTCTTCCTTTTGTGCCAAAGGTATGTACCAGTTTTTGTTCGCCAGTTTAAGCGTCTCGAAGTCTGCTACAGGTCTAGCAGAACTTGTCTGGGCAGTTCCGTTCAACTTTTTGAGATACAGTCAATTTTTTGCATCAAGGTATTTTAATCACCTGCCATGGCTGAAAGCAGTGATGTATTCCGTATGTTGGCTGTTGAGGATAAGTTGGATGGTACCAACTACCCATTATCGGCTTATATGATGCGACATGTACTGGTTGCAAAAGGATTATGGAACATTGTGCAGGGTGTTGAAAGACGTCCTGTTACACTTGTAATGGCAGGTACTGCAAATACAGGTGCTGGAGCTGATGAAGATGGTGTCGAAGATGATATTCCGCAAATTCCTGTTCGTGCTGCTGTTTCTGTTGCACCTACTGCAGAGCAGATTCGTTGGGATGGCAAAGATGCCCAGGCACATGCATTGATAACTTTGTCTGTCAAACGTGCCATTATTCCTCACATTCGCTCTTGCAGAACAGCAAAGGATGCTTGGGATACACTTACCACTTTGTACCAGGCTAGGAATGAGGCTCGTGTTGCTTACCTCCGAAAACAGTTGGAGAGTGAGCACATGAATGAAGGTGATTCTATGGACAGTTTCCTAACGAAGATCAAAGATTTGAAGGAACAGTTGATTTCTGCTGACGAGGTTATACCAGATAGCTCACTTGTGCAGACCGTTCTGAATGGTCTTCCTGATTCATATCAGAGTTTTGCTTCTACTCATCGGTTGATGATGAAAGGCAATCCAAATGCCTTGTCATTTGAGGAGTTAGTCTCTGTTCTGTTGCAGGAAGATCCGTCCAGGCAGAACAGGTCCATTATGCGTGTTGCAGATCAAGCTTTCCTGGCTAGTCAGAAGGGCAAAGGAAAATGGAGCTCTTCTACTAGTAAGTAGAAATCTGCAAACACTGCACAATCGAAGAACCAGGATAAAGATGAGAAGAAATCAGAAAAGTAGAAATTTTTTTGCAAGTACTGTAAAGGAAATGATCATCTCATAAAGAACTGTCCAAAACTGGCTGCTAAAGAGGCAAAGAAGAAAGAGGCTGGATTGGTTGTTGCAGAGGCCTCTACACCAAAAACAGAGTCTGCAAATCTTGTGCAGGAAGAAGAATGGGCATTTACTACTATCTGTAGTTTTGACCCATCTTCTCATGATCAGTGCATGTCTGCAGTAGACTTAGATGTTTGGTACTTTGACAGTGGGGCGACCAAACATATTACCTCGCAGCGCAGTTTCTTCTCTTCACTCGAGCTTGTCCCTATAGGGAATACTGTCACATGCGCCAATAACTCCTCTTATCCTGTTATGGGAGTTGGTAAGATCATTCTGACTACTGCTGATGGTAGTTCTTTCACTTTGTCAGATGCTTTATTTGTGCCAGGGATCAAAAAGAACCTGTTATCAGTTTTTGCATTAGCCAAGATTGGCTTGGTTATGAAATTCGTTGATGACAGGTGTACAGTCCATGATCTCTCAAATGGCAATGTGATTATTGCTTCTAGCATTTTATGTCGTGGGCTGTATAAGCTCATAGACTATGAAAGATCTGTGAATGATTCGGCATGTGCAGTTCATGATTCTCAGGCTATGTCAGATGCAAAGCTTTGGCATGCACGCTTTGGTCATCTGAATTTTGCTAGTTTGCTACACCTGCAAAAATCTGAAATGGTGTCCTCTTTGCCCAAACTTGAGGCTCCTGGAAAACATGTTTGTGAAGGTTGTATTTTGGGCAAAATGCAGCGTTCTTCCTTTCCAAAAGATGGTTCAGTTCGGGCTACGCAGAAATTGCAGCTTGTACATAGTGATGTCTGTGGTCCTGTGCAGACACCCTCTTTTGGAAATTACCTTTACTTCGTGACTTCCATTGATGATTTTTCCAAGCATGCATGGGTATATCCACTCAAAGCAAAGTCTGAAGTGTTCATGTGCTTCAAACAGTTTTTGGTTTTGGCTGAAAATCTGTCAGCATGTAAAATGGGCACCCTTCGTTCTGAATGAGGGAGGGAATATATGTCTTCAGATTTTAATGTATTTCTGGCTGAACGTGGGATAAAACACTAGTGTACGGTGCCGTATACACCTCAACAAAATGGAGTTGCTGAACAAAAGAACAGGTCACTCATGGAGATGGCGAGGTGCATGGTCAAAAGTCAGGCTTTACCACATAGTTTCTGGCTTGAGGCTCTCATGTGTGCAGCATACGTACTGAACAGGTGTCCCACTAAAGCGTTGCAGTCTATCACTCCATATGAGGCTTGGCATGATCGCAAGCCATCTGTTGATCATCTGCGTGTTTTTGGTTGTTTGGCATATGCATTAGTGCCTGAACAACATCGTAGAAAATTGGATGATAAGGCAGTAAAATGTATTTTTGTTGGGTATAGTTCTGAAAGTAAAGGCTATCGTCTGTATCATCCACAGACTAAACGCATTCTGGTTAGCCGTGATGTTGTCTTTGTGGAAGATGCTATTCAGCCATTGCTTTCATGTACTAAGGCGACATCTGTTAGCTCCAAATAAATGTATGATACGTTGATGCCTCTTTTTACAGGTGGACAATCTAGTGCTGGTCCTAATGAGGCAACTTCTCAGCCTTTGCAGGTTTCATATGATGATGCAGATCATTCTATTTTTGATGCAGATTTACATGATGCACTTGTTGATGAGAGAGCTGATATTGAGCAGGCAAAAACTATGCCAAAATGGCTGGTGCAGACTTTGTGTGACAGCAAATTAGATGCACCTTTGTCATATCGTACTCGTTCAGGCTCTGATAGTGCCTCCTTTGCATCAAATTGCTATGCTATGGCTGCGTCTAGTCTCTGTGATGAGAATGAGCCTGTTTCTTCTGATGAAGCACAAAATTCAGAAAATTGGATGGCTGCCATGCAATCTGAATATGATGCTATAATGAAGAATGGTACATGGTCTTTATGTGACTTGTCTCCTGGCAAGAAGGCCATTAAAACTAAGTGGGTATACAAGCTGAAGCGTAAACCTGATGGTACAGTTGACAGGTATAAGGCTAGGCTTGTTGCAAAGGGTTATGCGTAGGAAAGAGGCATTGATTTTGATGAGACCTTTGCACCTACATGTTGTATGACTACTGTTTGAAGCATTTGTGCACTTGCAGCCCATCATGGTTGGAATGTACATCAGTTGGACATTAAAACAACATTTTTGAATGGTGACTTGCATGAAGAAGTGTATGTTTTTCAGCCCCGTGGCTTTGTGCAGAAAGGGCATGAAAACCAAGTGTGCAGGTTAAAGAATGTTAGTATATGATCAATGTCTACCCCTCATGATTGTATGCACATTTTGTAAGGCCCCCTTTATGAGGAGAAGCCAAGCGTGCATTACCCAATTGATGGGAATCCCAACTTGAATGTTGGATGAAGGTCATATTGGACCATGTAAGATATTATAAGGAAAGGGAGTTACCAGGGTCCCCAATTGTGGGGTCTGGGGCAGCGGTGAGCAGCCCCGGCTGGGGGGTCCAAGGGGGCCAGCGGGCCCCCTGGCTGGGGGGTCCCAGGGGGCCAGCGGGCCCCCTGGTGGGGGTCCGGGGGCAGCGCCCCCGGCGCGACGGTAAAGGGAATATTCCATGGAATATTCCCTGTCGGAGTCAGAAATCATTTATATTTGTTAGGTCGGTTCAACCAGTCTAAGCCGTGTATGGCAATTACGCGGGCGGTGGCCGCCCACGCTCTACCGCCCATGTATAGCCGTCCATGGCAGGCCACCCATGATCCTATATATACATGACTTCTGCACTTCCTAAGATACCGAGTTGAGCCAGCATACCTCTACCTTGTATCTCCCTATCTAGAGTTGTCTAGATCACCATTTAAGCTCTACCTTGAGAGCGCACGGGTGGACAACGCCATCATCTTTGTACTTGCTGCTAGTAGAAAATTGTTGAGATTCTCCTATATCTGTTATCTTCTCTGCTATTGCTCCTGTGTTATATTGCGTAACTATTGTCTTTCATGGTATCAGAGCTGTAAGGTTCGAATAGCTTGAGAAGTATCATTATTTTAGCCTACTAGCAGACTAGAATATCAGTAGATTATTCGAGTGATTACATGATGGCTTCATCGTCGAATAGTAGTCTTGGTGCTTCAGCTAACGTTAATGCTGCACCTATTCGAATTCGTCCACCTGCATTCACTGAAGGGAAGCTGGATGGAACCAATTATACACTCTGGAAGTTCAAAATTTCTGCAATTTTGGACTCCTATGAATTACTTGACACTGTCATGGGACCGATGGGATTGGATCCAGAGCCTATACCAGTTGAAGATCCAGCAAATTCAAGATTGATGATTCAGCCAGATCCAGATCTTCTACGAGCTTGGAAGAGGCGGAATGCTGATGCATTATGTGCGATTGTCACTAGTGTAAGTGATTCTGTGCTTACTTTAGTTCAACATACTACTAAAGCACATGAGGCTTGGGGCATATTGGCTCGACAATATGAGACCAAGAACCACACTAGGATACAGAATTTAGAAAATCAGTTGGCAAATGAAAAGCATTCTGATTCTGAAAAGGCTGAAGATTTTATCAAACGGATAAAGCATCTTCAAGATCAATTGGCTGCAGTTGGTGTTGTTATAACACCAGAAGAGCTGGCTCGAAGATCTGTACGTGTTCTTCCAGCAAAGTATGATGGATTAGTAACAGCCCTTAACACTCAGGTAAGGCCAACTCCTCTTACATTTGAAGAGTTTTGTGCCATGCTTTTAGAAGAAGAGATGCGGCTGAAGAATCGGCAAAGTACAACTGATGCTGCATTCTCAGCAAATGCAAAAGGTAAAGGCTCTTCAGAGGGATCAAAGAAGAAGCCAAAGAAGAAAAAGTTCACAGGAAGTTGCTTCTATTGTGAAAAGAAAGGCCATGCCATCAAGGATTGCAGAAAGAAGCAAGCTGATGAACGGAATGGGACTGTAAAATCATCATGGAAGAACAAAGAGTCTGCAAACAACACAGAGCTGGAACTTTGGGTAGCTATTGAAGAGGTATGTTCATCTGCTCAAGCTCGTGTTGATGAGCCATGGATTTTAGATAGTGGAGCTTCTCGCCATATGACTAGTAAAAAGGATTGGTATAGTTCCCTAGTGCCTCTGCGGGAATCCATCAATGTAGTGGTGGGAAATGACTCCAAGTGTCCAGCTGAAGGAACTGGAACCATCTCTTTTATCACTTCTCCAGGTGTTGAGAAAAAGTTATCCGATGTTCTCTATGTACCTACACTCAAAAGAAATTTGTTGTCAGTTTCTGCAATAACAGATCGTGGACTCGAAGTTCACTTCAATAAGAGTGGTGCGGAAATCATGGATTCATCAGGTAATGTTGTAGGTAAAGGCATACGACGGGATAACTTGTATGAGTTAAGTGCTTTAACTGCTACAGAAGATAAAGATGTAAGCAGGTTATGGCACCGATGATTTGGGCATCTCGGATTTGCAGTTTTGAAGGAGATGCAACGAACAGGGATGGTTGCTCATATGCCTGCATTTTCAGAGTTGCAGGAACCTTGTGAAGCTTGTATGATGGGCAAGCAACAACGAAAGGCATTTCCAAGAGAGACCAGCAATCGATCTCAAGCTCCTCTAGAGTTGGTACATGCTGATCTCTGCGGTAAAATGTCTACACCTGCTTTAGGAGGATCTTTCTACTTCTTGCTGTTAGTCGACGATTATAGTAGAAAGATGTGGGTTTATTTCATTCGAGAGAAGGCTGATGCTTTTGAAAAATTTAAAACGTGGCATAAGTATGTAGAAAATGAATCAGGAAGGAAACTGAAGAAATTTAGAACAGATAGAGGAGGTGAATTCTTGTCAACAGAATTCAACAATTACTGTAAGGAGCATGGTGTGAAAAGGCAACTTACCACAGCTCATACACCCCAACAAAATGGCGTTGTTGAGCGCAGGAACAGGACAGTAGTTGAAATGGCTCGTTGTATGTTGAAGGCTCAAGACATGCCTAATTCATTCTGGGCAGAAGCAGTCAATACAGCAGTCTACATCCTCAATCGAAGCTACACAAAAGCTTTAAAGGGGATGACTCCTCAAGAAGCATATTCTGGTAAAAAGCCTTCAGTTTTGCATTTCAGAATTTTTGGTTGTTTCTGTTATGTACATATTCCTGATTCAACAAGATCAAAGTTGGATTCAAAAAGCAAAAAGTGTGTCTTCCTAGGATATAGTGAAGAGTCTAAAGCATATAGGTTATGGGATCCTGAGGCAAGGAAGATTTTTGTCAGCCGAGATGTGGTGTTTGATGAACGACCACACTTAGTAGAAGATAAAGGTAAATCTTCTATCTCATCAAGCGGAGAAATATCTCACCTTGTGCCTATCAAAAGACAGGTTAAAGTTGAGGAGGAGGAAACATCTAATGGAGAAATTTCCTCAATAAAAAGCCAACCAGTTGTAGCTGCACAGCGTAAGCCACTACCGAAGTGGGCACAACAGCTCTTTGATGATCACAATCCACATGTAGATGTACCAGAATCATCATCGGATGGATTACGAAGATCAAAGAGAATAGAGGAGCAAAGGAGAGCCTCAGAACACATTGTTAACATGGCTCTAATGGCAGATATCATGGGTTCGATAAAGGAACCTACCACCATTGAAGAAGCCCTTGATGATCCAGATTGGAGAGCGGCAATGCAGTCTGAGTATGATAGTATACTCAAAAATGATACATGGGATCTAGTCGACTTGCCGCCAAAGAAGAAGGTAATAGGTACTAAATGGATTTGGAAAGCTAAGTATAAAGCTGATGGAACATTAGAAAAGTATAAGGCACGATTAGTTGCACAGGGTTTTTCACAGATTGAAGGATTTGATGTTCAAGAAACTTTTGCACCAACAGCACGCATGACAACTATTCGGACGGTACTTGCAGTAGCTGCACAAAAGTCTTGGCCTATTTTCCAGATGGATGTCAAATCTGCATTTTTGAATGGTCACCTCAAGGAGGAGGTATATGTATCTCAACCACCAGGTTTTGAGGTGCCCAATTCAGAAAATAAAGTTTGCAGGTTGAAGAAAGCTTTGTATGGACTTAAGCAAGCTCCACGGGCTTGGTACCAACGAATAGATCATTTTTTCAAAAATATGGGTTTTGAAAGAAGTACTTCTGATGCTAACCTGTATGTAACGAAAAGGGATAGCAAGCTAGTTGTTGTCATTGTATATGTAGATGATTTGATCATTATAGGAGATCATCAGGAACTCATCAATCAAACTCGGATCAGCTTGGGAACTGAGTTTGAAATGACAGACTTAGGTCTACTCCATTTTTGTCTGGGAATTGAAGTATGGCAAAGGAAGGATGGCATTTTCATCTCACAACAAAAATATTCCAAAGAAATTCTCAAGGCATTTGGAATGATGGACTGCAAACCAACTAGCACACCTATGGAGGTAAATCATAAGCTATCTATGGATGATAACATGCCTGATGTAGATGCTAAGAAGTATAGGAAGCCCGTTGGAAGTCTTATTTTTCTGTGCAACACTAGACCAGACATTTGCTATGCTGTTGGAGTGTTAAGCAGGTTTTCCAACAAACCTAAGGAGAGTCACTGGAATGCTGGAATGCGAATTCTAAGGTACATTGCAGGAACCTTGGATTTTGGTATTTTGTATACCATAGGTGATACACTCCAAGGATATTGTGATTCAGATTGGGCTGGAGATTGTGATTCTAGAAAATCAGTTTCTGGATATTGTTTCTCACTTGGTTCAGGAATATTTTCTTGGGTAAGTAGGAAGCAACCAACTCTCGCACTCTCCTCCACTGAAGCAGAGTACAAAGCAGCTTGTTTTGCTTCTTGTGAGGCAGTCTGGTTAAGGAGAATTCTTGCAGATATAGGCTTTCCATCAAATATGCCAATTGTACTCAAGTGTGATAATCAAAGTTGTATGGCTATTGCAAAGAACCCAGTATTTCATGCTCGCACCAAGCACATAGAAGTACAGTACCATTACATTCGTGAGCTAATTGAAGATGAAATTGTGGAGCTAGAATATTGCCCAACAGAGGCAAATTGTGCTGACATATTCACTAAAGCACTTGGAAGAGAGCAGCTCAACAAGCATCTTCAACAGATGGGCATAGGACCGAGACCTACTTGATTTATCATCGGTAAACATTGAGGGGGGGTGTTAGTATATGATCAATGTCTACCCCTCATGATTGTATGCACATTTTGTAAGGCCCCCTTTATGAGGAGAAGCCAAGCGTGCATTACCCAATTGATGGGAATCCCAACTTGAATGTTGGATGAAGGTCATATTGGACCATGTAAGATATTATAAGGAAAGGGAGTTACCAGGGTCCCCAATTGTGGGGTCTGGGGCAGCGGTGAGCAGCCCCGGCTGGGGGGTCCAAGGGGGCCAGCAGGCCCCCTGGCTGGGGGGTCCCAGGGGGCCAGCGGGCCCCCTGGTGGGGGTCCGGGGGCAGCGCCCCTGGCGCGACGGTAAAGGGAATATTCCATGGAATATTCCCTGTCGGAGTCAGAAATCATTTATATTTGTTAGGTCGGTTCAACCAGTCTAAGCCGTGTATGGCAATTACGCGGGCGGTGGCCCCCCACGCTCTACCGCCCATGTATAGCCGTCCATGGCAGGCCACCCATGATCCTATATATACATGACTTCTGCACTTCCTAAGATACCGAGTTGAGCCAGCATACCTCTACCTTGTATCTCCCTATCTAGAGTTGTCTAGATCACCATTTAAGCTCTACCTTGAGAGCGCACGGGTGGACAACGCCATCATCTTTGTACTTGCTGCTAGTAGAAAATTGTTGAGATTCTCCTATATCTGTTATCTTCTCTGCTATTGCTCCTGTGTTATATTGCGTAACTATTGTCTTTCAAAGAAGGCATTATATGGTTTAAAGAAAGCACCACGTACTTGGTATGAGAAGATACATGACTATCTGGTTGCACATGGTTTTCTGAACAGTCCAACTGAAAGCACCTTATATGTTAAGCATGCTAATGATGTGCTTCTGATCATTGTTGTCTATGTTGATGACATGCTACTCATTGTTCCTATTGAGAAGCATATTGCTGATTTCAAGGCTGATTTGCATGCCTCATTTGAGATGTCTGATTTGGGGCATTTGCATCACTATTTGGGCATTCAGTTTATGCAAGTTGATGGTGGAATGGCTTTGTGTCAAACGAAATATATTGACACATTATTGCATCGTTTTGTCCTTGAAGACTGTAAGCCTATTGCCACTCCTATGGAGATAGGTTTACGATTGAGTCTTCATGATGCTGGAGATGCATTTGATGTTGTTCTCTATCAGCAGGCTGTTGGATGCTTGATTTACTTATGGATTACTCAGCCAGATATTCAGTTTGCTATCTCACAGATGAGCAGGTTTATGCATTGCCCAGGAGTCACGCATTGGAAGGCGGTTAAGCGCATCTTTCGCTACTTGAGTGGTACTCGGCTACTTGGGTTGTTTTATCCCAAGGGGGGATCACTACCGCCAGATTTGCATGCTTTTTCTGACTCAGATTGGGCTGGTTGCTATGACACTCGTGTGTCCACCAGTGGTTTTTGCTTCATGCTTCGTAGCTCATGTATATCTTGGTTGAGCAAGAAGCAGCCTACTGTGGTCACTTCCAGTTGTGAGGCTGAGTATAGGGCAGCTTTCACAGCGATTGTTGAGTGTGTGTGGCTCAGACGCCTCATGGCTGATTTGGGTGTTGGCCAGTCTTCTGCCACCACCATCTTCACTGACAGTCAGAGCGCATTGGCAGTTGCGAGGAACCCTGTGTTCCATGCTCGCACTAAGCACATTGAGGTGCATTATCACTATGTCAGGGAGAGGTTCTCTGCTGGGGAGATCAGCTTGGCATATGTGCCCATGCAGGAGAACATTGTAGACCTTTTCACGAAGGCTCTGCCTAGGGAGAAGTTTGAAGCTTTCCGCAAAGCTTTGGGCTTACTTCCTTTTGTGGAGTGATTTCCACGTAGCTTGGCACTTCTTTATACATGAGTGCCAGCTCCTTGTTCACCGCATCACTCCCAAGGGGGATTTTTTGATATATTTAGGTAGTGATGTGTGTGAACACACTAGGACCGCCGGGGCACTTTTTTCCCTCTTTAGGAGGTTTTTTTCCCCCAGCTTGTATATACGCCTATTGCCCTAATGGGCTACTTATCTTTGTACATTCTCTAGTAATACATTCAGTATTGTGTGTTTGTGCTCCAAGCTTCTTCTTCTTCCTTGTGCTCGCGTGCTTCCGCAAACGTCTATCTCCAACAACTTCCAATATCAACATAGTGCAAGATTGAGGAGTTAGTGCTCCCCACAACAACAGTTGAGGAGTTCATTTCTACAACAACAAGGTAAGAGAAAATTAGACACCAATATGAAACTTGGTCTTCTAGTCTATCATATCCTATGGAACCTGAAGACCCAGTAACATAGTTGAAGAAAGAGCTTGAGAGCTTAGAAAGAAATCAGACCCACAAAGAAGAAGAAAGTGCAGTAACTCAACTAAAGCATGAGATTAACGCATTGAATCTACAAAAGGAAGAGGAGGCTCAAGGATAGGAATTGGCATAACTTTGACAGGAGCTACAAGAACTTTGTGGAGGTGGCATAAAAAATGGACTATGGTGTACCATGTGTAGCAAAGAAGGGCACCTAGTAAGAGAATGCCCTCTCTTAAGTGTAACTTTCCAATTATGTAGGAAAGTTGGCCATGAAGCCAATGAGTGTCATTCAAGAGGAATCCTTGCACAAGCATACTAGGGACAAGAAGGAGTCCAACCACCAACAATGTAATGGTTGTTGCACCAAGTCAAGGTGACACCTACACCTGAGGTACTCGTGGTAATTTTGGAAATGGGTCCAAAAGGCCAATCATTTGATTAAGGTGTGGGAAATGTGGACATTATAAAAAAAAATGTCTTCTACTAAAGAATTCTCCTCCCTCTAAAAATTTCCTAGAATCTAGATATCACTATACAATTTGTTTCGCAAAGAACAAAGCATCTACATGAAGACCTCATATTCAGATGCTTTTTGTGAGTGAGATTGAAAGTGTAGAAGATATGATTATGCCATCACCATCTTCTAGAGTAGTAAATTTAGAAGAAATGAAGTCTTTTGTTATGTAAGCAAGAGGCAAATGGAAAGCCCCTCAAGGAGTGGAATGCACAAGGAAAAGGGGACACTTGATGATAGACATACTCCAAGCAAAGAGACATAGCAAAGAGAAGAGCTAACAAACACAAGTGAAGCCATTGGACATGCATTCAGTAGGGCGTGAGAGGAGTTCAAATAGTCACAGATAGCCCATGCTTCTAGGGAATCTAAGGCTTCAAGAATACTCAAATCATTTAAAAAGGAGGTTAGTATTTTTTTATCTATTAAAGATGGATGTAAAATTCAAAGTAGAAGTTCTATAGGTCATTGATGAAGCATCCACTTCTACTCTGGTTGCAAAGGCTAATGCTACTAGTAAGGGTAAAGTTATAGGGGAAGCCCTCCTTACATATTATATGAGACCACGATTAACTATCACTATTAAGGAAAAATTCTAAAACAATTTATAATGGATGGAAACTCAAGCATAAACTTGATGCCTGAACATCTCTTCCCCTTCTAGAGATCATTATCCTCAATGATCAATTCTTGGTCTTCCCTTGAATTGATGTCCTCACCCTTGAACAGGCACCATGCCGGCTTGCCCAAGCCTACTTCCTAGGCTCTGATACCAATGCAAGAGACTAGATATGGAAAAAGAGTTTTGCCCAAGGAGCTCTAGATCCTTCTAAATCAAGTTAATGTGAGTTAACTTGGGTCTAGTGAAATTTAACTCGAGTTGCGAGTATAGCAATCACTAGTGGAATCTAGTGGAAGGTACTAAAGGAATGGTCGAGATCACTCCAACCACTAGTAGACTCTAGTGGAAGATATGAAAGGAGTGGAGGAGATTGCGCATGCACTCGTGGAATCTAGTTATATTTGTAGTCCTCGTTCATTGATGCAGCTATATATAGAGTCATAAGATTGGGAGGAGAGTCATCTCTCTAGTACATGGTGTTCATAATCCTTAGTCTCTTGCATTGGTATCAGAGCTTATGCAAGCTTTCATGGTGATCTTCATAGCTCATCATCTTCCTCATATTTTAAAATCTCGATTAGTTTTTCTTCTCGAATTTCACATGTGAATAGTTTTTTTCTCCCGATTTGCGCATATAAATAGCTTTTCCCCTGACGTTTAGTCCATAATAACACAAAAGTAAATCGTGCAAGCCAGGGGAGGAGATCATGGGTGTCAAACCTAGCTCGAGTGCGCGAGCTACTCACTGTTTTTTCCTCCCGAGCTGTGCATATAAATAGCTTTTCCTCTCGAGGTTTGGTCCATGATAACAAAAAAGTAAATCGTGCAAGTCAGGTAAGGAGATCATGGGTTTCGAACTCAAGTCAAGTGTGTGAGCTACTCATTGTTGTATATGAAGCTGCGAGCTACTTTGATGCAAGCTCCTACAACAATTTCATATTATCTTCGATCTCTGCCTACCCAAGCAAAAGGCCAATTTGAGGCCATCCATGCGCATGACACAGATTCATTCCCGAGCAGCTTGAGTTATATAGCAAGGAGTTAGTCAAGGAAACCGGCCTTTAGGTTCGCTGCAGCGTCACGAATCGAACCTTAATTTCCCTTTTACATCATGTTTATTGACATGATATATCCACCGTCGCGCTCCAGCAAAAAAGAGAACATGTCTTGTCCATTGGCCCCCCTGCTCTTTGCCATCGCCACTGAAGGACTGAGCCAACTTGTGGAGCAACAGAGGGAGCTCGGTCACATAAGAGGCATCACTTTGCCACATAACTCTTGGAAAATGACCATGAGGCTATTTGCGGATGACACAAATGCCTTTGTTCACAATGAGGATACCAGCTTGGAGACCTTTTGGTGGTGCCTCGACACCTTTTGTGAGGCCTCTGGATCGAGAATTATCCATACCAAGACTGCATTCAGGGCTATCAAAGGGAATCAACCCAATCTCCTCACTATGCAACGATGCCAAAACATTCAATCTGGTTAGGTCATTTGCATTCTTGGTATCCCCTTGGGATTCGGTGTTACTCTAGAACAAAGGTGGGCTTGGGTCCTCGCTAGACTTAACAATAAACTTAACTACTAGAGGGGTTGCAAATCAATCTTGCTGGCCGAGCCAGGGTGATCAACACGTTCCTCATATCCTGAATCATATATTTTCTTTATTGAGAATCAAGAATTAGCCAAATTAGAAAGTACTTGTAGGAACTTCCTCTGGATCGAGGACCATAACAGGAGGGGGTGCCTAAAACCAAATGGTCCATATGCACTAGCCGAAAGGAGAATGGAGGTTTGGGTATTATGGACATTGGCAGCATGGCCAATAAACTTGCGGCTAAGTGGATGATTAAGGCGTGGTGCAACATAGATTCCTCTTGGGCCACATTAATTTTTAGAAACACAAACGTGATTACTTTGGTAGGCTACCCTGGATGGAAAAACCTCGACATCCTCATCCTCCTATTCTCTCTGATTCCGGTCTCACCCAAAGGATCCGTCCTGGTAAGATCCTTGTGGTTGAGCGCGAACACATTGAAGCCTCACATTAGAATCAGTGAAGATTGGAAATGGGTTGCTGGTATATGACAAAATGACTCTATTTGGTTCCCGATCCAAGGCATGAGAAACATGGAGCTTTGGAATGTCTTGAGTGCCAAGAGACACTAGAATAAGGGATTCAAACAATGGAAGCACCTCTGGAAATAGGACACAAATAGATGGGTAGACTTTGAGGACCTTGACCCTACTACTGCGGTCACATATGAGGAATGGAATGTCTTACTGAGCAGATGCCATGTTTGGGACCGATCGAAAATCCGACTACTTATGGGACAGGACTCTCCGAACCCAATGGGCCTTAAATGATATAATAGTAATCGCCTCTCCAAGCTTCCATATGTCGAAGCTTGAAATGACATTCACATCAGTCTCAACAAGAAATGGTGTCTCAATTGGACACGACTTCGAGGGGATATGAAATTTATGTCTATCTGGCACCTCTCATTGAAAACAAAAAGAGGGTTCCGCCTTGGTGCAAGCAATGTTGGCGTAGTAAAGAGGATATTGATCACCTATTCTCTGCTTGCCCTAAATCCCTTCAGTAATGGAGGGTCTCAAAAGCTAACAAGATCTGTGGGGTTCCGCCTTGGTGCAAGCAATGTTGGCGTAGTAAAGAGGATATTGATCACCTATTCTCTGCTTGCCCTAAATCCCTTCAGTAATGGAGGGTCGTTGGTCATTCTTTGGGACTCCAAAAACAAATCAATTGGAAGCAAGCCCTCATTGGTGAAGCGATCAGTTGCTCTGCGACGTTGTGGAATGGGATTAGGGGAGAGATTCTTTGGAAGATTCGGCGAGAAAGAGGTGCTCTAAACTTTGGCATTACCCCCAAGGAGTGGTCGATCGAGAAGTCCCTTTTCCTTCTCGGTAGAAGAATTGTTAATTGTAAGAAAACCCCCGCCTTCAAACATCACAGAGAGCTTCAGTATGTCAACAATAAGCTTAAAACCAAGTGGGCTCCACATGATGGGGATGTGAGGTTTATCAACCTCCTCTATAACTCCATGTGAGCCTGTCAAGGCCTACCATGAAGGCTATGGCAATTCATCGGAATGAAAATTAGTCATTAGAAATATATCAGTTGGAAGACAGCTCTGCTGGGAGATGCGAGCGGTCGCTCCATGGAATGCTCAAAACTCTAGTCAATTGAGTATTCACTACTCCTCCTTGTCAAAAGGATCGCTAAATGTAAGAAACCCTCCCTTTTTTTAGGAGTCATCAAGTATTCCTTTTGAACAAGAACACACTTTACCCATGTGGGCCCCGCATGAGGGCAATGAGTGGGCGATTAACCCTTTTCTTCTAAAGCCATCCACACTCTATAAAAGCTTCCCCCGCTCTGTGGGATTTGGGGGATCCCATGGGCACTAGTCCCCTTCTTTTGTATTTTTCATTTATTTAATTCAAGTCCAGGAGAGTAGGCTAAGGCCAAACTTCCTTTATTAAAAAAAAAACAAGAGAACATGTCTTATCACTTGAAGTTGTGTGTGCATATTTATATGTATATACATGATTGGACATTCATGTGCATGGGTTTGTATATGAGCACACATGTATTTTTGTAATGTTTGCATGCATGTTGTATGTGTGTGTTTGCATATGCGCCAGTATATTTGTTGGCATTTATCTCATTATATAAGTATGCATGCATATGTGGATATGTGTGAGTATATGTATGTACATTTATGTGCGCAAAGATGTGCATGTAGGCATCTATATATATATATATATATATATATATATATATATATATATATATATATGTGTGTGTGTGTGTGTGTATGTATGTTGTGTTATTTATGTGTGTTAATATTTGTAAGTATTGTTGGTGCAAATGACCAAGCTTTCACATTTGGTTACGCATAGAAGAATATGTGCAACCAATTGATGAAGCATGAGAACCTTGAGTTGTAATTTCTTGATCAATTACCATTGTAAAAGGTCTTTACTTTGAGAGAATCTTGTAAAAGTCAAAACAAGAAATATGAAATCGACGATAGAAGAATCATGGTACGAATGCCTAATAGAAAGGCGAATGACGGACAAGTATATGATAACCGAGAGAAAACCAAGAAAGTAATAGCTGCCATAGAAGGAGAAGAAGAAAAATGCACATACATAGGGCATGATTTGACGACTGAAGAAGAAGAAGAGTTAGTTGCCCTATTGCGCGAATATAGAGATGTTTTTGCTTGGAGTTACAAAGATTTGAAAGGAGTAGACCCAGATATATGTTCTCATAGAATCCCTATGACTCCAGATGCGAAACCGACAAAACAGAAACCTTACACGTACAATGATAATTACGCTGCGAAGATTAAAGAGGAGATAGATCGATTGATAGAAGCAGGATTCATTTACGAAATTGAGCATACCGAATGGGTATCCCCCATTGTGGTTGTGCCCAAGAAGAATGGAAAATTGCGTGTGTGTATTAACCTTAAAAAAGTTAATGCCGCCACGATTAGAGATAGTTATCCTCTTCCTATCACGGAACACCTATTGGAAAGAGTTGCGGGCAAGGAAGTTTACAGCTTTCTTGATGGATTCTCAGGCTATAACCAAGTAGCCATTGCTCCAGAAGACCAACACAAGACGGCTTTTGCCACAGAATGGGGCATATTTGCATTTTGTGTGATGCCATTTGGCTTAACAAATGCACCCGCTACTTTCCAGCGACTCATGTGTCATGTTTTTAAGGAATTTTTACGCAAAAGCTTGGAAGTTTATGTCGATGACCTATGTGCGCATTCAAATGTAAGACAGACACATATCCCCGAGTTAAGACGAATATTTGACAAATGTCGAGAATATCAGGTTTGTTTGAACCCAGAAAAATGCGTTTTCATGGTCAGACAAGGAAAAATTCTAGGACACATCGTGTCAAAAAATGGAATCTCCACGGATGAAGAAAAGGTGAAGGTAATTGCAGAATTACCTAGACCAACTAATGTGAAAGAGGTACAGACATTTATGGGCCATTGCGGTTATTATAGGAGATTCATACACATGTATGCAATCATAGCCAAGCCTTTGTACTCTCTTTTGACCAATTTTGAGTGGACAGATGAATGCGAAAATTCATTCAATGAACTCAAACGACGCTTGTGCTCAGCACCTATATTGACCACCCCAGATTGGAGTAAGCCATTCCATGTACATGTGGATGCATCCAGTTACGCCATAGGATGTGTGTTAGCACAACCCACGAATGAAGGTAACATAGATCTCCCCATAGCTTACGCTAGCAGACAACTGAACGCAGCAGAGAGAAATTACACCACGACGGAACGAGAAGGATTAGGGATGATCTACGCTGTAAAGAAGTTTAGGCACTACTTGTTGGCCAACAAATTCAAGTTCTTTACAAATCATCAAGCCCTATTATATTTAGTCAACAAACCATGTAACACCGGACGACTGATACGTTGGTTTCTATTACTCATGGAGTATGATTTTGAAGTGGTAGTTAGGAAAGGAAAGACGCATCTTAGAGCTGACCACCTCTCAAGATTAACCTCAGGAGAAGCTCCTCAAGGAGTAGCGGATGATCTACCAGATGCATACTTGTTTAACCTCGAGATAGCACCGGAATGGGCTAAGCCGTTAGTCCCTATTCTGACATACGGACCCAAGAGTCCTAGGATAAAGATCAAAGAAGGAGAGATTACCAAATCTCAGAGGTACCAAATAATGGCAGGAAGCATATATAAACAAGATAATCAAAAGATTCTTACTTGTTGTGTAGATGAATCAGAACATGGAAATTGGTTGCAATTAGCACACATAGGTGCACTAAAGCAACATCATTCAAAACATAGAACACTACAGACTCTGCAAAGACTAGGAGTATATTGGCCTACTATGGAAGCAGATGTCTACAAGTTGTGTAAGGAATGCCATGTTTGTTGTGAAAGACCACCAGTTGAGCATGCGACATTATATCATGTGTCTCTCGCACCAGACTGGAGTGAACCTTTGGTGACCTACTTGAGGACGAACACATTCCCTCAAGGAATGACCTTAGCTCGACAACGCAGTCTAGAGCAGGAAGCTCAAGGCTACTCACTTATTGGCGATAATCTATACAAAAGAGGACGAGATGGATATCTAAGACAATGTGTTCATGAGAGCGATTATCTGAGAATACTAGAGACTGCACACCAAGGTGTAGCACGAGGTCATTTTGGACCAGATAGGATAATCAAAGCCATCCTCTTTGCAGGATTATGGTGGCCCACTCTTCACATGGATGCACATACCTATGTAAAGAGATGTGATGTGTGCCAAAGAACTCAGTTTCCTACTCGCAGAGATGAAATGCCATTGAAACCCATGATGGGCGGACGTGCATTTTCTAAGTGGGGTATAGACTTTGTAGGACCCATTAACCCCCCTGCAAAAGGTACACATGCAGAATACATTATTGTTGCCACAGATTATCTCACGAAATGGGTAGAGGCAAAGGCCACAAAAAAGAATGATGCTCACACGACTGCAAAATTCTTATTTGAAAATGTCTTTACAAGATATGGATTGCCTATAGAGTTAGTGAGCGATCGAGGCACTCACTTTCTAAACCAAGTCATTGAATATTTGTTACAGGATTTTATGGTGATTCACAAGAAATCTGCACCATATCATCCTCAGGCCAATGGTCAGGCTGAAAGCACTAACAAGATACTTTGTACCGTACTGACGAAACTCGTGAACAATAAACATTCAGATTGGGACAAACAGCTACACCACGCTGTTTGGGCATATCGAGTGGCCTACAAGACCGTACTCAATGCAACTCCCTTTCAGATGGTTTTTGGTCAGAATGCAGTGCTTCCTTTGGACTTCTTGATACCGACCCTTAAGGTTGCACAAGAACATCAGTGGACCGGCCATGAATTATCAGCAAGAATAATGGACTTGGAACGATTAGGAGAAACCAGGCTGAAAGCAGCAGCAGGAATATACGCAGCGAAGAAGCGACAGAAAGCATATTTTGATGCACACGTGAAAGATAAAGGCCTAAAAGAAGGAGATTTAGTTCTAGTGTATACGCTGAAACAGCACGCACGGAAGTTAGAAAAGCGAGGTTATGGACCTATGATCATTAACAGACTTTCGACTAGTGGAGCAGTACAGTTAGCCACCTTAGAAGGAGATATAATGCCTAATTACATTAGTGGCTGTAGAGTCATGCTATATCAAGAACCTCTTACTGAGGATATGCTTAGACGACTCACGTTGGCAAAGAAGCGTAAGGAGGAAGAAAATAGAATACGAGCAGAAGCTCAGGCAGAAGCCATAGAACGCATTAAGCGCATGAAGCTAAGAAGACAAGGACTAGGGAGAGAACATTATAACCATCTGGAGACATCACCCAGATATCCCATGGCCATGTGTCAAGAAAAGTCAACCTCTCATCCTAGCATAGTGGACAGGAGACCATTCGTTACAGTTAGGCTAGAACACGGCAATCCTTGCCAAGAACTCAGAGCTTTAATTGACTCCGGTGCTGCTACTAGTGCGATTAGATGGTCCCACTATAAGGGTTCAGGAATAGAAATGCGGCCAATTGAGGCATACCTCATAGGCCTAGGAGGCATGGAAACCCCTTGCATGGGTGAGGTGGACCTTCCTATCCTCATTAAGGATATGACCATGACAGCAAAGCTACTAGTGTGCCATGATGACGACCTGATAGAACCCCTAATCCTTGGCCAAGATTGGCTATACGATCACTCAGTGGACCTAAATCTTAGACAAGGCTCCTTACAGATTGGAACCTTAGAGCAGAAGCGAGTGATACCGCTTGACTTCCCTAACGGCATTCCGCTTGACGGTTGTGACCCTAGACCCTATGAAACGCATGCGACGGAAGACAGGAAGATTTTTGGGCAGACCAGTCACGTTACGTCTACACCAACCCACTCGGGCTTGGCTACGGACAGTTGTCAATCAGAAGGACGACCGATGATCTTCCCTGGGACTTCCTGCAAACTAGAAGAGACAGTTACCCAACTGCAAGGGCAGAAGGGCACAATCAGAGGTCAGGTGGGTTGCATCAGCGGCCAAATGAGCACGACACCCTGCGGTGCTCATCCTTCCAAACTTGTTGCGGACTGTCCTAGATTAAAGTTACAAAATGCATCACTTCCTAATGGGCAGGTCACGCAAGTGTTGGATCTCCCTTCTTTTCCAAAGCAGAGCGTCCATCCGACCTCTCACCCCCGACTACGACAGAGTCAACCACGACGAAGGAACCCAGACCGACGGCAGTATCAGAAGACACGACAAGGAAGGCAGTTTAGGCCTCCCAAAGGACGCGGCACCAGACAAATATGGGTGCCTAAAGGACAAAAAGCACTAAAGAACTCCAGCCAAGCAGAAATCGACAAAAAAAGGGCAGTACAGAAACAGAATCGATATCCACCATCCCCTCGACCTTCTTCTACAGGTCCGAGCATCCGACAAATGTGGATCGCCAAGAAGTACCTTACCCATAGACCCACGCCCACGCAGATTTGGGTACCCAAACCATGTATCATAGCTCAACCCATAAGCCATGTAATATATAACCCCCACAACTCATTTCATCCCGCGATACCACCACACCCGACACCACCTTTTGCCCCTCAGCAGAAACCCACCACCCACCCCAAGATCCTTAGGAAATGGATACCGAAGCGTGTCCAACCGTCTTCCCCTAACCCGTTGTCTAACTACCCCCCGACTAACATACAACCTTGTACTCAAGTACTAACCTTTAAACCTTGTATAAATTCACACACCATCATCCCACATCACTCGTAATCTCATCTCATCAAGAAATGTATGCATGATCTGAAACGTATAGGTGTCTAGAGACCTGCACTAGTGCTGCAAGAAACATTGCATCATCACATCACAGCACTTGGCTACACGGGTTACGCATCAGTTATGGAAAGGGATTGCGGTCTCACTTTAATGGGATCATAATTAATTTCCATGCTAATGTGTTAATCTTTTGTAGCAGATCTTTCTCACTAGCGCACCAATCACCATGCAAACCGACGAAGGAACATCAGGAGCAGGCCCCAGTGTAGCGGCTGTGCCACTCAACGTGCTACGAGCAGAATCCCACCCGACTGCTCCACCGCCGGAATTTCAGGGATTTCCAGGGCCCATGCCTATCGATAACCCCCCTATGGGCTACACCGAAAAGATACACAGGAACTCTCATTGGTTTCAGGGCCTTGCAGGACCCCTTGCGGACGCGGACTTTATATTTGAATCCTCTCTGACTTTTGATGACCGCACGTGGGGAAAGTACCAGTTTTTCTCCAGAGAGTTCGAAGCCCTACAAAGCACCCAGGATTTAACTCATGTTTGGGCCAGAGCAGGCTTCACAGAGTATTTCAGTGATCCTCTGCCCAAACCGGATTTTTACAGGTGCTATTACTTAATCACTACCTTACTGGCATCAGAGAATAAGGACATCCCAGGAACCTTCATATTGCCTACTCTAGTGGATGATCCACCTTACAAAAGATTTTATCTCTCTAAGGACTTAATCAGAGCAGCCATCAAGATCCATGGCACCCACACACCCACAGATCGAGAGAGATTGATTCCAGAACCGATGAAACGTGGGGATGTCACTAAGTGGGAAGAAATTTCGGCCATTACACCTAAGCTGTCCAAGCCACTACGGATATGCATGCAACATTTCGCATTTCCAGCTCAGGACAGATTTACCATGCCCCATAAACGAATCTGGTTCGGATTATATTTGGCATGCACGGGACCTCAAACTGTTGATCTGGCAAGCTGGATCATAGATCAAATGTACCTGGCACAGCACAGATGGGAGCGTAAAAAAGTGCTTAACGGATGTTGTGCACTCACAAGAATTGTGTATATGTGCTTGGCTTATGACTTGCCCATCAAGCGTGCATTAACAGGAGAGGAATTGAAGGCATTCAAGGGCACAACGAAGAAAGCCAGGAAGCCTAGTAGGACACGGGCAGGTAAGCGCATGCGAGGCACCATCCCTTGCCTCCAAGTGCCAGAGTCGCCATCACCACAACCCTCTCCAGAGCGACCACAGACAGAAGCTGCTCCCACTGTACAACCTATTCGCATACGGCTGTCCAGACCAGTGGCTACAGAGGCCACCACTAGTACCGCTGCACCTCAGGCAGCTGCCACCTCAGAACCCACCACCACAACAGCAGAAGCTCCCACCACCATTGGTGCGGAAGCGTTTTCTTTCCCGATACCACATATGGAGGCCGACCCCATAAACACGACATTTGATTTTGAGATGCCTGATGCATTCTCAAACGAATTCCAGTATTCAGAAGCACAACTGTTCTCCCAGGAATATGAACGTCCCAGCTACCCTACTACGCCGCAAGATTTGCCACAGGGACAAGCTGTGTCGAGCTCTGAAGAAGAGAGAACCGAAACAGACAACGAGGAAGGCGACGATGAAGCCAGCCAGGGCTCACATGACGAACAGACAGAGGGCCAAGGCCAACAAACCGACACACACGGCGACACCAGCACATATGAAGATGAGACATTCGAAGCCGCAGCGTACACACTGGCTATAAAGAAATTATATCGTACCATGGAGAAAGTCTGGGCACAAAAGAAGTTAACTGAAGAGGAGAGCCAGGCATTAATTGAACAGGAACTCATCTCCGGAGGATTCGAAGACGCATATATCAGAGGGTTCAGAGAGTTAGTCAAATCAGTAGGCTCCCATGAAGCACTCAGGTTTTTACAAAGAAAGCAACTACCACAGTTTGATCCCCGCCGAGTGCGACTACTTTCAAAGCCCGGAGAGTATATTCGTGTACCAACAAGAGCTCAATCCTCAGCACAAGCCAGGTAGGCACGCCTCGCCCCCGAACGTTCATTAACCGCAGAAACCATCCTTGTAGATTCGCCACCCCGTACCACCATTGTACATACCACTACTATCCTCGAAATAACATCCACCCCTTCGACTCCTCTCTCACCTCATCTTTCACCAACCCATCCAGTATCACCCGCACACCCACCGGCTTTCCCCACATCCACACCTGTACAAAGCAACATAGCCACAACCTCTTCCTTACCCATTCATACCACCATGCCCACACCCAACCCTCCGCATCCATATGTTAACCCCTTCACCCCTTCATCCTTCCCAGCATTTCCCCCACCTCTAAGACCCCCATTCCCCTTCCTAACCCCACTAACCTTCTCACCAGTCTCACCTCCCCAACCTACCATAACCCCTATTTCCCCGTTTCACCAAGCTGCTCCAACCATTCCCCCTGTAAACTACACTACATTCGCAAATCCCGTATTCACACCTACACAACCACCCACAATCACACCACTTTTCACAGTCACAACACTAAACACGTCCAATGGCATGGACATATCACCATCCACCTCACCACCACCCACTCCACTCACAGCACCCTCATATTTAGGCACTTCACAATTTTCCACAATCACCACTGCATCCACTGTCCCAACCCCACTTCCCATTCCCACTGCATCTACTCCCACTACATCCTCATTTAGCACTTCACTACTACTATCGCCCACCATAGACACCGCATTTCAACACATGTTCGCATGCATGACGCAAGTCCGCGATGAGTTTGCATCACTCGGCACCAACTATCAACAGCTGCAGAAAACGACGAACGAATTACAAACGCAGCTTAATTCGTTATCAATTGAGAACGCCTCACTGAACAGTCGATACCAAGATTTACGAGAGGCCTATCACAAGTTAGAACTAGAAAGTGAGGAGAAAACCAAAGAGGCCACCGCGGATTTGGATAACCTACTTAGAGCCCAGACTGTCCGCAATGCAACGCTTACTAGAAATATGGGCTTACTAAGAAGACACTTAGCCGCAGCAAAAGAGGAGAACCAGAGACTCCAAGAGCAGAATAGAGAGAACTTGGAAGCGGCTTTAGATCATCCAGAACAGCCACTAAGTCCGAGCAGATTCAAGGCAATCCATTCCGAGTCGATGCGGATGCTGCTAGACGACCATGTTAGATTGCTCGAGGACTATGATCGTATGAACGAAGAACATCAAAAGTTAAAGGAAGATCACAAACTGCTACAACTCAGAGAACCAGCAACACAACAAGTACAAGTAGCAGCGGAATTACCAGCACCTGTGGACCCTGCCCCTGAAGTTTTAGAGGAACTCAACGCACTCCGGGCCCAGGTAACAAATCTTGAATCTAGAATTGCAGTCTATGAAGCACCACCAAGGCCAGACTCCCCACCTGAGCTACCAGCTGAGGAAGAAACCGTCACTATCCCGGTGGAGGAGACATTCGAAGAGGCATATGAACCGATACCCATCCCAGGCGGACGTGTCACGGCCGAAGGCCAGATGACCTACGAATTACCTACCCCCGCGTGGATGAAGACAGTTGAAGAACTCGGAACGACACACTCGGCCAGAGTAGAGGCACAGCTACATGCCATGGCCATAATTGAAGAGAAAATTTTACAGTCACCATTCTTTGCTCAATTGGCCCCGCGACGATACATATCTGGGCATGAGCTCCAATATAAACCGTACTTCATGTTAATGGCCGAATACCAGTTAACCATAGAGAAAGAAACAGGTATGAAACCAACGCATGCCACTCAATTCGAGCCAGAGGACTTGCCACCAAGGGCGCAGAGAGGTGAAATCCTTCAACCAGACTGGCGCAAAGATTTATTGCAAAATTATCTAGAGATGATGAGCACGTGGGTAAAAGCGCCGCTTCACTTAAAATTTAATCCGTGCTGGGGACCAGTACCACGACGCCGCTCTTGGACTGCCTTCGCTATAAAGCTACAGAACAATAAGCAGTGCCAAGACTGGTTGAACTATCCCTACTTCAAGCCACTAGTCGCGTTACCCACAGTAGGCTACATGATGGCGACGATCCGCCACTGGCTCCCTCGATTAAAACATATGGATGATATTGCCGCGCACATGACTGTCAAAATCTTTGACATGATGCAGATGGTCTTTAAAGTCTTCCGACGCATCAAGGCTCCCCATGTTAACACCCCGGGCTTTGAGCATGGCAACTTTGATTTAGTCTATGATATGAGCACAACGCCATCGGTACGGGTGTGTTACGCCTGGCACTGCAGGATCAAATATCTACCGGCATGTTACAAGCAGACATTCGAAGAAATGTTCACCACCGGCTTTTGGGAGTACCATTCAGAGGTATTTATAAGCAGGCCCACACACTTATTGCAATTATTCGCCTGTGAACGAATGGTGTACTCCACACATTATCAGCTCCCACCACCAGACGAGCCACAACCTATCGATTGGGAGAAACTCGAGGCTGATCTAGCCCGAGGTATTCGTATATCAGAGCACACCCTCGCTCAAGACCTCCTACAGAATTACATCCGGCAGACCTCACAACAAGGTTCTGTCAGGGACGACAGAAGCGAGAGGGAGGGGGGTGTTGGAAGCAGTCAGAGGCACAGACGCCACGGAAGCATGTGAAGACGAAGCAGGGAGCCAGGCGGATCAATTTTTTAAACAAATATATTTCTTATTAATTCTCCAAACATTCAACAGTGATTGTTATCACTAATTGTAACATATGTATCATAAGAAAACCCCATTTTGTAATCCATAGCTCCATTTTGTGCAAGCGGAGGAGTCCTCGAGCTTGAGGAGCTTAGGTAGAATACTCGTACCAAATTTCGTTATTTTTAGACATCGTTTACCCTTCCAAATAGCCTCCAGGACCTAATTTTTAACTAGGCCGGTCACTAGATGTGAAACCGGTCAAAACTAGTCTAGAAACTATAAAAAGAGCTAGAGAGCTCATTTTTGAGGTTGGTTCATTTTGGTTAGTAGGAGCATAGAGCTAGTTTGAGCTTGTAAGAGTATTCTTGAGTAATAGAGCTAATTTCCCACCTTCCATTGTGTCTTGCTTGTCTCTTCATTGTGTGTGTGTATGTGTGTGTGCATCTTTGTGCTTCTCACCTTCACTCTCACATCATCTCACATTCACGATCTTCATATCACTCCTACCTCTCCCACGGATTGACATTAAGGAGGTGAAGCTTCTTAACGTGGTACTTACCATTGTGCTAAAGCAACAAGGTAGAATAGTGACCATTGAAGATGGTCATGATTTAGATGTTGTTGGTGTTGAAGAAGTGAACCTTAAGTCCAGAGCAAGTGGAAATTTCACAATTTCCAATTTATGTTCCAAAAATAAAGAAGAATTTGCTCTCTATCTCTACTTTCTTGTTAGATGGTTACAAAGTAATTTTTGAGAAAGACTCATGTCAGATCCTTTCACCTAATGAGGAGCATTGTCCTTCAAGGTCAAAACAGAAGTGGCATGTTTGTGTTATCCAAAATAAGTCATGCTAATGTTGCTAGGTTTACTACACCTAAGGAGAACATGAAGCAATGACATGCTAGATTTGTTCATATCAGTTACACAACTCTCAAACATATCAAAGATCCAGGTATGGTGGAGAGTTTACCTATTTTTGCTTTACTAGATGATGAAGAGTCATGTGAAGGATGTCTTGAAGAAAAGCTTCACAAACTATCTTTCACGAAACATGGATTTATCACAACCACAAGGAAGTTGCAAATCATACATGCAAATGTGAATGGTCCGATGAGAACAGATTCTATTCAAGGTTATAGGTACTTTGTTATGTTCATAGATGATTTCTAAAGATATTCATGGATTTACGGACTTAAGGTGAAGTGAGAGGTTTTTCCTACTTTGAAGAAGTTCTTAGCTATGGTTGAAAATGAAAGTTAGTTCAAGATCCAAATTTTGAGAAGTGATAGAGGAGGAGAGTACATGTCAAAAGACTTTAACTCCTTTTTAGAAGACAAAGGTACCTCTCATCAACTCACTATTGCTTACACTCAAGAACAGAATGGTGTTGCAGAGAGAAAGAATAGGATACTTGTTGAGATGATGCATAGTATGATGTCATCCAAAAGGCTTTCTCCCAAGTTTTGGTTTGATGAAGTACATATAGCTAATCACATTCTGAGTAGGTCTTCCACAAAAGCTTTGAAGGTCATTACACCTTATGAAGCTTATTATGGAAAGAAGCCCAATGTGAGTTACTTCAAAGTTTTTGGCTCCCCAGCTTATGTTCACATTGAGAAGAAGGATCATGGTAAGCTTGATGTAAAAGCCATTAAAGTGGTCTTTATTGGTTATGCAATTGAAAGCAAAGGATACAGATTCTATGTTCTAGATACATGTGATATCCTACTCTCATGCAATGCATATATTGCTAAAAGTCAGATTTATGATAAGAAGGAAGAGATTCCAGATTTCATAAAGGCAGATGAGTATGCATTTTTCAGAACGAATTTGGATACTTACATTCATCCATACAAGGGGGTTGATGAACCTACTCAAAACCTAAGAGATACAGGTGAAGAGAGAATTTCATTACCTACATTAGTACTTAGTCCATCACCAGTACCTCTTCAAGTTTCGACTTATGAAGTTGGAGAAGGTTCTAGAGTTCTAGAAGAAAGAGATACTGAAGAACCAAAAGAGATACCACCACTCTTTAGGAATACACCAAAGTGGTTATATCAAACTTGGAAGGATAGTGGTATACAAGAATACACCAGAAGAACCGAAAGTCAAACCAGGAGACAAGAAGAAGATCTGGTAACTTATGGAGAACATTTTGAGATTCATAATGTTTTAGCTCTTAGTTCAGTTCAAAATGAACTATCTAGTGTTCAAGGTGCACTACAAAGTTATGTGATTGGCACAAGTCCCAGGATTGAATATAGAGATGAGTGTATCTACATGACACAACAGAAATACATTGAGAAATTATTGGAAAGGTTTGAGATGATAGATTCTAAGCCTATGCAGACACCTATGCATGTCAATGTGTTATTAGAGTCAGTAGCAGATTCAAAACCATTTGATGCTACATCATATTTTTGAGTAGTTGGTTGCTTGATATATTTATGTGATACACAACAAGACATTCAGTTTGCAGTTTCTCAATTATCCAAGTTCATACATAGTTAGTGTAAGATTCTGTGGAATTCAGTTAAAAGATATTTGCAGACATCAGAAGTTTTGCAGGTTGTTAAACCTTGTACCATTGTGACATTGAAGGGGGGATTGCTGGAAACCATGCCCACAATTCCCAATAGACATGTCATATGAATAAAGTTTTAGAAGATTCTCTAACAGACCGCGTTGGGTGTATTGGTTATAAGAGAAGCTTTTCAAATGACCCACCTGGGTTCAAATCCTGATGGACGCTCTACGCAAAGCTGATAGAATTTTGGAGTTTTTTTTGAACAATGAAAAGTAGCAATTGCCTATTTTTTGCGAAGCTTTTTAGAATGTGTTTTTTTCACATTGTGGCTCCGGCAGCAATCACATACGTATGATTGCTTTTGTTTTACCTTGTGCTTTTCAAGAGTAGCCAACTACTATATAAGAAGAGCATATTCATTATGTTATATCACTCAAGGATCATCTCAAGGAGCTTAAGTGCTCAATGCAAGGAGGAGGTCTTCTTGAAGGGAGAGTGTTCACACACTCTTGAGGAGGTGATCAACTAGGAGGTGCTCCATCTTGGAGGAGGAGTTCCCACACTCTTTGAGGAGTTGTGGTCTACATCTTGGTGATTATCTAGAGGAGATTCTGCCAGCTTACCATCAACATCAGTTGTTGATTTACTGTGAGTAGCAAGTCTGTTTCTGTTCTTACTTGCTAGGTCACTCATTTCTGATTTAGTTTGATCAGAATTTGGGTTTTTTGTAAAAGAGCTATAAAATTGTTTGTATTCTCCATATTCTCACACAGACACTCTTCATACCTCTTAGGCACACAATCTCTTGTATCTAGTTCTTATTTCTAACTAGATAGAGATATTGTCAGTTTGTATCATATTCACACATTGTAATTTGACATTAGAATATAGATAGTGTAGGTGAGCCTCATAGCTTATTGTTACACTTGAAATCTTGTCTATTCTCTCTCTATCTATCGCTCATCTATTTTTGAGTCTTAAGGTGTGTATGTTAAGGTTCATCTGTTGGAAGATTCTGTAAACATGTGACTTATTGTTATTGTGGCCCACTACCACTTCCAATGTATGGTATTAAAACCTTAGAATACCAACAAATGGATTCCCATTAGTACTCCATTTCTAGGCATAACTGGTGCATGGACTTAGTAATTAAGATGGGATTCTTAACCTCGCAAGAATTTGAGAACTCTTGTTTCATATGAATTTGATTTGGAAAACTTGAAGTTTGATTGATCCAAACATCTAACTTGGATGTTTGTATAATGGTTTACTCCTATCCAAAAATTACTTGACTTCTTCACTCGATCAGAGGACTACTCTATCTTAATAGACTTGAAAATAATATCTAATCTACAGGAGAAAGTTTTCCTTTTACTTTGGATCAACCTTACTACATCTTGACCAAGTCAAATTCAAAATGAAAATCTTCCAAATTAGGACACTTTTCTCAAAGAATTTCGCTCAAAGTTCTTGGTAATTGTCAATCTTATGAGCAATTCCTAACTTAATTGTTCTAGAGTTTACTGAACTTTAGAACTTCATGAGAGTAATCCTAGTAAGTGGAAGCAAACCCAAATGAATAATTCAATCTTGGACTTGCCATTTTTTTTAATATTGAATAAGTTCTTATACAAAACATCTATTTAGGATGTTTAATTTAGTTTTCTAGTTCCAATCGGCTAACCCTCGACTTTTGTGAAAGGAATTAGGTACCATATCTGAGTCAATTTCAAAAGATTTGGAAAGCGGAAGGAAATAACTAGAAATTTGTATAACTAATTCATATTCTAAGATATAAATTTGCTATGAGTCAAATACTTGATGACCCAAGACTTTAACTTCTTAATGATCTATTTCAACAAGGTATTGAAGCATTTTTTTTTCTATCTTTAAGAGAAATAAACTTGATTCTCAAAAAGATTCATAGAGTAAATCTAAACATCATCCAACCACAAGATACTAGTGTGGTATCCAACATCAATGTGTTGCATTATTTGAGTTTCTTTTTTACCAAATAATGCTTCACTTGAGAGTGAGTTCATGCCTATTCACTACAAGGAATACGTGTGCATAGCGACGGTTAACGCGAAACAATTTTGTCACTATATAATTGCATCAAGCATTGCAACAAGCATTGCAACGAGCACAAAGCACATAGCATTGATTAAAAGATGAAATCTTTGATGGCTGTTTCAATGTGTAAAGCGATGTGCATTGCAACAATAGCACTAAGCATTGCTAAAGTGATGAAATAAAAAAGCATCGCATAAGCAATGCTTTTTTCATCGCATAGAAAACCTTAAAAAACATTGCTTATGTGACACATTTTGAACATGCATATACGGTGGTCTAGCACTGATTATAGGATGGTTTGTTTACCAAAAAAATAAAAACATCGGAGGCTCTTTGATGGGCATCTACATGCATCTGGTTGAAAAGCTATCCAATGTTCACAATTGTGCTGCACTTACGAGCTGAAACAATCGCTTGTTGAATTGTTCTTTTGTCTAAGCTCTATCTTATTGACTCTCTCTTTCTCTCCTTTCTACCTCTTTCCCTTTAAATTATCTCTCTTTCTCTTTCTCTTTTGATTTCTCTCTCTCTCTCTCTCACTCTCTCTCTCTCTTTCTTTCTCTCTCTTTATTGCAAGTTATTCAAGAAATTAACCGAGAAAAAAATATGAATAAATATTGTAAGTACAATTTCCATTATGTGTATATCATTTTAATTGTTTTCTTCATTAATTAGAATACTCACACTTATTCATATGCACATATACACTTATACATGAAGATGCACGTTCACACATATACACATATACACATGCACATACACACATGCATATACACACATACATATGCACATACACTTACACATACACACACATACACATATGCATATGCACAAACATTTCTACAAACACATAAAAGGACTTGCATGCATGCATTATTGCATATACATATACACATACACACATTAACACATACTTAAATACATGTATATGCACATTCAGATGCATGCACATATACATCGATGCAAATGGAAATGCATGCACATGCACATGCATGTTTCATACATATACACATGCATATACATACACTTGTATATGTTTATACACATACATATATAGATGCACATATGTACATATATATACACACACATATGCACATATAAATGCACATACGTACACATAATATGCACATACACACACATACACATGCACATACATACATATACACATATACATGCACATACATACATATACACATATACTCATTCCATCCAAAGCCTTTGTAAACATGTCGACAACTTGGTCCTTAGTACAATTATAATGTACTAATACTTGCTTCGATAGATAGGATTTGATGCTAGATGAATGCTACTCATATTGTCACAAAAAGTTGGATATGTGTCAACCTACACATTAAGCTCCATATATAACTTCTTAATCCACATTAACTCACATGTAACTTGAACCAAAGCTCTATACTCAGCCTCGGTGGACGATAATGCCACTGTGGGCTACTTCTATGAAATCCATGAGATGATCTTGCTACCTAGCATTACTAGGTAACCACTTGTACTCGTTCTATCATCCTTTGAACCGGCCCAATCCACATCGGAGTAAGCTTTGACCTGCATATCATCATCTAATGAGTCGAAAAGTCCTTCATTTATAGTGGCCTTGAGATACCATAACATTCTTCATGCAGCTTGCAAGTGTGTAGTCCTTGGACTATGCATAAATTGTGATAATGTTCCAACTCCATATGCTATTTCAGGCCTGGTTATTGTGGCATAATTGAATGATCCTACAATAGATCTGTTGGGGGATTCTTGTACAAAAGGCATTTGAGTGTTTATAGGAGAAAAGGGAAAGATAAGAAGAAAGACACACATTGAAAGCCTCTGTGGATTCATTAGAAATAGACAAATACAATGGTGATGCACCATACAATCGAATGCTTATGTGCAAAATCCCACAGAGTGCACAATCACAAAATACAAAATACCCAAGGGTCTTGTTGTTGTCGGCCTTCTCTGCACCAGACCTCCACCTTCTCCATGCCTACACTTGTGCACACCTTGCACCAAGCTTCCAATAAGGGGGAGGATGGACACCTTCTATTGGCACGCGCACAACTTCAATGGAACCTTGGGATCTTTGGTTGTAAGCTTAGAAATTCTTTGCACACTTGTTAGTCACTCTTCATGCACACCTTGCACTTCCCTTCTCTGCATTGCACACTGTGTGTCTCTTGCACTTCTCTCTCTTGCTTAGTCTGGACTATGCTCACCCTCCTTAGTTCGCAAGAATAATGCCTTGCCTTGATTTGAGTGTCGATTCATGTATGCTCCTAACTGCTAGAGTATCTTGGTGCTCACTTTTGATGTCCCAAGATTGTCTCCAAAAGTGGGCAACCAACGAATTGTTGTTTTGTCTTGTAGTGACTTTAGACTAAAACAAAAATTTTAATCTGGGGGCCATGCTTTCACTTCTGCATATGCTGCCGCTTCACATACCTTCACATTTTGCCTTTTAATTATTCACTTGTGCACCTAAGAGAGGGTTCACCTGAACCTTCCAAAACATTTTAAAAACATTTTGACCCTTAGAGAAATTACAAAAAGACCTCTCTACCTGCAACCGCTTTTCTGCAATTTTACCCTTTGTGAATCAATTAATTATGCACTACCTATGGACTTTAACACCTGAACTTTGAACACTTTGACTTTGCCCATGTTGACTTTGACCTTGACCTTGTTGAATTTGATTGCTTTGACTTTGACTATGGCTAACTTTGATTGTAGTTGACTTTGACCAATATGACTTTCATGGCTCAACAGTTTCCCACCACTTAATGTGCTCTCCGTCCTAGAGAGCAATAACCAAAACTCTCAGCAGATATGACACCATGATTCTTGTGCTACAAATGTTAAAAGGACATCTGACAGCTAGCAAATCCACCAGAAGCAGGAGAGAACAAACACCAAAGAAGAACCCAAAAGTGGAATTTTTGCATGGAAAGGAGGGCCATGGGAGGGTAGAAAGGAGGGGGAAGGGAGGGTTGAGGAGGCTGAGATGGACAGGAGGGGTAAGGATGAGGCTAGGTAGAAGGGTAAAGGGAGGGTGAGGGAGTAGGAGTTGGGTTCTAGAGAGGGCCGAAATGAGAAAATAGGAAAGCTACAGAGGGTGCAATTGTGAAAATGTGCAACATATGGTAAAATGAGGTGAGAATAGACCATGTGGACCATGTGTGGAATAAAAAACACATGAGAAATGTGCTCAAAACATGTGAGGTTTGACCAAAAGTCAGAGAAAAGTTGGGATTTTGGAAAAAACTAAGGCAAGAAATGAGTATGGGGTGCCAAAAGGCATGAAAATGGCACCAAGTTTGAAAAAAATGGCCGTCCAAGGCATGATCTAGAGCCAAAAGCATTGGATTATGGAAAATAAAAAATATGTATTTGTAAACAGTGACAATGAAAAATAAAATGCTCTTCTTCTTTTTTTTCAAATGCACCTATGTGGGAAAAGCTGAAAATAAAAAAATAAAATAGAATAAAAGAAAATTAAAATAAATAAATAAAAAAATTAAATTAAAAAAATGGGGATTCGGGGAAGAGAAAAAGAAAGAAGAAAAGAAAATAAATAAATAAAAAGAAAATAAATAAAATAAAAATAAAATATAAAAAGAAAAAGAAAAAATGGGCAGGGAGGGGGGAAGGGGGAGAGAGAGAGAGAGAGAGAGAGAGAGAGAGAGAGAGAGAGAGAGAGAGAGAGAGAGAGAGGATTTTTTTTGAAAAATATCGATTCAGCCCCTAGGGGCTTTTTTTGGGGTTAAAAATACCCTGAAATAAAAAAGAAAAATGCTAAGAAAATCCCAAAAAATTCAAAAAAATTCCAAAAAAATTCTCAATATTTCTAAGCCATTTTTCCTCTCAAAATCATAGAGATCTTCCTTTATATGTCCATTTAGTTAAGAAAAAGGCATTAAAAAAAATGAAAAAGTGCTAGAAAAAATTCTAAAAATGCTTGAAAAAATTCCCAAAAATTTCCAAAACTATAAAAAAAAATCAAAGAAGAAGCATGAAAATGGATAATAACTACTAAAAATTAAGCAAAAATAACATGGTGATCCATAAATCTTCAGTTGTGTTCATGATAGGCCTTGAGCCTTGATATGTTGACTAAGAGAAACTCCTCCATAATCTCCAATTACACTACACTTCATTTGTTTTGTGTTCTTGTTGGGCACACTGACCATCTAATAGGAGTACCCTAAATCCTTCATTAGAATATTATCTCCTCCATACTGCATCTTTTGTATCTTTGTTTTAGAAACTTTATAACTTAATCTACAAAATTTCATTTTTACTATTCCAGCTTCTTCATCCAATGGGACCCTCTGTTTCCAAAGACTTGCAGGTACGTCTTCCACATCCTTGTAAAGCCTTGCACTTACTATCATAAAAATTGAAACAACAGATGATATCCATACCAGAATCCATAACAAACTAGCCCTTGATATAGTATTTGAAGTAGCTTCGTCACTGCTGCACTTAAGGGCTTTTCTTTTCTTCTCTCTTCATAGCCTTTGACTGAGACTGTCTCACTCGCGTTAGTAACTTGAATGATGTCCTCTTTTTCTTCATATGCTTCCTCTCTACTTGAGTTTGGAAAAATTCCATAGCACGAAGATGGGTCTTCTGCATGGAGCCAAGCCAACATGTTTTCATCTTCATATAAATTTCTTCAAATAGATTTTGCTTATGGGTTGTCCAACAATTCTTCTTCCATACAAATACCAATGTCTGCATCATGCTCATATGTCTTTGCCTATCTGGACCTTCTTCTAAAAGTATTTACTGTAACTCTTTCCCCTCTTGCTTTACCCACATTGTGTCCTTACCCCAATCATATAGCACATTGACATGCCTTAACCAAGGTCTCCCAATTGATAGAGGGAAACTTCCTTCTACCTATGGCAGACTTAAAACGACAAAATCCAAGTTAAAGATGGTACCTTGTATCTTGACTGGGACTCGAGGGACCATTGCCATAGGTTTTACTATGCTTTGGTCTACCAGGGTTATAGTGAAGTTGGCAAGTCTTGAAGGGTGTAGTCCAATCTTTTTCATGGTATGTTTAGGCATCAAGTTAATGCCAGAACCACCATCTACAATGACTCCTTGAAACTCATGACCTTTGATAGAGACTATTAGCCGAGGGCTCTTATAATATGTTAGTTTTCAATCCTATTATTGTTATCTTTTTTGTGGATACATTTGATGAATCCATTGTTTAGGCATTTGGGGAGCACACCAAAAGTCAATGCCTCTTACCAAACCAAGGGTCGTGGAGTGGGCACCACCTCTTAGAAGGATTTGAAGAATTCATTTGTGAGGCCATCAAGACCCGAGATTTTCTCATTGGGGAGCGAATTGATAACTTCAAGAAACTCATAAAAAATGGGCATGTCAAGGAGAGACTTTTGATAATGAGGTATTATTGGGGTTGAGACCCTTAAGATGGTCACCATGGAATCCCGCCTATGGGGAGAAAGGGGCACTAAGACCCCCAAAAGTTGAGTAAAATGGTAAAAAATTATAGCCATATTCTCTTCTTCCGTTTTTCATTCAACCCCATTACAATCTATCAAGAAGGGGATAGCATCTCTTGTTTGCTTCCTCTTGAGGATGCCACACATCTCTTTAGGTTGTTTGTCGGCCTTACCCACCCACGAGTGTTTAAAGTAAACTTGTAGGTTTTTCCTTTGGATTTCTTCATCATATCTTAGCATGCCTCTGATTTTCTATAGTCTCATCTAGTATTGGTAATTACCTTTGTTCACTTCCTTCTCAAGATGGCAGAGTCTCCGATGGAGTTTCTCTCTCCACCTCTACCAAACAATACGAAGCATCTTGTGAGTCTTTACTAGAATTTGATGAGTCTTTTCAACCACGGCCCTCCAACATTTGGCCGACGAAGTGCCTTTGGAAAATGTTGAGATCCAGACTAAGGTAATTTCTTGATAGAGAGAGGGAAGAAATACATCCAGTAGGCATGAGACCAAGGTGCTTTCGTGAGTTTGGAAAATGGTTTGAAAGTGAGGATAAAAGGGTAGCAGTCCGATATGGCGAGGTCAATGTGTTGAGAGATAGCAGGGTGGCCCCATTCATGGATAATGTTTTGTGCAATATAGCTTCTATTGAGTCTTGCTTTCCTCAAATCATCTCTAGATTGCAGATTTGACCAAGAGAAGCCATTTGTATCTTACATCTCCACTAGGTCTAGGTGGAGTTTGATTTTGTTCCATATATCTTTCTCCTAACCATTAATGGTATGCCCCGTGTTATCCCACCCATTTGAAGGGTCTTCCACCATGTTAAAGTCACCGCATATCATCATGTGGGAGAGCGAGTCCAAAGAGACCCAGGTCCAAAACCACTGGCTGATAATAGCCTCTCTTGAGGGGTGAGCCAACCCCCTTGGCATTAAACAATATGATCACATTATCGATGGTTACCCTCTTTGTGGAGAGGGGCCTTTTCTTTTTCTTCTTGGGACCATCTTTTTTCCTAAAAAATGAGGGGTCCTAACCACATAACTCACTCTTGAGGGGGCTCTTATATGGAAACTCCAATGGTTGTTTCCCTTTATGGGTCTCTTTTTGCAGTAGTGAATTTAACACATTTTTCGAGATTGTCGATCAGAATTATAACTCTCACTATCCGGGTTGTCTTCATTGCTAGTAGTGAAACCATCCTCTTTACTAGTATATTCCTCTTGATAATCTTCATTGTTAGTGGAAATCTCCAAGGATTTACATTCAGTGGCTACTTCATAATGATTCCCTCTGGAAAAGTCTAATTTGTTGATCTCCTCTTCCAGGTTGCAATACAAGTTATTTAGAGGGGCCATGATCATGGTGTTCCTCTTAGAGGACCCCAAAGGGCTTCTTTTCCTTCTATGTCTAACTTTTGTGAACCTTTTTGAGTCTATCTCTAAGACCCTAGTGTCTTTCTCCTTCTCAATGGTTGGTGGAAGAGCTTGTGCCTTAGCACTTGTCTGAACTTCTTTGGTGGTTCTTGCTTCTATTTGTTTTGGTTATGAGGACACTCTTTAATCCTATGTCCTTGAAGACCACAATGAAAGCATGCATTTGGCAAATTTTTGTAAGTGATTTCCTGCTCCAATACCTCCCTTGCCCCTAAGTCTATTGAGACCTTCAAGGGGAGAGCTTTGTTAAGATCAATCTGGATGCATATTTGTAGATTCCATCATGCGTTGAAGGAATACCTCACTCCTTTGTAGATGATGCCTCTCCCTTGCGGCCAACGGTTGGCCAATAGGTGCAATAATATCTCTCAAGAAATCATAAAAGAAAAAAGGAAGGTTATGAAGCTCAACCAAGAGCAGGTAGTGCAGGGGTTTAGACTTGTTTCGAACAAAATTGGGGAACCATTTAAAGAGGCATTGGGTAGGCCTCCAAACCTGCTAGGTGCCCACGTGTAGTCCTTGAAACGCCATCTCCTCATTCTTTAAGACTAAAAGTAAGTGGTTCATTGATAGAAACTGACATTTCCTGACTATCAAACCATGCAGGAACCACTCCTTACAAACCCATAGATGCAAGGACTCTAAAGGCGGCCTTGGGCCAAACAGTTAACCAATAAGGCACGTTTTTAGGAATTCCTCTTGCTTCACCAAGATAAATTCCCTGCTTAAAGATACCAATGGGGAGCGATGCCTAGAGGAATCCCAACCGCTTCACTTGAACCCATTCATAGGGGCCCACATATTGCTGATCACCAAGGAGCAAAGCACTCTGGCCATGGGAGCTGAGAGAGAGAAAACCCTGTATCTTAGAACACTCTATTCAGTGTTCCACAATTCACTCAAACTCCATGTTTTCCATTGGAAGGGTGCTACAAGCACATGAGGGCACAAACTTGGTGCACTTCTTTGATAAAAAAACTTCAATGCAATGATTAACATGCCACTCTTTAAATTATTCCTTTAGGAGTAACATGCATTTGAGAGCCTCTCTTTATGATAGTTGTGTGTGGACCAAGGGTTTTTGCTTCATGCTTGGTAGCTCATGCATATCTTGGTTGAGCAAGAAGCAACTGACTATGGTGTTATCGTTAGTGTCCATGTGAAAGGACAAATGGCCACCAAAAACTTCTTTGTATATGTTCTTTAATAAAATATATAGTGGCTTGGTCAGTCACAGACTATAAGCTCGAATGCATTTTGTAAGACCTAAGAAGACTATCTTCGTGCTCCCTGTGTACTATGTGTTTTTGTGTATTTTGCAGCCTCCCATGCAAAGTACTATGTGCGGCCATAGGAGCTCATTTTTCTACTCCGAAGATATTGTGGTGGATCTCTCAAGAAGGAGAGTGCACTATGGTGCATTGCCATCAAATTACTTCACTAGTATCAGTGCAGTTCGATGCAAAAGCTTTGTTTCTTCTGTGCGAGCGAAGCAAGCACCCCCCCTAGCTTTCTCTAAGGCTTACGAATAAGGCGGAGACCAAGGCATAGACCTTGGCATACCTTGTCATCCGAGTCACTAAACTCACCACTCGTGCCATTGGCTATGGACGAGGAAGGACCTCACTCATCAAGGAAGATAAAGGTTCCCGATACTTCCCAAGAGGTCACCCATCCCAGAACTGTTCCCCAGAGCTCATTTAACCGTGGCAATCTCTTGCCACTAAGCTACACTCTTGTGGTGTCTAAAGAAGGGGAAAGAGTAAGGTTAACATTACCTTGAACATGTTTTGGTCCCTCAAAGCTTCATTGTTTGCTTTCAAAGCCTATTTTTGAAGCATTTTTGGGGTGTCTTTTGGAGCCATTTTGTAGTTTTGCACATAGTTCCCTTCACATAGGTCCAAGAACATCAAGAAGAGTGTTCTCTATACTACTCCGACAATAAATATCAACCTTTGGGGCTGTGTTTTCAGCTACACTTGTAAAACTACAAGTTTTCTGGAAAGGTTTTCAGTTTTGGTGGGACTGCAAATTTATGCAGGTTTTTGAGCTAAAAACATCATAGTTGACCATTTGCAGGTGTTGTTGGCTAGTCTTTGGGTTGTGCATTCAACCTTTTAGTGTCATTTTATTGCATATATTGAGCACATAGACACCATGTACGCTTCTGTGGATATCGCTTATGTATGTCCATGTGGTCATTGATATAGCGATTATGCATTTTGCATAAAGCCTTTTACGTTTGATAAAGAGGGTAGTGGTGAGGTTTTCTTAACTGAGAGACACCTAGATGTCGGGGTCTCTTCAGTGATGCAGGTGGAAGACTTACCCAGCCTTCCCATAGGAGATGTATGATAGTTGATCATAGGTGCTCGATAAGCCTAGTTCGCTTCTATTGGGTAACTGATTATATGTAGTGGATTCAGTGATTTACTATGTAGGTAAACATGTCAATACTTACAGTTTTATGATATTTTGACACTGGTCATATCCTCATTTTGTAGATGCTACTTTGGTAAAAGTTTTTCCAGATTTTTGGTTTAGTCAACTATATAGTGGTCGATTTACTCCTTGATACACTTATCATTAGTGCTTGGACTCTTCTAGCTCCATTATCATCCTATTTAGTTCTCTACCATCATGGCATTAGATGTCTTAGGCACATTTGGTAGATCAGGTTCTAGTGCTAGTGTTCCGAGGAGGAGCTATAACTTGTAGGGCAAAGACCATTTTGAGATCTAAAAATTTGATGACACAAACTTTGCTCTATGGAATAATCAGATTAAACATATGTTGATTCAAAGGAGGCAATGGAAGACAATGAATGGGATTTCAAAGAAGCCTGCTGACATGGATGAAGATGATTGGGATGAGTTAGATGAAATGGCTAGGTCTACCATTTGCTTGCACTTAGTAGATAATGTTTACTTTACAATATTAGACTGTGAAAGTGTAGAGGGGCTTTGGATGAAGTTATGCAATACATATGAAAAAGAGACGACATCAAATAAAGTGTATCTGATAAGAAAATTATCTGATCTTCGCATGAAGGACATAGATAGTGTTGTTGCTCATCTATATGAGTTTGATGCTATATTCTCTCAATTACAAGCTCAAAAAATGGATATGGATAGTGAGATGAAAGTAGTATTGCTGTTATGCACCCTGCCATCATCATGGCATACGTTTTGCACAACTATTTGCAATAGTGCACCCTGTGGTAAACTCGTCTATGATGACATATGTGGAGCACTATTGCTACCTCAGTTATCACATAGTTTGATGTCAGTTGGTCAACTTGATGACCCTGGTTACAATAGTCCTTTTGCATAGCAAAGGGCAATATGGTTATTGCACAAGGAAGCAAAGTTGGCTCACTTTATCCTTTATTTGTATCACAAAAAGAACGCTTGTTAGCTATTACTGAACAACCTATGGCTTGTATTTGGCATGGTCATTTGGTCCATATATCTCGTAGTGGAATGGAAAATCTTTCTCATTTTGGCTACCTACCTATGTTATCTTTCTCTAATTTTTCATATTGTGAGCATTGTGAATATGGAAAGCAAGCCAAAAATGTGCATAGAATGCACATTGAATATTCAGTTCATCCTTTAGATCTCGTTCATACAGATGTGTGTGGTCATATGCCCACTAGGTCCTTAGGTGGTTCTCTTTATGTTGTCACTTTCATAGATGATGCTACTAGAAAAGTTTGGGTATATCCTATCAAATCGAAAAATGAGGTATTCCCTACTTTCAAAAAATGGCTTGCTTTAGTTGAGACTCAAAAAGGAACTAAGCTCAAGGCTTTATGTTCACGTAATGGGGGTGAGTACACCTCACATGAATTCAGCCTTTTCTGTCAGTCTAGATGGATTCATAGAGAGTTCACAGCTCCTTATACCATAATACATAATGATATAGGTGAAAGGATGAACATGACTATTCAAGATAGAGTAGTTTCTATGTTGCATCATGCAAACCTCTCACAAGGCTTTTGGGCAGAAGCAGTATTGACAATAGTTCATGTGATTAACCTTTCACCTAGTACTGCCAAAGGTTTGAAAGTGGCACAAGAGTTATGGACAGGGAACACTACAACATATGAGGGGCATATCAACGTCGCTTATACTGACGGTCACTCACGGTGCCGGTATAAACGTCGGAAAAAGATACCAACGGTCAAGTGACTATCGGTATGACCGTTTTAAACGGATCGTCTGTGTGCTCCGCAGCCGTCAGTATAAGCGTCGGAATGAGCGTCGGTATAAGCATCGGTAATTTACTGGAAGTTATCGACGCCCATACTGACGTCCATATCGACGCCCATATCGAGGCTGACTTTTAAACATACCGAGAACTCGAGAGCAAAAATTCACTTTTTTGCCACGTGTTTGAGTACTGTTTGTCTTCTCTCGAACTTGCGTGCGTGAAGCAAATTGCAAACGGCATTTTCTCGTGCACACAGACACACACAGAGATCTCTCTCTCTACACACACACACTCTCCCTCGCTTTAGATATGAGATCTTGGTAAGTAGTGCACGTACTGTTAGCCTTTGTCTTTCTCTATGCTTTAGGTCTTATAATTTCTCTTCTCTTTGATTTTGTAGAAGCTCTTTGGTGTCGATTGTTTGGAATTCGAGGATAGACGACATACATTATGCTTTGACGACAACGATCCAAAAGAGGGACATACTTGTAAGTGATTGTTTTATTGTTTATTGATAGAGAGAGAAAGAGAGAGAGAAAGAGAGAGATGAGAGAGAGAGAGGGAGAGAGAGAGAGAGGGAGAGAGAGAGAGAGATAAAGAATGATGAAAAGAAAGGAAGATAGAGATAGGAAAATAGAGCATACACACACACATACATACACACACACATCTACACATTTACACATGCATACATACACACACATACACATATACACACATGCATACATACACATAGGAAAATAGAGCATACATACACACATACACATACACACACACACATCTACACATTTACACATGCATACATACACACATACATGTACACACATGCATGCTTACATACACACACATATACACACATGCATGCTTACATACACACATATACACACATGCATGCATACACACACATACAAATATACATACATGCATACATACACACACACATGCATACACATACATACACACACATATATACACATATGCATACATACACATACACACACACATACACACATACATGCACACACATACATACACACATATACACACATGCATGCATACATACACACACATACACATATACACACATGCATGCATACATACACACACATACACATATACACACATGCATACATACACATAGCAAAATAGAGCATACATACACACACACATACACACACACACATCTACACATTTACACACGCATACATACAAACATACACACATACATGTACACACATGCATGCTTACATACACACACATATACACACATGCATGCTTACATACACACACATATACACATGCATGTATACACACACATACATAAACATATACACACATGCATGCATACATACACACACATACACATATACACACATACACATATACACACATACACATATACACACATGCATGCATACACACACACACATACAAATATACACACATGCATACATACACACACACATGTACACACATGCATACACACATACATACACACACATATATACACATATGCATACATACACATACACACACATATACACACATACATATACACACACATAAGCTAGTGTTTTAATTAAATATATATAATTAAATATATAAATTTTTTATTTTAAAGTTTTTTTTACATCAAATATATAAAAATAGGATAAGGGTTTTTACGCTATTTACACATACATAGACATACACATATAATACATATATACATGTATATACACCTGCGTACAGAAATATACATATTTTAGGTCTAGATATTTAAGATTAGGGTTTTAGGGTTTAGGCATACATATAACTCAATTACATTTATATTAAGAAAAAATATTAAAAAAAAAAGAAAAAAATCTGAATATATAAATAAACATATATATAAAATAGGATTAGGGTTTTAGGATTAGGGGTTTAGATTTTTATAGGTGTTTAAGTATTTAGGTTTTAGTATTTTAGGTTTAAGTCTAAATCTTTCTGATTAGGGTTTTAGGGTTTTAACACCTACATAACATATATACACACATACACATACACATACACATATAATACATATTTAAAAAGTACTAGTGTTTTAAATAATTTAATTAAATATATATAATTAAATATATAAAAATAGAATTAATCAAGAAAAAATCTGAATATATAAATATATATATATATATATATATATAAAATAGGGTTTTAAGTTTTTAGGATTAGGATTATGGTTTTAGGTTTTAGGATTAGGATTAGGGTTTTAGGTTTTTAGGATTAGGATTAGGGTTTTAGGGTTTTAGGGTTTAAGGAAAAAATCTAAATATATAAATAAATATATATATAAAATACGATAATTATATAGATAAATGAATATAAAAAGTACTAGTGTTTTAAAAAATTTATTTAAATATATATAATTAAATATATACAATTAAATATTAAAAAATAATACTAATTAAGAAAAAATATGAATATATAGATAAATATATATATAAAATAGGGTTTTAGGTTTTTAGGATTAGGAGTAGGGTTTTAGGATTAGGGTTTTAGGTTTTTAGGATTAGGATTAGGGTTTTAGGGTTTTAGGGTTTAATGAAAAAATCTAAATAAATAAATAAATATATATAAAAAATAGGATAATTATATAGATAAATAAATATAAAAAGTATTAGTGTTTTAAATAATTTAATTGAATATATATAATTATATATATACAATCAAATATATAAAAATAGGATTAATTAAGAAAAAATCTGAATATATAAATAAATATATATATAAAATAGGGTTTTAGGTTTTTAGGATTAGGATTAGGGTTTTAGGATTAGGATTTTAGGTTTTTAGGATTAGGATTAGGGTTTTAGGGTTCTAGGGTTAGGGAAAAAATCTGAATAAATAAATAAATAAATAAATATATATATATATATATATATATATATATATATATATATATATATATATATATATATATATATATATATATATATATATATATATATATATATATATATAATAGGGTTTTAGGTTTTTAGGATTACGATTAGGATTTTAGGGTTTTAAGATTTAAGGAAAAAATCTGAATTAATAAATAAACAAATAAATAAATAAATAAATAAATAAATATATATATATATATATATATATATATATATATATATATATATATATATATATATATATATATATATATATATATATATATATATATATATATATATATATATTAATTATATAGATAAATAAATATAAAAAGTACTAGTGGTTTAAATAATTTGATTAAATATATATAATTAAATATATATAGATTAGGGTTTTAGGTTTCTGTAGGTGTTTAAGTATTTAGGATTTAGTATTTTAGGTTTAAGTCTTTAGGAGTAAGATTTTTAGGTTTAATAAAAAAGCAAATGATCTAAAATGTCCATATTGTAGCAGATGGCTTCTTTGGATCCGGAGGAGAGAATGGCATGTCCTTGCACTCAGTGCAAGTATCCGGAGGAGAGAATGGCATGTCCTTGCACTCAGTACTACACATGTTAGAGAATATGGATCCTTTGATAGGAGTCGACCAGAAAACCTACGCTACCATTCGCATGGTCCTCCCAGATGAGCAGATGGACCCAAACAACATTGCACCCGTAACCTCTCGTGGAAAAAAGAGAACAAAGAAGGACTTAGACATACAAGCAATTACTAATAATATTACATAGAATGAACATATGGAAGAGATGCTTGAAGCATTTTATGAGATGGACGAGGATCATGATGGTGGAGAAGATGTCGAGAGTTTCATGGACACAACAAAATTTCCATGATCAGAAGTCGATGAAGAATATGAAAACATGCGAAGACTAGCTTGTTTACCACTTTACAATGGAGCAAAGATATCTGTACTACGTGCGTCACTCGCGATGCTCACTTTGCAATCCATTTACGGATGGTCAGATAGTAGTGTCACTGAATTGTTTAGGTAAGTGGAGAACAAATTGGCTTTCATTGTTGTATCAAAATAAGTTTATCTACAAATGGCTTTCATTGTTGTTGCATCTGTAGTGGACTCAAAGATTCATTCGATAGTCAAGGAGGAAGAGATCATTGTTCGAGAAGAAAAGGCCATTGAAGAAGAGGTCATTGTTCGAGAAGACGAAGCAATAGATGATGATCAAGAAGAAACCAACATAGCAAGTGATTTAGAAGTCATTAATATAGAGATAGATATTCTCGGTGCATCGGATCTTCAAGAGGATGCTAGATTAGAGGATTTTTGAATAAAACACTTGTACATACTATTTTTTGTTTTTTTTTTGTTTATTCTCTATATTACCTTTATTATCACATACTAATTATTTGAGTTCCTTTGTTACAGAGCACGATGGGAGAAAGTCCTCCAATTACTCCTCATTCCATGACAGAGGAGACGTTTTTAGAGTTTATCTCTCAGGTACCTTCGCGTATATGGCCATTGCATCACAGTATTGGATCGCTCGTGGTAGCACTCCTCTCGGCCTCACTCTTGGCTGCCTCACTCTTGTCAGCCTTACTCTTGTCGGCCTCACTCCGGCCGGTGTCACTCCTGCCAGTGTCACTCTCGTCGGTGTCACTCCTACCGATGTCACTCCTGCGGGTGGTGCTACTCTCGTAGAAGGTATGTCTCCTAGCTTTGTGACTCCACCACGACCATCTTTTCAGCCATCTCCTATTGGGTCTAGTAGTAGACATGTGCGTTTGACGCCTCAGCGTGATACAGGTTCTAGCCCGTCTCATAGATCGAGGTCACGCTCTGGAGCAGGAGGTTCTAGGAGTGGATCTACAGGTCGGTCTGAAGGAGGTGGCTGTTGTGGAGGCAGTGCGACAGACGTTGTCTCGCCCGCTTCTACTCCTAGGACGAGTACCTCAGATGTAGGTACATCACACAGTACACCACCTAGAACACCACGTACACCTTGGGGTGCTCATGACCATGATGACTCGAAGGTGTATAATATCCGAGATAGAGCTCCGATGATGGATGCGGCTGGCAAAGCAATGTGTGCACGTATACGACAGCTTTGCTCCATACAATTTGGACACTCCATCATGGTGAAATGGAGTGAACAAGATAAAGATCCAAAGAATTATATCACACAAATGATTTATCAGGAGTTCCGACCAGCCGATGGATAGTCACTTGTCAGTTCAGAGTGGATTCTGCACACCGCACGTGAGGGAATGTCCCATCGACGATCAGAGGCTCGTGATGCTTTTAGAGCAGGTGTAGCACAGCCTGTATGGTTAGATGCTGAGGAGTGGGATCTGATTTGTGATGAGCAACATCAGAATCCTAACCGATATTGCCAGCAGCGAGATGCCGCAGCCACACGTTTAGATACAGCTGGACCGTCACATTTGGGCAGTGGCGGATATGACACGATGCATCATGAGTTTGTAAGTACCATTTCATTTATTGAATTTATTTGTGTTAAGTTTCTCATGTATGTTCCTCTAATATTTTGTATATTCATTGCAGAAGCTGGCAATGGGTCATCCTCCAACACGAACGGAAGAGGCTTACGGATATAAGCACGGATTAACTGCACTATTGGAGGACTTGGAGGGACGCGGTGGGATCGTTTCATGGGAGCGTTTGCGATGAGGTGATTAATTTATAAGCTTGGTTTTAACTTGTTTTTTGTAATTTCATGTGAATTTATCTCATTCCATTAATGTTCTTTGTTGCAGGACTGTTCATATGGAAGGTTCTTTGCATGTGTATGGCATTGGAACACCAAAATTTTGTATTTGATTTTTATATGGCAATGCATTGCTTTGCCACATTTTGTAAAAGCGTCATATATGACAGTGGTTTGCCACACTCTTGTACATGCTTCATTTATGAAATATATCACTTTTTTTGTACATGGTTCATGCTTCATTCTGATTATCTCTTTTGTGTCCAATAATATTCTGTTTTATGAAATCATATTTCGGTTGACATTAGAGTACACATCACATGTACTCGGTTTTTTTTTTGGGTAGAGTGTATTGTCTTTTGTTAAGCAACATCATGGTAATGTTGCTGTAGTAAAAGACAATACACTCTACCCAACAAAATTTTTACAGATATGCTCATTGGTATAAGCGACGGTACTCCCAGTAATGTCATTGGAATAAGCGTCGGTACACCCAATGGGCGCCGGTATACATGACGGTGCACCTAGAAGAGGCATCGATATGGGCGTCGGTAGAAGCACCCGTATTACCGACGCTTATACGGATGCCCATACCAACGCCCATACCGATGCTTATACCGATGCCCATACCGGCGCTATAGTACTGACGTGCATATCGACAGCTACACCGACGTCGCAGCAAAAATAGCCGCGTTCATTTCCCTCGATAAAAATCTTGGTATACGATCAATCTGTTGTAGTGGAAGCCACCATATTATGATCATCTTCAAGTTTTTAGGTGTGAAGCATATGTTCATATACCCAAGGGTCTTAGACAAAAGTTGGACTATAAGTCAAAGAAATGCATTTTTCTTGGATATGGTCGAGAAGGACAATTTCGATATCGCTTATGGGATCCTAAAACACGGTCAATGATCAGAAGTAGTGATGTCATTTTCAATGAGTCTAAGATGCATATACAGCCCATTAAGGAGGTTGAAGTGAGAAGAGTGGTGTTTCAAGATACTAGTCCTCTAGTAGCATGCATAAAAATGTTGCACATAGGGATGTTCAAGAGAATGTCCGATCAGATCAGTCTACACATGTTCCTATTCAACAACCATTGAGACACCCTACACATGTCTCACATCCACCTGATAGATATTTTCCAGGTTTAGATTTTGTTATGCTAATAGATGCCAATGAGCCTTCTTGCTACAAAGAGGCTATGCAGATAGAGGATCATGTCAAGTGGGAGCATGCCATGAAGAGTGAGTTGGATTCTATTCACAAGAATATTGGTACTTGGGATTTAGTACATTTGCCAAATGGAAGGAAAGCTTTACCATGTAAATGGGTATATAAGCTAAAATTCACATTAGATAGTGCTTCTCCAAAGTATAAAGCACGACTTGTTGCAAAGGGTTTTAAGAAACAACATGTTGTTTATTTCAAGGAAATCTTCTCTCGAGTGGTCAAGAGGACTACCCTGCACATGTTTCTTGGATTTGTTACAATGGACGACTTAGAGCTAGTCCAAATGGATGTGAAAACTGGTTTCTTGCATGGAGATCTTACAGATGAGATCTATATGGAAGAACTAGAGGGTTATGTAGTTCTTGGCAAGGAAAGTCTAATTTGTAAGCTCAAGAAGAACTTGTATTGACTTATATAGTCCCCTAGACAATGGTACCAAAAGTTTGATGCTTTTATGAAGTCTCAAGGCTTTTTTGGAAGCAATCAGGATCATTGTCTCTACACAAAGAGATGCTCAGATGGCAGCTTGATATGCTTGATACTCTATGTCAATGATATGTTGATTGCTGGGAAGTCCTCTTGTCAATTCTAAAAAAAGAAGTTGAGTTAGACATTTGATATGAAGGATTTTGGGTATGCCAAACATATTCGTGGCATGCACATTACTCGTCATGGGAGTAAAAGATGCATATACTTGTCTCAATATGAGTACATATCCAAAGTACTTCACAAGTTCAATATGTAGGGTGGAAAGGCTTTGAGTACACCTTTACCCACTTATGTGAAATTGAGCAAGGATGACTGCCCCAAATTAGATGAAGAAAAGGAATTCATGACCAAAATTCCCTATCAGTTTGTTGTTGGTAGTCTCATGTATGCTATGGTACCTATGAGACTAGATATTGCATTTGTAATGGGAGTTGTGAGCAGATATATGTGTAATCCTTGCAAGAAACATTGGGAAGTGGTCAAGATGATTTTGAGATATCTGAGTGGCACTAAGGACAAGTATCTATGCTTAGGTAGAGGGAAAGCATCCATTATTGGTTACACAGATTTTGAATATGCTGGTTGTGTAGACAATTGTAAGTCTACATCAGGGTACATTTTTCATTTTGTTGGAGGTGCTATCTCTTGCAGATCTCACCTTCAAGAATGTATAGCTGTTTCCACCACAGAAGTAGAGTATGTTGCAGCAAGTGAAGCATTTAAGGAAGCATTGTGGATTTCTCGTCTTGCTTGTGATATGGGTTTACCTCAACATGTACCTCGTTTGCTTAGTGACAGTTAGAGTGCCATTGCTTTGGCTAAGAATTCGTTCTATCATGCAAAGACCAAGCACATTGAGGTGAGGTATCACTTCATTAGAGATTTCTTAGCCATTGAGCGCATTATTCTTGAGAAAGTTCACACTGGAGATAATGTTGCAAATGATTTTACTAAAGCTCTACCACAGGATAGTTTTCGACACTATTGTCAGTTGATGGGGGTTACTTGATTCATGATTTTACATAGTCATTTGTATACTGTGTAACATGGGCATTAGGTGGGAGGTATAGTTTGTATACTTACACTCAGGTACTCTTTATTTTTATTCCATAGTTACTTTGGCCATATTGGTCTTTAGTGGGAGATTGTTATCATTAGTGTCCATGTGAAAGGCCAAATGGCCACCGGACACTTCTTTGTATATGTTTTTTAATAAAACATATAGTGGCATGCTGAGTCATAGACTGTAAGTTCGACCGCATTTTGTAAGACCTAAGAAGTCTGTCTTCATGTTCCCTGTGTACTGTGTTTTTCTATGTATTCTGCAGCCTCTCATGCAAAGTACTCTATGCAACCATAGGAGCTCAGTTTTCGACTCCAAAGATATTGTCATAAAGCTCTCGAGAAGGAGAGTGCACTGTGGTGCATCACCATCAAATTACTTCATATGACCACTTCTAGTTGTGAAAGTTGAGTATAGGACAACTTTCACAACAACTATTGAGTGTGTGTGGCTAAGACACTTTATGGCTGATATGGGTGTTGGTTGGTCTTCTACCACCACCTAATTTATTGACATTCAGAGTGCATGGGCAATTGCTAGGAACCTTCTGTTCCATGCTCGCACTAAGCACATTGAGGTGCACTATCATTATGTTAGGGAGAGGTTCTCTCTTGGAGAGATCTTTTTGGCATATGTACCCACATAGGAGAACATTGCAAACCTTTTCACAAAGACTTTGCTTAGGGAGAAGTTTCAAGTTTTCCGCAAAGCTTTGAGCTTACTTCCTTTTGTGGATTGATTCCACATACCTTGGCACTTTCTTATACATGAGTGCCAGCTCCTTGTTCACCGCATCACTCCTAGAGGAGATTTGTTAATGTATTTTGGTGTTGATGTGTGTGAACACACTAGGACTATCGGGGCACTTTTTTCCCTCTTTGCCTGGCTTGTATATATGCCTATAAACCTAACGGGCCACTTATCTTTGCACGTTCTCTTGGTAATACATTCAATATTGTGTGTTTTGCTCCAGGTTTCTTCTTCTTCCTTGTGTTGTTTGCGTGCTTCCATAGACCACAAATTCCAACAAATAGCACAATGCATAGGTCTTTGACCCATATTCGCTTCTATGGTCTCGGCCCACACATGCAACAATTTGTATTGAACTTCCAAAATATAAATTATGTCATATTTCTAAAGGTTCAAAAAGTATTTTAAATGAATTATGGTTTCTTCAAAACATGCATTGAGTTCATTTAATACGTCTATGCCATCATTGTGAGGTAGTAAACTTTCAAGCTCTCTCAACCACATAAATCTAGGGTCCTCCTTGCCTTCCTTTATGACAAGTGTCTCATATGTGCATTAAGATACATCTATTATTGTGTTTGAGTTATTGTTGCATTTTTACATGTGTGTCTATTAGTTTGAGTGATTGCGTGGATGTGTATGTATGCATATTAATGTTATATGATTATGAATTTTGGCATGTCTTATAGAATTATCTGAATGCCAAAGACATGTGTGATACAATTATGTGAATGTCAGAGACATGTGTGGTAAAAGATGAGGGCATATGTGTGTATTGTCTGTGTAATCATGATACAAATGTTTCATATGCATGTATTTGTTATCGCTCTTTAAATCATGTGTCCATCAGATTGTCTTATCATTTGAAGTTGTGTGTGCGTATTTGTATGTATATCATTTGAAGTTGTGTGTGCGTGTGTATTTGTATATATATACATGACTGGAAATTCATGTACATGGGTTTGTATATGAGCACGCATGGATTTCTGTAATGTTTGCACGTATGTTGTATGTGTGTGTTTGCATATGCGTCAGTATATTTGTTGGCATTTATCTCATTATAAGTGTAAATGAACGTTTGAATGTGTGAACTCCTATTTTTGTACGCATGCATATGCGTATATGTGTGAAAGTATATGTAAGTACATTTATCTGTGCAAATATGTGCATGTAGGCGTCTCTCTCTCTCTCTATATATATATATATGTGTGTGTGTGTTTTTATGTGTGTTAGTATTTGTAATTATGTATATGTTTGTGTGAATGTGTAGATGAGCACATGTGTTTGCTTGTGTGAGCACAAGGCAAACATAATCATCACATATTTCTCTTTCTGGAGCAGAGGAAGAAAGGATGCTCTCTAATCTCATGAGTTTTCAAATCCCATAAAGGATTCTTTAACACCATTGAAAGGACTCTCTGAGGGAGGATTCCACCTTGTGTTCATCATTGAGAGAGAGAGAGAGTGGAGGGATCGGCACATTGAGCTATGAATCCTCCATGCAAGTGTTCTTGGGTAATGCCTCTAACATGACAACAAAGCTTTTTATAGTGGGATGCACTTCAACATGATGCACTTCAATATGAAAATCAATTACCCATGTTCATATGTAAGAACTTCTTGGTTGTAACACAAAATCTCTACTGCTCATAGACTAAGAAGTTATTGGTTTTATATCCATGTATAAAGTGGACTAAGATCTTTGGAAGAGTCTCTATTGGCACCCTTCACAGGTGGCAGTGGAGATGGCACCAGGAAGAACTGCAACAGGCTCCGAAGTGGTAGTGGGTGGAGGAAGAGGGAGGAGAACATTCGGTACTACCACGATTCCGGTTTCATTCTGAGTTCTCTCCGTAGTAGCTTCAATCCTAGCCTCAGTAATGGCAATCACTTTCTTGATGATATAAGCTGCGATTTCATTCACAACGTCCTCATCCGGCTGATGAGATTCCTCCCTCGAGGAAACTTCATCGACATCTTCCATGTTGACATCCTGATCCGGCTACTTGAGAGGAGACGATGCATTTACGGCGAAACAGTAGAAGTAAATCTTCCTCCTCATCATCTTCAATCATCTGGGAGGCTTCTTCATATCGCAACATGGTAGGCGGAGGTGGTTGGGCGGCTTGGATCACCGGAAAGAGGAAAGTTAGAATATGGGGTAAGTGGGTACGAGGGATGTCGTGCTTGGCGATTTGCTTTGTAATCGTCACGCATTCATGGTGAATGCACCGGAAGAAAAAGGCCGCGAAATTTACAAGTTCACGGGAAGCCATACTTATCATGGAATAAAATGGTTGGGATATACCATAGGTACGTTTTTGCAAAATCAGCACGGCGATAAGGAATTGTAGAGCATTACGCTCTGGTTCGGGTCGGCAAAGGATAGCGAACTCATGAGATGAATTCCGGGGAAACAGTTCCTTCATAGTAGCAAGAGGAAGGAGTGGACCATTCTCCAAGCCTTATTGAGGGAGGCGGAAACCCTTAGCAAACGTGGCTAAAGTGATCACTACATGAGGGTTTAAACAAGTAACCGGCCAACACTGCGCTGTAGCAAATGTGGCGGCGATGGCAGAAATAATCTGTGCATGGAACGGATGACACTCCACGGAATGCCAAGGCAATTCCATGAAGGCCAGTAATCCACGCGTACGCAAGTAGTCACTCACCTCTGGAGTGAGACCCGCACGAAAAGCTTCCAGATTAGCCAAAGCTTCCATGGCATGCACAAGGATACACGAAAATAGAGAGTTCACGGAACGCACAAACACATAAACACATAAACACAATAGCGATTACTAGAGGAAAGAACAAGATTAAGTAAAAGACCGGGAACATTAGGTGGCAAGAACCCTAATCATAACGCAATATTGGAGAGATATCCTTCATAAGTGTAACATGCATGCATGAATAGAAGCAATGACACAGAGGTGGCTATTAATCATAGTTAGATACCAAAACGGGAAGATTATGGTCAGTTGGTGAACCGATACACGGGGGTCGAAAAGGAAATCAAATGACACTCGAAAAAGAGAACAAAAATGCTGAGTACACCTCATGAGTTACTAGACGACTCGTGATATGGGCATAGCTTAGAACCATTAATCACTTTTGGAAGGAGAACACCTATTAAGGTTGCCAATTGAAAGTGGAGGGTCCCACTTGCTCAGCAATCTGGTATGGAGCAAACCATCGTAACTTAAATTTTCCAGCAGATCTATTAGCTTTAGCATTATAAAATAAACCGATTTGGTCAACCGTAAAGACAGGGGTTTTGAGGAAGCGATCATGAGTACGGGCTTGATGGAGCTGAACTTCTTGGAGAGTCATGAAGCTTTCCCAGCGTTGTTCGTCCAATGATGAGAGCATATCCAACTGGAATGGAAAAGATTCTTTTGGCAGCAATTTTTGAGATAAGGCTACCCGCAGGCTCGACACCACCACTTCCATTGGAGCAATAGCTTCTAGGCCATAAGCAAGTTTAAACGGAGTCATTCTGGTAGCCACTTTGTACGTGGTCCCATAAGCCCATAAAATTGCAGGTAAGAGCTGGTCCTATCGTTCCGGACACTCCAAGATCAGTTTCTAGAGAATATTCAACAGGGTCTTATTGGTACTCTCAGCCAAACCGTTCGCTCAAGGATAGTAAGGTGAGCTGAACTTATGTAGAATCTGGAAAGTCTAAGTCAATACATGCATTAAGGTGTTTGCAAAATGTGTCCCTTGATCTGTCACGATTTTCGGAGGTAAGCCATATCGAGGGAAGACATCCTTCAGCATACATTTGGCCACCGAAATAGCTGTGGTAGAATGTGAATCCCAAGCTTCCGCCCATCAGTAGCATAATCTGTACAGGTTAAAATATATTGATTGTTGGTGAGGGTAGCTAGGGGTGTAATTGGGCTGATGAAATCCAAGCCCCACTTCTGAAAGGGTTCCAAGGGTAGAGCCAGTTGGAGAGGAAAGAAATGGTGCTGCAAGGGCTGTCTAGCCCGTTGACAAACATCACATTGCTGCACAAAGTGGAGACCATCTCTGTACGTGGTAGGCCACCAGAGCCCACTTTGCAGGATTTTCCGGTGAGTAAGATCAACAGCGAAGTGTCCTCCAATGGGTGTTGAGTGAGCCATGGCAATAACTAATGCCAATTCATGTGGAGAGATACATCTGAGCAAGACACCAGTATGATCTATGTAATATAGTTGACCCAAAATCAACCGAAAGCGTCGATTGTAGACTGCAATTTTCTATCGTAGAGTAGTAGGAGTATTAGGTGGGAGACAACCATCAGTGAGAAATATCATTAACATATCATAGTATGCAGGAGCAACACGAAGTGCTACAGACTCTTCGGGAGCGGCTTCGGTGGCATAAATAGCTTGCGTAGTGTCATCAATACGGACCGGAGACTCACGGGAATCAAGTCGAGATAAGATATCTGCCAAGACATGTGCCGTACCTGATCGGTGAATAACATCATAATCAAACTCCTGTAGTAGTAAAACCCATCTTGCCAATCTGCCACCTAAATGTTGTTGGAAAACCAAATACACGAGTGCGGCGTGATCCATATGGAAAGTGAATTTTGGTCCCAACAAGTAATGCCTAAGCTTCTTAATAGAGTACACCAAACCAAGACACTCGCATTCTGTCATGAAGTAATTCCTTTCTGCCGGAGCTAGTCGGGGACTCACATAGTACACAGGCCAAAACCATTTGTCGGTTTGTTGCATTAGCACACTGCCAACTGCGATATCTGACGCATCCACAAAGACATGGAATGGACGTTCCCAATCAGGCGGTTGCACGATGAGAGCCTGTGTCGCTGAGACCTTCAAACGATCAAATGCCATTTGTCACTCGTTAGTCCATTCATACTTCCATGGGGTACTGGTCATAAGTATGTTAAGTGGCATCGCTAGATGAGCTAACCACCGTAAATGCCTACCATGCCACCGAATCTGGACAAGGAAACACATAACTTCTTTCGGTGTCTTTGGGACCGATGCCTCCAACACGGTTGCTACTTTATCCGGATCTACCTATATTCCTTGTTTAGAGATGATATGACCGAGCAGCTTTCCACAAGAGACCGCAAAAATTGATTTGGTGGGATTCAAACATAGTCGGTACTCCCGACACTTTTCAAAGCAACACCATAAATGATACAGGTGTGCTGAAGTGTCACCAAACAATGAAAAATCATCTAGATATACTTGCATAAACGTTGTCAGATAAGGTGAGAAAACTTCCTGCATACATCTTTGGAATGTACTTGGGGCATTCCGTAACCCGAACCACATTACGGTGCATGCATAAACTCCCTAGTTGGTGATGAATGTTGTCTTTGGTATATCTTGTTCTACCATCCGTACTTGATTATATCCACTGTAGCCATCCAGAAAAGAATACATTTCGTGATCTGCTACCCTATCGAGCATTGTATCTAGAAAAGGAAGAGGGAACGGATCCGGTACGGTGACTGCATTAAGCTTTCGGTAATCGACACAAATGCGTAACTGTTTATTTTTCTTCGGCACTATCACTATTGGGGAGATCCAGTCTGCATGTTCAATGGGAACAATGAATCCAACCTTCAACAAGCGCTTGAGCTCTGCTTTTACCTGGGATGCATAATGTGGATTCATCCGGTAGCTGGCTTGCTTGAAGGGTCATGCATCTGGCTTCAGGACCACCTGGTGTTGATAAATTCACGCAAGAGTTGTACCAAATCTTCTTGGAATTTCTCTACTAATCGGGCCCTAATTTTGATTGGCCTCGGGTTGACCGTATCTCCCAAATTGTATGTTACCAACTGATCCTCTGGTACATAAAATTGTCGAGGCTTTGCTCAGTCATCAGCTGGCTGCAACAGTTGTTGTAAGGTCGATTCATCCAAAATTATATCGGCATCTGCTGCTACTTCTTCAATTAGTGGCACGACCGTACAAACTGTCGAACTCCAATGATCAGCTACCGACTGTAAGTCTACAGTACCTAATGGGATAAGATCCTTATTTGTCTTGAGGAAATCCTTCTCCTCATAATCAGATAGAACATCCAACATATGGACTGGCTTTGCTACATATGGTCATGCATGTAACTCACAAGGTTGCATAGCATCCAATGTAACTACATATTTCCGGTGATTGTCTTTAAAGATTAACTCTTGAGCTGATCAATCCTGCACGACTTTGGCTTGCTTGAGCCATGGTCGACCGAAAAGTAAGTTGTAATCTAGACTAGATTCGGGTAGCTCCAGGACTACAAAAGTCATTTTAAATGTAGTGCCCTACAAGGTAATAGGAATATTATGTACGAGTCCCACCGGATGGACTCTGGCTTGGTCTGCCATTCGTACAAAGAACTGCACTAGTTCAATTTGGGTCCAACCCAGTTTGTTACAGAGTGCAGCTGTCACAATATTCACGCCAGACCCTCCATCAATTAAAACTTGCATAATCTTTTGGTTTTTATACCAAACGGTGATCAGCGGGACCGTATGATCCACCGTAGGATCCATCTCTGGTTGTATGCTCGTAGTTGCGAGAGTACAAGAAGAGCCAGGGCTGACCTGTTGTTGGAATTGCTATCTTACACCACGAACTAGAGCGAGTAATTGTCCCAGAGGGAGTGTGATTGAGGCCTTAGAGAGAACTTCCTAGACCTGGTCTGTGTGTGCAGTGGTCATTACCAACTCTGGTTGGGTTCTGATGTTGCCGGAGCAGAATTCGGTACATGCGGTCTTGCCATTGGCAGATGAGGCTGAGTTATCGGAAGTGGATCAGGGAACATTGTTGGCTCCTTAGTTGTCCATTGAGTGGCCTTTGTAGACATCCGTTGTTGCTCATGAATTCCGGGTTCGAAAACCTCAATTGCTGGTTGCAACTGTTTACCCGATCTTGTTTGAACTACGGCTACTTGTGACTCAACTCGGGAAATATACACCATATTTGTCATCGGATTTTATCTTTCCTTCTTTTGTTTGTCGTATTCTGTAGCTTCTTTACAAAATCTACGAATATGGCCGACCTCACAGCAAAAATGACATCGAGGGGGTGGGAGAGAGGTACCTTCTTCCGATGTACCTTCCTGCCATCGATTTGGATTGAAATTGTTCTTACGCTGACCCTGGTAGTTCCTATATCCTTGTTGCTGGTTGGTTCGCAACTATGGCGGCACATAATGGGTTTCTGGCTGACCCCGCTCCTGTATTATGGCGTTTACTGCCGTTCTGCCCTCCACCTTTGCATTATATAAAATGGATGTGTGTGTATGTATGTATGTATGTGTATGTGTATGTGTATGTGTATGTGTATGTGTATGTGTATGTGTATGTGTATGTGTATGTGTATGTGTATGTGTATGTGTAGGTGTATGTGTATGTGTATGTGTATGTGTATGTGTATGTGTATGTGTATGTGTATGTGTATGTGTATGTGTATGTGTATGTGTATGTGTATGTGTATGTGTATGTGTATGTGTATGTGTATGTGTATGTGTATGTGTATGTGTATGTGTATGTGTATGTGTATGTGTATGCATGTGACTCTCTCTCTTTCTCTCTTTCATCTCTCTCTCCCTCTTTCTCTCTCTCTTATTCTCTCTCTCTCTATCTCTATTTATAATAAATAACAAAACAATCACTTACATCGATGTAATTCTTTTGAACGCTCTCATCAAAGCCCAATTGACATCGTCTCTTGTCAAAATCCAAAGAATCAATGCCAAAAATCTCCTGCAAAACCAAAGAAAAGAGAAATTCAAAAACCCTAATCCTAAAACCCTAACCCTAAAACATGTATATGTGTGTATGTGTGTATGTATATGTGATGTGTGTGTATGTTTATGTGCATGTATGCATGTGTGTATATAGATATGAGTGTGTATACATATGTGAGTGTGTATTAATATGTGTGTGTATGTAATATGCATGTGTGTATGTATGCATGTGTGTGTGTACATGCATATCTGTGTGTATGTATGTATGCATATGCATGTGTGTATGCACATATGTGTGTGTATACATATCTGAGTGTGTATGTAATATGCATGTGTGTATGTATGTATGTATGTATGTGTGTGTACATGCATATGTGTGTGTATGTATGTATGCATATGCATGTGTATGCACATGTGTGTGTATACATATGTGAGTGTGTATTTATATGTGTGTGTGTATGTAATATGCATGTGTGTATGCATGTATGTACGTGTGTGTACATGCAAATATGTGCATATGTATCTCTCTCTTTCTTTCCTCTCTTTCTCTATCTCACTCTATATCAATCGAAAACAAAACAAATCACTCACATCGATGTAATTGTTTGGAGTGTTGTCGTCAAAGTCCACTTAATGTTTTCCTTCCTCGAATTCCAAAGAACTGATGCCAAAAATCTCCTGCAAAACAAAAGAAAAGAGAAATTCATAAACCCTAAGCATAAAACCCTAACCCTAAGACATGTATATGTGTGTATGTATATGTGATGTGTGTGTGCATGTATGCATGTGTGTGTATACATATGTGAGTGTGTATATATATGTGTGTGTGTATGTAATATGCATGTGTGTATGTATGTATGTGTGTGTATGTATGTATGCATATGCATGTGTGTATGCACATATGTGTGTGTATACATATGTGAGTGTGTATGTAATATGCATGTGTGTATGTATGTATGTGTGTGTGTACATGCAAATATGTGTGTATGTATGTATGCATATGCATGTGTGTATGTATACATGTGTGTGTACATGTGTGTATGTATATGTGTGTATACATGTATGTATGTATGTGAGTATGAGAATGAATATGTGTGTGTATGTATATGCATGTGTGTATCTAATATGCATGTGTGTATGTAATCTGCATGTTTGTATGTAATATGCATGTATGTATGTATATGTGTGTATGCATGTGAGTATGTTATATGTATATGTATGTATATGCATGTGTGTATGTAATATGTATATGAGTGTATATGTAATATGCATGTGTGTATGTAATATGCATGTGAGTATGTGTATGCATATGTGTGTGTATGTATGTATGCATCTCTCTCTCTATCTCATTCTCTTTCTATTTCATCTCTCTCTCTATCTTTCTCTTTCATCTCTCTGTCTTTCTTTCTCTCTTTCTCTCTCTCTCTCTCTCTATCTCTCTCTCTCTTTATGTTTCTCTAGATCTCTCTCTTTCTTTCATCTCTCTCTCTCTATCTCACTCTATATCAATCGAAAACAAAGCAATCACTTACATGGATGTAATTGTTTGGAGCGTTGTCATCAAGGTCCACTTAATGTTGCCCTTCATCGAATTCCAAAGATTTGATGCCAAAAAGCTCCTGCAAAACGAAAGAGAAGAGAAATTAGAAAAGGGAAAACACAAAGAAAGAGAAAGGGTGCTATAGTATGTGCAATTCTTACCAAAATTTCAGATCTAGAGAAACATAGATGTAGAGAAAGAGAGAGAGAGAGAGATAGAGAGAGAGAGAGAGAAAGAGAGAGAGAAAGAGAGAGAAAGAGAGAGATGTGTGTACACAATAGGTTCGGAATGTAGTTCGTGCACGCAAACTCGACAGTAGCAAAATTTGGTTCAAAATGCAAGCAGATGTCGAATTTTTGTTCTTGGGCCCGGTTAAAAGTTGCCTCGGTAAAAGCGTCGATATGAGCGTCAGTATAAGCATCGGTATGAGTGTCAGTATAAGCGTCGGTAACTTACAGCAAAGTATCGATGCCTATACCGATGCTCATACCGATGCCGTGTATACCGACGATTAAATGACCGTTGATATTGCATCCGTGGTTTTTCAAGCATTTTCAACGGTCATACCGACGCCAAGGGGTGACTGTCGGTATGGGCAACGTTGGTATGCCTCTCATATGTTGTAGTGCAAGACTCTTTTCTGAAACACTTGAATCTCCATCAACATCTTCAAAACCTGCACATGTTTTACTACCAACAGCAGAAAGCTTTCCTTTACCTTTCTTGAATGTATTTGATGAATTTGTTGGACTTAAACTTCCATGCAATCTTCCACTCCATGGATTTGAGTTGGAACTATTGCTTGGTGATGCATCCGGTCCACTCAAAACTTGAGATTTTGCAGTTGCTTTTTCAACATTTTCTTTGTCAGTTGGTTCAAGATTGAGTCCTTCTTTGGCATCTGCATAGAAGCTTGACATTTTATCAAATACCACATCTCTGCTCACCTTCACCTGTTGTGTGAGTGGGTTATAAAATTTGTACCCTTTTTGCTCAAAGGGAGTATCGAATGAAGACACATTTTTCCGCTTTCGGATCAAGCTTCGTCCTCAACTCATCTGGAACATGTACATATGCAATATAGCCAAAAACTTTCAGATGTCATAAGTTTGTCTTTTTACCTATAAACTTCTCTTCAGGTGTAACTTGATGTACAACAGCAGTTAGAGTTCTATTCATGATGTATACAGTAGTATGCATAGCTTCTGCCCAATAACAATGAGGCATATTCTTCTCAGCCATCAAGGCTCTTGCTATTTCTCCAATATGTCTTTTTTTGCATTCAACAATGCCATTCTGCTGTGGTGTGTACCTGCATGAAAACTGATGCCGAATTCCATGATTTTTTAGAAAACTGTTGAACTCATTTGACATGTATTCACCTCCTCCATCAGATCTTATGGTCATCAAAGAAAGTAACATAAAACCTGCATCCGCCCATAGATGTGGTCTTTACTGGACCCCAAACATCTCTATGTACTACTTCTAGTACATTCTCACTAACATGCTTGTCATATGGAAATGATGCTCTTGACTGTTTACCGAATTGACATGCTGCACATACCTTTTGCATTTTACAACTTTGAAATCTGGTAGTCCATGGACAATCTCCTTTGACTGCATCAATTTCAGCCTTTGCAAGTTTGCATGTCCAATCTGTTTGTGCCAAATCTCTATATCTGTAATAACTCATGCACCTTTTGCAAACATGGATGTATTCATTTCAAGAATCTTCACATTTAAGGTGAGCATTCCACCCACTTTGTTTTCTTTGGCAACCAATCGTCTATCCTGCTTGTACTCTTCTACATATAATCCATCAGCATTGAACCTGACTTGTAATCCTTGGTCAACCATTTGTCCCACAGAAATCAGATTCCTTGTTATATTTGGAACATGCAGCACATCAGGAAGATGGTTTACCTTTCCATCCTCCATCGATAGTGCTATGTTTTCTGTGTGCTTAATAGGATGTGATGTGTCATCACCTGTTTCAACATATCAAGGAGCTAGCAATTTCTGCAATGTACTAAACCATTCCGCATGATTGGTCATGTGATTTGAAGCATCTAAATCAACATACCAGATATCATCATTCGATTTTGAAACACTAGCAGACATCGTATTCATCATGTGATGTTGAACCATGAACAGCTTCTCAGAATCATCTGTACTTGTGGATGCATAGTTGTTTTGCTGCCTTCTTTTATTCTGATTCTTCAACTTGCAATCACGTTCGAAGTGTCCAAGTTTACCACAATTCTGGCATCCTTTACTATCATTACCTGAATCATTTATTTGGAAATTTCTGCGACCTCTTTGGCTCCCCCTGCCTCGAAACTTTCCTCTTCCTCCTGCATGATTCTGTTCTTGACCTTGATCTTGGTTACTATTTCGTCTTCCATTTCCAAAGCCTCTACCTCTGCCTCTTCCTTTGCTAGAGTAGAATACCTACTTAGAACTGGGCTTTCCTTGGGAGTTTGAATTCTCACCAAGATTCTTTTCTTCAATAATCAGCATGGATACCAAATCAGCAAAATTTGGAATATTTTCCCTGGTCTATATAGAAATTCTATCTGCTTATATGCAACTCCTAAACCACAAAGGCACACTTCCACCTTATCATCGTACATTCATGCCAATAGATGCAAGTGACTCACATATGCTTTTGATTTTCAAAGTGTAGTCACTTATGGACATGCTCTTTTTCTCCAATGTCTGCAGCTCATTCTTGAGTTGCAATTTTTGTGCCTTTGTATTGGTCTCATACAATGAGACCAAACTATTCCAAGACTCTTTTGGAGTCTTGGCATCCTGTATGTGCCCAATCATGCTATCGTGTATGCTAACAAGTAGCCAGTACATTACCTTTCGTGCTCCTTGATTCCATTCCTCATATGCTCTTATTTGCTATACAGTCCGATTCCTCTCTGGTAACTGTGGAGCATTTTTGTTCTCTCCTTTGATGTACTTCCAGTAGCCTTTTCCCATCAAGAAGTTTGTCATTTGGAATCTCCAAGCATGGAAGTTTTTCTTGTCCAGCTTATCACTCATAAGCTGACTCATTTCATCTCTGTTTGCCATTTTTGTAGCAATTCACAACATTACAAAACACTACAGGCAACACTTCTGCTTGAACACTCTCACACTATGACTTGACAATTCGATCTAAAAAAAAATAGCTTTCATGTATCAACAATACATGGAATCTCTTGAAATTCTGGATCTCAAATATATCATTGTTGCCGAACACAACGCAAGTTAAAGTTTCTGAAACTGACCTGGTCTTCCTATGGGCCCCACCTTGCGGGCTCGAAGGAGGCTCTGAAACTTCGATGTGACAAAAACAAGTGACCCTAAAGGGATAACTCTCGAAAATGTTTTGAGGTCTTCTACCTTCATGCCAATTTTCGTAGCAAACGGAGGTCATTTGTGAATCGCGTTTTCTCCACGCCTTGCTGCATACTCCATTGTCACCTTCTTCATGAGCTCTCTACAGCCACGCTAGCTCTGATACCATGTCACGAGGAAGCAGATAAGGAAGAGAGCTCACACACACATTCTCACTCTCAAGGAGAAGCACACACACAGATTGAGGCAAGGAAGAATGATCTTCTTCTTCTTCTATTGCATAAAAAGGAATGTACAAGAATGACCTAAAAAACAAGAATACAACAAGTGCAATATATAAAGATCAATACATAAGGAAAAACCTAATGTCTGCAAATGAGTGAGCTGGCAAGGAACAAATGTGCCATAACTCTAGGTATATAAATGTAATAAAGCTCAATGAAGCATCCCTGACATATACCGGCAAGACCACTATACATGTCGGAGAAATGAAAAACTGGTACGTGTCATCTTGGATCATCACATGTTGAGCTTGATATTTCAACATGAATTACCCATTATGGGCTTATAGAATGATTCATGTATTGGTCGCAAGAGGACAGTGAAATATTGTGCAAGGTGTTGAAAAAGTCCTATTAGACCTACAAATAAAGGTACTAAAGCTGATGTGGATGGTATTGAAGATAGTGATATTCTGTAGATTCATGTTCATGATGCAATTTCTACTACATCTAGTGTAGAGAAAATTCTATTGGATGGCATAGATGCTCACGCACATGCATTGATATCCTTGTCTATCAAGTATGCCATTATTCCTCACATTTGCTCTTGCAAAAGAACTAAGGATACTTGGGATACACTTACCACTTTGTACTAGGCAAGGAATGAGGATCGTATTGCTTACCTTCGAAAATAGTTGGAGAGTGAGCACATGAAGGAAAGTGATTCCATGGACAGTGTAACAAAGATCAATGATTTTAAAGAGTAGTTGATTTTTGTTGATGAGTACCTACCTAAGAGTTCACTACACACTGTTTTCAATGGTCTTCCTAATTCATATCAGATTTTTTCTTCTACACTGTTTGATGATGAAAGGAAATCCAAATGCATTAACATTTGTGGAGTTAGTCTCTAATCTATTGCAGGAAGATTAGTCTAGGTAGAACATGTCCATTATGTGTGCTGCAGATCAAACTTTCTTAGCTAGTCAGAAGGGCAAAGGTAAATGGAGCTCTTCTACTAGTAACCAGAAATCTCCTAATTTTGCATAATCAAAGAAGGATGACAAAGATGACAAGAAAATATAAAAGAACAAACTTTTTTTCAAGTACTGTAATGCAAATGATAATTTCATAAACAATTGTCCAAAGTTGGCTACAAAAGAGGCAAAGAAAAAAGAAGCTAGATTGGTTGTTGCAGAGACCTCTACACCGAAACTAGAGTCTACTAATCTAGTGTAGAATGAAGAATGGGCAGTTACTATTGTTTGTAATTTTGACCCATCTTCTCTGGAATAGTGTATGTCTACAATAGACTCAGATGTTTGGTATTTTGATAGTAGGGCAACCAAACATATTACCTCGTAGCATAATTTGTTCACTTCACTCGAGCTTGCCTACTATCACATGCACCAACAAATCCTCTTATCCTATCATGGAAGTTGGTAAGATCATTTTGACTCCTGTTGATGGTAGTTCTTTTACATTGTTGGATGCTTTATTTTTGCTAGAGATAAAAAATAATCTTTTTTGTGTTTTAGCTTTAGCCAAGATTGGCTTGGTTGTGAAATTTTTCGATCATAGATGTACAATTCATGATCTATCAAACGGAGACATGATTATTACTTCTAGCATTTTATGTCATGGGTTGTATAAGCTCATAGACTATGAAAAATCTTTGAATGATTCAGCATGAGCAGTACATGATTCTCAGGCTATGTTAGATGCAAAGCATGCTTTGGTCATCTAAATTTTGCTAGTTTGCTACACCTGCAAAAATATGAAATGGTGTCCTCTTTTCCCAAACTTGAGGAACCCAATAAACATGTCTGTGAAGACTGAAATTGAAGCTTGTTCACAATGATGTCTATGGTCTTATGTTGACATCCTCTTCTGGAAACTATCTTTACTTCGTGACTTTCATAAATGAATTTTCTAGGCATGCATGGGTATATCCATTGAAAAGAAAGTCTAAAGTGTTTATGTGCTTCAAACTGTTTATGGTTTTGATTCAAAATCTATCAGCATGTAAAATGGGCACCCTCCATTTGATCGAGGGGGAGTATATGTCATCAAATTTTAATGCATTTCTCCTTGAATGGGGAGTATATGTCATCAAATTTTAATGCATTTCTCCTTGAATGTGGGATAAAACATTAAGGTAGAGTGCCATACACACCTCAACAGAATGGAGTTGCTAAAAGGAAGAACAAATCACTCATGGAGATGGCAAGGTGTATGGTCAAGAGTCAAGATTTACCACATAGTTTCTGGATCCAAGCTGTTATGTATCCAAAACATGTGTCCCACTAAAGCACTACAATCTATCACTCCATATGAGGCTTGGCATGGTCACAAGCCATCTATAGCTCATCCACATGTTTTTGGTTATTTGGCATATGCATTAATGCATCAACAACAACCTAGAAAATTGGATGATAAAGTAGTGAAACGTATTTTTATTGGGTACAGTTGTGAAAGCAAAGGCTATCATCTGTATCATCCATAGACTAAACAAATTTTGGTTATCAGTGATATTGTTTTTGTGGAAGATGCTATTCAATCATTACTTTCATGTATTAAGGAGACATCTGTTAGCTCCAAAGACATGTATGATAATTTGCAGCCTCTTTTTATAGATGGATAGTCTAGTGCTGGTCCTAATGAGGCAACTTCTCAACCTTTCCAAGTTTCATGTGATGATGTAGATTATTTTATTTTTGATGCAGATTTACATGATGCACTTGTCAATGACAGAGATGATATTAAGGAAGATAAAACTATGGCAAAATAGTTGGTGCAAACTTTGTGCGACAACAAATTAGATGCACCTCTGTCATATCGTACTCATTCAGGCTCTCATAATGCTTCTTTTGCATGAGATTGATATGCTATGGCTACCTCTCATCTTTATGATAAGAATGAGCCTATTTTCTTCGATGAAGCATAAAATTCTAAAACTTGGATGGCTGGTATGCAATCAAAATATGATGCTATCATAAAAATGGTACTTCATCTTTATGTGAATTGCCTCTTAGAAAGAATGCCATTGGCACTAAGTGGGTATACAATCTGAAGAAGCCTGGTGGAATAGTTGATAGGTATAATGCTAGGCTTGTTGCAAAGGGTTATGTGCAAGAAAGAGGCATTGATTTTGATGAGACCTTTGCACCTACATGTCGAATGACTACTATTCATAGAATCTCTACACTTCTAGCTCATCATGATTGGAATGTACATCAATTGGACATTAAAACTACATTTTTGAATGGTGACTTGGATGAAGAAGTGTACGTTTTTCAGCCCTATGGCTTTGTGTAGAATAAGCATGAAAACCAAGTGTGCAGGTTGAAAAAGGCATTATATGATTTGAAGCAAGCACCACGTGCTTGGTCTGAAAAGATACATGCCTATTTGATTGCACATGGTTTTGAGAACAATCCAATTAAGAGAACCTTATATTTTAAGCATGCAAATGATGTGCTTCTACTCATTGTTGTGTACGTTGATGACATGTTTATCAAGGCCCTCATTAGAAGCATGATTGAAGGCATTTGTATCATTATTTGGGCATTCATTCTATGAAATTTGATGGTGGAATAACTTTGTGGAGAATGAAATATATTGACACATTATTGTAGTGTTTTGGCCTTGAACAGTGCAAAACTCTTGCCACTCCTATGGAGACAGGTTTACGATTGAGTTTTTATGATGTTGGAGATGCATTTGATGTTGTTCTCTATCATCAGGCTATTGGATGATTGATTTACTTATGCATTACTCATCCACATATTCAGTTTGTTGTCTCATAGATGCACAAGTTTATGCATTGCCCAGGTGTCAAGCATTGAAAGGTACTTAAGCACATATTTCCCTACTTGAGTGCTACCTAACTACTTGGGTTGTTTTATCCCAAGGAGGGATCACTACCACCAAATTTACATGCTTTTTTCTAACTCTAATCAGGCTAGTTGCTATGACACTTATGTGTCTACTAGTGGCTTTTTCTTCATGCTTGGTAGCTCATGTATATCTTGGTTGAGGAAGAAGCATCCTACTATGGCAACTTCTAGTTGTAAGGCTGAGTATAGGGTAGTTTTCATAGTAACTTTTGAGTGTGTGTAGCTCATATGCGTTATGACTAATTTGGGTGTTTGGTAGTCTTCTGCCACCACGATCTTCACTAAGAGTCAGAGTGCATTGGCAGTCGCAAGGAGCCCTGTGGTCCATGCTTGCACTAAGCACATTGAGGCACATTATCATTATGTTAGGGAGACGTTCTGTGCTGGAGAGATAAGCTTGGCATATGTCCCCATACAGGAGAACATTATAGACCTTTTCACGAAGGCTCCACCTAGGGAGAAGTTTGAAGATTTCTTCAAAGCTTTGGGCTTACTTCCTTTTGTGGAGTTATTCCACATAGCTTAGCACTTCCTTAAACATGAGTGCCAACTCCTTGCTCAACGCATCACTCCTATGGGGGATTTCTTGATATATTTATGTAGTGATTTGTGTGAACACACTAGCACCACCGAGGCTTCTTTTTTTACCTCTTTAGGTTTTTTTCCCCGTTCTTGTATATATGGCTATTGCCCTAAGGGGTTACTTATCTTTTGTACATTCTTGTGGTAATACATTCAGTATTGTGTGTTGTGCTCCAAGCTTCTTCTTCTTCCTTGTGCTATTTGCATGCTTCTACAGACCTCAAACTCCAACATCCATGCTTTTTTTTGTGAGTTTTAAATACTACGCTCTCTATGTACACATAAATAAGTAAGTGGCAATGGAAAAGAAATAAATCACAAGCCTTTGCTCAATGGAAAATAAAGAAACAAGAAACTTTTAGTATGTTTCAAATTCTTGAATGCATATGCATACTAAATTCTAGAAATTTTGACAGCATAATGGCATAATTTTGAAAAGTGGAAAAATTATACCAAATAATCGACAAGCAATTTCCGTGATAATGGTGCCGACAAGCATAATCTAACTACAAAGATACGGAAGGCGATTGCACATCGTAATAAATTTAGATTTCTTTCTCGCTATCCTGCAAGAAAAGACTTACTTTCCCCTACAAAGAAGAATACATGCATCGTACTATAGGAGTCCATGTCTTAACTATGTGTCCATGCTAGGTACTATGCAAAATTTGCATGTCCTATATGCAATAGGATGCAAAAAGAAAGAAACAATGCATATAAATTGAGAAAGAAACTTATCTAGAGGTTCAAAAGATAATTTGTAGGTGTGTGAAGGTGGTCAAGATGGTCTAGCCTCTGTCCCAATAGCTTGCCAAAACTCTTCCAACAGGAAATGCTTCAAACCTATGCTCAAAGAGGGTCGTTGAACATGAATGGGAAAACTCAAAACTCTGAAGATAATTGAAACTGAAGCTAAAGTATGGGTTGCAACCTAGAAAGAACTCAAAGAGAGCCTTCCACAACAACAATAATCTCAAAATTTGGATATGGAATGCTCAAGTTATGGGCAAAAAAGTGGAAGAAGGTAGGGAAAATTGGCTCAATTAGTGAATCTTAAACTATGGGATTTGAAGAATTTGAAGAAAATCAAAATTTCATCATTGATAGACTCTACAAATCTCCACGCATGCTTAGTAGAGATTTTATCCTGCATGTGCTGATACTTCATCCATATGCCCCTTCATATACAATGTAGTTCCCACTTATCCACAATAGAAGATAAGCACGAAGCTCTATCTCTTTGTTGAGGTGTGTGGGCGTGTGTGGATGCATGGGTAGGGTGCACGGGTGTTGTAGTTAGACATCTGCGAAAGCATGCGAGAAGCACAAGGAAGAAGACGCATGGAGCACAACATAGAATACTAAATGTATTACCACTAGAATGTACAAAGATGAGTAACCCATTAGGGATATAGATATATATAGAAGCTAAGGGAAAAAACCTCCTAAAGAGGGAAAAAAGTGCCTCGAGGGTCCTAGTGTGTTCACACACATCACTATCTAAATATATCAACAAATACTCCTTGGGAGTGATGCAGTGAACCAGGAGCTGGCACCCATGTATAAGGAAGTGCCAAGCTATGTGAAATCAATTGAAAAAAGGAAGTAAACCCAAAGCTTTGTGGAAAGCTTCAAACTTCTCCCAAGGTAGAGCGTTCATGAAAAGTTTTGCAATGTTCTCCTCCGTGGGAACATATTTCAAGCTGATCTCCTTAGCAAAGGACCTCTCCCTAACATAATGATAATGCACCTCAATGTGCTTATTGTGAGCATGGAACACAGGGTTCCTCGCAACTGCCAATGCGCTCTAACTGTCAATGAAGATGGTGGTGGCAAAAGATTGACCAACACCCAAATTAGCCATAAGGCATCTAAGCTGCACACACTCAACAATTGCTATGAAAGCTACCCTATACTCAGCCTCACAACTGGAAGTGGCCACAATAGGCTATATCTTGCTGAGCCAAGGTATACATGAGGTACCAAGCATGAAGCAAAAGACACTGGTGGACACACAAGTGTCATAGAAACTAGTCCAATCACTATAAAAAAAAATCATGCAAATCTAGTAGTATTGATCCCCCCTTGGGATAAAAGAATCCAAGTTGCTTGGTACCACTCAAGTAGCGAAAGATGCACTTAACCGCCTACCAATGCTTGACACCTGGGCAATGCATAAACTTGCTCATCTATGAGACGACAAATTGAATATCTGGCCGAGTAATGCATAAGTAAATCAAGCATCCAACAGCTTCCTCATAGAGAACAACATTGAATGAATCTCCAACATCATGAAGACTCAAATGTAAGCCTATCTCCATAGGAATGGCAATAGGCTTATAGTCTTCAAGGCCAAAAGGCTGCAATAATGTGTCAATATATTTCATTTGACACAAAGCCATTCCACCATCAACTTACATAAACTGAATGCCCAAATAGTGATGCAATTGCCCCAAATCAGACATCTCAAATGAGGCATGCAAATCAACCTTAAAATCACTAATATGCATGTCACGAGGAGCAATGAGCAGCATGTCATCAACATACACAATAATGATCACAAGCACATCATTAGCACACTTAACATATAAGGATCTTTCAATTGGACTGTTCTCAAAACCATGTGCAATGAGATAGGCATGTATTTTTCATACAAAGCACCTGGTTCTTGCTTTAAACCATATAATGCCTTCTCATTAGGGGAAAAAATGAACCCTGCATGGTCCTTGTAAGGATTCCTAATTTTTAGGGATTAAGCCTAATCTTGTTCTTGCTTGAGGGAACAAAGAGCATTTAATAGAGCACTTTTTAGTAGGCTACACTAGGCCTTTTTTTAGGCCCAAGTAGGGTCATCTCTCTCTTCTGTAAAAGAAAGAGAGAGAGATTCCACTTTACACATCATCAAATCCGTCCATCTTTGTGAATAAAAAAAATGACTTTTTTTTGAAAAGTCACACATTTAGTTATTGATTACGAAAAAGGGCCCATTTCTTAATATACATGTCAGAAGTTACTTTTTTAAAATATGGATTTTTTTAATAAAATCACTCAAAATAGTTCTTTTTTCAAACTCCTCCAAAAGTAAAGTGCCACATCATCAAACTCATAACTTTCCCTACCTCAAAAAATGAGCTTTTCAAATTTTTATCATTTTCACTCACATAGAATGGAAAACCTCACCTTGATCCATACATATAAAGTACTTTTCTCTATGTACAGATACTTCTTAGTCCATTATACATGTTATTTTTATTCTCTGCTCTCTTTCTCTCTCTTTCTCTCTCTTACCATCTAAATTCTAGCAGCCATGGGGTACTCGAACAATTTCCTCCAAGTAGAAGATGTAACAATAATGCAATCACTCACAAGGAAATTTTTCTCTCATGAGATGACAATATTCATGTCCAGGTAGGTGTTTCATTCTCTCCTTGTGATCAAAGATGTACTATAATTTTATATATGTATATCTTTTTGGTACATGTTGTGGTGATAGGCTCAAATTCATATTAAAGATACTAATCATCAATGACTTGGAATAGTGAAAGGTAAGGTACATTCTACATTCAAATGTTTGTTTCTTTAAACTGTGCTCATCTTATTCATTGAAATATTACATGTTGTATTGTCATATGGAGAATTTTGATGTATCGATTTTTATCAGTCAAGATTCTAGTATAGTAGTGATGGAAAAGTCCCACTATAGATCTAATAGTAATTTCTTAAAAAGTACATGTCATATTAGTGGTTCTATGCATTTTGAATAGTTGGAATAATACTCACTTGCTTTTCTTCAAACAACTTTTGCAAGAGTTTGACAATTAGAAATGTTTTCATGAAATTACAACACAACATTGCAAGTGAAAATTGGAAGTTATCAACAAGTCCTTTGCATCATGATCAATGTCATGCACAAACAATTTTTGAGGGTTCAACTTGGAAATGAAGTTACATAAGAGGCATCATTTGATTATTTTATACTAACAAGTTTTTGTGGTATATCCTATCAATGCTCAAGGTACATAATCACCACCTTCGATGAAGCCCCATCAGAGAGGATGAAGTGGTCTACATGCAACAGAGGTCACCATACAATCATAGAGTAGCTCAATATGACAAAGTGAAATCAATTAAAAATATCAAAATCGTTCATAGCCTCATCCATAGAATCATTCGTAAGAGCATGATGAAGATCAACTACTGCAGATGTGAGCATTCATAAAAAGATTCTAAGGACATGCATAGAGGGGAAGAATAGATCCAGTAATTATTGGTGATGAACCATTTGAACTCAATATACCTCCAAATGGAACATGGCTGATGAAACATGAAGTAACCATTCCAAGTCATCCAAAAAGGAGTGCTTCAAGGAACCATCATGAAACATAAGCATATTCCAACATCATATCAAGTGGAGGCTATAAAGTCACTACTATAAGGTCAAAGCACACTACCCACATATGAGAACAGAAACATATGCCATAAATTGTGTCACAATTTCAATCAAGGCATACATGTAAAATGAATAAGAACTACCAACCACATCATAGATCATATGTAGCACAACCTAAAGTTTCTCCTAATGCAAAAGCAACAAAAACGTGAGCAAACATTATAGATCCTTTGTGCTTCAAAGTTAATGCACTAGACTTGATATAATCAATAGCACTTCAAACCATCCAAGAGGAAGGAGATGCATTCCTTACTTCTATTTTGAAAGATATTAACTTGTTTGTAGCTCATGTGAAGATATTGACCATACAACCAAAGAAACTAGATGGGACCATACATGATTATGTAATCATTCTTGTTGAAGAGATACATTTTGTAAAATCAAATTCTCATTATGGTAATCTACTTTTTCATCATCTTTCTTACACATGCTCAAGTCCACATTGATTTATATCATATGTTCATAATTGTATCCACTTGCATAAAGATGGTATGTGTGCAAAACAAATCACTTAAGATTCAAAACTAGTATTTCCATTGTTCAACTAAGTTGTGCATATAATAAGTTCCATGAACCTAAAATTTGAAAGAGATGTCATAAACACAAAGGAAACCATCGTAAAACCTTAAATTCTATGAAAATTTTTATATCTCATGATTGGTTTAGATTTGGAGAAATGGATGCTACCATCGTGTCCAAAACATGCAAAAGCCCTAAGATTGACTGTTTATTTGTTTAATTCTGACATCTAGAGCCTTGATAACCTGAAAAAGCACCAAAAAAGGGGCAGCCATAGAAACGCGGGATAGGCCTCTGCAAAAGTTTTGCAGAGGCTGTTGCTCTAGCACAATGGTGAGAACCACGTTAAGAAGCTCCACCTCCTTAATGTCAATCCGCGGAAGAGATAGGAGTGATATGAAGATCGTGAACGTGAGATGAAGTGAGAGTGAAGGTGAGAAGCATAGAAATGCACACACACATACACGCACACTACGAAGAGACAAGCAAGACACAATGGAAGGTGAGAAATTAACTCTATTGCTCAAGAACACTCTTACAAGCTCAAAATAGCTCTAAGCTCCTCTCTACTCAAACAAGCTAACCTCAAAAATGAGCTCTCTAGCTCTTTTTATAGTTTCTAGACTAGTTTTGACCGGTTTCACATCTAGTGACCGGCATAGTTAAAAATTAGGTCCTAGATACTATTTGGAAGGGTAAACGGTGTCTAAAAATAACGAAAATTGATATGCTTGTTCTTCCTAAGCTCCGCAAACTCGAGGACTCCTCGGCTTGCACAAAATGGAGCTATGGATTACAAAATGGGGTTTTCTATGTTACATATGTTACAATAGTGATAAAAATCATTGTTGGAGGTTTTTGGAAAGTATTTGAAAACATAATTCTTTGAAAAAAGATTCGACTGGCTCCCTGCTCCGTTGTTACATGCTTCCGCGTCTTCTATGCCTTTGGCTGCTTCCAACACCCCCCTCCCTCTCGCTTCTGTCGTCCCTGACAGAACCTTGTTGTGAGGTCTGCCGGATATAGTTCTGTAGGAGGTCATGAGCGAGGGTGTGCTCGGAGATACAAATGCCTCGAGCCAGGTCGGCCTCAAGTTTCTCCCAGTCTATTGGTTGCGGTTCTTCCGGTGGCGGGAGCTGATAGTGTGTGGAATAGACCATTCGTTCACACGCAAATAAGTGTAATAAATGTGTAGGCCTGCTTATGAATACCTCTGAATGGTATTCCCAGAAGCTGGTTGTGAACATCTCTTCGAAAGTCTGCTTGTAGCACGCCGGTAGGTACTTTATTCTGCAATGCCAGGCATAACACACCCGTAGCGATGGCGTTGTACTCATATCATATACCAGGTCGAAATTGCCATGCACAAAGCCCGGGGTGTTTACATGAGGTGCCTTGACGCGTGGGAAGACTTTAAAAATCATTTGCATCATGTCAAAGATTTTGACAGTCATGTGCGCCGCTATATCATCCATATGCTTTAATCTAGGGAGCTAGTGGCGAATTGTAGCCATCATGTAGCCTACAGTTGGTAACTCAATGGGTGGCTTAAAATAGGGGTAATTCAACCAGTCCTGGCACTGCTTATTGTTTTGTACCTTAATAGCAAAGGCTGTCCAGGAGCGGCGTCGTGGTACTGGTCCCCAACATGGGTTGTACTTTAAGTGCAAAGGTGCCTTTACCCATGTACTCATCATTTCTGGATACTTCTGTAGTAAATCTTTTCGCCACTCTGGTTGATAGATCTCTCCTTGCTGCGCATCGAGTGGTAGATCGTCCTCCTCGAATTGAATTGCATGTGATGGTTTCTTACCTGTCTCTTTCTCAATGGCTAACTGGTATTCAGCCATTAACTTAAAATACGGTTTATACTGTAGCTCATGCCCAGATATGTATCGTCACGGGGCCAAATGAGCAAAGAATGGAGACTGTAAAATTCTTTCTTCTATCATCGCCATGGCATGTAATTGTGCCTCTACTCTAGCTGAGTGCGTTGTCCCAAGTTCCTCAATAGTCTTCATCCACGCGGGGGTCGGGAGTTCGTAAGTCATCTGGCCTTCGGCCGTGACGCGTCCGCCTGGGATGGGTTGTGGCTCGTACGCCTCTTCAAACGTTTCCTCCACCGGGATGGTGACAGTTTCTTCCTCAGCTGGAAGCTCAGGTGGGGAATCTGGCCTGGGTGGTGCATCATATACTGCAATCCTTGATTCAAGGTTTGATACCTGGGCCCGTAATGCGTTGAGTTCCTCTAAGATGTCAGGAGAGGGGTCCACAGGTGCTAGTATGTCTTGGTGTGCCGGTGCTCGTAACTGGAGTAATTTGTGATCTTCTTTGAGTTTCTGTAACTCCTCATTCATGCGATCGTATTCATCTAGCAGTCTTACATGATCTTCTAGCAGCATCTTCATTGAGTCTGAGGGAATGGCTTTGAACCGACTAGGACTCAAAGGTTGGTCTGGGTGGTCAAGAGCTGCTTCTAAGTTTTCTCGGTTCTGATCCTGTAGGCGCTGTTTTCCTCCTTTGCTGCTGCTAGATGTCTTCTGAGTAAGCCCATGTTTCGTGTTAGCGTTGCATTGCGGACTGTCTGGGCTCTTAATAAGTTATCCAGGTCAGCAATGGCTTCCTTGGTCTTTTCTTCGCTTTCTAGTTCTAATTTATGATAGGCTTCTCGTAATTCTTGGTAGCGGCTGTTCAGTGAGGCATTCTCAATAGACAATAAATTAAGCTGCGACTGTAAGTCAGTGGTTGTCCTCTGCAGCTGTTGGTAATTATCGCCAAGAGATGTGAACTCATCTCTTACTTGCGTCATACACATGAACATCTGTCTAAATGCATTATCTACAGTGGGTGATAGTATTAATGGGGTGCTAAATGAAGATGCAGTGGGTGTAGATGCAAAGGGAACGGGGAATGGGGTTGGGAAGGTGGATGCTGTGGTGATTGTTGAAAATTGTGAGGTTCCTAAATATGGTTGTGCCGTGAGTGAAGTGAGTGATGGTGCAGTGGGTGGTGAGATGTCCATGTCATTGGACGTGTCCAGTGCGATGACCGTGAATATGGGGGTGACTGTGGGTGCTTGTGCTGGTGTAAATACGGGATTTACAAAGGTTGAGGAGTAATTTACAGGGGGACTGGCTGGAGCAGCTGGGTGGAAAGGGGAAATAGGGGTTACAATGGTTCGGGGAGGTGAGAGAGGGGAGAAGGTTAAGGGCGGTGGGAATGGGAAAAGGGGTCGTGGAGGTGTGGGGAAGGACGGGAAAGATGGATGGAGGAATGGGTTGGAGAGAAAGGTGGATGTGTGAGGGGGTAGACTGGGTCTAATGGGTGCAGGAATTGTGGGGTGAGTGGTCGTAAAAACGATTTCTGCTACGCCACCGACGAATGAAGATGTTGGTCTGGGAGAAGGGGGGTGAATAGGGGAGGCTGGAGGGATGGGTGGTGATGGGGGAGCGGTTGGGGTGGTCGGTACTTCAGTGACTACTGAGGTATGTACAATTGTAGCACGGGGTGGGGAATCTACAAGGATGGTTTCTCTTGCCAACGAACTTTCAGGGACGAGACGTGCCTCCCTGGCTTGTTCTGAAGACTGTGCTCCTGTTGGTATACGAATGTATTCACCGGGCTTGGAAAGTAGTCGCACTCTGCGGGGGTCAAACTGTGGTAGTGGCTTTCTTTGCAAGTACCTAAGTGCTTCATTGGAGCCTACTGATTTGACTAAGTCTCTGAATCCTTTGATGTATGCGTCTTCGAATCCGCCTGTGACAAGTTCTTGTTCTATTATCACTTGACTCTCTTCCTCAGTCAGCTTTTTGCGTGCCCAAACTTTTTCCATAGTTCTATACAGCTTCTTAATAGCCAGTGTGTAAGCTACTGCTTCGTAAGTTTCATCTTCATGGGTACTTGTATCACCATGTGTGTCTGTTTGTTGGCCTTGGCCATCTGTCTGTTCATGCTCTTGGGATTCGATAGTGCCCTGGCTGGCTTCGTCATCGCCTTTGTCGTCATCGGTTGCTGTTCTTTCGTCATCAGAACTAGACACGATCTGTCCTTGTGGCTGATCCCGAGGTGTGGTGGGATAGCTGGGCCTTTCATATTCTTGAGAAAACAGTTGTCCTTCTGAAAATTGGAACTCATTGGAGAATGCATCGGGCATTTCAAAATCGAACGTTGTGTTCAGTGGTGTTGCTTGTTCTACTTCTAAATGGGGTATTGGAAAAGAGAAAGCTTCCGCACCAATGGTGGTGGGAATTTCTGCTGCCGTGGTGATAGGTTCTGGGGTTGTGGCTGCTTGAGGTGCAACAATACTGGTGGTGCCCTCCATTACAACTGGTCTTGATAATCTGATACGAATAGGTTGTACTGTGGGAGTGGCTGCTGTCAGTGATTGCTCTGGAGATGGTTGTGGTGAGGGTGATTCCGGGACTTGTAAGCACGGGATAGTGCCTCTCATCCGCTTTCCGGCTCTGCCTTTGCTAGACTTTCTAGCCTTCTTAGTGGTCCCTTTGAATGCTTTCAGTTCCTCACTGGTCAATGCACGTTCGATCGGCAGGTCATATGCCAAGCACATATATATAATCCTTGTAAGTGCACAACATCCATTGATGACCTTCTTTCGTTCCCATCTATGTTGTGCCAAATAGAGCTGATCAATTATCCAGCTAGCTAGATCAACCGTTTGAGGTCCAGTACATGCTAAGTATAATCCAAACCAGATTCTTTTGTGGGGCATGGTAAAACGATCCTGAATCGGGAAAGCAAAATGCTGCATGCATATCCGCAATGGCTTGGAAAGTTCAGGGGTTATAGCTGAAATATCCTCCCACTTAGTTACATCACCACGTTTCATTGGCTCTAGGACTAGCCGTTCTCGCTCCGTCGGAGTATGCGTTCCATGTATTTTGAGAGCTGCGCGAATTAAATCTTTGGACAAATAAAACCTTCTGAATGGAGGGTCATTTACCAAGGATGGTAACATGAATGTGCCAGGTAGATCCTTGTTCTCTGAAGCTGTCAAGGTGGTTACTAGGTAAAAGCATCTGTAAAAATCAGGTTTAGGGAGAGGGTCACTAAAGTATTCTCTAAATCCCGCTCGTGCCCAAACGTGCGTTAAATCTTGTGTATTCTGCAGTCCTTCAAATTCTCTTGAAAAGAACTGGTACTTGGCCCATGTGCAAAGATCAAATGCCAAATTGGCCTCAAATATGAAATCAGCGTCTGCTAAGGGTCCTGCTAGGCCTTGAAACCAGTGAGAGTTATGATGAATCTTCTCAGTATATCCTCTAGGAGGATCGTCGATTGGCATGGGTCCTGGAAAACCTTGAAACTCTGGTGGTTGCATCGTCGGATAAGATTCCGCGAGTAATTCTCCAATATTGGCCATTGGTATGCTTGGGCCAGCTTCTGATGGTCCTTCTTCGGTTTGCATGATGACTGACGAGCTAATGGAAAAGATCTGCTACAAAAGATTAGCACATTAGCATGGAAATTAATTATGATCCCAATAAAGTGAGACCGCAATCCCTTTCCATAACCGATGTGTAACCCGTGTAGCCAGGTGTTGTGAGGTGGTTAATGGAATGATTATTTGCAAAACTAATGCAGGTCTCTAGACGCCTACATGCTTCAGATTATGCATACATTTCTTGATGAGCTTTTATTATGAGTGATGTGGGGTTTGGTGTATGAATTCATACAAGGTTTGGTTGAGGGTGAATTATTACAAGGGTGGAGTTTAAACGGGGTGGGATAATTGTTAGATAAGGGGGTACAAGAAGACGTCTGGATACGTTTCGATATCCATTTCCTAAGAGTCTTTGAGTGCGTGGTGTGTTTCTGCTGAGGGACAAAAAGTGGTATCGGGTTTGGTGGTATTGAAGGATGAAAAGATTTCTGAGGGGTATATATTACATGGCTTGAGGGTTGGGCTATAATACATTGTTTGGATACCCAAATCTGCGTGGGTGTGGGTCGATTGATAAGATACTTCTTGGCGATCCAAATCTGTCGAGTATTTGTACTTGGGGAAGAAGATCGAGGGGACTTTGGATGCTGACTCTGCTTTTTTTGAAACTTTGTCCTGTTCTTGTCTGCAGTGTTGCCAATAGGCTGTGGTTGCTGTTCTTTTGGCACCCATATTTGTCTCGTGCCACTTGTTCTGTGATTTTGATACTGCTGCTGTCTTTGCTTTGTCTAGTGGTGTAGTCGGTCTGGTTTCCTCTGTTGTGGTTGACTCCTTCGTGGTTGGGTTTGAGAGGTCCAGTGGACGCAACTTATAAGCATAAGTTCACATGGTCCTTTCTTCAAATGAATTAAGCTTTCAAGGTTTCAAAACAAGTTTCCAAAGTTCCAAGCCAAGTGTGATGGATTGAATTGCACCAACAGCTCCCCCTCAAGCCAAACATTTTGGCTTAAGTCTTCATCTTCAATCTTCAATCACATCCTGTAATCCAATCATGGATTTGAATCTGCATAACTTACTTCCATCCAAAGCTTTAGTAAGTAAATCTGCACATTGCATATTAGTGGACACATAAGTCAATTGAATGTCTTTGCTTAGCAACTTTTCTCTCACATAGTGGTAATGAACTTCTATGTGTTTTGTCCTGGCATGATATATTGGATTAGCTGCAAGGTGAAGAGAGCTTGTGTTATCTCCAAAGATGATTGGAGGTCTAGTATAAAGACCTAAATCTATATACAAAAGCTTTAACCAAATAGCTTCTTGAGTGGCATTGGCTAGCCCTCTATACTCTGCTTCAGTGGATGATAATGCCACTGTTGGTTGCTTCTTGGCTGACCAAGAAATAGGTTTGTCACCTGCAAAACATATGTATCCTGATGTGCTCCTCCTATCATCCTTGCATCCTGCCCAATCTGCATCTGAATATACTTTAATGTCAATATCTGATGTATAAGGAAAGTACGAACCATGGGTCTCAGTTCCTTTTAGATACTTCAAGATCTTCTTTATAGCCTCTAGGTGAGGTACTCTTGGTTTGTGCATGAATTGACTTAGCACACTAACTCCATATGCTATGTCAATTCTTGTCAAGGTAGCATAATTCAAACTACCTACCATACTTTGATATCCTCTAATGTCTTGGACTTCATCCCCTTTATGAGCACTTAGCTTTAGGTTGACCTCCATTGGAGTGCTTGAGACTTTAGCTTCCTGCAAATTAAACTTCTTGACCATATCCTGTACATACTTCTTTTGAGTAATATATATACCTGAATTAGTATACACTAATTCAAGACCTAAGAAGTACTTCAATAATCCAAGATCATTGATCTTGAACTCCTTCATCATCTGATTCTTTATGCGTCTGATTCCATTGACATCATTTCCTGTAATGATGATGTCATCAACATAAACACACAAGTATATTACCTCTATACTACTCCTTTTTATAAAGAGAGAAGTGTCTGCTTTACTCATCACAAATCCTTGGTCTTGGAGGTATGTTGTCAACCTGTAATTCCATGCTCTAGGTGCCTGCTTCAATCCATATAGAGCCTTCTTCAATTTACAAACATAATTTACCTTCTTGTGATCTTCATAGCCAGGTGGTTGTGACATGTAGACTTCTTCAGATATCCATCCATTTAAGAAGGCATTCTTGACATCTAGTTGGTACATGTTCCAATTCTTGGATGCAGCTACACTCACTAGTACTCTGATTGTTGGCATCTTAGCCACAGGTGAAAATGTCTCCTCATAATCAATGCCTTGGGTTTGTGCAAAACCCTTGGCTACCAACCTAGCTTTGTACCTGTTAATTGTTTCATCAGAGTTCCTCTTTAGCTTGTAGATCCATCTGGATCCTATCACCTTCATAGAGTCCTTCTTGGGTACTAAGTCCCATGTGTCACTCTCCTGGAGAGCTTCCATTTCTTCATCCATAGCTCCTTTCCATTCTGGTTTGGTGATTGCCTCTTCATATGTACCTGGTTCTTCATTCAACACATCCTTTGCAAGATATACAGAATGCTTAGTTATAAGAGATGTATCATACCCAAATCTGATTGGTTTTTTGCTTTCTCTCTTAGATCTCCTGATTGACTGATTTGAGGATTCTGGAATATCCTCTAGTTGCTTCATCTTCATCTTTCCTTTGGACTTCCATGCTTTGAATTCTTCAAGGTTGATTGTGTCATCATCCTCTGAACTTGAGTCTTCTTCTTTGTTTGGTTCTACTTTGATTAGCTTTAGAAACTCCTCTTCCAAATCATAAGGTAGACTAACCTTCCTGCATTCATTCTCATACCATGAGTCATTCTCATCAAAGATGACATCTCTGCTTACCTTGAAGCCTTTGTTTGTTGGGTTGTAGAATCTGTACCCTTTTTTATTCAAATCATAACCAATGAAGATACATTTTTCAGCTTTAGGGTCTAGCTTTCCCCTTACCTGTGAGGGAATATGCACATATGCTACACAACCAAAGATTTTGCAATGATCCAAAGATGGTCTCTTACCATGCCAAGCTTCATATGGTGTCATGCCATCAAGAGACTTTGATGGCAACCTGTTTATGAGATAGGTGGCAGTAGATACACTCTCTGCCCAAAGATAATTTGGTAACTTCTTTTCATTAAGCATAGACCTAGCTGTTTCAACAATAAGCCTATTCCTTCTTTCAGCTACTCCATTTTGTTCAGGTGAGTACCTTGTGGTTATCTCCCTTTTGATGCCTCTTTCCTGCAAGAATTCTTCAAACTCATTTGAGAAGTATTCACCTCCTCCATCTGACCTTAGCCTCTTCAAGTTTCTTCCTGTTTGGTTCTCAACAAGTGCAAGGTATCTCTTGAAACAGTTAAACACTTCATCCTTATGCTTCATAAAGTATAAGACATTCCATCTGCTATAATCATCAATAAAAGACACATAGTACCTTGAACCTGAAATGGAGGGATCCTTGCTAGGTCCCCAAACATCTGTGTGTACCAAGTCTAGGTAGTCTTCATGCATAAAGCCTTTCCTTGAATAGGGCAACCTGTGAGACTTACCAAACTGACAAGCACCACACTTGTAAATCATGTGTTGCTTGGACACATTAGGTATCCCAAGCACACATTGATCCCTGCACATTTGCTTCAAAGTCCTTTCACCTATGTGGCCTAGCCTCTTGTGCCATATTTCTAACTCTGAAAGTGTTTGATCCTTGTAATTGTATAAAGCAATTTTTTTGGTGTCTTCTAGCTCAAAAGTAAATAATCTACCTGATTTCTCTCCCTTGGCTATCCTTTTGAATCCATGTTTTGGGTCCTCCACATATGCTCCATGTTGATTGAACCTGACTTGCAAACCTTTCTCCACAATCTGACCAACACTCATTAGATTTTTTGTAATGGTTGGTACATAAAGTACCTTGCTCAATAGGTTTTGGTTACCATCACAAGTTTTCACATTTCCAATTTTTATAACAGAATGTTTAGTATCATCACCTGTCTGTACCTAATGTTTGCCCTTGGGTTCTTCCAAATTAGAGAGTAGTGCCACATTACCAGTTACATGGTTAGAGCACCCTGAATCAATATAAAATAAATGATCATCATTTGTTCCTGCCTTGGAGGTCATATTCATGATCAATAGGGAGTCATCTTGCTCCTCTGTGTAGTTGTTGTAATCCCTTCTATTTTTGAATCCACCTTGGTAGTTATTATTATGGTTGTGGTTGTAATTGTTGTTGTACTGATTGTTGTATCCATTGTAGCCTTGGTGTTGGTTGAACCTGCCTCTACCTTGAGAGTATCCACCTCTTTGATAGCCTCTTCCTCTCTGATTCTTATAGTTTCTGTAGCACTCATCTGTGGTATGGTTAGATAATCCACAAATGTTGCATGGTGATGAGTTGTAGGGTCTCCCCCTACCTGACTTACCTCCTCTGCCTCTACCTCTTGAAGATCTACCTCTCCCTGCATAGTTAGCTTGGGAGGTAGAGCCTTCTTCTTCTTGCTTCTTCCCTTTACCTTTATCCTTAATCTTCTTATCAGTATATAGAGCAGAGGGGTTGTTACCTTTTGATTGATCTCCAGCCTTTGTAAACTTTGCTTCATGTGTGAATAGTTGGCCCATGAGAGTTGTGAGATCTAGGGTATGCATGTCCATGTAGAGATCCATTGCAGTGGTGAAGCTTTCCCACTTATCATCTGCCTTGAGTCCATTTGTTATTTGCCTTACTATTTGTTCCTCTTCAATCTCCTCTCCAATGCTTGCTAATTGGTCTGCCACATCTTTAATCTTGGTCACATACTCTGAGACTGATTGCTTGGGCTGCTTCCTAAGGGTTGTGAATTCAATCCACAGTTGATTCTTCCTGGCCCTTGTGTTGGAAGAGAAGTATGATGACAGGGTTTCCCAAGTCTCTTGGGAAGTCTTACAGTTCCTAATGTGAGGTAAAAGGAAATCAGATATAGAGTTAAGAAGATAAGACCTTGCCAATGCATCTTTTGCACACCATGTGTTGAGCCTCTCTTGTTCATCCTTGGTGGGTAGTCCTCTTGCTTTGAATGAGGGCAATTCCTCATCTCCTGAGATGAATCCAAATAAGCTTCTTCCTTGTAGATAGGTCTTCATCCTTAGAGACCAAGCTTGGTAATTTTTCCTGTCCAATTTGTCAATGAATGAAGAAAACCATCTCCCATGTTACCTTATTTGCTCTGATACCACTGTTGGGAGAAATGGTTGGATACACCTAGAAGATTGAGTTGGTATTGCTAGACCTGCTTTGTACCAGTCCTCCTTGCTTCAGAGTTGATTAGTACACTTGCTTAGCTTCCAAATGTCACCAAGAGATCATATATGTACTTTGCAAATGATGTGTGTAATGACCAAATCAAAACAGACTACTTGATACTTCACAAATCCAAGAAAACTTGCTATTTTAGTACTGACACCTGCTCAGAGTTTTGCTCAGTGTAACCAGCACACTTACAATTGGAACAATTCCTCCTAGAGTTATTCAATTAGCTTACCAAGCTACCATTTGCAAGTATAATCACTCAAATTGGTAATCTATGCACTGAGAAATAAGTTTAGCAAAATTAGAGTCACCCCCGACTTTCTAGGAGATGTGCAGAGAAATACCAGAGACCACTTCAAGCACGATTTCTCAGAGGGCTGATCCAATGACCTTCAAATTTTGTAGGCATGTAGTATGCGTGGAGCTGGTTCCAACAAGCTTTGAATCACTTGATTTGGTTCAGCAGGCACTGAGATATGCCTCTTGGAAGTTGACAGACTTGCAGGAAAACATAGAGTTGAAAAGTATGAATGTATCTATTGATTGATGTAATTGTACAATCTCATTAGCATGATAAGCATAGCTAAATGAGGTATTGTGGTGTAGGCTAAGATGTAGCACTCACACACACAGAGATACAATGGTAAAATGGCTCGGGAAATGAGCTGAAGTGAGAATCACACTCGCGACTTTTTTTCTTTGATCTTTTATAGAGGTTGAGTGATCATTTGAATTTTGAAATTCAAATCCAAGGCTCCCTAGAATATCTCCTCTAAACGTAGGGAGATATTCTCTCCATTAAGTCCTCTAAATTTCCACGACTAATCAAGTAGGTGTACTCATACATATGCCAGGTCATTTTAGACTTTTACAAGAGTAAAGAAGTAGGAACTTATAAGCATAAGTTCACATGGTCCTTTCTTCAAATGAATTAAGCCTTCAAGGTTTCAAAACAAGTTTCCAAAGTTCCAAGCCAAGTGTGATGGCTTGAATTGCACCAACAGCCTTTAGCCTGGTTTCTCCTAATTGTTCCAAGTCCATTATTCTTGCTGATAATTCATGGCCGGTCCACTGAAGTTCTTGTGCAACCTTAAGGGTCGGTATCAAGAAGTCCAATGGAAGCACAACATTCTGACCAAAAACCATCTGAAAGGGAGTTGCATTGAGTACGGTCTTGTAGGCCACTCGATATGCCCAAACAGCATGATGTAACTGTTTGTCCCAATCTGAACGTTTGTTGTTGACGAGTTTCGTCAGTATGTTACAAAGGATCTTATTAGTGCTTTCAGCCTGACCATTGGCCTGAGGATGATATGGTGCGGATTTCTTGTGAATCACCATAAAATCCTGTAACAAATATTCAATGACTTGGTTTAGAAAGTGAGTTCCACGATCACTCACTAACTCTATAGGCAATCCATATCTTGTAAAGACATTCTCAAATAAGAATTTTGCAGTTGTGTGTGCATCATTCTTTTTTGTGGCTTTTGCCTCTACCCATTTGGTTAGATAATCTGTCGCAACAATAATGTATTCTGCATGTGTACCTTTTGCAGGGGGGTTAATGGGTCCTACAAAGTCTATACCCCACTTTGAAAATGCATGTCCGCCCATCATGGGTTTCAATGGCATTTCATCTCTGCGAGTAGGAAATTGAGTTCTTTGGCACACATCACATCTCTTAACATAGGTATGAGCATCCATGTGAAGAGTGGGCCACCATAATCCTGCAAAGAGGATGGCTTTGATTATCCTATCTGGTCCAAAGTGACCTCCTGCAACACCTTGGTGTGCAGTCTCTAGTATGCTCAGATAATCGCTTTCATGAACACATTGTCTTAGATATCCATCTCATCCTCTTTTGTATAGATTATCGCCAATAAGTGAATAGTCTTGAGCTTCCTGCTCCAGACTGCGTTGTCGAGCTAAGGTCATTCCTTGAGGGAATGTCTTCGTCCTCAAGTATGTCACTAATGGTTCACTCCAGCCTGGTGTGAGAGACACGTGATATAATGTAGCATGCTCTATTGGTGGTCTTTCACAACAAACATTGCATTCCTTACACAACCTGTAGACATCTGCTTCCATCGAAGGCCAATATACTCCTAGTCTATGCAGAGTCTGTAATGTTCGATGTTTTGAATGATGTTGCTTTAATGCACCTACGGGTACTAATTGCAACCAATTTGCATGTTCTGATTCATCTACACAACAAGCAAGAATCTTTTGATTATCCTGTTTATATATGCTTCCTGCTATGATTTGATATCCTAGGATTCTTGGGTCCGTATGTCAAAATAGGGACTATAGGCTTAGCCCATTCTGGTGCTATCTCAAGATTAAACAAATAAGCATCTGGTAATTCATCCGCTGTTCCTTGAGGAGCTTCTCCTGAGGTTAATCTCGAAAGGTGGTCAGCTCTAAGATGTGTCTTTCCTTTCCTGACTACTACTTCAAAATCGTACTCCATGAGTAATAGAAACCAACGTATTAGTCGTCCTGTGTTACAGGGTTTGTTGACTAGGTACAATAGGGCTTGATGATCTGTAAAGAACTTGAATTTGTTGGCCAACAAGTAGTGCCTAAACTTCTTTACTGCGTAGATCATCCCTAATCCTTCTCGTTCCATCATGGTGTAATTTCTTTTTGCTGCGTTCAATTGTCTGCTCGCGTAAGCTATGGGGAGATCTATATTACCTTCATTCGTGGGTTGTGCTAACACACATCCTATGGCGTAATTGGATGCATCCACATGTACATGGAATGGCTTACTCCAATCTGGGGTAGTCAATATAGGTGCTGAGCACAAGCATCGTTTAAGTTCATTGAATGAATTTTCACATTCATCTGTCCATTCAAAATTGGTTAAAAGAGAGTACAAAGGCTTGACTATGATTGCATACATGTGTATGAATCTCCTATAATAGCCGCAATGGTCCATAAATGCCTGTACCTCTTTGATGTTTGTCGGCCTAGGTAGATCTGCAATCACCTTCACTTTTTCCTCATCCGTAGAGATTCCATTTTTTGACACAATGTGTCCTAGAATTTTGCCTTGTCTGACCATGAAAACGCACTTTTCTGGGTTCAAACAAACCTGATATTCTCGACATTTGTCAAATATTTGCCTTAACTCTGGGATATGCGTCTATCTGATATTAGAATGAGCACATATGTCATCGACATATACTTCCAAACTCTTGCGTAAGAATTCCTTAAAAACATGACACATGAGTCGCTGGAAAGTGGCGGGTGCATTTGTTAAGCCAAATGGCATCACACGAAATGTAAATATGCCCCATTCGGTGGCAAATGCCATCTTGTGTTGGTCCTCTAGAGTAATGGCTACTTGATTATAGCCTGAAAATCCATCAAGAAACCTGTAAACTTCCTTGCCCGCAACTCTTTCCAATAGATGTTCTGTGATAGGAAGAGGATAACTGTCTCTAATCGTGGGGGCATTAACTTTTTTAAGGTTAATACACACACGCAATTTTCCATTCTTCTTGGGCACTACCACAATAGGGGATACCCATTCGGTATGCTCAATCTCGTAAATGAATCCTGCTTCTATCAGCTGATCTATCTCCTCTTTAATCTTCGCAGCGTAGTGATCATTGTACGTGTAAGGTTTCTGTTTTGTCGGTTTTGCATATGGAGTCATAGGGATTCTATGAGAGCATATATCTGGATCTACTCCTTTCAAATCTTTGTAAGTCCAAGCGAACACATCTCTATATTCGCGCAATAGGGCCACTAGCTCTTCTTCTTCTTCCTTCGTCAAATCATGCCCTATGTATGTACATTTTTCTTCTTCTCCTTCTATAGCAACTATTATTTTCTTGGTTTTCTCTCGGTTATCATATACTTGTCCGTCATTCGCCTTTCTATTAGGCATTCGTAACATGATTCTTCTATCTTCGATTTCATGTTTCTTGAAATTCTCGGGTACTTCAAACAAAGATCTTCTTTTTCTGACATGGTTTCTTTCTTCTTTCTTTTCTTGCCTTCACTCTTGTTAGTCACTTGAGTGGTGATTCTCACATCATTCATAACTTCTTCCTGTCTCTGAGGGTGAGTTTCTACTTCGAAAAAATATTCTTCCTCTAATGCAAAGGGTGAGTCCATGATAATTGATTCTAAATCGAAATCACTCGCATCCTCAAATGCATCAGTGTTAGGTTTACACTCTTCTAAAATTGCATCACACATGATTGGTTATATCGTAAAAACTGAAACGTCATAGCCATCCTCGTCACAGTGGGGTGTCCATTGTTCTTCGTTGATGGCTACATCCATGGTTGCTAGGATTTCTGCCCAACCATGGGGTTCAAACTCTTCGTCTGGGAATACTACTGGTGCATAAGCTGGATCTTGAAGGGTTCGTGGATGTTGTTCTGCACCTAAGGTCCTGGATTCTAATCGTTCTTCCTCTTGTTTTGCAACTTTACACATCCATAAATGAGTATCCTCATGCAACCAAGAAGGATCTGATTCTAATGAGTGCACGGATTCCGTCTCTACCTGAGTCTTATGGATGATATTCCATTGTATTGGGGGTACGTCTCTATGTGAATAGTCTTTAAGATTGACTTTGGTAGTCACTCCTAAATGTTGCAAGTACAACAAATTAGTTCCCCAATCTTGTACAATTTGCAACTGACGCATGAATGGTCGTCCCAATATCATCTCATAAGCATGATTTTTTGCAAAGTCACAAATGGCAAAGGTATGTTCAAACTCTACACCACAAGTGGTGAGAGATATGCCTTCTAGTAAGCCTAATGGTTTTTCTATGTGCCCGTCAGCCATTTGTAGCTTCATCCTGGTAGGTCTAAGGGCTGGCTTACCCCAACGTTTCCATAAAGCGGTGGTAGCTATCGCTACTCCGGCTCCTGAATCTAAGATGGCTTTCGTGGTGTAGCCCTGATGGGTTATCGGAAGATAAGTGTTACCTTCCTCTCCTTCACTTACATCTCCAATCTTTTTTACGGGTATCTCTGGTACCTTCTTATGTGATCCTATCTGTGAGGAAGTAGTAGCAAGCTCGGGGAATTGATTTGCTACATGTTTCCACAATTCTGGTTTTACCTTTAACAACTCCTCTAGAGTGAGGTTACATTGTACTTTGGTATTCTTGATCACTTCCGTGTTTCTAGGGATTACTGATTCTTCATTCCTCACTATTATCGTGGGTGCTCTCATATTAATAGACTTCGCTTCCCAAGGTCCTGTAAACTGAGGTAATTCTTGTAAAGAATTAGATTCAAATCCTGTGTGTTCACTCAGTGGTTCCTCCTCTACATCATCATATATAGAGGGGATGTCTTGGGGAAATTGCTCCTGCAAGTCATCTATTTCTTGAATAGGAGGATGAGTTCCTTGTTCTTTTCTCCATTTCTCTTCTTGGATTTCTCTCAAAAATTCATGTGAGTACCTATGTATGGAAGACAAATTGCCTTGACTTTCTGTATTGGGTACTTGAGACAGGGATGGTGCATTCCTTTCCTGTGTGTCTGGGACACTAGGGTTCCTATGCTGATCCTTTTTCTCTTTGCTCTCTATCAAGTATTCTAGCCTCTCCATTAGTCCTTGAAAATGTAATTCCAGTTTTGCCATCTTATTCCAATTAAGATATCTAGAGGCTTCGAACAAAGCTTGCGCTAATTCTACCATCTTAATGCAAAGCTTAGTCCTCTCAATTTCTAGATCAGCTCGTGGGTAGTTTTTACTCATTTCAGCTACTTGAGGTCCCTCTTTTAATCTAGCCTGATATGCACAAAACATCATGTCTAGATTTTTTGGTATGGGTTCCGCTAAAACTGATCCTGATTTCTGAGCTGGATTCTCTTGATTCAAGTCCTGTGAAGTCAATTCTAGGATTTTGGCTCTAGATTCCTTTAAACTTCCTTCCAACTCAGTTATCTTTTTACTCCATTTTCTCTTTATTCTCTCTCTAGAATCTTTCCAAGATTTTGTCTTTTTACTACTAGATTTTGCAACTTCACTACTTCCGGCTACTTTCTCTTGATTAAGCTGTTGGTTTTGTAAGAGTGCCTGGGCTCTTGTTATAGCTTCGATAGGCACGTAGGTAGGATTGGATCCATCTACGTTATTTACAATACCTATCACGTTGATCGGTGTCACATTCGAAGCATTAACTGGGTTCTTAGGACAATCTTTGATTATGTGCTCTTTGCCACAATCGGCACAAAAGCCTTGGATGTTATAGTACTGTGATTGCCCTGCTATCGGAGGATGTGGACAATCCTTTATGAAATGGTCTCCTTGGCACCTAAAGCATGGTCCTCTAGGGCCCTGTGGTCTTTGTTGTCTTACTTGGGGCCGTGGATTTGGGTTTGTGTACATCACATTAGCATAGTCAGGCTCCCAACTAGGTTCCACTGGTGGACTATCATAATGATATGTCTCCACATGTTCTGGTGACTCCGTGTAATAAGCGGGTGGACTATCTACATGCGTAGAGTCAAAACTGTTTGAGTTCAGGTCACTCTCTGTGATCAAAGGTGAAGAAGGCACTAAGGCCCTACTTAGGTTCTCTTCTGCAGCAGCGTATTTGACTGAGATGACATTCGCGGGTGGGGGTGGCTGCTGAGCTAAGACAGGTTGAGGTCTCTGTTGAGCCTGGTATGGGTAGTTCTGAGGAGGCCTATAGTAATAAGGCTGAGCATTGTAATGGCCTTGATACCTACCTGGCTGCTGGTATGCTTGCGGGTAGTTTTGTCTCACGGTTTGTTTGTTGTATGGGCAGTCCTGAGCCGTACGATTCGTGTATCTTCTCTCAATTGTACAGTATTGGCCACTAGGGTTGGCTTGAGGTTGTGGTGCATTGGGACACACATTTTCCATGTGATCACCACCACAGGTGTAACAACGCTTGTTTGTTAGTACCCTAGGTTTACTAGAAACTCCTAGTTTGTGGGCCACTTTTTCTACTAGGTCTTCTATCGAGTTAGACAATTTTGTGGATGCTAGAGATGAACAGTCTGAGTCCTTATAGACTTTTGAGAGTTCCAACTCATCTCCTAAGTTGTCCTCAATGTCTATACAAATTCTTACACACTGCTCTAGCGTTCTGGGTTCCTTTAGGTACACATAGGAGCGTAGTTTAGAGCTCAACAAGCCATCTAAGAACAATGACACTTGTTTGGCTTGTGAGGGTAGCTCTTGCATTGGACATCGTTCAACATATTGTCTAAACCTACGTCCTGCGAGTCTAACTGTTTCTTGAGGGGTCTGTTTAAAGCTATGAATCAACGAAGACGTGTCATGTCTAATCCCACTTTTAGAGAATTCAGTGATGAATGACTCTAAAAAGTGATGGATGTCCCTAAATTGCCTTTGTTGCAATGGTTGGAACCAAGTTAAAGCGATATTTTTTAACGTTAGTCCAAATGCGTTGTATTGCGTGAACATGTCTTCGACTTGTTTTGCTCTTAGTACTTGCTTGAATTCTGCGACATGGTCATAGGGATCTCCTGTCCCATCAAAATAATTTTTCATGGATTTCACTAACTGAGTGGGTCTCAGTATTCTTGCGTGTTCACGTGGTCTAGGTAGAGGAAAATCATCTCTACCACCTCGTATTCCATGATCTCTTTGTCTATCCGCTCTATTAGTGTCCGTGGTTGTTCTATCTCTCCCTATGGGATGAGTGAATCTTACTTCGGGTCTTTCTTTATTCTTTTCTCTTTGATTTCCATGGGCTGATGATGTTCTTGCCCCTTGTTGACTTGTATTCATGTTCGTTCTAGATGGAGGGAATACCATTTCACCTTTCCATGTGTATGTGTTTTTAGCGTGGTCAGGCACCACAAAGACTCTTTCTGAAGTCTCATCCAGGTATACGACCTTTCCAGGTGTATCCGGGTCCTTGAACTCGTATATCGTGATGATACCTACCTCACTAAGTAGTTCTACCTTGTATCTCCAAAAGGCTCCATCAGTTTCTTTATTTACAAACAACTCTATGCTTCTGTTGTCCTGAGGGATCCATTCTGGGATTAGTACTCGTGTTAGTACAGATTTCCCTCTAGGTGTTCTAGGCTCTTCTAATGGTTCTTTTCCTTGAGATTTAGTTTCCGTCTCTAGCTGAATCACGCCAAACTCGTTGGTATTGTTTGGCTGCGTACTTAAGATGTACATTGTTCCTTCTTTGTCTATGTACGCGTCTCTCTCAAATTTCACCACTGGACGTTCCAATCCAATGGGTTGATCGGGGTTGTGCATTTGCACCACTTGCCTTCGCAAACCATCCTCATAGATGCGAGCACCTAATCGGTTGGTTCGGAGAAACTCTAGTTGCGTTCTATAGGGTCCTTCTGGTTTTTCTAAATAGGCTACATTCTACCCTCCTTCTAGTCTTTCTGTGCTAAATGCCATTTCTGATTCGCTGGTATCTGAGCTCTCGTAGGGATAAATAGTGTTCAATTGTTGAGCCCACGATCATGCAGTAGTTCTTACACTTGCCTCTGATGATCTAAGGCTTCGTCGGTCTGACTTACCTATGTGTTTGCCCGATCTAAGGTTCATTAATTTTCTTCCTTGCACACTCAGTACACGCTCAGATCGTCAATGATTCTTTGTTATTACTTTCTTGATTCTTTTTAGATTCCTTCACATTCTTGTCTTAATGTATGCGTCAGGAATACGACTTTCTGTGGTACTTTGAGTTCTCGTTCCGTCAGACTTATGTTCTTTCCTTTAGGTTTTCGTGTCACACACCTTTACTTTGGTCTTGAACTTGATAAATTTAATTCTCTTGAACTTGAGGCGTTCTTATCGTCTTAAATCCACAATGCTAACGTTTATCCTAAGCTAAGAATTGACTGAGGGGGTTGAGTAATCTTCCAACCTCGAGTCAGCTTTTCTGGTTGCTCTGATGCCCAAGAAGCCGTGCTTCCCAAGCCTTATGCCCTTCACTACCTTGCTTTGGTTGCCTTTGATTGCCCTTGCTAGACCTGGAAAAATCCAATATTAGAACAATTCACAGTTGGATGATCAAGCACTTGAGTATATACACCTTTTAAGTCCCTTCCCTTTTGCCCAACTTTTTAATGGTTGCCCCCTGGCTTTCTAGTCCCAAACTAGGTCAACCTCAAAATATCTTATCTAAAAAAAGACATATTCTTTAAGAAAAAAATAGTTGAGGTCATGTAGTACTCATAAAGAGCTTTCTAACGAGCTATTAAGCTCCAAAAACGGACTTCGGATGAAAAAGTTATGACCGTTCAGGCCCTGGGGGGTAAAAACTAACAAACAAGTTTTTTCTTCAAATATGAGCTAAGGGGTCTCCTATGAGTATAATCACCCAAAAATTTCCTAAAAATAGCCCCAAAATTGGCCAAAAAATGAAACCCTAAAATTTGCGATGGGGGTGCACAATCGCGATGGCGTGAGACAATTGCGATGGTCTGGGACCGTCGCGATGGTCCAGGCAAACCGTCGCAATGGCGTTGCACAATTGCGATGGTCCGATGGAGCGAACTGTCGCGATGGCGTGAAATGGATGATCGCGATGGCGTGAATGTGAACCGTCGCGATGGCTCGATCAGGCGAACAATCGCGATTGCGTCAGTCAACGGTCAACGTGAACAATCGCGATGGTCCAAAGTGAACCGTCGTGATGGTCATAGATGTGATGGCGTGAGCCAATCACGATGGTCCAAATACGATGGCGTGAGCCAATCGCGATGGTTCAAAATTCGAGTTGTCGCGATGGTGTAAGGGTGTCGTCGCGATGGCGTGATGTGCGAACTGTCGCGATGGTCTAGCTTGCCACATGGCAGCGTCGGCGCGATGGTGTGAGCCAATCGCGATGGTGTGGGGTCAACCGAACAGTCGCGATGGTCCGCGAACCGTCACGATGGTCCAAATGAACCGTCGCGATGGCGTGAGACCATCGCGATGGTCCGGCCGAGCCGTCGCGATGGCGTGAGCCTATCGCGATGGTGTGACACAATCGTGATGGTCTGAGACCGTCGCGATGGTCCACCAAAATGAGAATTTTGCACATGCGTCTGTGGATTCGTGTGTGCGCTTGTGTCGCCTATCCCGTGGTGCGGTCGCTTACCAAAAATTCTGCACTTGGCAGACCATCGCGATGGTCTAACACAGACGGAAATCTCTGATAGAAACTGAAAATTTTACCTTTTCCAAGCTTTCTTGATGCTCTGGAGCACTGTACCTGCAAGAAAACTCAAGAAGACAAAAGCACATGCAAGCACAAAAGCTCTCTCTCACTCTCTCGCATGCACAAATGAGGGGAAATGAGGAGAATGGGTGGATATGGTGAATTTTTTGATTTTTTTGGAGATGAAGATGATGATGCGGTGATGAAGATGGAGTGTGGGGGAGGTGAAAAACACTAAAAACTAAGTGAAAACAACAACAAAAACTGAAAGAGAACCACTTTAAGAAGCTCCACCTCCTTAATGTCAATCCGCGGAAGAGATAGGAGTGATATGAAGATCGTGAACGTGAGATGAAGTGAGAGTGAAGGTGAGAAGCATAGAAATGCACACACACATACACATAGTGAGAAATTAACTCTATTGCTCAAGAACACTCTTACAAACTCAAAATAGCTCTAAGCTCCTATCTACTCAAACAAGCTAACCTTAAAAATGAGCTCTCTAGCTCTTTTTATAGTTTCTAGACTAGTTTTGACCGGTTTCACATCTAGTGACCGACATAGTTAAAAATTAGGTCCTAGATGCTATTTGGAAGGGTAAACGGTGTCTAAAAATAACGAAAATTGATATGCTTGTTCTTCCTAAGCTCCGCAAGCTCGAGGACTCCTCGGCTTGCACAAAATGGAGCTATGGATTACAAAATGGGGTTTTCTATGTTACATATGTTACAATAGTGATATAAATCACTATTGGAGGTTTTTGGAAAGTATTTGAAAACATAATTCTTTGAAAAAAGATTCGACTGGCTCCCTACTCCATTGTTACATGCTTCCGCGTCTTCTATGCCTTTGGCTGCTTCCAACAGAGGCCTATCCCGTGTTTCTATGGCTGCCCCTTTTTTGGTGTTTTGAGGTCATGCAAGGTCATCAATAGTGGAAATAACTAATACTTCTTGCAAATTTTAGGGAAATTGTTTTGAACTATACAACCCAAGAAACTAGATAGGGCCATAAATGATTATGTGATCATTCTTATTGAAGAGATGTTTTGTAACGTGAAATTATCTTATTGGTAATATACTTTTTCATAACCTTTCTTATGTTACCGTTAGTGTCCATGTGAAAGGCCAAATGGCCACCGGACACTTCTTTGTATATGTTCTTTAATAAAACATATAGTGGCCTGGTCAGTCAGTGACTGAAAGTTCGACCGCATTTGTAAGACCTAAGAAGTCTGTCTTCGTGCTCCTTGTGTACTGCGTTTTTGCGTATTGTACAGCACTGTGCGGAGTACTGTGCGTGGCGACCGGAGCTCGGTTTTCTACTTTGAGCATATCGTTGTGGAGCTCTTGAGAAGGAGAGTCCAGTGTAGTGCACGCCATCGAAATACTTCACTGGTATCAGAGCAGTTCGAGGCAAAAAGCTTTCTCCAAGGCTTACGACTAAGGCGGCGACCAAGGCATAGACCTTGGCATACCTTGTCATCCGAGTCACCGAAGTCACCGTTGGCGCCGTTGGCTGCGCGCGAGGGAGGACCTCAACGATCAAGGAATATAGAGGTTCCCGGTACTTCTCGGGAGGTCACCCATCCCAGTACTGTTCCCCCCAGAGCTCGCTTAACTGCGGCAATCTCTTGCCACTAAGCTACACTCTTGTGGTGTTTGAAGAAGGGGAAAGACTAAGGTTGGCATTACCTTGAAGAAGTTTTGGTCCCTCAAAGCTTCATTTTTGCTTTTAAAGCCTATTTCTGAAGCAATTTTGGGGTGTTTTTGGAGCCATTTTGGAGTACTTTCGCACGTAGTTCTCTTCACACAGGTCCAAGAACATCAAGAAGAGTGTTCCTTGTACTTCTCAGACAATAAATATCAACCTTTGGGACTGTATTTTCAGCCACACTCGTAAAACTACAGGTTTCGAGGGGTTTTCAGTTTTGGTGGGAGCAGTCGCTGCAAATTTATGCAGGTTTTTAAAGCCTAAAACATCAGAGTTGACAGACACTTGCAGGTGTTATTGGCTAGTTTTTTGGGCTGTGTATTCAGCCTTTCAGTGTCATTTTACTGCATATATTGAGCACATACACACCATGTACGCTTCTGTGGATACCGCTTATGTACGTCCATGTGGGCATTGATATAGCGGTTACGTTCTTTGCATAAAGCCTTTTACGTTTGATAAAGAGGGTCGTGGTGAGGTTTTCTTAACTGGGAGACACCCAGATGTCGGGGTCTCTTTGGTGATGCAGGTGGAAGACTTACCCAGCCTCGCCATAGGAGATGTATGATAGTTGTTCATAGGTGCTCGATAAGCCTAGTTGGCTTCTATTGGGTAACTGATTATATGCAGTGGAGTCAGTGATTCACTATGCAGGTAGACATGTTAGTACTTGCAGTTTTATGATACTTTGACACTGGTCATATGCTAATTTTGCAGAGGATACTCTGGCAAAATTTTTCCAGATTTCTGGTTTAGTCAACTATATAGTGGTCGATTTACTCCTTGATACACTTATTTGTTGGTGTTTGGACTCTTCTAGCTCCATTATCATTCTATTCAGTTCTCTACGATCATGGCATCAGAGGTCTCAGGCACATCCGGTGGATCAGGGTCTAGTGCTAGCGTTCCGAGGAGGAGCTATAACTTGCAGGGCAAAGACCATTTTGAGATCCGAAAATTTGATGGCACAAACTTTGCTCTATGGAAGAATCAGATTAAAGATGTGCTGATTCAAAGAAGGCAATGGAAGCCAGTAAATGGGATCTCAAAGAAGCCTGCTGACATGGATGAAGATGATTGGGATGAGTTAGATGAAATGGCCAGGTCTACCATTCGCTTGCACCTAGCAGATAATGTTTACTTTACAGTATTAGACTGTGAAAGTGCAGAGGAGCTTTGGAAGAAGTTATGCAATACATATGAAAAAGAGACGGCATCAAATAAAGTATATCTGATGAGAAAATTATACGACCTTCGTATGAAGGACACAGATAGTGTTGCTGCTCATCTAAATGAGTTTGATGCCATATTCTCCCAGTTACAGGCTCAGAAAATGGATATGGACAATGAAATGAAAGCAGTATTGCTGTTATGCACCCTGCCATCATCATGGGATACATTTTGCACAGCTATTAGCAATAGTGCACCAGGTGGTAAACTCGTCTATGATGACATATGTGGAGCACTCTTGAGTGAGGAGATTCGTAGAAAATCTATGGTTGGCACTCAGAGTGGAGATGCATATAATGTTCGTGATTCTTACCAAGGAAAGAATCAACAACGTGGCAGGAGCAAGAACAAGGAAAAGAATGGTCAACAGAATAAGAGCAGAAGTAAATCAAGGAAGAGGGATATTGAATGCCATTATTGTCATAAGAAAGGACACATGAAGAAAGACTGTTATGCATTTAAGAATGCTAAAGGTAAAGGACAGAATGTTGATGGGCATGTTAAACAGTTACCTGCACCATCTACTTCGACTGTGAAGATTGAAGAAATTAATGCTATTTCTGATGATGCTGATGTGTTGACACTTGATAGTACTGTGCCATCTAAGGCACTTATGGCTGATTCTCTTTCCCACACCTGGCTGCTAGATTCTGGTGCTTCTTTCCATGTGACACCACATAGAGAATGGTTCTCTAATTATGCAGCAAAGTCTCTTGGTACCGTGAGACTTGGTGACTCTTACCAGTGTGATGTTGTGGGGATTGGAGATGTGGTTGTGCAGTTCATTGACGGCTCAAAATTTACTATGCATAATGTACGCCATGTACCTCAGTTATCACGCAGTTTGATGTCAGTTGGTCAACTTGATGACCTTGGTTACAAGGTGGTCTTCTATGCTCAGTCCTTTCGTATATCAAAGGGCAATATGGTTATTGCAAAAGGAAGGAAAGTTGGCTCACTTTACCCTTTATTTGTATCATAGAAAGAACACTTGTTAGCTGTTACTGAACAGCCTATGGCTTGTATTTGGCATGGTCGTTTGGGCCATATATCTCGTAGTGGAATGGAAAATCTTTCTCGTTCTGGCTACTTACCTGTGTTATCTTTCTCTGATTTTTCATTTTGTGAGCATTGTCAATATGGAAAGCAAACCAGAAATGTGCATAAAACGCACATTGACTTTTCAATTCAGCCTTTAGATCTTGTTCATACTGATGTGTGTGGTCCTATGCCCACTAGGTCCTTAGGTGGTTCTCTTTACTTTGTTACTTTCATAGATGATGCTACTAGAAAAGTCTGGGTATATCCTATCAAATCGAAGGATGATGTATTCCCTACTTTCAGAAAATGGCTTGCTTCAGTTGAGACTGAAAAAGGAACTAAGCTTAAGGCTTTACGTTCAGATAATGGGGGTGAGTATACCTCACATGAATTCAGCCTTTTCTGTCAGTGTAGAGGGATTCGTAGAGAGTTTACAGCTCCTTATACTCCAGTACAGAATGGTGTAGCTGAGAGGATGAATAGAACTATTCAAGATAGAGTAGTCTCTATGTTGCATCATGCAAACCTCTCACAAGGTTTTTGGGCAGAAGTAGTATTGACTGCAGTTCATGTGATTAACCTTTCACCTAGTACTGCCAAAGGTCTGAAAGTGGCACAAGAGTTATGGACAGGGAAACCACCATATTATGATCATCTTCGAGTTTTTGGGTGTGAAGCATATGTTCATATACCCAAGAATCTTAGACAAAAGTTGGACCATAAGTCAAAGAAATGCATTTTTCTTGGATATGGTCGAGAAGGACAATTTGGATATCGCTTATGGGATCCTGAAACACGGTCAGTGATCAGAAGTAGTGATGTCATTTTTAATGAGTCTAAGATGCATAAACAGCCGATTAAGGAGGTTGAAGTGAGAAGAGTGGTGTTTGAGGATACTAGTCCTCCGGTTAGCATGCATAAAAATGCTGCACATAGGGATGTTCAAGAGAATGTTCATTCAGATCAGTCTGCACATGTTCCTGTTCAGCAACCATTGAGACGTTCTGCACGTGTCTCATATCCACCTGATAGATATGTTCCAGGTTTAGATTTTGTTATGCTAACAGATGCCGGTGAGCCCTCTTGCTACAAAGAGGCTATGCAGACAGAGGATCATGTCAAGTGGGAGCGTGCCATGAAGAGTGAGTTGGATTCTATTCACAAGAATGGTACTTGGGACTTAGTACCTTTGCCAAAGGGAAGGAAAGCTTTACCATGTAAATGGGTATATAAGCTGAAATTCACATCAGATAGTGCTTCTCCAAAATATAAAGCACGACTTGTTGCAAAGGGTTTTAAGCAACAACATGGTGTTGATTTTGAGGAAATCTTCTCCCCAGTGGTCAAGATGACTACTTTGCGCATGTTGCTTGGATTCGTTGCAATGGAGGACTTAGAGCTAGTCCAAATGGATGTGAAAACAGCTTTCTTGCATGGAGATCTTACAGATGAGATCTATATGGAACAACCAGAGGGTTATGTAGTTCCTGGCAAGGAAAGTCTAGTTTGTAAGCTCAAGAAGAGCTTGTATGGACTTAAACAGTCTCCTAGACAATGGTACCAAAAGTTTGATGCTTTTATGAAGTCCCAAGGCTATTCTCGGAGCAATGAGGATCATTGTCTCTACACAAAGAGATGTTCTGATGGCAGCTTGATATGCTTGATACTTTACGTCGATGATATGTTGATTGCTGGGAAGTCCTCTTATGATTTGTCAATTCTCAAAAAGAAGTTGAGTCAGACATTTGATATGAAGGATTTGGGGGATGCCAAACATATTCTTGGCATGCGCATTACTCGTGATAGGAGTAAAAGATGCATATACTTGTCTCAAAGTGAGTACATATCCAAAGTACTTCATCGATTCAATATGCAGGGTGGAAAGGCATTGAGTACACCTTTACCCACATATGTGAAATTGAGCAAGGATGACTGCCCCAAATCAGATGAGGAAAAGGAATTCATGACCAAAATTCCCTATCAGTCTGCTGTTGGTAGTCTCATGTATGCTATGGTAGCTACGAGACCAGACATTGCATTTGCAGTGGGAGTTGTGAGCAGATATATGTCTAATCCTGGCAAGAAACATTGGGAAGCGGTCAAAATGATTTTGAGATATCTGAGTGGCACTAAGGACAAGTGTCTATGCTTAGGTAGAGGGAAAGCATCCATTATTGGTTACACAGATTCTGACTATGCTGGTTGTGTAGACAATCGTAAGTCTACATCAGGGTACATTTTTCATTTTGCTGGAGGTGCTATCTCTTGGAGATCTCGTCTTCAAGAATGTACAGCTGTTTCCACCACAGAAGCAGAGTATGTTGCAGCAAGTGAGGCATGTAAGGAAGCATTGTGGCTTTCTCGTCTTGCTTGTGATATGGGTTTGCCTCAGCATGTACCTCACTTGCTCAGTGATAGTCAGAGTGCCATTGCTTTGGCTAAGAATCCGGTCTATCATGCAAAGACCAAGCACATTGAGGTGAGGTATCACTTCATTAGAGATTGCTTAGCCACTGAGAGCATTATTCTTGAGAAGGTTCACACTTGAGATAATGCTGCAGATGCTTTGACTAAAGCTCTACCACAGGATAGCTTTCGACACTGTTGTCACTTGATGGGGGTTACTTGATTCTTGATCTTACACAGTCACTTGTATACTGTGTAAAATGCCCATCAGGTGGGAGGTATAGTTTGTATACTTACACTCAGGTATTCTTTATCATTCTTTCTTTTTTCTCCCATAGTTACTCTAGCCATATTGGCCTTTAGTGGGAGATTGTTACCGTTAGTGTCCATGTGAAAGGCCAAATGGCCACCGGACACTTCTTTGTATATGTTCTTTAATAAAACATATAGTGGCCTGGTTAGTCACTGACTGTAAGTTCGACCGCATTTGTAAGACCTAAGAAGTCTGTCTTCGTGCTCCTTGTGTATTGCGTTTTTGCGTATTGTACAGCACTGTGCGGAGTACTGTGCGTGGCGACCGGAGCTCGGTTTTCTACTTTGAGCATATCGTCGTGGAGCTCTTGAGAAGGAGAGTCCAGTGTAGTGCACGCCATCGAAATACTTCATCTTACACGTGCTCAACTCTACATTGATCTATATCATATGTTCGCAATCATATGCACTCAATTTAACATGTTATGTGTGCAAAGCAAATCATTTATGGTTATAAACTCATTTTTCCATTGCTAAATTGAGTTGAACACATAATGAGTTTGGTGGACCTTAAATTTGTAATAATAAAGTTTCATATCCACTAGTAATAAACTTGCATGGCCTGAAAAGCACCAAAAAAGGTGATCCATAGAAACACACAATAGGCCTCTACAAAAATTTTGTAGAGACATATGCCATGTTTCTATGGCTCCTCTTTTTCGATACTTTTGAGGCCATGCAAAGTTATTTTTAGTGGATATGAAACTTTATTATTTAGACTTTTAGAGCCATGGAACGTGTCTCTAACAAGTCACTTACTCTGCAGTGATCCATGCATATACAACTTCTACAATGGGAGCCCATATAATCAAACATAGACACATGAGATAAAGTAGTTTGCAAAATATAATCTATGATACTATCCTCATGTCTAGAAGCCTTTTGTGCCTCTATACCCCACATAAGGCGGAAAGCCCCCTTTGAACTCCTCCCATTAAGGTTCTATGAGGAAATTCCATGGCACCAGAGGACCTTTATTTTTAGCTTAAATGGCATTCAAATTGGCAAAACTTTTATGCCCCACTTACCTCATGGCATCAATCACAAAGACCATCTATTACCATAGATTTTTACATATAAAACCCATCTAGCACCAGTTAGCTAGAAACAGGACATACTTGGTGATGCTCTTGAATGTAACCAAAAGCAAAGACCTCTAGAAAATTTAGAAGGAAAGATGTGTTATTAACTCCACTGCTCTTCCAAAGACCAATCCATTGAGAAATTTGTAGATTGCATGGGTAAAAGAATAAGAAATTGGGGAGAAATCCACCATTCAAAGAGTCGAGGTTGTTTATCTTCTAGAATAAGAAGCTAAAAGAGAGTGGATCTTGCATGAAAGAAACATCAGGCTAATCAACCTCCTTTTAAATTTCCTTCGAATTTCTTCTATTTCTCTCATTTTTTTGAAGTTTAACCTGTTTTAGAGACAAAAAGAAAATCATCACATAGAAAAACTTGATTTGAAAGATCAAAAATCCAAACCAAAGTTATGGCCAGTTTTTGATAGACATCGACAAGAAACGACTTATGCATCTGCTCCTTGGGTACTTACAACAAAAGAGAAACAGACTATCAACAATAGAATTCAATTGATCAAGACTCCTACAGGATATGGAGCATCGTTTCAAAACATGTTTACTATGGATGATAAGAGCTTATCTGGATTAAAGACCCATGAATGGCATAACTTTTTGAAACATATTTTACCTTTGGTTATCGATGGATGTACAATGAAAGGAGTACGAGATGTGATCTATCGTCTTGGATCACTTATAAGGTAATTATGATACTTTAATCCAGATATGTATGAATATTGGATATCTTTTATTTTTTAATTAACTTCTTTACAATTGTTTTTATGATTTGTATAGGTGGATTACATCCAAAGAGATCGATAAAAATTCGATCCCACAAAAAAAACGTGAATGCAAAGAGCTACTATGTTTGATGGAAAAAGAAATTCCTACTTCATTTTTTGATATTCAAGTTCATTTACTAGTCCATCTTGTAGATGAGATAGAGATTGCCGGTGTTGTCAACACTCGATGGATGTTTTGGGTCGAGCGATTTATGGGAATACTAAAAGGTTATGTGCGACAAAGAGCAAAACCAGAAGGATCCATGGCAAAGGGTTGGATGCTTGAAGAGTGCATGTATTACGTTAGTGAGTACCTTGAAAGAGTTCATGAAGAAGCTCCATGTGCATGGACCAACGAGTCTTCTTCAAAAATAACAGATGAGGTATTATCAGGTAAGGGGGTTCCATTATTATTTACATTTCAAGAAAAAAATGATGTTTCTACTTTTGTAGCATATAATAGCGAATGCATGCAAGCATTCGTTAGTGAGTACGAGGAACTTCAAAGTCTCCAAAGTAAAAGGTGAAAAAACAAAAGATCTAGTCGTAATCTCGATAATAATGAGATTACAGATATACCTTCTTTCACGGATTGGCTATATAGTCGTTTGCAACGCGCACGCAAATAATGAAGAAATCTCAGATGACCAAAGAGAGTTAATGATAGGTTGTGAACAAAAGGTAATTTTATTAAAATATATATTTTATTTTTTTCATATATGTATGTTAGTTTCTATTTACTAATTGAATTTATTTTCCAGGCTCGAATGTTCACTAATATGTGGGCTTTTGGACAGCATATTAGAATCAAAGCCATTGATTCTTTACGTAAAACAGAGGATTCTAGTATTGTTGCTTGTTTCAAGCAACTATCACGTGCTAGCTCAAAAGACACGAACCTTATAGATAGCGAACTTGGTTAGGTAGGAACTATTGTTGGTATCTACGAAATTTCATTTCGTACATTCAAACAGGTAGAAAAAAGTTTATATATTTTTTTTAGAGTTGGTTATTTTTTTAAGCACCTAATAATGGGATGTTTTTGTTGTTATATATTTTGATAGGTCATTTTGAAGGTTGACTGGTATCGAGCGGAGTATAAAGGTAGTAATTCTACAATATGAAAGGAATTATCTGGGTTTTGGGCAATTGATTCTTCCAAGGTAATGCGATCTACTAAAGAACCATATATTCTTCCTAGGCATATTGAACAAACATTTTTTTATAAAATCCTAGATGCTCATCCTTGGTGGCAAGTCATTCATGTGCAACCTAGAGGTAGGTCATTGTTTGAACAGTTTATTGTTAGAGAGATTGAAGAAAGTCCTCTTGATGATTCAACATCAGATACTGATACATCAACATCTGGAATAGAAATTAGACTCATTATACGTGATAATGATACTAATCTTTTTGATGAAGAGGATAATTCTCTACATGCTGATTCTACTGATGAGGAAGAGGAATTACCAGAAATAGATATTAATCCACCAATAGATGATGTGATTCATGAGAACATAGATTTAACAATAGAAGAAATAAATGAAATCAATAAGGATAATGAAGACGAGACTATATTGATGTCTTACCAAAATGATGGCAATAATGAAAACATATGAGCAGATTAGATAGTAACTTGAAGCTTCTGAATGGATATCAGATAATAGGTTTTTTTTATTAACTTGAATAACGATGAATCCTACTACAGAGATGAAATCATGTTCTTCTAAGTTAGAACATGAAGCTCGGGGGTATGCCTAATTATTTTATATACAGCTTTATCTTCGAGGAGTAAATTTTTATCATGTATGTATGCATATGTGTGTGTATTCATGTGTATTATATGTATACATATATTAGTATGCATATATATGTATTTCATGTATATGTATGTGTTTGCATGTGTGTGATATATGTATACATGTGTTAAATATGCATGTGTATATATGCATATGCATTTATGTAAAATATTCATGTATTCATGTACGTAATATATGCAAGTGTTTATAATTGTGTACATGTATATATGTATATGTGTCTATGTGTAAATATGTACATGTAAATATGTATGCATGTATATATATGTTTATGTGTGCATGTAGGCATGTACATGTATGTGTAAATATGTACATGTAAATATGTTAGTATGTATATATATATTTATGTGTGCATTTAGGCATGTATGTGTGATGCATAATATATCTACTCCATTTTATATTTATGTATCCTATCTACATGATGTGTATATATCTTTACATATATTATGAATCATGATCCTCGTTGATTCGAGTAGCTATATATAGAGGCATAAGGTTGGGAGGAGAGACATCTCTCTAGTAGGACATCGGAGGTGTACATATACTTCAAACATATGGCTAAAAGGTTGAATTAGAGTTTTTAAATTAGGGATTTCAAAACCCTAATATCGAGATTAGTGTTCTCTCTCTCTCTCTCATATACATACATACCGTGCATTGTCACGATGATGCGCCATAAGTGTCCGCATCTCTTTTAAACACCATTTAAGAGACCACCCTATCCCAAACTCCGTCTCAAGTGAACTGAGCACGTACTTTTTATCCCTCTCATCATGCTCACTACGAAAATAAAAAACATAATACAAATAAAACATAAGATATATATTTCAATTTATATGTAAAACTTTTACTTACTTCCACGGTAAGTGGATAAAGCGCAGGTAAGAGTCGCATAGTGCACGCATTCTCCTCTTGAACTCCAATCCATTTCCTATGTATACAATATTCCCCTCTGGCTCTATGTCGCACTCTAGTCCTAACGTGCCTATGCATGTCCTCATAGGCAACGTCTCTGCTCTCCTATCACGTGCTGGAGGTGGTATAGGTGTCCTGAAAATAGATAGATAGAAATAAATAAAAATATGTGCTATAATATCATTAAAAAAGTTTATGGAAAAAAAACATACCTATGAGCAGATAGCTCTCTTCTTGCGTGTGGATATGCAGAAGAGCCCTCGTCTGATCGCGTAAGCATCTGGATCGTATAATCCAGCTCCTCATCGGACATCTCTGTGTAGTCCCGCATTATGGCCCCTAGAGTATCTGACGGAACTCTTGCTCTCATAAGACTTTTTATGAGAGTGAGTTTCGCCTTTCTCTCTTTACTGGGATCCATACTACCTAACATATAAAACAAAATGGTTAGAAATCAATATATATACGTGTATGTGTGTGTGTATGCATGTGTATGTGTGTGTATGCATGTGTATGTGTGTGTATGCATGTGTATGTGTGTGTATGCATCATTATGTGTGTATGTGTGTAGGTATATGTGTGTCTTGTCTATGTGTATGTGTGTATGTGTGTATGCATGATTATGTATGTATGCATATGTGTGCATTATGCATGTGTGTGTGTGTGTGCATGTATGTGTGTGCATGTGTATATGTGTGTGCATGTGTATGCATTATGTGTGTGTGTGTCTATGCGTGTATATGTGTGTGTACATATGTATGTGTGTGTGTGCATGTATATGTGTGTGCATGTGTATATGTGTGTGCAGGTGTTTGCATTATGTGTGCATGTGTGTATGTGTATGCATTATGCATTGTGTATGTGTGTCTATGTGTGTGTATTTGTGTGTATGTGTGTGTGTGTCTATGTGTATGTGTGTGTGTGTCTATGCGTGTATATGTGTGTGTACATATGTATGTGTGTGTACATATGTATGTGTGTGTGCATGTGTATGTGTGTGTGTGCATGTATATGTGCGTGCATGTGTATATGTGTGTGCATGTGTATGCATTATGTGTGCATGTGTGTATGTGTATGCATTATGCATTGTGTATGTGTGTCTATGTGTGTGTATTTGTGTGTATGTGTGTGTGTGTGTCTATGCGTATGTGTGTGTGTGTGTCTATGCGTGTATATGTGTGTGTACATATGTATGTGTGTGTGCATGTGTATGTGTGTGTGCATGTATATGTGTGTGCATGTGTATATGTGTGTGCATGTGTATGCATTATGTGTGCATGTGTGTATGTGTATGCATTATGCATTGTGTATGTGTGTCTATGTGTGTGTATTTGTGTGTATGTGTGTGTGTGTCTATGTGTATGTGTGTGTGTGTCTATGCGTGTATATGTGTGTGTACATATGTATGTGTGTGTGCATGTGTATGTGTGTGTGCATGTATATGTGTGTGCATGTGTATATGTGTGTGCATGTGTATGCATTATGTGTGCATGTGTGTATGTGTATGCATTATGCATGTGTATGTGTGTGTGCATGTATGTGTGTGCATGTGTATGCATTATGTGTGTGTGTGTCTATGCATGTATATGTGTGTGTACATATGTATGTGTGTGTGCATGTATATGTGTGTGCATGTGTATATGTGTGTGCATGTGTGTGCATGTGTATGCATTATGTGTGCATGTGTGTATGTGTATGCATTATGCATTGGTGTATGTGTGTCTATGTGTGTGTATTTGTGCGTATGTGTGTGTGTGTCTATGTGTATGTGTGTGTGTGTCTATGCATGTATATGTGTGTGTACATATGTATGTGTGTGTGCATGTGTATGTGTGTGTGCATGTATATGTGTGTGCATGTGTATATGTGTGTGCATGTGTATGCATTATGTGTGCATGTGTGTATGTGTATGCATTATGCATGTGTATGTGTGTGTGCATGTATGTGTGTGCATGTGTATATTTGTGTGCATGTGTATGCATTATGTGTGTGTGTGTCTATGCGTATGTGTGTGTGTCTATGCGTGTATATGTGTGTGTACATATGTATGTGTGTGTGCATGTATATGTGTGTGCATGTGTATATGTGTGTGCATGTGTATGCATTATGTGTGCATGTGTGTATGTGTATGCATTATGCATTGTGTATGTGTGTCTATGTGTGTATTTGTGAGTATGTGTGTGTGTGTCTATGCATATGTGTGTGTGTGTCTATGCGTGTAAATGTGTGTGTACATATGTGTGTGTGTGTAAGTGTGTGTGTGCGCATACCTGTCAATGGACTCGCTTCTCTCTCTCCCTCTCGCGCGCTCTTTCTCTCTCCCTCTCGCGCGCTCTTTCTCTCTCTCTCTCTCTCTCGGTCTAAGTGTTCTTCCTCGCGTCCAAGCCCCGGCACAAATGTGCCGGGAGAATTGAATTTTTTTTTTTACATTGCAGAGCGTCGCATATGCGACGCTCTGCAGTTTGCAAATGTCGCTAAGTGCATCGCTAACCAGCGACGGTGCTAGCGACGCTTCTTGAGTAGCGTCGCTTATGTGACGTTATCGTCGCTTATGCGACGATGGTCGGCCAAAAAAAATCCGAAATTTTTACCGTCGGGTATGCGACGACTTCGTCGCATAAGCGATGGTTTTCGTTTTTTTCCCGATTCGTGGGCGTCGCTACGCCCCCCTTTTTCTTGTAGTGACAAAAGTCATCTTAAACATTGTACCCTGCAAAGTTATTGGGACATTCCGTACGAGTCCTACCGGATGGACTCGAGATTGATCTGCCATTCTAACGAAAATTTGAACAGGCTCGATTTATGTCCATCCGAACTTCTTACAAAGCGCTGCAGTGGTGATGTTTACACCAGACCCACCATCGATTAGTACTTAAGTAATCTTGTGATTTTTGTACCATACCGTAATTAAGGGGACCAAATGATCCACCGTAGAATTAGCTTTTGGTTGTACCGTTGCCGTCGCTAGAATGCAGGAAGACCCAGGACTGAGCTGTTGCTGGAATTGCTGCCGAACTCCAGGCACTAGTGCAAGTAACTGTCCAAGAGGGAGAGTAATGGACGCCTTAGATAAAATTTCCCATGGTCCTTCTTTTGGCAGCGGAGCTTGTGTCACCAGAATTGGATCTGGGAACACTATAGGCTCTTTGGTGGTCCATTGGCTAGCTTTGTTATACATTCTCTGTTGTTCATGGATGCCATGTTCAAACACTTCTACTGCTGGTTGTAACTGCTTACTAGATCTTGTTTGAATCACTACTGCTTGAGTTTCCACAGGTGAGATATAAACAATATTGGTCATCGGGTTCTGACGCTCTTTCTTTCTTTGATCATATTCAGCTGCATCCTTACATAATCTTCGGATGTGCCCAAGCTCACCACAAAAATGGCATCGAGGTGGTGGCAAGGAAGTACCTTCTTGTGATGTTCCTGTTTGCCAACGATTTGTATTGTAATTTGTATTCCGCTGTCATTTACAGTTGTTGATCTCTGCACTTTGGCATTATATGCATAATTTTCAATGGAATGTCTAGTGGTATTGTACATAGCGCAATAGATCTTATTAAGGGGACAAGTGGCACTGGTATGCCCTGGATTCTTGCACTTGGTGCAGTACATTTGTCTAGTCGGATCCTCTGCAATATTTTTAAGGCCATTGCAATAACCGCATCTAGTGTCATAGCTCCCACACAACGTATGATCATAATCTGTTTGAGCTATGGAGTCAAACCATTAATAACCCACTGAGTGATGACATCATCCAATAGGTTGGCATGGGCCGACGATAGTTGTCTCAAATGAGTTCTAAACAGGGTGGCATATTCCACAGTCTGGTTCAGCTTCTGTCTATTGTTCTGCAAGTAATCGAAAATTTTGGCAGGGTTCTTCTTCAGCCGGAACCTCTGCAAAAACGCATCCCTTACCGCTTCATCGGTGCCGAAATGGTTGATATCATACTCTGTAAGCCACCTCGCTGCTTCATTATCTAATGTTGACTGGAATACTATGGCCTTGTATGCCCGATTGGGTGGATGGTTTAGCACTGCATAAATTATTTCAAAAGTGCATACATGAGCATCAGGATCGTCACTTGGAAATCCACCGAACTTGGTGTAAGTTACTCCTGTTGGAACCGACCGGAGTGGACATGGTTGTTGTTGTTGTTGTTGTTGTTTTTGTTGTTGTTGTTGTTCTTGTTGTTGTTGTTGTTGTTTTTATTGTTGTTGTCCACTCATGGCGCTAATAGTGGTACTGTTACTATCCCCTAAGTTCTGCGGTGGTGTTTCTTGTTCTTCAGAATCTGTATGGTTAGACTGCTCACCTTTCGATTCTAAAATAGCGCTCAACCTCTTACGAATTTCTAATTCGAATAACCTATCCTCTTCTGTAGTATCAAACATAGGCAAGCTTACCCCAAACAGTAGTGTCCGGAATGAAGATTCACCAGGAAATATCACACTGTCATCGGAAACTTATAAATTCTCTACAATTGGGACCGAACTGCCACCGGAATTAGTGGAAATTTCCCCAACCCAGCGTATTCTTTCACCTTCAATGACCTCTCTCGGCAAGACACCTCTATCCTCAGACAGGTTTGAATCCTGACCACATAGTGTCGGATCAACTACACACTGCGTCCTTGTAGACTCCAAAGTTACTGTATCTTCTGCAGATTGTGCTGAAATTACACCGGAATCTACCAAAATTGCATTATGTTCCACTGGAATGCTACCGGAATCACTACTAAAGTTATTTGCTTCTTCGATGACCGGACCTAACCGATCTGTGCTTCTGCCTCCTGGGGGAGTCCTTAACAAATTCGGTACTGCCCAAGGCTATCGGTCTCGCCTATACTTCAGATACGACTCTCTAGATCGAGTAACCGGCATATATCACCTTTGCAACACTTACGTACTACTCTACCTCACTATCGATGCACAATCTATGGTCACCTTCCCACAATAACTTTGCAACACTCTGTTGCCACCTTCCCACAGATGGCACCAGTGTTAAACACGTGTGGCCGTCAGAGACTCGTTTAAGCTCTTTTCGGGTTCTTGGGAGTGGTAGGGGTCTGCTAATCAGAGGCCCTAAGACTTGATTTTCCCAATTAACTCATTCACAAAGCAATACATGAGTGTTCAAAGAACTCAGTTAACACAAATTACTATCACGACTCTGGTTCGTTCTCTCACAGATTCCTGGTTCGTACACAGATTAAGACTTTCTCAGTACATAACGCAAACAGTAAACATTATTGTAACCCAGACTTACAACACTTAACTTAATGGAAAAGTGTTAACCACAAGTTAAGGTAATCAGACAACAACAACGAAAAAATAAACACAGTACTACTCAGAATTCTCAAACACAACTCTAGGGAAACTCCACAGAATGTATCGCCCAGACGGACAGTCTCGCGATTCTTCTCGTCGTCATCGGAGCGTCCTTTCATTGATGTATAAGTAGTTACAATTCTACGTAATGACCTTTTGGTTCGTGCAGAATATGAAAAGGAAAAGATTTACAATTGCCAATCGGGCGGCTTACACATGTTTACAAGTGTTTATTTAAATTTTTATTATTTTCAAAGCACAAAGCAAGGAAGAGGAGGAGTGTGTGCATTGTAGTCTATTTTATTTAGTTTTATTTATTTTATTTCCCCATATTATTATTTTCTAAAATTTCTCTAATTGCACTTACAAAAGAAAGAAAAACCTTGCTTCACTATGATGAGGACATAAAGAGTTATTGAAGATTGGAGTGATGAGAGCATGTGATGAGTGGTGTAAAATTTTGATTCCTTCTTGCGATGATGCAACCAATTGTCATATGTGGAGTCTTTATTAATTGGTGTGGAGTATTAATGTTCTTCTTTTTACGATGAATAAAGGGCTTCCCATAGAAAACTTGGAAGTGCACTCAATTTCCTTGTCTAAAGGACACTGGTTATTAGATAGTGAAGCACCGAAAGATGTTTTGGAGGGGGAAATAGATAAGTAAGAAATCCTAGAGAAGGAATAGATAGATATCAAAAGAATTAAAGGCTCACATTAAGATTCTCGACAAGCATATCTTCATTGTTAAGAGAGGAAAGTAGAAATATACAATGTTGTACCAAGAAAAACTTCTAGAGATGAGTAGTGGCGTATAAAAGATGGAAAGTAATGGTCTTCACAATTTATTGGAAGAGCTCATGCTTTTCATATAATCTGAATGGTATGAGCAAGCGATGACTTCCTTACAAAAATTGAATAGAAGTAATGAGCCATATTTTATTTGAAAGGTGAATAATTGGGAAAAGGATTTGGTGGTAATCACCATCAAAATAGAGCATATCAAAGAAGCCTTGAATTTCTATCTTAGTTGCACAAACGTAGATGTAAGTTTTGTGAATAAACATGTAGCTACCTATGTAGAGTATACCGATTTTGAGGACTTGAAAAAAGAAAGCCCAATGAAAAGCTAGTATATCAGAACCTTTCTACAACTATTCTACATTCCTAGACTATTAAGGTAGACAATGCCCCATAAACTAGTGACTGTAGTGATGTTGAATAATAAGGATAAGGCCAAACCATTTGGGGTAGTCGACATGTCGTCATATATCCATGAACAATTAAAAGAAACAACAAAGCATTGGGATTCTAAAATGTTCATGAATGGAGCTCAGTTGTTTACAAAGATCATATATCATGTACTATATATTGTGGATAAGATATTATTAGCTCTAGCACACAAGTATTTAGAGAAGCAATGACAAGAGTAAAAAGCTCTGGATAAAAGATCGTGGTCAAAGAAATAGGGAAGGAAATGATGGAGGTTGTTGTGGAAAGTGAGTTGCCTAGTAAGAAGAGGAAGGTGGATCCTGAAGAGCTAGATTTTGAGATTTTGGAAGTCATAAAGGAAGAACTAAAATCAAAACAGAAGAAGGTATATTTAGACAAAGAGCCTCATCCACTACAAACAAGTAAAGAAAAGGTTTATTCATAATTAATGTAGGATCGTGATAAGAGAACTATTTATGAAGCTCGGTATTAGAAAATATTGGAAAACTAATATGATAAAGCAACTGATTGAACACAAGATGAAATGGATTATTATGAAGATCTCCATGAGCAGATAATGAATGTAGAAATAGAGGTGGTATTCATAAAAAAAATAGGTTGCACTCTTATCTTACTTCAAAGAGCTATAGGGAGCTCTAGAGAAGAGAACCACAATAGTAACAATGGTGAGGAGGAGAAGAAAAGATTCAAAAATAAAAGGAAAGGTTAAATGATCCAAGGAGAGAGTGGAACCTGAAGAAGATAGATCAAAAGAAGACTTAGCAAGAGGATCTACGAGATAGGGGCATATAAAGAATAAGATAAGGTAGGAGAATTAGTCAAGGTAGTTGCATCCAAAGCAATCTCTAACATCGAAATAGATAGTGATGTGGAAGGCTTTCTTCTAAGAAGTTTGAATTTATCAGAGCCAAAGACTCCTAGTAAACAAATAGGAGTTCAAATCAAGTGGTTAGAAGGAATGGTGAAGATAGTGGAATCTAACAAGGGAAACTTATGTTTAGAGGACAAAATGGCAACCAAAGAGTCAAAAGGACTCATGTTAGTGACAAATCAAGACTGGAGAAAAGAAGAAACTAAAGATAGAACAAGAATTATGATGAAGTTAGTGGAAACCAAAATCAAAGAAAAAAAAGTCATGGAGGAAGAAAGATAGAGAATCAACACACCATACTAGAAGACATCCAAGATATCTTACATGACATTCAACATGAAAATGAAATCAATGATATAGTGATGAAGGATATTTCAAAATGTGAAGAAAGAAAGATAGAAAAGATCTAGATGATGATTAAGAGACTCAAGAGAGTGATCATGAGGACTATAAAGAGCAAAAATTGGATCATGAACAGGAAGACGGCCATTAAGAAGAAAAGCACTCATCAAAATTAGAAAATAAATTGAAGAAGAAATTGAAGTTAAATAGATATGGGTGAAAAAGTAGGAACAATCTATAGAGTTGATTAGGATTCCTAGAGGCATCAAAGGAAACTATGAAATTCTGATGAATCAAATTGAGAGCTTTAGACCTTCAAGGAGGAACATTATACTATCTGGTATTGCAGCTGAAGCAAAAGTCATCAAAGGAGATAAAATAATTGTAGATCATAAGAAAGAGAAAAGTACACTAGTAGAACAATTGAGGGAGCAACAAAGAAAGATTGAATCCTATCAAGAAAAACTCATAAAGTTGGAAACAAAGGTAGTCCAAGGTAAACATAGAATCAGTTTCTTAGAAGAGGTGTGAAAAAGAGAGAGAAAATAAAAAGAAAATGGAAGGTGATATTAGGTAGGTGGAGTACAAAAATATAAACTTACAACATTATTGTTAGGTATTAACCAAAGCCAATGAAGATATAAACAAAATATTAATGGAGAAGGGTCATAATAAAATAGAAGGAAGTACCTCAGATAATCAAAGTGAAGAATTGAAAAACCTAGGTAGGAGCTAGAGTTGAAATATGCTAAGGATGTAGAGAAAAAGCAAGCACTCATGTTGTTATTGCCATGATACGATATGATAATCAGAATGAGAATTAGAGAAAGAAAGAATTACTTGGTAGTAGCAAAGGACATAATTGTTGAAGAAAATAGAAAATTGGAAATCTAACTCTAGTCTCCAATTGAAAGATATTGAGATAGAAACTGTGGCTCAAGAGGGTTGAAAGATCTTAGAAACACAACCTTCTCTTGTGCAAGAGCATATGGTAGAAGTTCAAAGAGTAGTTGAAGTAGAGGATGAAGAGTTAAATGAACTCATGCAACAAGTGCACACTTATAGAGAAGCCAGGATGAAGTATAGGAAAATACATAATCAATATGAGAATAGGATTGTACACTTTTCATTGGAACATGGAGTCAGCCCTTACAACCATGCTTGGGTTGTAGATGGGTTAGGTATTTCTTTTTGCATGGTTTAGGAGAGTGTAAATAACTATCAAACTACTAAATTTGGATGAGAACGTAATTAATTCCTTGAATGTGAGGAGAACATAGAAATAACAAAAGAACTATTTGAAGAAGATAATCCATCTTAGAGAAATATATGTGGGATAGGAACAAGGAATGTAGGAAGATCTGGACAAAACCTCCTTTGTAGTTAACAATCAATCCAACATTCTATCCAATGGTACGAAGAAGGGATTGGCCAAAATTTTGGCGAATGCAAAAGGATGGAGCTACCAGCTAAATGGATCAACTTCCCAAAGATAGAAGGACCCATTAAAGGAACTTCGACATCACGAACATATATGGTAACTACATGCAAAGTAGTAGAAGAGAACTTGAAGGATGTGGTTTGTCCATCTGGTATACTAATTATCATAATTTTGAAGTTGATCATCACTTGTACAGAGACATTTACTAACAAAGATATTAGAACATGTAACTATATATGATTCAGCTCACCATTATATTTAGTTCTTTTCTATTTGAGTAAGGCCCCAAATAGAATCTACTTAATGTCATACAACAATAAAATCATATTCATGGGCAGCCGCTATGTACAAAATTTTGAGAATGCCTTTGATTATGGTTACTTCAAAAGAGATTTGGAAATATTTGGTCGATTATCATTAGTAATGAAGGCGAAATTAATAGCATATGAAGTAGCATATACAAAATACTTAAAGAATGATGTAATAGATAAACTATGAGTTGCTACACAGTGGAGAAAGGCACTTTTTGATATGTTCAATGAACTAAATGTTACAGAAAGAAACATTCATGACTTAGTGGTCCAAATTTCTCAAAAAAAGAAGAGGCATTAATCAAGATCCATCACAAAGTCGTTTCAAGGATGACAAAAGGCAAAGAGACGGAGAAAAGGTTAAAAGTGACTTTTTGTAAAGGCAATTGGAAAATTTTGAAATATACTAGAGTAGAATATCCCAATTGCTGTAAAAATGAGGAATATTCTTCCTCCTGACTAGATCCAAGCTATATAATTTTTGTAGAGTTTTTAGAGCTCCCAAGTTCGTAGATTTTTTGGGAAAAATTTTAGAGGAATTTTTTCAAGTGTGAAAAGGGACACTTGAAAAAGTATATAAGTCAATTATGACTTAAGTGTAAAAAGATCATGTATTTTGGTAATCTATGAGAACTTGAGGGCTCTTCTTTCTTCCCAATCTCATCATCACGCTTTAATGGTGATGTCAAGTTAATGTTCTGAGTATTTTTCATGACTTTATCTTTTTTATCAATAGTTTTTTGAGTGTTTCATGCTTTCATAAGTCTATATTTATCTTCTAAGCTCCATTAATCCTTCAAACCAGTTCTATTTCATCTTGACTATGTGAATCTATCGAAATCACAATTCTCTTGCATAAGGGTACATGCAATAAAATTTCAGTTTGATGTTACCAATATCTTTATTCTGAAAAACAACACACTTTTGGCATAAGAATCGCAGAAAAAGCTTATTCGGAACTCAATCTTCAAGAATTATGAGAACTATCAAAATTCTTTTAATGAAATATCTCATGAAACTCATCTTGTGATGATAAATCTTTGATTCCATTGATGAAGGAGGGGCTAGGGTCTTAGCATATTTCAGGGATTGACAATTTAAGAGTTTGAGGTTGTTATTACTTTATACTATGATGATTGGAGAGAACAAATCTAAACTGAAACAAGCAACCTCAGAAGAGTCTCTATTCCCCTTCCAATTGAATTGCATAAGTGAACATAGTATTGAGTATTGATTATATGGGTGATATGGATTGAGCTCAAATAATAGGATTGATGGGGATGGAGGTGATGAATGGAAAAGGTGGGATGGAGAGGAAGGGGGAGAAATTCTAATGGAGGGTGAGGTGGCTACTATGTCTATTGTCCAAGTGATGTTTGCATGTTCATCATAGTGAGGATACTGTAAATTTCAACGTGTAGTGTAGTGTGTGCAATAATGCAATGTTACTATTTATGGATTTATTAGATTTATCATATGATATGTATTATATTTTTTGCATAATGTTGACTTCTTACATGTGCGAACATGCGATATTAGTTTCATTATGTTTGGTAGATAGAGGAGTTTAATGTGCTCTATGTTTTGATGAGTAGATGGAGGATCATGGGGCATGCACATCTTTTAGTCACTTGAGATTATATATTTTTTTTATAAAATATCCATCGTAATCGAAGGGTTTATCACCCAAAAAGATACAATTCTTTCCATGATTTAGGCACGTGAAAGTGCTTTCTATACATTAATATAAGAACTACGTCTTACAACACTTTTCGTAAAAATAGCAAACAAAATTTTGTACTTCTCTATTTGTAAAGAAAAACTATTTTTGGATTCACATAATTTTCCTGTAAATACACATGCTGTGTGAGGGGAGATTGTACATAGTATTGTGTTAGTTACCTGTGTCTTGTTCTCTATTCTATCAAGTTATGATATTGTATAGGTTCAGTGTTTTTTGCACACATGCTCGTATCCTCATGTCAAGTCCAAGTTTGTAATCCAAGTGAACGCTTTGTCTAACTAATTAATAAAAGGTGAGTGTAATCCAATTTAAATCGACATGTTTGAATTTTATGCAAGCCAAGTGGGTGGAATAATGAAGAATTATCAAAACTATGTATATGGCTGTTGGACGATGGCATTAAGGTTCATTTGCCATTGTTTTTGTGTTATTAATGCATTGTACATGTGTTTCCATTAGTGTGAGTGATTATGTGAATGTGTATACGAATATACGACGTGCATAGAAGGATCCATATTATGTGTTTATGCATGGATCTTGATGATCTCTGATTTGACGCTGTGAATGTGTGAAATCAGATGATATGAGATAGAACATGAATGCGTATGTGAGGTTTATGTGTATAATCATGATACAAATGTTTTGTATGTGTATATGTGTTATTTGTCTTTGAATCACGTGCCCAAGAGTGTGTGTTATCCAGTGTGTGTGTTTTTAGATGTACATACATGTGTGTACATTCGTGCACATGAGTTTATGTATCATGTATGTATATGAGAGCATGTGCAAAGCATGTCTATATGTGTATATGTGCTTGTGCATGAACATGTGTATATTTTGTGTAATGTGTGCATATGTTGCATGTTTGTGTTTACATACACATTAGTCTATGTGTGTGCATTTATATGACTTTACGTGTGTACATGGACTTGTGAATGTCTGTACTGTTGTATTTTCTGTGTGTAAGTATATGTGCGCATATGTGCGTGTTTTCTCATCCTTCCGCTGGTGTTTAGGAGTCATTCACAGAACTGAAAGACTAAGTTTTGTAATTTTGTTTTTCTTGGTGGATGCTGAAGTGGGATCAATGTGCTGGAACTTGTTAGGGAAAACGGAACAGTTTGCTCTACATGTTACCATTATATCATGAAGACTTGATGCGAAAACAGAAGTCCTTCCATGCTCGTGTACGTTCTTGCTACTTTGTTACTTTTCCTTTGTTTTTGTTCACGTGCAAATGTACGACGTACTCTGTGTGATGGCAAGGTTTCCTGGATTTTCAGAATATGCATCTCTAGGACATGTCTCTGTTCAGCGCCGTTTTTTATTTGTATAGTCATTTCGTTTCAGAAGACGTTCCAGCTAATCGATCATGTCAAAAAAGGAACAACAATGTCTAGGAGAAAAATACTTCTGTGCTTTCTTTAACTATGGAGAGAGAGAGAGAGAGAGAGAGAGAGAGAGAGAGAGAGAGAGAGAGAGAGAGAGAGAGAGAGAGAGAGTTGAGGGGTTTTGTGAATACGTATAAGAAACAGAACCGAGTATGACCGAAGAATGCTCTATGTCTACTGAAGTTTACTCAGCATAAACAGATAATAGATTTAATCTCATATGTTCATATGTGCATATGTCTACTGATGAACGTTATGGCAGGCATTTCTTATTACACTTATGTACTTGTGTGCATGTGCAATGAAAGAGGAGAAAAGGTTTGTCTGCTGCAATGGCTATTTTGAGAGAGAGAGAGAGAGAGAGAGAGAGAGAGAGAGAGAGAGAGAGAGAGAGAGAGAGAGAACGAAAGGGTCCTCGAGAATTCGTCATCTCAATGCGCATTATTTGTCTGTATAGTGAATGAGTGAAAGGAAGAAAAAAGATAGATCTCAAAAGATGTGCTGAGGCTGAAGCTTTGAGTGGAAGCGTGAGTAGAATCACATTAACGTTATTTACTTTTGGACGCAAATCAAAGAACTACGTTGCCATTGTGAAACTTGTGTACTTATGAACTTGTGTGCATGTGCAATGATAGAGGAGAAGAGGTTTGTCTGCTGCAATTGCTATTAAAAATGTGGCTGCTTGATATGATGATGTGGAGTTGATTGCTTAGAATCAGGATCATGGCCGTGCATCTTTGTATGTCTTGTAGGTGTGCTGAACTTCAAATGCATATACTATGAAATATAAATCCAGTTGACTAGTGATTCATTAAAAGGAGACGAACTGTGAATGTAACCGTGAGTGAATTATAATTTTTATTATGGTGGAGGCATACGAATCTTGGAAGTTAATGCTTATCAAATTTATAGATAAAAAAAAGAATAGTAGATTTTTTTATAATCGTTGTTCCATCAAAGCACTAAAGCAGTTGAATATAGTTTTTGATCGCACAAGCTCTTAATGTGCACATGATGTTACATGGAAACCCTTGAATGCAAAGAGTGGTCGATTGGGATCACTGCTCCTCTTCGGTTAAAGAATTCCCAACTGTAAGAAATCCCCCCGCCCCCCATCCCTTCAAGCATCATAAAGTATTCCTTCTGATCAACAACAAGCTTAAACCCAAGTGGGCCCCGCATGAGGGTGATTAACTTCTTTGTAATGCCATCTAAACTCTGTAAGATGTACCCCTGCTCTGTGACACTCGAAGGGTCCCGTGGGCACTAATCCCTTTCACTTGTACTTGTCTTTTCATTTTTTTTAATTCAAGTGTGGGAGAGTAAGCTAAGGCTGAATTTCCTTTATATTAAAAAAAAAACCCCTTCAATGCAATCAAATGCCTTTAAAAAAGAATGGATAAAAAACCTAGTGATTTCAATTTAAGATTCTGGTCCTCATTAAACAAATGTTGAACCTTTGTTTTTAGCATTGGCTAAAATTACCGTTACCGAGACACAAAGTTCATACCATCAATGATGTTGAGTATAGGAATCCGTTCTCAATTTTTTTCTTTGATGTAATTCTATTACCATTCTGATAGTCTTAGTACCTACATTTGAGGCTTTGATTTGGTAAGCTTGAGACATGGAACAAAGTGCCCCCTCCTTTTGATGAACCCCTCGATAGCATGCCCATAGAGGATAGCATTGCAAATCTTTTCATAAAGGCTTTGCCTTGGGAGAAGTTAGAATCGTTTTGCAAAGCTTTTGACTTACTTCCTTATGTGGACTGATCTCTTACCACATAGCTTGGAACTCCCTTACACATGAGTGGCAACTCCTTGTTTAGCGTATCACTCCCAAGGGGATTTGCTGAAATATTTTGGTAGTGACATGTGTGAACACACTTAGGACTTCTGAGGCACCTTTTTCCCTCTTTGGGTTTAATTTTTTGCTTGGCTTATATATACACTTAAAACCCTAATAGATTACTTATCCTTGTACATTTACTTGGTAATACATTTAGTATTATGTGTTGTGCTCCAAGTTTCTTCTTCTTCCTTGGTGTTGTTTGCATGCTTCCAGAAACCTCAAATTCCAACATAAAGAACCAATCTGAATCAACCCTGCTCACAACCATACATTTAGAATGCAATGATGCATCATAATGACATGTAACAACACATTCCAAAAAATATTGAGCCATGTTGGCTTCATTGTGGGATTTGAACTCATGAACTACCGGCTAGTAGTATGATGGGCTAACCACTTGCAATGCAATACAACCAAATACTTTCATATGTGATAAGTTTGGTTTTCTACCCCTAAATGTCTCTTGAGGTGTAACTTGATGCACAAAAATAGGGGAGGATCTTTTCATGATGTATATAGTAGTGTGTACAACTTCTACCCAATAACAATGAGGCATGTTTTCCTCACCCATCAAGGCTCTTTCTATTTTTGCAATATTTCTATTTTTGTATTCAATAATGCCATTCTAATGTGGTGTGTACCTACATGAAAACTACCATCAAATTTCATGACCTTTTAGAAAGTTGTTGCTCATTTGACATGTATTCAACTCCTCCATCATATCTTAATGTCTGAATATGCTTCCTTGTATACTTTCTACCATAGCCTTAGAATTTTGAAAATGGGTATTTCACTCTTCTATTTCATAAAGTATACCCATACTTTCCATATATGATCATCAATGAAAGTGACATAAAACTTGCAACCGCCCATACACGTGGTCTTTGAGGAGTTCAAACATCTCTATGTACTATTTCTAGAACATTCTCATTCACATGATTGTCATGTGGAAAGGATGCCCTTGGCTACTTACCAAATTGACGTACTTCACATACCTTCTTTATCTCTGCCACCTTGAAATGTCCTAGTCCATTGAGAAGCTCCTTTCACTCCATCAACTTCACCCTCTACAAATTTGCATGTCCAATTTTCTTGTGCCATATCTCTTTGTCAACAATAACACTTGCACCTTTTGCAAACACGGCTTCATTCTTTTCAGAAAGTACCAATAACGCTTCTGCAACCTATCATCAACAAGCCAATGGTCTTCCAAGAAAGTACCAATTAAGTATTTTTTATTGTACTTTCTAAACTAGTGATAACTAAAAGAACAAATTGGGATATGCGGCTATATCATGTCCTCTAGGCATATAGAGTCACGTGTAAAACTTCAATGTAACTATTCCATTTTCTTTAGTCTATGGATAAAATGTTGTTTTACCAATGGAAATCCATAATACCAACTTTTAAGGATAGGGAATGAATTGCAATGGACAAGGCATGAACTATCTTATAGATTTTTGAAGTGAGAACAATTGGGAGCATCCAAATTACAAGCTATTATGAGTATCTATGTACACAAGAGAAGACAAGAAGGAGATTTAGTCCCAGCATACAAATTAAAGAAACATAGTAAAAAATTAGACAAAAGAGGACATGGTTCTTATATTATTCATAAGATTAGCCCTGGTGGAGCTGTTCAATTCGAAAATATAAATGGAGAAGTGATGTCAAATTATGTCATGGGGTGCTAAAAGAAAAGGGATACATGGGACACGTATAGCACAAGTCTAGAGAAGATTACAATAATTAAAAAGATGAAAAGAGGAAGAGAGGCAAATAAGTTAGAAAGCTCAAGAAGAAGCTAAAGAAAGAATCACAAGAAACAAAAATATAAGATATATGATGCTTTATGAGAATGATCAAAAGGGAAGCAAAAATAACCTACCGGTGATTGAAATGCATTACTAAGGAACTAAAATAAGGATTTTATTGGACATTAGATCTCAAGTACAACTAATACGTTATAAACTAAGGGAGGGAACAAGCGAATTACACTCTAATGAAAGAAATAAATGGACAAATGTTTCCTTCATTACCAAGATTGATTTGAAAATAGGAGACGAAGAGACTTTACTTGAGTGTGAAGAATGAACTCAGAAAGTAATGCCTAAAAATTTACTTTTAGGGCAAGACACGATGAAACAATAAAGGTTATCTATTTTATTTCATAAAATTTGGTCAAAGTAAAAGGGAGAGACAAAATTATGAGAATTTGTTTTATAAATGATGATGTGTAGGAACTAGACAAAGATATACATAAGCTAGATATGGAAAAATTTTAATTCTCAATATAAGAAAGATCAAAATCTCAAGAAGAACCTAAGAGGAGGATCAAATACAAATTCATCAAAATAAAACTTTGGAATATGAGGCAAATGGAGGAAAAATCTCAAATAAAAGAAAGAAATAAAAAATAAAAAAAAACACTAAACAAATATGGGGACCTAAAGTGAGAAGAGATTACCATAATCAAACTCAACAACAGGCTAGAATGAAGCAAATATGGAGGCCAAAGCAATTAAAAACAAACTATATTCAAATATTTTCATTAAGAGAAGAATGAGGCAAAAAAGAGTAAACAATAGAAAATACAGGGAATAAACAAAGTTGGTGTTGGAGGCAAAAATCAACATAACAAATTCAAAGTGAAGTTCAAATACAAAGAAAGAAACAAAAGAAAAACGACAATTCTTCATCAACAAGAAACCACTTAAGTGATTCACTTAGTACATTCATTTTGCACCATAAAAGGTACTACATAATCAAAGTATCTATGTGTAGGGCTATATTACAAAGCCTTGTATTTACTAGTCACAAGATGTTTAAACACCTAGGCAGTGGAAGAAGCTCTTTTTACATGAGTAAAAGATCGAGAAGGGGGAGAAAATCCTCTTAGAATAAATCACAAGAAATATGGAAAAATTTGGAAAATAAAAAATGAAAAAAAATTTAATAAGAAAAATACAGAAACAAATCATAGAAAAATACATGCTAAAAAAGAGAGAAAAAAATACATGTTTATGATTGTTATTATTATTTTTATTTTTTTTAAAGCACAAAGCAAGGAGGAGAAGGAGTGTGGGTTGTAGTTTATTTTATTTCATTTTATTTCTTTTATTTTCCCATATTATTATTTTCTAAAATTTCTCTAATTGAACTTACAAAGGAAAGAAAAATCTTGCTTCACTATGATGAGGACATAAAGAGTTATTCAAGAATGGAGTGATGAGAGCATGTGACGAGTGGTGTAAATGTTGTATTCCTTCTTGTGATGATGCAACCAATTTTCATATGTGGAGTCTTTATTAATTGGTGTGGAGTATTAATGTTCTTTCTACAGGAAGATGGCTAAAGGGCTTCCCGTAGGAAGCTTGGAAGTGGACTTAGTTTCCTTGTCTACAGGACATTGGCTCTTAGATAGTGAAGCAACTAAAGAAGTTGTACAGATGGAATCAAATAAGGAAGAACTCCTAGAGAAGGAATCGATAGAGAAAGAATTAAAGGATTGCATTAAGATTCTCGACAATCATATCTTCATTGTTATGAAAGGACAATACAGATATATAATGTTGTGCCAAGAACAACTTCTAGAGATGAGCAATGGTGTATAAAAGATGGAAAGTAATGGTCTTGACAAATTATAAGAATAGCCAATGTTTTTCATAGAATTCGAATGGGTTGAGTAGGTGAATATGACTTCCTTACAAAATCTAAAGGGAAGTAATGAGTCATATTTTATTTGAAAGGTGATTATATGGGAAAATTAGTTTGTGGTAATCACCATCAAACTAGAGCATATCAAAGAAGCCTTGAATTTCTATCTTTATGGGCACAAAAATAGATTTCAATTTTGTGAAGAAAAATGTAGCTACCTATGTAGAGTATACAAATTTCTAGGAATTCAAAGAAAACCCCACTAAAGTACTAGTAATCAAAAGCTTCCTGCAACTATTTTGCATTCCCAGATAATCAAAGTAGGCAATGCCCCATAATCTAGTGACTTTGGTAATGTTGAATAAAATCAATAAGCCCAAACCATTTGGGGTAGTTTATGTCAGTATTAGAAAATGTTGGGAAAACTATTTTGATAAAGAACTTGATTGGACACAAACTGAAATGGAACATTTATATGAAGATCTCCATGAGTAGATAATGAATGCAAAAACAGAGGTGGTATTCATAAAGAAATAGGTGGCACTCGTATCTTACTTCAAAGAGCTCTAGGCACCTATAGAGAAGAGAACCACAATAGTAAGATTGGTGAGGAAGAGAAGAAAAGATTCAACGCTAAAAAGAAAGGTGAAAGGATCCAAGGAGAGAGTGGAAGCTAAAGAAAACACATCAAAAGAAGACTTACCAGGAGGATCTACAAGATAGAAGCATATAAAGAAGAAGATTAGGTGTGAGAATTGATCAAGGTAGTTGCATCCAATCTCTAATATAGAAATATACACTGATGTTGATAGATTTCTTCTAAGAGGTTTGAATTTATCAGAGCCAAACACTCCTAGTAAAGAAACACGAGTTTAAATCAAGTAGTTAGAAGGAATGGTAAAGATAGTGGAATTTGAGAAGGAATACTTATATTTAGAGGAAAGAGTGGTGATCAAAGAGTCATAAGGACTCATGGTAGTGACAAATCAAGATTTGAGAAAAGAAGAAACTAAGAATAGAACAGAAATAGGATCAAGTTATTGGAAACCAAAATTAAAGAAGAAAAGAAGCATGGAGGAAGAAAGAAAAAGAATCAATAGACCATAGTAGAAGACATCCACAATATCTTAGATGACATTTCAAGATGAAAATGAAATCAATGATATAGAGATGAAGGATATTTTAGAACATGAAGAAAGAAAGAAAAAGATATAGATGATGATCAAGAATCTCAAGAGAATGATCATGAGGACTATAAAGAGCAAAAAGAGGATAATGAACAAGAAGATGACCTTTAAGAAGAAAAACACTCATTAGAATTAGAAAAATAAGTTGAAGAAGAAATTGAAGATAAACAACTATGGGTGAAAAAGTAGGAACAATCTATAGAGTTGAGTAGGATTTCTAGAGACATTACAAGAACCTGTGAAATTGTGATGAATCAAATTGAGAGCTTTAGACCTTCAAGCAAGAAGAGAATACTATCTAGTAGTGCAGTTGAAGCAAAAGTCATCAAAGAAGATAAAATAATTGTAGATCATAAGAAAGACCAAAGTAGACTAGTAGAACAATTGAGGGAGCAACAAAGAAAGATTGAATCTATCAAGAAAAAGTCATAAATTTGGAAACAAAGGTAGTCCAAGATAAACATAGAATCAGTTTCTTAGACGAAAAGTGTGAAAAAGAGACAGAAATTATAAAGAAAATGGAAGGTGATATCAAGTAGCTGGAGTACAAAAATATCAACTTCAAAATTATTATTAGGTATAAATCAAAGCCAATGAAGAGAAAAAGAAAATATTAATGGAGGAGGGTCATTATAAAGCAGAAGGGAGTACCTCAGATAATCCAAGTGAAGAATGGAAATCACCTAGGTAGAAACTAGAGAAGTTAAATGAAGATTTAAAAGATGCGAAGGAAGTAGAAAAACAAGCAAGCACTCATGTTACAAGATACAATAATCTGAGTGAAAAAATAAAAAAAGAAAGAATTATTTGGTATTAGCAAAGGACATGACACATTTAAATCTAGTCTCCAATTGAAAGATATTGAAATAGAAATTGTGGCTCAAGATAGGCAAGAGATCCTAGAAACACAACCTTCTCTTGTGCAAGAGCATATTGTAGAAGTTGAGAGAGTAGTTGAAGCACATGATGAAGTGTTAGATGAATTCATGCAATAAGTGCTCACTTAAAGAGAAGCAGGGATGACGTATATTAGGAAAATACATGATAAATATGACAATAGGATTGTACACTTTGCATTGGAACATGGATTCAACCCTTATCACCATCCTTGTGTTGTAGATGGGTTAGGTATTCCTTTTTACAAGGTTTAGGAGAGTGTAAAGAACTACCAATCTGCTAGAGTTAGATGAGACGCTAATGAATTCCTTGAATGTGAGGAGAACATAGAAATAAGTAAAGAACTATTTGAAAAAGATAATCCTTCCTAGAGAAATATATGTGGGACAAGAACAAGAAATGCAGGAAGATCTTGAGACAACCTCCTTTGTAGTTACTGATCAATCCAACATTCAATCCAATGTCAAGAAGAAGGGATTGGCCAAAATTTTTGCAAATGCGAAAGGATGGAGCTATCCCACCTAAATGGCTTCTTCCAAATCTCATCATCAGGCTTTAATGGTGATTTCAAGTTAATGTTTTGAGTATTTCTCATGAATCTATCTTTTTTTGAGTTTTTCATGCTTTCATCAGTCTATATTTATCTTTTAAGCTCCATTAATCCTTCAAACTAGTACTATTTCATCTTGACTACATGAATCTATCAAAATCACAATTCTCTTGCACAAGGGTACATGTATTAAAATTTGAGTTTGATGTTAGCAATACCTTTATTATGAAAAATAACACACTTTTGTCATAAGAATCACTGAAAAAGCTTATTCCTAATTCAACCTACAAGGATTATGAGAATTATCAATATCTTTTGTGACGTCTCACATGAAACTCATATTTTTGATGATAAATCTTTGATTCCATTGATGAAGGAGGGGCTAGGGCCTTAGCATAGTTCTCAGTTTGACAATCTAAGAGTTTGAGGTTGTTGTTCCTTCATACTATGATGATTGGAGAGGAAAACTCCAAAGTAAAACAAGCAACCTAAAAAGAGTCTCTATTCCCCTTGGAATTGAATTACATATGTGAACATAGTATTGAGTATTGATTACATTAGTGGTAGGGATTGAGGTCGACAAATAGGATTGATGGGGATGGAGGTAACGAATGGAAAAGGTGGGCTAGAGGTGGAAGGGGAGAAATTCTTATTGAGGGTGAGGTGGCTACTATGTCTATTGTCCTAGTGATGTTTGCATCTTCGTCACAATGAGGATACTCTAAATTTCAACTTGTAGTGGAGTGTGTGCAATAATGCAATGTTACTATTCATGGATTTTATTAGATTTATCATATGCTATTTATTATATTTTTTGCATAATGGTGACTTTTACCATGTGAAAAAATCCGATATTAGTTTCATTATGTTTGGTAGATAGAGGTACTTAATGTGCTCTATGTTTTGATGCGTAGATGGAGGATCATGCGGCATGCACTATTAGATAATTTTTTTTTAATAAAAGATCCATCCTATTCCAAGGGTCTATCACCCAAAAAGATACAATTCTTGCTATGATATAGGCTCGTGAAAGTTTTTTCTATACATTAATATAAGAATTACGTCTTACAACACTTTTCGTAATAGCAAACAAAATTTTATTGTTCTCTATTTGCAAAGAAAAACTATTTTTGGATTCACAGAATTTTCCTATAAATACACATGCTGTGTGTTAGGGGAGATTATACATAGTATTGTGTTAGTTGCCTGTGTCTTGCTCTCTATTCTTCTATTCTATCAAATTATGATATTGTATAGGTTCAATGTTTTTTGCACACATGCTCATATCATCATGTCAAGTCCAAGCTTGTAAACCAATTGAAAGCTTTGTCTCACTAATTAATAAAAGGTGAGTGTAATCCAATTTAAATCGACATGTTTGAATTTTATGCAAGCCAAGTGGGTGGAATAATGAAGAACTATCAAAACTATTTATATGGCTATTGGGCGATGGCATTAAGATTCATTTGCCATTGTTTATGTGTTAGTAATGCATTGTACATGTGTTTCCATTAGTGTGAGTGATTATGTGAATGTGTATACGAATATACGACGTGCATAGAAGGGTCCATATGAATGTGATGTGATTATGTGTTTATGCATGGATCTTGATGATCTCTGATTTGACGCTGTGAATGTGCGAATTCAGATGATATGTGATACAAGATGAAGGCATAGGTGAGGTTTATGTGTGTAGTCATGATACAAATGTTTCGTATGTGTATATGTGTTATTTGTCTTTGAATCATGTGCCCAAGAGTGTGTGTTATCCAGTGTGTGTGTGTTTTTAGATGTACATACATGTGTGTACATTCCTGCACATGAGTGTGTGTGTGTTATCCAGTGTGTGTGTGTTTTTAGATGTACATACATGTGTACATTCCTGCACATGAGTTTATGTATCATGTATATGAGAGCATGTGCAAAGCATGTCTATATGTGTATGTGCTTTTGCACGAGCATGTGTATATTTTGTGTAATGTGTGCATATGTTGCATGTTTGTGTTTACATACACATTAGTCTATGTGTGTGCATTTATATGACTTTACGTGTGTACATGGACTTGTGAATGTCTGTACTCTTGTATTTTTTGTGTGCAAGTATATGTGCGTATATGTGTAAGTATATGTGCGTGTTTTCTCATCCTTCCGCTGGTGCTTACGAGTCATTCACAGAACTGAAAGACTGAGTTTCTCTCTCTTCTTTTTTTTTTTTTTTTAATTGGTGCAACTTTTGAGGTGGATGCTGAAGTGGGATCGATGTGCTGGACAATTGTTAGGGAAAACGGAACAGTTTGCTCTACATGTTACCATTAATATCATGAAGACTTGATGCGAAAAAGGAAGTTCTTCCATGCTCGTGTACGCTGGAATTGCTTCTGTGCTACTTTGTTTCTTTTTCTTTGTTTTTGTTCACATGTCAATATTATTCTACATGAATTCACGTGCAAATGTACGACGTATTCTGTGTGATGGCAACGTTTCGTGGAGTTTCAGAATAGTTTTGCATCTCTAGGACATGTTTCTGTTCAGCGCCGTTTTTTATTTGTATAGTCATTTCGTTTCAGAAGATGTTCCAGCTAATCGATCATGTCAAGAAAGGAACAACAATGTCTACGAGAAAAATACTCCTGTGCTTTCTTTTAACTATGTTGAGAGAGAGAGAGAGAGAGAGAGAGAGAGAGAGAGAGTTGAGGGGTTTTGTACATACGTATAAGAAACAGAACCGAGTATGACCGAAGCTGAGCAAGGATTGACTAAAAGAATGCTCTATGTGTACTGAAGTTTACTCAGCATAAACAGATAATAGATTTGATCTCATATGTGCATATGTGCATATGTCTACTGAAGTTTACTCAGCATAAGCAGATAATAAATTTGATCTCATATGTACATATGTTTTCAAGTCCGCGCAGGATGTTCATGTCGGCCATATTATTTTCTGAAAGAGGCTTTTCTAGCGTTTGACTGATCTCATTGAAATACCAACGAAGATGTTTTGTTTGAATCGATTAAAGTATTGTATTAGCTATGTCATAATCAATTCCCCATTTTCTTTGCATATCTCCATGCATATATGTTGAGCACGAAGATGTTTTGTTTGAATCGGCTACACGATTGAATTAGTTATTTCACAACCATTTCTCTATTCTCCATACATAACTCCACATATATATGTTCAGGATCAGAATTGTTCATGGAAACATACATAGTTATCATCTCTACGCCCACTTGCATAATCTCCATACATAGCTCCAAATAATTATCTTCAAGATCAGAAATGTTGATGGAAATATGCAGCTTTCGAAATATCTGCATTACAATGATGAAATTTGTGGCTGCCATTTCTCAGTACACTTATGTACTTCTGTGCATGTGCAATGATAGAGGAGAAAAGGTCTGCCTGCTGCAATTGCTATTGAGTGAGTGAGAGAGAGAGATAGATAGATAGATAGATAGAGAGAGAAAGAGTGAGGACAAAAGAGTCCTTGATAATTCGTCATCTCAAAGCGCATTATTTGCGTATATAGAGAGTGAGTGAGAGTAACGAAGGAAAAGGAAAGACCTCAAAAGACGTGCTGAGGCTAAAGCTTTGTTGGAAACGTGAGTAAAATGACATTAACGTTATTGACTTTTGGACGAAAATAAAAAAACTACGTTGCCATTGTGCAACCTGTGTACTTATGTAGTTCTGTGTATGTGCAATGATAGAGGAGAAAAGGTTTGTCTGCTGCAATCGATATTGAGAGAGAGAGAGAGAGAGAGAGAGAGAGAGAGAGAGAGAGAGAGAACAAAAGGGTCCTGGATAATTCGTCATCTCAATGCGCATAATACGAAGACGAGTTGCGCTGCAATGCCTTGGCGATTACCATTGTCTACGCGAAAGTATTTGCAATGGCAATGCTATGAAGAAGACATGGTGGAGATTAATCATTCTATCTTGGATATTTGAATTAGGATGCAATGAATTGCACTCAAAGTCGATCAATTCTCACCACAATTAATTTTTTTTAGTGTGAAAGGATGATGAAAGCTGACTTGCGCGAAACCAATAAAAAACATAATATCTTTGCTCTGAAGCTCACAAAAAACACTCATAGAGGCATATGGATGGAAATATGAATTTTCCTTTATTATCAGGAGTCAAAAGGGTTCATCCACATGCCACTCTTTGCATAGTTCCGATCCTGAATGCAATGTTGCATGCCAAATTTGAGGCATCAAAAGACTTCCTCCACATGCCACTCTTTGCATCGCTCCGATCCTGAATGCAATGTTGCATGCCAAATTTGTGCTGATATAGAAACTTTGAATGCTTACTAATATATTTAAGCGGATTATGATGTAACATTGATTAACTCCAAACCTCCTTCATGGCTACTTATAAAACCCAAGGGCCTACATCCGTTGCAAGGAGTAGATTTCTAAGCACCACACTAATGAATCCTTTATCAATGTACATAAGAATGAGCATATGAGAATGAATATAATCAACCTCCAACCTTAGGAGCATGTGAACCATATAAATGAATGATTCTTCACTTAGGTGTAATGAATCTTATTTTCTAGTAAAAGAGCATCCTATCATTTTGAGAATCTTTACCAAGTTATATAAACACATCATGTACTTCAAATAAAAGATAGCGCACATGTTATCACTTTGAGATTTTGCATAAGCTACTAGACCCCTCGATAAGAAATCCCCCTCCTCGCTTGAGTATTTTTTTCACACTTTGAGTAGCCATAGCTTACCTCTATTTTGTCTGCCAAGGAGGTAGTTAGCTCTTAGTGTTGAGTCACATTCCCTATCCATACTCTATCTATTTCTTGCAATTTTTAGCTTGTTAGAGATAAATATATTCTTCTAAAGATGGCTTAAAGATCATGTCTAAACTCTATGTATTCTTAGAGAAATCAAGTCTTGAGTGAATGGTGATCTCTATGTGCATGTCTAGTGCAGGCATCTGTTCTGAAAGTAGAAGCAAGTACTTTGAGTTTGATAAGTTGCATTTGGAATTTCTCACAGTCTAGCATGAATGAGCAAAAGAGCTTGGGTTCATTTGATAAGAACTCATAGAAACTTTGATTTGAGTGAAGGGAGGTATCCGTCAACATACCTATGAGGCCATTCATGCTTCAACTTGCATATGGAAGGTGCACATTTTGACATCTATGGTATTAGAGAAATCCCCACACATAAAGAACTTAAAAGAAGACCAAAAGGATCTATTGAAGGCCTTGGAAGAAGAGGAGCTACAGATTCCATTTCAAATGCATACATGCAACTCAAGAGAATTCTATTAGTAAAGAAGCAAGGCATCTATCCCATCTTTTTTGGTAGTTTTCTAGTAAAAAGGCAAAGTTCTTAATACCCATCACTCTTCTTACATGAGTGAACCTTAGAAGAGTACATTAGGGTACACCAAGTTAGAATATAAAACTTAAGTTGAAAAACAGTAGATAAGGCCAATTATCTATTGAGATACTAAGGTCAACATGTGATGATCAAGGATGACATGTATCACTTTTGCATTTCTCTGACATGTATAGTGATCAAGCCGGTATACATCACGGATATTTTATTGAGCTTTACTAGATTTATCTACTGAGGGTGATGGCACATTTGTTTCTTGCTAGCTCACTCATTCACGAATTTTAGGATTTTCCTTATGTACTGTTCTTTATATATTGCACTTGTTGTATTGTTGTTTTAGGTCGTTCTTGTACATTCCTTTTTAATGCAATAGCAGAAGAAGAAGAAGAAGAAGAAGAAGAAGAAGAAGAAGAAGAAGAAGAAGAAGAAGAAGAAGAAGAAGAAGAAGAAGAAGAAGAAGAAGAAGATTATTCTTCCTTGCCTCAATCTGTGTGTGTGCTTCTCTTTGATTGTCAGAGTGTGTGTGTGAGCTCTCTTCCTTATCTCCTTCCTCATAACATTATCATCCATGGAGGATTAGAATGTCTACCTTTATTATGGGCAAGAGTTTATGGGACCTTATTTGGAACAAATGTCAAGAGTAGACTAGGGGATAATCCAGCTTTTGATCCATTTAGGATCTTCAAAGGATGGGATATGAGAGAAAAGAGGGTTATTTTCATCCTATCTCAACATATTAGAAATCCAATGATAGCACATGTTCATGACTTGACAATTCAATTAAAGTGTAGGAAACCAAACAGAGGCTACACTCTACTTCAACGAAAGCTAGGAAGATCAAATTGAAGAATGGATTCAATAACTTGAGGAAGACACCTAGTGGAAACATCAATTACATTTGAAATATCAAGGAAGTAAGTGATGCACTGGGATCCATATATTATTACATAGATTATGATGGCCTAGTTGTATATACATAAAATGGACTTATAGATGATGAGAATTAGAAGGCTTTCAATTCTTGTGTATATGTGTTGATCTAGTCAAATTCAAATTGGTCAAAGTTAAGCTCGTCAAATTCAATGTGGTCAAAGTCGATTGGGTCAAAGTCAAAGTGGTCAAGTGAAAAACTAGTCAAAGGTCAAAGTGATGAGTTTGCAAGTGATGCAGAGGTGGTGCAAAAGTGCAAAGTGATGCACACGTGGTGCACAAGTGGCAGTGACCTGCAAGATGCATAAGGAGTGCATAAACAATTTAATCACAATGGTTATGGTTTTGCAAAAAGTTTAATTGCAGGTTGTAGATTGTCTTTCTATAAGATTTTCAAGGGTTTCAAAGTGTTGGAAGGTACAAGTGAACCCTTGCTTAGGCACACATAGTGAAGAATTGAACGTCAAAACTAAAGTCATGTGAGGAGAAGGCGATACCGAAAAGTGTATGTATGGCCCCCTATTTAAAATTTTGTTTTTCTCCTAAAGTCCCTACAGGAAAAAATAGGGATTCATTGGTTGTACACACTTTTAGTAATCCTTGGGAGATCAAAGTGAGCACAAAGATAGTCTATCAGTTAAGAGTGATGTACATAAGTGGAATCAACACTCACATCAACGGATAGACATTCGTCGAGTTAGACTAAGAAGAGAAAGCATAGTCTACACTAGGAGAGAAGAGCAAGAGACTTGAAGAACTAGTGCCACGTAGAGAAGCAAGTGAAAGACAAGTGTGCAAGGAAGGTGATCAAGTGTACATAGAGAGAGAGAGAGAGAAAAAGGGCAAAGAAAACCATTGAGGAGGGAAATCAAGGTGGTACAAGGTACCATTGAGTAGGTGTGTTTGTCGACAGAAGGCCTCCTTTCCTCCTACCCAATTGGAAGCTTGAGTGCTAGGTGTGCACAAGAGCAAGATACTTGAGAGGGTGGAGGTCTATTGTAGAGTAGGTTGGCGGCATAAGGAATTTAGGATATCTTGTAACCTTGTGTGTGTGTACTCTTTGGGGTTAACCACTCTACACAGAGAACAATTGGTCTTGTTCTAGACATCATCATTGTATTTTCTATTTCTAATCAATATATGGAAGCTCTCTGTGCCTCTATTTCACTTCTTCTTCTTCTTCTTCCTTCTCCTACAAATACTCAGGTCCCTTTCCATAGAAGAATTCCCAAACAAAATTCAGCATGCCCAATGGGAGCACAAGGAGGTTTGAGCATAGGAGAACTAATATTTGCAAAGTGTACCAAAAGGTACCGATGGTGCTACTCTGTGAGGTAATTTTTCTTTTACTTGGAATTCCCTTAGCCTAAGATGGAGAATGAGTAGCTCATGATCACAACTTGGTCTCAACTTTGATTGTCGCTTGCAAATAAACAAGAAGAAAAGCAATTTGAAGGTCAACTAGCCCTCTATCATAAACATCATGAGTAAAACCTATGGCATATCACGTGGACTAAGAAACTCTACTTGCCAAGTTAAATATCAAATTTCCATCTTTGAAGGGATCACCACAATCGGACCCAGATGAGCATATTAGAAGATTTTTTGTCTTATGCAAGATAAGGGATCTAACGGGAAGGAAAGATTCATTTTTAATTCTTTTCAAGCAAGATGGGAAGGGTTAGGAGATAAATGGTTTAGTCAATTTGGTGATAATCATTTCACTACATGAGAATTAATGAAGGAAGCATTTAAGATAAAGTTCCAACAAGGGAACATAGCAGAGAATATTATTGAAGAATTGGAGAACTTAAGATTGGGTATGGGGGAAACATTGCTAGAATCACTAGAGCAAAAGTCTTCATGGCTAAATTACCCAACCCCCCACATGATTTCTTTGTCAAGAAGTGGCTGGTCAATCCACTTCCAATTTCAACACAATGCAATATTAATGAGTTGGTGTTACCTAGAGTAACAATTGAGGAATTTATCTCTACAACAATAAGAATAGAGAAAATTGGATGCCAATATGGAATAGGTTCTTCTAGTCTATCATATCATATGGGATCTGAGGATCAAAAGACACAGTTGACAAAGGAACTTGAGAGTCTAAGGAGGAACAATCCTTAGAGAGACGAAGAAAATGAAGCAACTTAATTGAGGAGGGAAATTGAGATTTAGAGGCCTATCTAGAGTTAGCACAACTACTACAAGAATTACAAGTACTTCATGGAGGGGGCATAAAAAAGGGACTCTAGTGTACCATGTGCAGCAAACAAGGACATATGGTAAGTGACTTCCCTCTTCTAGGCATTATTTGCCAATTATGCGTGAAAGCTAGAGGTGGTTTCACCTAGTCAAGGTAGCACTTATAACGCTCAGCGGAGGGATAAATTTGGGAATGGACCTAGGCAATCGTTTGTTTCAGATGTGGAGAATGTGAGCACTACCAAAGCTTGTGCCATCTACCAAAAAATGTCACTCCTTGTAGAAACTTCCTAGAGGCTAGGGATCATTATGCCAATTGTTGTCCAACGAATGGAGCATCTACATTTCGGCCTCACATAGAAATGATGTCTATGCAAAAACAAAAAGTTGTAGAACAAGTCAGTGTACCTTCCATCTGGTAGGGTAGTGGAGTTAGAAGAAATAGAATCTTTGGTTATGCAAACAGGGAGCAAAGGAAAAGCTCCAATGGACATAGGCCAAGATTCAAGTACTATTGGATTGAACAAAGAAAAAGGGACATCCGAAGGCAAGGCCAATACATGTGAAGATACAAGGCAAAAAGAAGATCTCATAGGTACTAGTGATATCATTGGGCATGCATTCATGAGGGCTTCTGAGGAGTTGGAACAACGAAATAGAGCCCATGCTCTTAAGGAATCTGAGGCTTCAAGACTACTCAAACCAATTAAAAAGAAGGTCAATATTTTTAATTTAATAAATATGGACACAAAATTCAGATCAAAGGTCTTGTAGATCATTGATGAGGCCTCCAAGAACTTTGGTGGCAAAGACTGCTGCTATGATTAAGGATAAAATGATACAAGAATCCCCCCTCACAAAAGAAGAGCCCACGTCTAAAAATCAATATCAGAAGACATGCGTTACAAGGAGTTATTGTGGATGGCAGGTTTGGCATTAACATGATGCTTGAACATACCGTGAAAAAGCTTGGACTCCAACCTTCAAGACCTGCCAACTTCACTGTAATATCTTCATTAATGTGGAGCATAGTAAGACCTATGGGAGTTGTCCCTAGAGTCCCATTTGAGGTATAAGGTAACATCGTCACCTTGGATTTTGTTCTCTTAAGGTTGCCACAAGTAGATGGAAGTTTCCCACTAATGATATGGAGACCTTGGTTAAGGCATGCCAACTGCAAACAAAAGTTTTAGAGGAAGGACCACACAACCAAAGACATGCTAGCACCATGTAGAAAATTGGTATTTCTATGGAAAAGATATGCTAGAAAACCCAGACGTGGATTTATGTGAAGACGAAAACATGTTGGCTTGGTTACAAGGAGAAGACTCATCTTCTTGCTATGGAATTTTTCCGAACAACTCAAGGAAAGAGGAATTCTATGAAGGAAAAGAGGAGATCATTTAGGTTACTAATTTGGGTGAGCCATTCAAAGGCCATAGAAGAAAGAAGAAAAGAAATACCCTTAAGTGCAACATTGATGAAGCTACTTCAAAACCTAAATCAGTGGCCACTTTGTTATGGATATGGTATGAATATCATCAATTATGATCATTTTTATGGAAGTAAGTGCAAGGCATTACAAGAATGCAGAAGAAGTACCTGCACGTCTTTGAAAACACAAGATCCCATTGGTTGAAGAAGTTGGAACAATAAGATGGAAATGTTATTGATTAAATCAAACAATAGCCAAAATAGAGGTACAAAAGATAAGGCATTCTATAAATACTATTCCAATGGAGGACTTAGCGTGGTGGTATCTATGGTTAGTGTGCCCAAAAGGAAGAAATTCGAAATGGAGTGGAGTAAAGTAACAGATTATGGAGGGCATAGAGCTTCCATCAGTCATCATATCCATGCTTACGGCCTATCATTAGCTAAAGTAAAGCTCTCAATCAATTTTCATGCTTGTTCTTTGGGTTTTTATGCAATTTATAAGCCATTTCATATCCATTTTCATGAAAACTTGTCAAAAAGTATTAGGAATTTTTAAAAGAATTTTTAGAATTTTTTAAGAAATTGTTTAGAATTTTTCTTGTTTTTTCAATGCTATTTCTCTTGATACAATAGAAGAAAAAAGGAGGCTCACTGTGTTTTTGAGTGGCGCAACCTATCTACAAATTTACAACTTTTTTTTGAGAATTTAACCTGTTTTTTTTAGAGCTTTTTTTGGATTTTTGTTTGGATTTTTAACCTATTTTCTTAGATATTTTGCCAAAAAAGCAGCCCTCCCCACCTTTTATTTTTATTCCCAAAAACACCTTCTCTCTCTACCTCTCTCTCTTCTCTCTCTACCTCTCTCTATCTCTCTCTATCTTCTTTCTCTACCTCTTTCTATCTCTCTCTACCTTTGTCTTCTCCTCTCTATCTCTCTCTATCCTCTCTCTACTCTCTCCCTACTCTCTCTCTACTCTCTCTCTACCCTCTATCTACTCTCTTCCTTCTCTCTCTTTCTCCTTTCCCCACTCAGCATAGGATAATTTTATCCTATGGTGTGGCTACTATCTTTTTTTATTTTTATTGACAAAATGCTTTTGGCTCTAGATTCCACCTTGGATGGCCATTTATTTCAAACTTCGGGTCATTGTCATGTTTCTTGATACTTCTAGACTCAATTGTTGCATTACTTTTACCAAAATCTAGATGTTTCCCATTTGTTTGGTTTAAATCTACATGTTTCATACACATGTATCATGTGCTTTTATCCCAGATGTGGTCCACATGGTCTATTCCCTCCTTATTTGCCCAAATGTTTCACAATTTCCCATATGAATCATCCATAGATTCCATGTTTTGGCAATGTTTCCCTATCTGTAGCCCCAACTCATACCCCCTGCCCCTCACTTTATACCTCCATCTAATTGCACCTTTCGTCCCCCCCCCCCGCCACCTTGCCCTATCATTCTTAGCCCTTCAGCCCTCCCTAACCTTTCCTTCCTACCTTCGATTATCAAGCTTCTACTTCTTCAATGAGCTGGTATCCTATTTTGGCTCTTCCCTTGTGATTGTTATTTTTTGCTCCTGGTGGACTTGGTGGCTGCTCATATGTCATTTTGAAGGTTTTCCACAATAGGTATCAAGGTGATCCCTGTGTGCTCATGGTTTGGTTGTTAGCTCTCTGGGATGAAGAGCCCATTAAGTGGTGGGTAATTATTGAGCTGGACATAGTCAAATTGATCAAAGTTAGGCTACTCAAAGTCAAGTGGTCAAAGTCAAGTGGGTAAAAGTCAAAGTGGTCAAGTGCAAAACTAGTCAGAGATCAAAGTGATGACTTTGCAAGTCATGCATAATAGGTGGTGCAAAAGTGCAAAGTGGTGCATAGCCGGTGCACAAGTGGCCGCGAACAAGGTGCCTAGATAGTGCACAAAGAATTTATTCACAATGGTTATGGTTTTGTAAAAAATTGAATACGGACAGGTTTTCAAGGGTTTCAAAGTGTTCGAAGGAGTGAGGTCCTCGTCTTGACACACTAGTACTTTAATTGTCATGATCACATCTTGAATGTAGAGGGGAGTGAGAGACAAGTGTGCAAGGAAGGTGATCAAATGTGCAGAGAGAGAGAGAGAGTAGAGAACCATTAAGGAAGGCAATCAAGGTGGTACAAGGTACCATTGAGGTGTGTCTATCAACAAAAGGTGTGGTTTCCTCCTACCATATTGGAAGCTTGAGTGCAAGGTGTGCACAAGAGCAAGCTACTACAGACGCTAGGGGTCTGGTGTAGATAAGGTCTTGTGTGTGTGGGTGTGTGTGTACTCTTTGGGATTAAGCACTCTGCACAAAGAGCAATTGTTCTTGTTCTAAACATCATCATTGTATTTTCTCTTTGTAATAAATATATAGAAGCTCCTCGTCCCTATGTTTCACTTCTTCTTCCTTCTCCTACAAATACTCAAGTCCCTTTCCGCACAAGAATCCACCAACAATATTTCATAGATAATCTTCTCAATTGTGAGGAATTTATGACCTTAATGGTCATTACAAAGATGAACACTAGAGGCTCAAAGGAAAATGCAAGGAAGCACAAGAATTGGAGGAAGGTAAGGAATAGGATCAAATGAAACTAGATAAATGCAAATATTGAAGGAAGGTTGAGGTTCTAACTGTCAAACAAATAGAATGAGAGGCACAATTTGGTGCCTAAAATTGATGAAGACCTCACCCACCCCTCTATTATCACCAACAACACCAGATCTAGTTGTTCCCCCATTCACCATTCGCTTGCTTTGCAAGATTGCCACCACCACATAAGAGCAAATCCTCCAAGAGCAAGTTATTGTGCAACATGATATCATGCAAGCTGAATCCACTATAGTAGAGATTTGCATGTTTCCTATCATGGACACAACCACCGAGGAAGTTGGCCCAAGATTTCATTTTGAAATTCTTGACCTTCTAATTAACCAACTTGAAAATTTTCAATTTTCAGGTACACAAATTCTTTCTCAAGCATGAACTTGAACTTCCGAGTTATTCATGATCTCGAACTAATAGATAAGAGGAATGCAAACACTCAGGGAATAAAGAAGAAGAAGAATGGCTAGGCGAGATCGCAGCTTACACAGAAGCTCTAAGAAAGCTATATAACAAAATGGAAGATTTCCAAGGTAGAAATCAATTGAACATGGAGTGTAATCATGCTCTTCTATAACAAGAACTTACAAATAGCAGGTTCGATGAAGCTCTTATTGAAATGATGCATTGGTAGACTAAAGCAATCAGGGTTGAGATGCCCTTCACTTTTTAATGAATCCGCTACTCGCTTGTTATGACCCACCCTACCTCTACCAACAAACACAAGTTGGGGCTACCATTCATGTGTTGGTATGCCTAAATCTTTCACGAATATATGGCCATACACCACCTCCGTTCCAAGCAATTGATACCGTCACATTTGCCACACCACACTCTCTACCATTCACCACCAACAAGAAGTCATAAGACATTGTTTCTGTTCAATATCTCTCCATCCAAAGAACAATGACTTAACCTATGGATCTCTCTTCATCTTTAACAATTCCCTCACCCCCTCTCCCCACCTTAATCCCTTTGCTCATTCTATTCCCCTCCATCATCACATAGAATCATAACCACATAACCAAAACCCTTTCTTGACCCCTCTCCATTTCAAAATCAAGCCATGCATTTGTACATATCTACCATGTGTTTTCCACATCAAGCATCGAGAATGCCTTTGAACAAATGTTTACTTGCATGAATCAAATTAGAGAATAATATTCTCATTTTGTATTGTTTTGAATGCCAAGGAATGGATTCCTTCTCTTTTTCGAAAAAATGAACCATCTTTTATGGGGTGATTAAGCATCATTGGCATTTTATCAACATTAATTTTAACATTTCGTTTTAGCAATGTTCATGGAAACATGACCTTTTATGTTGTGTAAGTAATGCATTTCATTGCTTTTGCAAGTTACCTTTTGCTAAAAGAAAAACCATGTCTCTATGTTTGTGGAATCTCAAATATGCTATAGTCTATATTCCCTTTTGCAACAGAGTTAGGTTTGTACTTAAAGTTCAACTTTTCTATGATGGTGAATCGTGAAAGAAGATGACTAGGAATCAAGGGGGTAGCTCAAGCAAAGGGATTTCCTGGAAGAACGTAAGTCAATAACTCTTTGAGTGACTTGACATAGTCAAACTACCTTCATAGACTTCACCATAACACTCATACTAGGTTTTTTTTTTTAAATCGACAAAAGGGTGTTCCTAAACTTTTGGGCTAAAGGATTAAATATTATGATTCCATCTAAAAGTTGACACTCATTTGATTGATTAGCTGATGTTATTGAGCCTATATTGATAACAAAAAATTCTCTCTTCGATTCTTTTGTTTCAAAATATGTATTCTGGTAGATGTATTCATATATGAATTGATGTATGAGTGATACATGCGTTGTTATATGCATTGGTATATGCATATTGAAAATAGGTTATGCAAATTTATAACATCAATCAATATAAAAAAGAAAATGACATACATGTGATCAATATAGTAGAGAAATGATATACTCAATCCCTTTTTTCTCTACGTTATCCCTCTATGGCACTTATACATGCGTGCAGTAATATTTCTGATTCTAGTCTCAATCCTCACATATAAATCATCCATGGTATTTTATTAGCTTGTGATAAATCATAACACATTGGAAGTCATACTATACCATCATCAGCCTAAATTTATCATACGAATTTATCCATATATCGTACTAATTTCTCATTATGCAATGAATATCATACTATACCATCATCAGCCTAAATATCATACTAGAGGTGCATCCTGGAATTTCAAACATGACTCAACAATGAAACAATTGCAGAATGAAACTAGATAAATGCAAATATTGAAGGAAGGTTGAGGTTCTAACTGTCAAACAAATAGAATGAGAGGCACAATTTGGTGCCTAAAATTGATGAAGACCTTACCCACCCCTCTATTATCACCAACAACACTAGATCTAGTTGTTCCCCCATTCACCATTCGCTTGCTTTGCAAGATTGCCACCACCACATAAGAGCAAATCCTCCAAGAGCAAGTTATTGTGCAACATGATATCATGCAAGCTGAATCCACTATAGTAGAGATTTGCATGTTTCCTATCATGGACACAACCACCGAGGAAGTTGGCCCAAGATTTCATTTTGAAATTCTTGACCTTCTAATTAACCAACTTGAAAATTTTCAATTTTCAGGTACACAAATTCTTTCTCAAGAGCATGAACTTCCGAGTTATTCATGATCTCGAACTAATAGATAAGAGGAATGCAAACACTCAGGGAATAAAGAAGAAGAAGAATGGCTAGGCGAGATCGCAGCTTACACAGAAGCTCTAAGAAAGCTATATAACAAAATGGAAGATTTCCAAGGTAGAAATCAATTGAACATGGAGTGTAATCATGCTCTTCTATAACAAGAACTTACAAATAGCAGGTTCGATGAAGCTCTTATTGAAATGATCCATTGGTAGACTAAAGCAATCAGGGTTGAGATGCCCTTCACTTTTTAATGAATCCGCTACTCGCTTGTTATGACCCACCCTACCTCTACCAACAAACACAAGTTGGGGCTACCATTCATGTGTTGGTATGCCTAAATCTTTCACGAATATATGGCCATACACCACCTCCGTTCCAACCAATTGATACCGTCCAATTTGCCACACCACACTCTCTACCATTCACCACCAACAAGAAGTCATAAGACATTGTTTCTGTTCAATATCTCTCCATCCAAAGAACAATGACTTAACCTATGGATCTCTCTTCATCTTTAACAATTCCCTCACCCCCTCTCCCCACCTTAATCCCTTTGCTCATTCTATTCCCCTCCATCATCACATAGAATCATAACCACATAACCAAAACCCTTTCTTGACCCCTCTCCATTTCAAAATCAAGCCATGCATTTGTACATATCTACCATGTGTTCTCCACATCAAGCATCGAGAATGCCTTTGAACAAATGTTTACTTGCATGAATCAAATTAGAGAATAATATTCTCATTTTGACTATCTCAATGAAAAATTTCAAGCTCAAGCTACATCACAACAAACACAAGTTAATGTTCTCATCATCAAAAATGCATCCCTCAATGCGAGATATATGACACTCAAGATGCACATAATTTGATAGAAGTGCAACTAGAATGTCATGATAAAGAAGTTTTGTTGTAACTCAAAGACAACTTTCACATGTAAATGGAAAGAGATGCAAAATTAGGTTCCAATATTGGACCTTTACGAAGTCATCTTGCTACTGAATGGGAAGAGAATACAACGTGGAAGAGGCAAAAGGAAGAGAATTTGGAAGCTACCACGAAGATGACCAACACACCACCCATGGGCAGTCCCTTAGAGTCAATTTGAGTAATTCTTGAGGACCACACAAACCTATTGGCAGAAAACAATAAGTTGACTTAGGAGCTAACTACATTGAAAGCTTCAACCTGCTCCCAAGAAACCATTGACCAACCAAAAGCAGTTCAATCAACACCTCTAAGGAGACCGAACAACAATTAAAAGAACTGTGAATATAAATCGTTGAAATTTCCACACAACTATAGCAGTATGAGATCACACTCAAAATGGCTAGCATTAAAAGACACACCTCACTCCCTGAGCTAGGAGAAGAGGGAAAAGTGATTCAAATACTAGTGGATTGAGTTTATGAAGAAGAATACAAACCACAATAGGTAACTAGAGGCCATGTTACTAATGAAGGATAAGACGTGCTTGACCTACAATGTGATAAATGGTTCAAGAAAATATAGGAAATCCATAAGATTAATTTTGCAAGAGTCAACATGCAGGAAGCAGCATTCGCTTTAATTGAAGATCAAATCTTAAAGCTAGAACATTTCCAACAACTAGCACCTTGATGCCAAATTGTTAGTGATAAATTGTAGTGTTATCCATGATTTGTTCTCCTAGAAGAATACAATGTTGAAGTACTCAAGTGAATAATCTAAAAGTAGCCCACATTCATAATCCAATTTGAACTTGAGGATCTTCTTGTCATTGAAAAGCGAGGTACATTATTTCAACCAAATAAACATGATCACTATTTTGTGATTATTCGGAGATGCTACAAACCTACAGCAAGGCACCCTTACATAACTTTCAAAACCCTTAGTATAGACCAGTCGCGTGTCGCATAAGCTGGAAAGCCTTTTCTATCAAAGTAAAGAACAACATAAATTGGTTTGATTCGCTCAATTACTCATATTTTGCTCCATCAGAGGGACCACCAATAGTGGCCTACATAACTACACGCATACTCCATTGGCTCCCTTAATTCTCTAAAATGCTAGACATTATTGCTCACATGTGTATGGAAATCTTTGACCTCCTGTTGAGATAGGATGAAAAATAACCCTCTTATCTCTCCCATTCAATTTTCTAAAGACCCTCAAGTGATCAAGGTTCATTCTTAACCAAGCATTGCTTGGCATCTATTCCATTAGTAATCCCTCATAAACCCTTGCCGATAAAAAAGCTAAACATTCTAAACCTCCATGATTGATAATTGTTCTTATCTAGCTTTTCCATCAGGGTGTTATATTTTGAGATGGTTTACTCTAATGTACTCTTTTAAGTCTTCTTGATGCAGACAGAGTGATGTGTATACCTCTATCCTTGAAAAGTACCAAAATAGATGGGGTAGTTTCCTTGCTTCTTTACTAGTAGACTCCTCTTGAGTTGTATGTGTGCTCTTGAACTTGAATTAGTAGCTCCTTTTCTTCCAAGGCCTTTGATAGCTCTTTTCGGTCCCCTTTGAATGTCTTTTTGTTTTCAAATTCATATGGTACCATTGGTGGGAGAAGACACACCTTCCCTTCACATGTATGTTCAGTGATACCTGTTTTCACTCAAATGAATGGTTCTTTGAGTTCTTATGGATTAAACCCTCAGGTTCTTTTTCACTGAAACTAGACTAGGAGAATTTGTTAATGCAAGTTATGCTACTCAAAACGCTTGCTTCTACTATGTGAATCAATGCTCTCAAACAAGCTACTCACTACCTTCACTAAACATACATACAAAGACCATTGTTCACTCTATACTTGATTTCTCTTAGAACATAAAAGTAATAATACATGTGGGATCTAATCAATTCGAAGTACATGATCTGTTTATATGACTTGGAAAAGGTTCCCTAAATGATAGCATGCTCTTTTCTTAGAGACTAGGGTTCATCACACCTAACTATGAGAAGTGATTGATTGAGAGTACTGAGATGGACTCAAATTCAAAATTATAATGCAAGAATAATCGTGCTTGGATCCTTTTTAAATCTTCACATGTCATTAATTTAGATGATTCCTATGCTCCTAAGGTTGGAGCTTTATTTTCAACATCTCTCTCCCTCTCTCTCTCTCTCTCTCTCTCTCTCTCTTCTATTGTGGGATTTGAGTCTATTAACAAGCAATATCCACTATTGTTTTGAATGCCAAGCAACGGATTCCTTCTCAAAAAAATGAACCATCTTTTATGGGGTGATTAAGCATCATTGGCATTTTATCAACATTAATTTTAACATTTCGTTTTAGCAATGTTCATGGAAACATGACCTTTTATGTTGTGTAAGTAATGCATTTCATTGCTTTTGCAAGTTACCTTTTGCTAAAAGAAAAACCATGTCTCTGTGTTTGTGGAATCTCAAATATGCTATAGTCTATATTCCCTTTTGCAACAGAGTTAGGTTTGTACTTAAAGTTTAACTTTTCTATGATGGTGAATCGTGAAAGAAGATGACTAGGAATCAAGGGGGTAGCTCAAGCAAAGGGATTTCCTGGAAGAACGTAAGTCAATAACTCTTTGAGTGACTTGACATAGTCAAACTACCTTCATAGACTTCACCATAACACTCATACTAGGTTTTTTTTTTTTAATTCGACAAAAGGGTGTTCCTAAAATTTTGGGCTAGAGGATTAAATATTATGATTCCATCTAAAAGTTGACAACTCATTTGATTGATTAGCTGATGTTATTGAGCCTATATTGATAACAAAAAATTCGCTCTTCGATTCTTCTGTTTCAAAATATGTATTCTGGTAGATGAATTCATATATGAATTGATGTATGAGTGATACATGCGTTGTTATATGCATTGGTATATGCATATTGAAAATAGGTTATGCAAATTTATAACATCAATCAATATAAAAAAGAAAATGACATACATGTGATCAATATAATAGAGAAATGATATACTCAATCCCTTTTTTCTCTACGTTATCCCTCTATGGCACTTATACATGCGTGCAGTAATATTTCTGATTCTAGTCTCAATCCTCACATATAAATCATCCATGGTATTTTATTAGCTTGTGATAAATCATAACACATTGGAAGTCATACTATACCATCATCAGCCTAAATTTATCATACGAATTTATCCATATATCGTACTAATTTCTCATTATGCAATGAATATCATACTATACCATCATCAGCCTAAATATCATACTAGAGGTGCATCCTGGAATTTCAAACATGACTCAACAATGAAACAATTGCAGAATTTAAACGTATGCATCAGAAGAAATTTGTATACTTGTGTGTGAGGCACTTCAATCACGGCTCTCTATTCAATGCCATTGCATAAGCAATGTGAATTAAAAAGGGACAAAATAACAAGAAACCGAGAGTGCGTTTCTCTGTGGCAATCGAGAACACACTAGCTTAAGAGATAGATGTCGTGATCTGAATTTGCACATATGCACATTGAATCCTTTGATCTCAAGCACATGGTCTGTTCGTACAGATCATCACGCATGAGCTTTCCTACAATCATTGAAGCTCCAAGACATCTCCACGGAGCTCATATCCACAATACAAGACTGTCCGAGGGAGCTGAGTAAAAGATCTACTGGCATGATGCAAGATTATGACTATCCATCTGTATTTTCTGTTTCACGGGCACGTTTCGTTAAGATAAGGGACTCCACTACGGGACAGCCGAGACTCACGAGCAAGCAAGATCAGCTCTCTTTATAATCCGCTGGTGAGCGGCAGTGTCGATCATCTCGTTTGCTGAAACAACGAACTCTTCCTCCTTGGTAGGATCAGGTATATGTTTCGGTTGCGATTGTTACTAACATCGAAGCCTTCCTTCTTAGTAGGATCAGCGCCATAGCCGTATCGATAGACATAGAATGACGTATTTGGTCTGCCTGTTGACGTAGTCTACAACGTTTCTTTTGATGATCAAAGGACAAGAGACGCTTTGGATTGAACGTGTAGATCAGATCTGTATTGTTTCGTTGTCTGCGTCATGTAGCATATGTGAGAGATTTACCAACTTAGAGTCATCAATCAAGCGTTAACGAATCTGTTTGATCTTTCTCATGATGCGATACACATCCAAACCGACTTGAAACTTGTGCAATCAGGTGTCATGGAGTCGGTGGACAATATGCAGGAGTAAGTGCCTTCGAACACCTTTGACACTGAAGGATTATCTGACTTCTGTTCTTGCAACTTGTCGCTGTCTGAAATATAAACCTCTAAATAATACCATTCTCTTAGCCAGAATCTTCGTTTTATAAGAGTTGTGATGATGGTCATGCTTTAGGAGAAAGTTGGAGGAGCTATCGCTGGAGGCGAACGTGGCGTGCCCTGTTGATCCCTTCGAGAAGATGAGGAAGGCCTTCGAGGAGTTCAAAGCTTACTTCAAGTATCTCTTTAAGTCTCTTTTCTGCAGTAAAGCACATACATGATAGAAGACTGTGTTGCATCCACGCTCTCTCTCTCTCTCTCTCTCTCTCTCTCTCTGTGTGTGTGTGTGTGTGTGTGAGCACGTGAAATTTTTTACCGTAGCAAGGATAAGCTCTACTTGTTTTTGCAGGAAGGAGAAAGAGCTGTTCGATGCGCTTGCACAATCCCAGCATCCAAAGGTGACATTAAGTCCTTCACAGATTGCTGTAATTTGAAAACATTGGTCTCCTAAGAGGTGGATATCATGTATTACGGAATCTAAGGTGGGCTCTTTCTTTTTATGGATGTATAATCGCAGTGGATGATCATTGCCTGCTCGGATTCTCGAGTGGATCCAGCTCTTGTCTTGGGGCTTGAACTAGGAGAGGCATTCATTTTGCGCAACATTGCAAGCTTGATCCCTCCTCATTCGAAACAGGTACACAGTTAACAACGATTGCGTACTTATACGCTTACTCACGCACCGCGCAGACAAACGTTTGCAACGCACAACCGCATGCTCAGGAAATGTATGATGTCATTAATTGCGTGACCCGGAAGCTGCGGACTACAACAATAATCTGTGTATTTAAAAACCCCATGACAAGGAATCGATTATCAAGATACAGAAATACGCGAACAATTCGACATCTGATCAGATTTGTCGTTGCAGAGCGGGCACAAATCAGGTGCATCAGCAATTGAATATGCTGTGGAGCATTTGAAGGTAAAGAATCCAACTTACTACAATTCTTTGAGCTGTCCCGTATAATAGAAGTGAAGGCTGGAAAGCATGAGCGAATTCCCTTGCTAAAGGAGGCTGCATAACCTAAACAGGTGGAGCACATAATGATCGTTGGACACAGTCGGTGTGGAGGGATCAAAGCCTTGCTTGAAATGAAAGAAGATGGATCGAACAGATTCAGGTATTTCTTCACAAATGGTTGCGAATTTTCACTCGAGAGTTTGAAACTTGTATTCTGCTTTATCATTCACACAGTTCGATTATCTCTTGAGTTAGTTGTCTGCATTGTCTTCTTTGAAGTGATATACTTGTGGCTCTACAGCGCCATTCAATCTGAGAGATTTGGAACTGAAGACAACTCTTTCTCTCCATGTATTTGAGTCATAAATATATTTCACAAGCGCAAACGACCACGGCAAAATTACTTAGTACACATCACATGATAGGGGAATCTTGAATCGAGTCCGTCAATTCACATAAGTCAAAGACATACAACTTACTAGTCAAAGGCTACGAAGAGTCTTGCATTCCTCTATGTCATGGTGAAGTACAAATCAGATCCTAGAATCCCGATAAGAACAGAAAAGTAAAATGCGTCAAAGGAATCTCTTGAAAGAATCCTTAGAATCTGAAAAGTAATGGATAAATCTTCTCAAAAGTTGAGATTGTCCCGCTTTGAGATTGTCGTTCATGGGCTTCGTACCTTCTACTCCTGCAAAGCTTCTTTTCCACTCTTTGGGCTGTCAAAAAGCCAAGCGGATGTGCTTCCGTGCTTGTGGGACTGGGGCTGAAAATTTAGGTACTTGTCCAAGCCCACTTAGCCTAGTGGTTTGATGCCTTGAGTCTCTAGGAGGAAGTCTTGGGTTCAAATTCTGGTTGGACATATCTTGAGTCCTCAAGAAAAGGTGCCTCTACCTTACGAGGTCGGGTGTATGAGTGTGTTTCCAATTCATTGTACTCTCAAAACAAAGAAAGAAAATTCTACTATTTGACCTCTCGTACCTTGAATTCTGCCTAAAATGAGGATCTTTTAGAAGTTGTTTGCAATTGCAATTTTGTCTCTTAGTTTTTTTCTTGAACTAATGAGCGGAAACCTCGTAAGGTAAAGGCACCACATGCATTTGAATATGCCTCTATTTGGGGTCAACCAAAATGATCCATGGTTACAATTGAGAGAGAAAATCTCGAATATAAGAGAGAAATTGTGGAAAAAACATCCTTTTTAATCGAGCAGGGATGGAGCAGATTGCACCTAGAATGTGTGGGCAACACAACCTGCTTGAAATCCACCTACCATCGATGTTTCTAGTTCAATGACCTTGTCTACTATAACTTAGTATAGATGAAGTGCCTCTCCATTAGAAAGGATTTTCAATGGTAGGGTGTGTTTCAAATTCTTTTCGATTTCAAGAAAGAATAAAAAAAAATATGTGATCTTACAAACTATGTGGAAATAGCTAATGGGATGCTTTTATTTCGTTTCATTCTCATTTGCATTTGGCTAATCATATTGAGGATGTATCTGACTCACTTGTTCATGAATGTAGCGAATACATAGAGGATTGGATACAAATTGCACAACCTGCTAGTGAGATTGCTAAAGCAAAGGTTCCTCATGACTCACCCTTCGAGGAACTATGGACCTGTTGTGTTAAGGTATAGTACATCGGGATCTCCCTTGCCATCTGTGTTCATTTCTTCAATGTATTCTTGCTTGTTACACTACTCATGTCCTTAATAACCATAGGAATCGGTGAATCTATCATTGCGGAATTGCATGAGCTACCCCTTTGTAAAGATCCCAATGGAGAAAGGCTTGTTGACTCTTCATGGTGCATACTTCGACTTTGTCAATGGTGCATTCGATGTATGGAAGCTTAAGTGCAAGATTGACGAGCATCAATCCCTCTAGAGTTATTCGATACTATAATTCTACTCGTTTTAAGTTATTTTCTCAATCTACTCTCAACAAGCACCTTCAAGACGTGTCCTATCCTTTTACTCTACTAGTTCTAGGATGTCTACTCTTTTCCAATTTCACCATGCTTTCTATTCTAAACAAACATACCTCTTTAAGAAGTAATTGATCCATTGTGCTATTGTTGCAACACAAGTCTCCGTGTAGTTCAAATTATGAATTAGTACTCGATATATTGTGTTATCGTTTCAATAAATGGCTCCATGTAGTCCAAATTTAATGTTTTATGATCATGTCATTTGATATCGTTGCATTAATTTACATATAATAAAGTATTCTGTTTTGATGAAACCTCTATAAATATACTTTTGAGTGTGCCACGTATGCGGATAAGGAATGCATAACTTAATTCTTATGTTTTTGTTTCTGAAAGTACTATCTTACTAGTTACCATGTTGTAAAATAAAAATTTAGAAAGAGTAAATGCACACATTTAGAGCACCCTCTATATCTCCCACATAAAATATTCAGATCCACTTTAGGGTAGCACTTTAACATTAGGCCCTCAACATAGTTATAAAGAATATTATAAGCTAGGTTCCATTATTCATTATTCGGTAATTCAGTTATTTGTATATAATTATGGAATTTTATGGTAGAAACTTATTATTTGATCGAATTATTTAGTGCTACATCAGCTTATTTCAATAAGAGTGAATATTTTTTGGGCAGTAATTCAACACTTTTTTGATCGCCAAGCTTTCGATATAAAACATTTTTTATTGAGAGGCTTTCAGCCCAAAAACATTCAGATAAAAAAAGGTTCCTTTGAAAAGTTTCTAACAAAGCCATTTGCCCTCGAGGTGTCATTCAACATAGTTAGTTTGTTTTCTCCAAACTAATAGTGTTGTACGAAAAACAAGATATCAACCCTTTTAAAAAATATATAGTATTTTAGCATTATATAAATAACAGAATTATGGATTTGTTTGTTTAAAATTATGAGTTCAAAACTATCGTAACTGTTTGAATCAAGATTGATTCTTACTTCACAATAGTATGTGTATGTTTATGTCTGTGTATGATTCTGAGTGAAAATCTATCATGATTATTTGAATCAACATTAATCCTTACTTTATAATAGTATGTGTATATGTATATGTGTGTATGATAATTGTGAGTTTAAATCTACTATGATTGTTTGACTTGACATTGATTCTTAGTTCACAATAGTATGTGTATGTGTATGTGTGTGAATGATTATGAATTAAAATCTATTGTGCGGTGCTCCAAAAGGTTTTAGCTTCTATTTTTTAATCAAGGGAGGAGAGGGTATTCATACGTCAAGTGCAGCTTGGCTTTCTGCCCTAAACTTATCAATACCTTTTTTGACCCCTTAAATTGTAAAGGGATCCGAGAAATTCATCATGCAAGTGAGTGAAGCAGAAATCCTCTTCACAATAGTTTGTGTACGTGTATGTGCCTATTGTGAATTAAAATCTATTGTGATTGTTTGACTCAACATTGATTCTTACTTCATAATAGTATGTGTATGTGTATGTGCATGTTTGATTGTGAGTTAAAATCTATTGTGATTGTGTGACTCAACATTCATTCTTACTTCACAATAGTACGTGTATGTATATGTGAGTGTATGATTGTGAGTCAAAATCTGTTTTGATTTTCTGACTCAATGTTGATTGTTACTTCACTATAGTATTTGTATGTCTATGTGTGCATATGATTGTGAATTAAAATGTACTGTGATGTGTTGGAAAAAGTTTTAGTTTTTTTTTTTAATTCAAGGGTTGAGAAGATTCTTATAAGTGAATTATGGATTTCTAGGTTTGTAAATGGCTTTGTCCTCTAGAACTATTAGAACCTTGCCAAATCCCTTGAATTGTAAAGGGATCTAAGAAAGTATTGATCCACTGGAGTGAAACATTTTATGTGACATCGTCTTCACGATAGTGTGTGCATGTATGATTATGAATTAAAATTCATTGTGATTGTCTAACTGAACATTGATTCTCACTTCACAATAATATGTGTATGTGTATGTGCACGTATGATTTTGAATTAAAATCCGTTGTGGTTTTTTGACTCAACATTGATTCTTACTTCATAATACTATGTGTATTTGTTTTTGCATGAATGATTGTGAATTAAAATTTATTATATATGTCTGATTCAATATTGATTCTTGCTTCACAATAGTATGTGTGTGTATGTGCATGTATGGTTCTAGATTAAAATCTATTGTAATTGTCTAACTCAACATTCATTCTTACTTTGCAATAGTATGTGTATGTGCATGTGAGTGTATAATTCTTACTTCAATTCTATTGTGATTGTCTAACTAAACATTGTTTTTTACTTCACAATAGAATGTGTTTGTGTGTGTCTGTGTATGAGTGTGAACCGAACCTATTGTAATTGTATGAATGAAAAATGATTCTTACTTCACAATAGTATGTGTAAGTTTATGTGCACATATGATTGTGACTAGATATCTATTATGATTGTTTCACTCGACATTGATCGTAACTTCATAATAATATGTACATGTGTATGTGTGTATGATTGTGGGTTAAACTCTATTGAGATTTTTTGACTTAACGTTTATTCTTTCTTCATAATAATATGTGCATCTCTATGTCCATGTATGATTGTGAGTTTAAATCTATTGTGATTATGTGGATTTAAAAACTTTAAGAAAGAGAATCATAATAGTTTTGTACCATAGTGAAGGTGGGAATGGCATATGGTCTTGATGTGCTCAATGTACCATCCTTTGATAGAGAATATCTTACCTAAAATCAATATGATCATGACTTTGAATCTAGCTCATACTTGTGCCCTATTGGCATGAAGTTTGTGAAGGGCTCCCAAGTTGCCTCTTCGAGCCAAAGATGGGGGCCAACTTGCTCTAGCTCTCTCTTGTTGAGATTTAAGGTGCCCATTCACCATAGGCTAATGGAGCCGACTAAGACTTGCCCATATTTTGAAAATAGGTGCAAAGTCGCTTAATACTCTAAAGGAGTAGACAAGCGCTCACTAATGATGATGTAAACCCAACATTGGAAACATGTTTCCCTAGGTATAGCTCTTGGCTCATCACATATAGTGGCCATGGGAGGGCTTTCACTCATACAAGGTGGAAATCGGGTCTTCATTGCGAAACCTCCTCACCTTACCTCGACTTCGATAACCCATTTCTTGATGGCAACCCCTTGCCTTGGGAGGAATAAAAGAGGCAACATCATGTTCTTAAAATACGAGCGACCCCTTGCCAGGGGAGGGGATCAGGTGACAATAGCTCATTACAAATCAACTCTCATGGTCATCTCACAACAAGGATTCTAAGGTGTCCTTTGCTTGCAAGCAAGGCATCTACTCATTTATGTGGCACTAAGGCCAATGGAAAATCCCTCACCCTATGGGAGCCAAGCATAGGTGTAGGCTCATCCATCTTGCACATAACTTAAGTCACCTACTCGGTATACTCCATCTTGAATGACTTATTGCTTTGGGCGAATCCCTCACCTTGCGGCAATGGAATTTTTTTCTTGGAAACAATGTCCTAATAGTCCAATAGTGCACCCATAAGATGTGTTCTTTGTAGCTTCCCTACAAGGAAACCACATTGGTAGCGTGGTTAAATCATGCACCTCTCCAAAAATCTCTCTATGTTCGATTCCCATGGATGGCAGTAGCACAATTGGCTTTTTACTAAGAGTTTTTTTTTTAATTCACGAATGGTGGTAACCAATTTATTCAAAATGCTTTTTAGGACTCATGGTGACCTAGATTTAATGAGGATTCTGTTGATGTATGAAACACCACAAGAAATGAATTAATGTGACACTAGAACATCTCTATGGTCACCATTAACTCATTGTCACTCCAAACTTTGAGAAATGATAGCCTAAAGTGAGAACTTTGCTTCTACAAAAATTCCTAGTCACCGAAATGACATACCTTCAGTATTTTGCAAATTTCTCCTAGACTAAATATTATTTGTCCATGCAACTTTATAGGCTGAAACTAGAAGAGTAGAGCTTAACAACAAGCTATCATATGCATCAAACAGATCTCTAGAACTCAAGTTATGGGCTTCACAAGATGACCATGTATGACCTTCCAAAACTGGAAATTTTTGTCTGTTTTAGTAATCTAGAGTGTCGAAAAATAAAAATTCGATGCCTTGCATCGAATTTCAGTCAAGGTCGATGCCGGGCATCGACTTTGAGCTTTTTTAGCCTCTTTTTTTGCACCAGAAATAGTCTATTTTACACACACATGAGGAAGACCACTTGTATGCTAGAAGTCGATGCCAAGCATCGACTTTATGCTGAAACTCGATGCCAGGCATCGAGTTGCTCCACAAACCTCATGTTTTTAAAAGATTCAACAACAGGTAACACTCAGAGAATGAAAATAATGACTTATCAGCACGAACTCGATGCCAGGCATCGAATTGCTTGGAAAACTTGAACTTTTGAATTCATCACACAGTAGGCAAGCATGGAGATGATGGAGAGAGACTCATACACAGAAATTTACTCTAGTTCTTTCTCATAGCTATGAAAACTCAGAAGTTTTACAGATGCTTTCTCACTCAGAGAAGCCCGACTATACTCCGTCGTATAAAATGAACTCCTTCTCTCTTCTTTCTCTCTCTCTCACTGCGTCAGTTAATACAAACTAACTTATATAGATTTTCTCATTCCCGTGACTTTTAAAAAACTTCTAGAACTAAAGTGAACTAACTTTACAAATATGATACACTTGTGAATTTATCCCTTCACATAGGCATGGGGTTTTCTTCCTAAGATTTGACCTTCAAACACATGTCCAATTAGTGATTGTTTCTCCAACAGCTCCCCCTCAATCACTAATTGACATTCTCTGTTTCTTCATATCATCTTCTTTTCTTTTACTCCTGCCATGTTTTTGAATCTGTTGGTCTTCACATCATCCAGGCTCTTTGTCATTATGTCTGCTATCTGATCTTTAGTAGAAATGTACTCCACTTCAATCTCCTTCTCCATTACCTTTTCTCTAAGAAAATGATATTGTATCTCTATGTGCTTTGTTCTTGCATGAAATACTGGATTTGCTGTAAGATAAAGTGAACTCATATTATCTCCATGTATTGTAGGTGTACCTTGATCAATGCCCAAGCTTTTGAACAATGTCTGCATTCATATGACTTCCTTAGCTGCTTCCAGAAGTCCTTTGTACTCTACTTCAGTTGATGATAATGCTACTATATGTTGCTTCTTTGAACACCAACTTACAAGCTTATCACCAATGTATATCATGTAACCATGAGTTGATCTTCTGTCATCTTGGTTACCTGCCCAGTTTGAGTCACTGTAGGCTCTCAACTTCAAATCTGATGTAAAAGGATAATATAATCCTTCCTTTATAGTTCCTTTGATATATCTAAGAACTCTTTGACCTGCAATCCAATGTGGGTCCTTTGGACAATGCATGAATTGTGACAAAACTCCCACTGCATAACTAAGATCAGGTCTTGTTAGTGTAGCATAAATCAAACTACCCACAAGAGATTCATACTTCCTCATATCTTTGTAGTCTGCACCATCATATTTACTGAGCTTGTGATTAGTTACTTCAAGTGGAGTTGAAGCTTCTCTGCAATTTTCCATATCAAACTTCTTCAATAGATTCAAAAGATACCTTTCTTGTGATACATATATGCCATGATCTGTATAAGTGACTTCCATTCCAAGAAAGTATGACAACTTTCCTAGATCACTGATCGTGAATTCTTTTTCAAGTAATCTCTTTACCTCCTTGATTCCTTCATCTGAAGTACCTATGATTATAATGTCATCTACATAAATACAAATGTAGATTGTACCTTCCTCTGTTCTTTTGATAAGTAGACTTGAATCTTCTTTTGAACTATGATATCCAAGTTCATTGAGATACTTCACCAGTCTATAGTTCCATGCTCTTGGAGCTTGCTTCAACCCATACAATGCTCTTCTCAACCTGCAAACAAAATTTGGATACCTGGAATCTATAAACCCTTGAGGTTGTTCCATGTATACCTCATCTGATATGTATCCATTCAAGAATGCATTTTCTATATCCAATTGACTTAGGGTCCATTCTTTTGAAGCTGCAATAGCAATGATTGTCCTTATAGTTGACATCTTAGCTACAGGACTGAATGTCTCTTCATAATCTATGCCATAGGTTTGGGCATAGCCTTTCACCACCAATCTAGCTTTGTATATGGCTATACTTCCATCTGCAAGCTTCTTCACTTTATAAACCCATTTATTTCCAATTACTTTCTTACCATTTGGTTTAGGAACAAGTTCCCATGTCTTGTTCTCCTCCAGTGCATTAAACTCTTCCTTCATTGCTTCTTCCCATTGCTTCTTACCTTTAGCTTCATCATAGTTTTGGGGTTCTTCATCATCTTTCACCATATATGCATAGTTCTTCTAAGTTATGTAAGAAGTATCATAAGAATACCTTTCTGGTTGTCTTCTAGTCCTGCTTGACCTTCTTGGTTCACATTCTTCATAAGTGTCTGGATACACTTCTTCATCAAATATAGGAGCTTCTTCATTTCTTCTTGTTAATCCACTTCTGAATGTACTTGCTTGCATATATTCTTCATCTCTATTTACCTGCACAATTGATTTTCCTTTCTCACATCTTCTTACCTCTTGTTCAAATTCTTCAGCTGTATGACTTTGATCTGCATACCAACTTTTATGTTCATCAAATGTAACATCTCTAGAAACAATAAATTGTTTGGTTAAAGGATTCCACAACCTGTAACCCATCTGCTTTTCATCATAACCAATGAACACATATTTTTTTGCCTTTGGTTCAAGTTTATGCCTAAGTTGTGATGGCACATAAGCATATGCAATTGATCCAAACACTCTACAATGATCTAGTGTTGGTTTCTTACCCCACCAAGCTTCATATAGAGTCATTCCATTTAGAGCTGCACATGGTAATCTATTCACAAGATATGTGGCTGTATTTATAGCCTCAACCCAAAGATAATTTGGACAATTCTTCTCCTTCAGCATAGCTCTAGCAAACTCAACCAAAGTCTTGTTCCTTCTTTCTGCTACACCATTTTGTTGTGGTGTATACCTGCAAGTTATTTCTCTCTTAATACCTGCATTCCAAAGATAATCATTGAACTCTTGGGAGAAGTATTCTCCCCCTCCATCAGACCTCAGTCTCTTAAGCTTTTGACTTGTGACTCTTTCTACATATGCATGAAAATGCTTGAAAGCTCCAAACACTTCTGATCTTTCCTTCAAAACATCTAATGTTATCCATCTTGTAGCATCATCAATGAAAAGAACATAATACCTTGAACCACTGATAGATCCTTCTTTTGTTGGTCCCCATACATCTGTATGAATGAGCTCAAGTACTCCTTGTTTGAAACCTTTCTTTTGAAATGGTAACCTGTGTGCTTTACCCATTTGACATGCTTCACATTTATAAACCATATGTTGACTTTGCACATTTGGTAATCCTAGTACAGACTGATTAGCAACCATAGCTTTAATTCCTCTTTCATTGAAATGACCTAATCTCTTATGCCAGAGATCAAGTTCTGTAATCACTGCTTCACCATGTGTGAGCAAAGCTTGACCAATGTTCCCTTGCACTCTTAAAGTAAAGAGTTTACCTTCTTTCTTACCAGAGACAATCTGATTATATCCATTCTCTGGATCTTCCACAAATACTCCTTCATTTGTAAACCTGACTTGAAAACCTTTTTCAACTATCTGTCCCACACTAATCAAGTTTTTAGGTATTGTAGGAACATACAAAACATTGGTTAGCAAATCTGCTCCACTCTTGCATTTCACTTTTCCAATTGAATGTACACTATGTCTTGTATTATCACCTGTTTGAACTGTATGACTAGAATTGCCTTTTTCCAATTCTGACATCAATTCTATGTTTCCTAACAAATGATTAGAACATCCAGAGTCAATGTAAAATACCTTTAGATCTTCTTTATCTGATGTGCTGATTGAATTCATCATCAATGATGTATGACTTTCATTCTGTGTGTCATTTGCATAGTTGTAGTAGGTGGTGTTGTAGGATTGATTCTGTCCCCAACTTCTTCCTCCACCTCTACCATAGCCTCCTCTTTGACTTTGTCTACCTCTTTGAAAATTACTTTGATATCTTCCACCTCGGCCTCTGCTATTGTTGTTCTGATTTTGATTTGATCCTTGTTGGTTGTGCCAACAGTCATGAGCCAAATGATTACTCAATCCACACATCCAGTAAGCCTTTTTGTTGTTATTTTGATTACCTCTTCCTCTTCCAAAACCTCTTGCTCTTCTTCTGCCAGTGCCTTTACCTCTTGCATAATAAGCTTGAGAACTAGACTCCTCTTCATCCTTTGCTTTACCTTTATCTCCTTTCTTCTTGTTCTTCATGTACATTGCAGAACTTTGTCCTTTATCTCCATCTCCCTTCAAGTCTTGCTCATATGTGAGCATCAAACCAAGCAACTGGTTCAAATCTGGAACATAATGATTTATTGAAAGTTCTGTTGATAAGACAAAAGGTTTCCACCTTTCATCCCCTCTCAAACCTGCAAGTAGCTGAGCAATCAATCTGTGATCTTCAACATCTTCATCTATGGATTCAAGACTATCTGCAAGATCCTTCATCTTAGTGACATAATCACTAATGGTTTGACTTGGCTTCTTCTTGAATGTTGTAAAATCTGACCATAGACTTGCTTTCCGTGCTTTAGTAGTACTTTGGAAATGATACTCCAATGCATTCCATATATCTTCAGATGACTCCAATCCTCTGATGTGTGGTAGCAAATGATCAGAGATTGTATTGTAGATGTAGGCTTTTGCACTTGCATCCTTTTTCTGCCAATGCTTTAAAGCATCTAGTTCTTCTTTCTTTGGTCGGCTTTCATCTTCGAATACTGGCTTCTCTTCTTCACCTGTAACATATATCATGAGATCCTTACTCATAAGTAAGGCTTCCATTCTCATTACCCATGCGGGGTAATTATCTGTCCAATTTGTCAATGGAGATATGATCTGCCATACTCCTTTCCTTTTGCTGCAACCTGTGAGCTTAAAGATAAAGGGTAATACCTTTTGGAGTTCTTTGTGTATGAGGATACTTCGAAAGTAATCTTTTGATGCCTTGTGTCCTCAAATGCTTCACCTTTCAAACTTTAATGGAAAACTTTCCAAAACTTCTCGTACCTTTGCCGCCTTCTGCTCTTTAGGACCTTTCTGCTCTGATACCACTTGTTGATGTATGAAACACCACAAGAAATGAATTAATGTGACACTAGAACACCTCTATGGTCACCATTAACTCATTGTCACTCCAAACTTTGAGAAATGATAGCCTAAAGTGAGAACTTTGCTTCTACAAAAATTCCTAGTCACCAAAATGACATACCTTCAGTATTTTGATAATTTCTCCTAGATCACATATTATTTCTCCATGCAACTTTATAGGCTGAAACTAGAAGAGTAGAGCTTTCCAACAAGCTATCATATGCATCAAACGGATCTCTAGAACTCAAGTTATGGCCCTCACAAGATGACCCTGTATGACCTTCCAAAACTGGAAATTTTTGCCTGTTTTAGTAATCTAGAGTGTCTAAAAATAAAAATTCGATGCCTAGCATCGAATTTCAGTCAAGGTCAATGCCAGGCATCGACTTTGAGCTTTTTTAGCCTCTTTTTCTACACCAAAAATAGTCTATTTTACACACACATGAAGAAGACCACTTGTATGCTAGAAGTCGATGCCAGGCATCGACTTTATGCTGAAACTCGATGCCAGGCATCGAGTTGCTCCACAAACCTCATGTTTTTAAAAGATTCAACAACAGGTAACACTCAGAGAATGAAAATAATGACTTATCAGCACAAACTCGATGCCAGGCATCGAATTGCTTGGAAAACTTGAACTTTTGAATTCATCACACAGTAGGCAAGCATGGAGATGATGGAGAGAGACTCATACACAGAAATTTATTTACTCAGTTCTTTCTCATAGCTATGAAAACTCTGAAGTTTTATAGATGCTTTCTCACTCAGAGAAGCCCGACTATACTCCGTCGTATAAAATGAACTCCTTCTCTCTTCTTTCTCTCTCTCTCACCGCGTCAATTAATACAAACTAACTTATATAGATTTTCTCATTCCCGTGACTTTTAAAAAACTTCTAGAACTAAAGTGAACTAACTTTACAAATATGATACACTTGTGAATTTATCCCTTCACATAGGCATGGGGTTTTCTTCCTAAGATTTGACCTTCAAACATATGTCCAATTAGTGATTGTTTCTCCAACAGATTCTAGATTTTTGTCTTGAGATTTTCAAGAAGCTTTGCCAAATACTATATAAGAAGAGGTTGGTCTCACTTCATGATCATCAACTCAAGCTCAATGCAAGTTGAAATAGGTCTTGGAGGTGATCAATTAGGAGGAAGTGTTCACACACACTTGGAGGAGGTGTGCTCTACATCATGAGATCTTGGAGGAGTTCATGCCATCTTACCATCAACATCAAATGCTGAGTTATTGTGACTAACGAGTCTATATTTGTTCCTACTTGTTACTTCACTAGTTTTGGATTTAGGTAATCAAAATTTGGGTTTGCTATAGCATAGTTCTAAACTGTTCATATTCTCACATACACACACTCTTCATACCTCTTAGGCACACAATATCTTGTATCTAGTTCCTATTTTTGACTAAACTTAGATATTGTAATTTTGTGTCATATTCACACATTGTAATTTGCCATTTAAATATAGATTCTGTAGATGAGCATCCTAGCTGATTGTATACTTTGAAAATCTTGCCTATTCTCTCTCTATCTCTCACACATCTCTTTTTGAGTCTTAAGGTGTGTATGCTAAGGTTCATGTGTTGGAGCATCCTTTAAGCCTAGGATTATAGTGTTATTCTGGCCCACCCCACTTCCTACATTTGGTATGAGAGCATAGTTGACATACACTCTTAAAAGGATGAGCGACTATAGACTTGAGAATGAAGACAAGATTGAGAGAGTGTCTAACTATCAAATGTGGAGCTTTATTATGACAAATCTATTAGTATCCAAGGACTTATGGAATATTGTCAATGGCACTTAGCCAAGGCCAAGACAACTTGAAGACGTACTTCATTTTCTAGAATACTTGTTCCTATTTTTGCTCAACAGGAGGTAAGTGAACGAGAAGAAACTCCTTCATCATCAAGTGTCCATACAACTATCAGATTACTTCCTAGAGAAGAGCAATTCAAATGGGATTCAAGGGATGCACTAGCACTTTTTTATATTTCTATGGGAGTCAAGAGGCATATTATACCCCAAATCAGGTCATGCAAAACCTCTCCTTAGGCCTAGTTTTAGTTAGAGAATCTCTATCAGAGCAGAAACCCTCCTAGGAAAGCTCATCTCAGTAGATAGCTAGCAAACAAAGGGATGAAAGTTGGTGAATCATTTCATAAGCATATTTTGAAGCTCAAAGATTTACGAGATCATGACTTGTAGTCAACATTTTAGATGAGGAGATGGTAAACACACTTCTAAACTCACCTCCATCTATATATCATGCTTTTCTTACTTCTTTATCTCTCTCTACAAGATATAGAGAGCTTTCATTTGGAAAACTAGAAGTCTTATTACTTCAAGACAAAGATCAACAAAAGGGTATGGAAGAAAATGATGAAGCCATGTTATCATCATCAAAGGGGAGGAAGAAGAAGAAGAAGAAGAAGAAGAAGGAGAAGAAGATTCCACAATCCAAGAAGGAAACTAAGTCTTCTTATCCTACATCTTCTAGTCCTTCTCCTAATACTTCCTCTACAACCAAAGAAAAGTCTTTGATTACATTTGATTCAAAGAAAGAAGTATGCCATTACTATAGTAAATTAGGTAATTTTCTAGCAAAATTCAAAACAAGGATATCTAATGAGAAGAAGAAAGCATCAGGTAATAGTGTTGAAAATGATCCAGAACCTAAATCTTAAAAGGTGGATTCATATGCATGTGTTACTTTTCCTGAATTCAATTTTGATCAGGCAACATTAAATGCGATCTCAGATAATCATTGGATTTTTTTTCTGGAGCTGCTAAGCATATCACAAGTTGTAGAAATGTATTTCCTTCAATTTCTAACTCTTTGGGTAGAAGAGTGACCATTGCAAATGGTCATAATTTGTATGTTGTAGGTGTTGGAGAAGTGAAACTTAAGTAAGGAGCATGTGGACATTTCAGAATTTCTGATTTTCTTTATGTTTCAAACATGAAGAAGAATTTGCTCTCTATCTCTACTTTCATGAAGAAGAATTTTTTTAAGAAAGACTCATGTTAGATCCTCTTAGTTGATGTGGAGCATTTTCTACTTCAAGGTGAAAACAAAAGTGGCATGTTTGTATTGTCCAAAATTAGTCATGCTAATCTTGCTAGGTCTTCAGAAGTCTATGTTTCAGATGAAGAGATGCCAAACAGACTTCTAAACTCACTTTCATTTACATATCATGGTTTTCTTAAATATTTATCTCCCTCTACAAGTGATAGAGAACTTTCATTTGAAGACCTACAATTCCTATTACTTGAAGATGAAGATAAAAAAAAGGGTATGGAAGAGATTGATGATGCCATGTTATCATCATCAAAGGGAACGAAGGAGAAGGAGAATAAGAGTCGGAAATCCAAGAAAGAAAGTAAGTCTTTTAATCCTAAGCCTTCAAGTCCTTCTCCTAATACTTCCTCTACACACAAAGAAATGTCTTCAACTACATTTGTATCAAAGAAAGGAGTATGATATTACTGTAAGAGACTAGGTCATTTTATAGTAGAATGCAAAACAAGATTTTTTAATAAGAAGAAGCAAGCATCATGTAATAGTGCTTAAGATGATCCAAAACCTAAGTCTTCAAAGATAGATTCAGATGCATGTGTTACTATTGGAGAAATAGCTTTCAATTGGGCAGCATTAAATGCAGTCTTTGCTAATCCTTGTATTTTTAAATTCTCGAGCCACTAAGCATATGAGAAGCTACAAAAATGTATTTTCTTCCCTTTCTAACTCTTCAGCTAGAAGAATGACCATTGTAGATTTTCATAATTTGGATTTTCTACATGTTGGAGAAGTGAACCTTCAGTAAGGAAGAGATGGAAATTTCACAATTTCTAATGCTCTTAATATATTGAACGTGAAGAAGAATTTTCTATTTATCTCTACTTTCTTGTCAGATAGTTATAAAGTTGTTTTTAAGAAAAATTCATGTCAGATCCTCTCACGTGATGAGGACCATTTTCTAATTTAATGTGAAAATAGAAGTGGCATGTTTGTATTGTCCAAAACTAGTCATGCTATTGTTGCTAGGTCTTCTACACCTAAGGAGAACATGAAGTTATGGCATGCTAAATTTGGTCATATCATAACTCTGAAGCACATCAAAGATCAAGATATAGTGGAGCTTTTTCCTAAGCCTACTCTACCTACCAGAGGATGGAGAGTCATGTGAAGGATTTCTTGAAGGAAAGCTTCTCAAACTTCCTTTCAAGAATCATGGATATATATTGTCCAAAAGGAATTTTCACATTATACATTCATATGTGAATGGTCCGAGGATAACATATTCTATTCAAGGTTTCAAGTAATTTTGTTACTTTCATTGATGATTTCTCAAGATATTCAGGGATTCATGATCTTAAAGCGAAGTCATAGTTTTTCCTACTTTTAAGAAGTTCTTAGCTATGGTTGAAGATAAAAGTTATTCAAATATCTAGATTTTGAGAAGTGATAGAGGAGGAGAGTACATTTATAAAGACGTTAAGTCTTTTCTAGAAAACAAAGGTATTTCTCGATAGCTCACTATTGCTTACTCGCGAAAACAAAATGGTGTTGCAGAAAGAAAGAAAAGGATACTTTTTGAGATGATGTGTAGTATGATGTCATCCAAAAAGCTTTCTCCAAAATTGTTGTTTGATGCAGTACATATAGCTAATCACATTCTAAATTGGTCTTCAACAAAATCTTTAAAGGTCATCACACCTTACGAAGCTTTTTATGGAAAAATCCTAATGTGAGTTACTTGAAAGTTTTTGGTCCCCTTATGTTCACATTGAGAAGAAGGATCATGGTAATCTTGATGTAAAATCCCTTAAAGCCATCTTTATTGGTTACGCAATGGAAAGCAAAGGATAGAGATTCTATGTTCTAGACATAGGTGATATCATACTCTCATGCAATGCATATATATTAGAAAGTTATATTTATGATAAGAATGAAGAGATTTGAGATTTCATAAAAGCAAATGACAATGAATTCTTTAAAAGGAATTTGGATGCGAACATACAAAAATACAAGGGGGGTTATGAATCTACTCAAACCTTAAGAAATAAAGGTGAAGAGAGAATTTCATTACCCACACGAGTACGTAGTCCATCATCAGTACCTCTTGAAGTTCCAACTTATGAGCTTGGAGAAGGTTCTAGAGTTCCCTAAGAAAGAGATACTAAAGAACCAAAAAGGATTCCACCACCATTCAAGGATACATTAAAGTGGTTATATCAATCTTGGAAGGATAGTGGTATAAGGGAATACACTAGAAAAACCAGAGCTCAAACAAGGAGACAACAAAAAGACCATGTAAAGTATGCAAAACGTTTTGAGATTCATAATATTTTAGCTCTTAGTAATTGAGAATGAATCAGCCAGTTTTTAAGGTGCATTACAAAGTGATATGAATATCAGAGGTCCATATCTTCAGTTCTTTAAAGGACAATTTAAGCATACATTTCATGTAAATGACTTAGATATTTTGCTTTATTATCTTCGCATTGAATTCAAGCACAGAGATGAGTCTATCTACACGACACAACAGACAGGAAATTATTGGAAAACTATGAGATGTATTGCAAACACCTACAGATGTCAATGTGTCATTGCAATTGCAAGCAGATTCAGAACCACTGGATGCTACATTATATAGTCAAGTACTTGCTTGCTTGATATATCTATGTAATACACATTCAAACATTCAATTTGTAGTTTCTCAAGTATCCAAGTTCATGCAATAAACTCAAGATTTAGTGATAATCAATAGTCCAATAGTGTAGCCATAAGATGTACTCTTTTTAGCTTACCTAGAAGGAAACCATGTTGGTAGGTGGGTAAATCATGCACCTGTCAAATAATTTCTCTAGGTTTGATTCGCATGGATGGGAGCAATATGATAGCATTTTACTAAGGGTTTTTTTGCAAGTCACAAACTGTGGCAGCCGATTTGCAATGGTTTTGAGGATTCATGGCAATGGTGATTTGATGAAGATCTTATGTTTTTGAGTTGTGCTTTCCAAGAAGCTTCCTCAAAAACTATATGAGGATCGGTTGGCCTCACTTCATGGTCATCACCTCAAGCTCAACGCAAGTTGAAGAGGCTCTTGGATGTGATGAAGTAGGAGGAAGTGTTCTCACACACTTGGTGGAGGTGTGTTCTACATCAAGAGATCTTGGAGAAGGTTGTGTGAGCTTACAACGAGCATTATTTATTAGTTACTACGAGTAACAAGTCTAATTTTTGTTCCTACTTATTAGTTCAATAGTTTCTAATTTAGATAATCAAAGTTTGTAAAAGAAACTATAAATTGTTCATATTCTCCATATTCTGACGTACACACTCTTCATACCTTTTAGGCACATAATCTCTTGTATCAAAGTTCCTACTTCCATGAACAATTTATTGTTGTAAAAAAAATTATAAATTGTTCATATTCTCCATATTCTGACATACACACTCTTCATACCTTCTAGGCACACAATCTCTTGTATCTAGTTCCTACTTTTGCCTAGATTCATATCTTGTTAGTTTGTATCATATTCAGAGATTGTAAATTGACATTAAAATATATATAGTGTAGGTGAGCATCCTAGCTTACTCTACAATTTGAAAATCTCATATATTCTCTCTTTGTCTCTCATTCCTCTCTTTCTGAGCCTTAAGGTGTGTATGCTAAGGTTTATGTGTTGGAAGATCCTATAAACTTGTGATTATATTATTATTGTGGCCCACCCTACTTCCAACATTTTGTGTCAAAGCATAGTTCACATAACAAGATGAGTGACTATAGACTTAAGAACAAACACAAGCTTGAGGAAATGTCTAACTATCAATGTGGAGTTTTATGATGATGAATCTCTTAGTATCAGAGGACTTATGGAACATGTCAATGACAATTATCGAAGGCCAAGAAAAGTTGGAGTAGAGGCTAGTTCATCTTTTAGAAGACTTTTTGTTAGTATTTTTGCTCACCACGAGGTTAGTGAAGAAGAAGAAACTCTTTAATCATCAAGGGTGCATAATACTATAAGATTACTTCCTATAGAAGAGCAATTCATATGCCAATTAAGGGATGCACTAGAACTTCAATATATCACTATGGGACTCAAGAGGTATATAATACCTCAAATCTGGTCATGCAGAACCTCTCATAAGGATCGGTTAGAGTTAGAAAATCTCTATCAGAGCAGAAACCCTACTAAGGAAGCTCATCTAAGAAATAGCTCACCAACCCAAGGATGAAAGTTAGTGAATCAATTTAGATACATATTTTGAATCTCAAAGATTCACAAGATATATTACTCAATGTTGGAACCACCATTTCAGATGAAGCATTAGGGGAAAAAATGAACCCTGAATGGGCCTTTCAGATTAAGGAGTGATTAGTGATGGACCAATCAGAAGAGGGTGGTGGCCACAGTCTATGCCCTATAAAATACTAGGCTGAAGGGTGGAGAGGGGACATATTTCTCCCTTATTTAATGAGCTGCCTCTAGAGAGAGAATGAATCTCGTAACTCAGTTGGGCCCAAAAATTCAAAATTTTTGAAAAGTTAAAAAACTCATCATAACACCTGAAAATGGACCCCCCATTACTTTTTAGGGTTAAAACTACTCTTTTTGACCCCAAATTCAAAATCGGTGCATGTTTTGAGCTGAAAAAAATGAGTTTTTTCAAAAATACTCAAAAAAGAGTTATTTCCCTCCTAAACCTCACATTTTCATACCCAGGTCCCAACAAGTCATCTTTTCCCACTACTTTCACTCTGTAGCACACCATTGAAGCTCTTGTTTCTACACTCCAATACTACCTGCATCTCCTATCTCGAATTACTGTTGTAGCTTGAAGACCTTTAGCTTCAATGGCAACATCTAAAGCTTCTAGGCGACCAAAAGATGAAATCCTCACATTAAGATGTCACAATATCAAAGCCACAGATGGGCAGTGGCTATCACATGAGTACTCCAAAGGTGCATGGGTGTACATGCAACCCTCTAGAGTTGGGCCTCATCGAGTTAGAGATTGTGGAAACTTAGATCTTCATTGGAAGGGAAAGTTACTTGGCTTCAAGAAGCATAGAGACAATGGGATGGTTGCTATTGTACAACATGTTTTTACAATGGCAACTATGAAACTTGAAAACTCTAGTAGTATGAGATATCCTGTGAACTGTAAGTATTACTCTACAATATTTTATGTTTTCTTGTGTCGGATATATTTCTGAACTATTTAGATATGTTTTTGTTTGTTTCAGATGTATTTCCTTCTACTTTGGTGGAAGAGCAACCACTTCATAGTCTTACACGTACTTTCCAGGCATTGCATGCAGATGTTGGTGCACTAGTCTTTCCAAATATATCTCCTGCTCAACTTTACCATGATAGATTCTTCTTTTACACACATAGATATGTTGTACCCTCTACAATGAATGGTTTTGGAAGGTTAGAGAGAATTGAAGTACATTCTCTTCTTAGCTTGGAGTGGCCAAAACCTGATATATGGTCCGTATCCTCTTTGAAGCAAAAGATGGTAATGGATATACATAACTCTTTGAAATTCACAAAAGTGTCTAGGTCTGTAGGTTTGCACTGGTCTTTTCCCATTCATTGTTTTGTATATTTATTTCAAGGATTCTCATTCCAAGGGACTTCCACCATGTTCATGTGTAAAGATATCACATATGAGCAAGTCGAAAGTCTTCTTGGTGAAAATTGGGGTTTGATGGAAGGAATTGCAAAAGGTGATAAATATCTCTGTAAAATAGGTGGAACAGGTATAGCATTTCGATATTTGAAACAACGTACTTCATTATACATCAGATTCTACTATGATCGTTGGATGTGCAAACTTGGCAAATGGATACCATTTCAAAGTTCAGAGGGATCTTTGCATTCATTTGAAATAAAGCTTAGATTGCCCAACAATGAAACAGAAACTATTTTAGTGAATAATCATTGGACCTTGGCTAATCTGAGAGAACACTTGATGATTATGGGGTTTGAAGGACTAACTCAATCCATCTTCAAAATTCAAGGACATAAGGTGAGAAATGTTTCATGTTTTTGTTAAAGTAATCTTTTTTTTATTGTTTATTTTACTTTACTGACTTCAATTTGTTGCAAATTGATTACACGTGGGCAGAAGAATGGAATACAAAATGAAAGTCCCTGTAGATTGGAGCAAAGATGGAACAGAGCTCTCATTATCATAGTTCATTTGCAACCTCATAATGTCACTTCTTGGGCCCTAGTCATTGTATCTCATGGTTTTTGCACTTTCAAGAACCTTGTAAAAAGTAGGACAATTGATTCATGTTAGATATTGTATATACCTTATTCTCTACAATGATAATTTCAAAACTTTTGGAATGTCAAAAATTCTGTTCACTACTTTGAAATGTGGTTGCTCATGTTTTTTTCTGTGCATTATTTTGTCATCCGAAACTCATTTTTTGAAATTGCACTTCTTTATTCTGTACTTTTAAAAGTGGGCCCAGTCAATTTAAAAACTTGAAACTGCTATAAAAATGGCTCTATGTGCTCATTTCTCACATTTGCACTCTCAAAGAGCTAGAAAGCAAAGACTGCAAGCCTCTAGAAATCTCGCGCGCAAGCAATGGCTGCTAGCACTTCCACTCCCATGAAATCTCCTCGAGATTTATTCATGGAGTTTTTGGAAACTATAGACTACAATGGTCGTACGGATTTGTATGACCTAGTCTGTAGAGTCCCTAATCTTGAAGGGACAATAGCCATGAATTCCGATGTGATCGATGAGATCACAGATTTTATGGAACTCTATATTTTAAGATATGCCATAGATATTCCAGCATATGAGTGTAAATGGGTCCCCTGTGACCTACTTTTTTACATTCATAAAGGAGATGAGGCATTTGCAAAGCACTTAAAGCGTTTCATGGTGATTGTTGAGGCTTCAGGGCACCTGTTAGATGACACAGTGCCCTTAATTAAACAATTAAATAAGAAAAGGAAAATGGGAAGAAAATATCTTTCCTACATAGCAACAACAATCTTTTTTGTCAATGAGGAGCCCGAACCTTCACCCATGGACCTACCCCATCTTGTTACTGGGGGTTTTGTAGATGACAAGAAGGAACCCCAGACAGAAGCTCTCAACTTATTATAAGAGAGTCAAAAAATTTCCAGAGAATTTCCTCAAGGAGTAGTGGACAAATTAAAGGAAGCCAGTACACAGAAGAGTCCACCCTCCAACTTACACCCCGTGGAACCCACTCTACCAGAGGTAGAGATGGAAATGTTTTTAGTTTTACTTGTTGATGGAGAGGAATTTTTGTTCCTGCACGATATTGATAAGGCATTCAGTCTACGCCTCGACGAATGCCTTAGTATTTTCAGCTCAACCTCGGATGTTCCCATGGACAACACTTCTGATTATCGAAAAGGCAACAATTCCACTTGGTGAATCAGTTGTGGACACCATTGCATTTGTGTGTGAAGAGATTTTGAGCCATGCCAACCAAGATGCCAGTGAAGAAGATCTAGCCACAACAAGGGAAAGAATTTTGGAGAAGAAGATTCCAACATCCCCTGTTGTGGAGCAAAGTGGCATGGCCCATTCATCAATTCCACTAGATGCAATGGGAAGAGGAGAGGATGAAGACAAGCTTCAAGATGTAAGTCTCTACTGACATTTATGGTTGTCTCATATTCATACAAGATGTATCTATTTAATTTTATGATTGTCTATGTGCAGGAAACAATTGAAGTGGATAAATTTGCAGCAAGGAGTGGTGGTGACCGTGTTTCCCGGGGCCATGGCTCTTCCTTGGCACAGTACATTGGAAAATTGCCAAAGGAAGATTTTGTAATAATCCACAAGGACTTTTCCCCTCAAGGACACTTCATGACTTGGTGTATGAAGGCCTTGAGTAAAGTTTTGTGCCTATCTACAATAATGCAAGGGACCAATTGTATATTTCTAGTTAGGAAGTCCCTTGCCCTTACTACCCTAGGAGTTAACTTTAGAGGAAAAATATTAGCTCAAATAGGAATAGCTTTGGGTCTTGGATTGACAGACCCTCAATTAATATCCCAATCAGTTTTGACTTACCAATTGCCTCTATCTTTTCAGAGAAGAAAGAATGTAGTGGAGAGGCTCAAGGCCAAGAGCCAATTGTAAAAACTTTATAATACCAATGTCTTGTTTTTCCAATTTCCATGTGAATTCAATCTATTATATCTTTATGGTTTGACAATCTCATAACTTTTGCACAGTTTAATCAGTCTTTTTCCATTGTTTCTTGTAATTTGTGTTGCCCAAAATGCATGGAATGGCTAAGGAATGCAAAAAAAAGGCCTGCCACAGAAACGCGGGGATGGGCCCTACAAAACTTTTGCAGGGCCCATCCCCGCGTTTCTGTGGCAGGCCTTTTTTTTGCATTCCTAGGCCATCCTATGCACTAGGTTACCTGTATTGCAAGTCTATCTTCTCAATTAGCACCTTCACTTGGGGAAATGTGGAACACTCTTCTTATATGCAATAATTAGAGAAAATTAAGACTCCTCTGGGTGCATATAAGCATGCAGCAGTAAATCAGTGCATGTATGTTCATAAACATTGCTTAGCTATTGGTCAGGGGTTTAGCATGCAGTGCACTCTAGCCAAGGCCAATCATATGCCCCCATGTGCATGGCATGGGTTTTCATGGCTTGGAAATGCCAAAAAAAGGCCTGCCACAGAAACGCGGGGATAGGCCCTGCAAAACTTTTGCAGGGCCTATCCCCGCGTTTCTGTGACAGGCCTTTTTTTGGCATTTCTTGGCCATGAAATGCATTAAATAGCATTACCACTTACAACAAGTACAGAAAAAAGAATGATACAACTATGAAAAACACTTCAAAGATGTACTGGAAAAACACACCTACAAACATAGGAGAAATAAACTTCAAAACATGTACACTAAGAGATAAACATTTGGGAGAGCAAATATGAGAAGACAAAGATTATATTCATCATTTGGGTTTTACAAAATATTCATCGTATGGGATATACAAAAGGTTATCCAAACAAGGGAGTACAAATTATGGTTAATGGTTATTCCCTCTAATTCTCCTAGCTAGCTGCAAATCTTTAGGTTGTATTGTCACTCTCTTTGCATGGATGGCACATAGGTTAGAGTCCTCCAACATTGATATAAGATACGCCTCTGCAGCTTCTTGGAGAGCTTCAATGGCTATCCCTTGGATACGAAGTCCAGTGCAATAGCGTTGGATCTCTTCCTTCACAACTCTTGCAAATGACCTTCGTGGAATCAGAAGCTCCACAGACTTTTGATAGTGTCGAATCTCCGCAAAGGCTCTGGTTTGCTTTCTGCGCCTTTGTGGTGCTCTTGCATTTGGGGGGATGTTGGGTTGTGGTCGTTGTGGTCTATGACGTGGTTGATAGTTCTTCTTTCTTCTTGGAGGACGCCTAGATGGTCCTGCCTCATCATTTACTTCCTCTGCCCGACCTTGCTCTCTTTCTTCATCGGTTGGTCTTTGTCCTTGTCCTGGGGGGAGTGTCTTGCCTCCTTGTGTTACTCGATGGTTCACGGGGATATCATCATTGTTCCATGGTGGCTCATTTATACTTTCTTCATCTGAGGAACTCGATAAATTTGATGTCTCAATCACAACTCTTCTATGTCCTCGTTTTTTGGGCCTTGCCTTCATTGGTGTCTTGATTAGGGGCTCATCATGAGATGCAGAAGGGGAATAATTTATTTCTTGGGATACATCTCTCTCTGGTGAACCTTCATCCCCCCGCGATGCAATGCTACCGGACTGTGTCCCTGCACTCGAGTTTCGTCTTGAAGAGTGGCTTGTGGTTCGACGCTTCTTGTGGGGTGTCATCCATGTTGGGCGCTGAGTACCTTGCACATGGCTAGGGTAGACGACATGATCCTTCCTAGCAATCTGCTTTGTGCGTGCCATTCTCTTAGGTTGTAAAGTGGTAAAATGAGGAAGGACACCTCTATTTATAGGCTTTCACTTAAGAATTGTCCTGTTCACATTTAAATGGATAAAAATTAGTTTTAAGACATTAAAAGTATATTCACAAAAATAGTAGAATTTTATTTGAAGTGAAAGGGGTTATAAAAACCTTGAAAAGTATAATGCATTTTAAGAGTTTGGAAATTATTTCCAAGCAGAACCCTCGCAGACTCTTTGTGCACGCCATTGGGCATGATGTTCGGGTCCTGACGATGACATCCACTTCTCTCTTGCAATATCATGTTGTAGCTTTCGTGTAATCTTTGCTAGTTGTGACTCACATGCCTTTTCCATTACATATTTTCTAGCAAATGTCCCACAAAAGAACCAATTGAACATTTCTTCTTAATAGTTTGATTGGAGTAGACCACCCCCATGACGAGTGTTTTTAAAGTAAACACCTCTAGCCCTGTAATGTGACTTCTCCATTCCTTGTGTACTAAAAATGTCCAGTGACCCATATCGATTCATAAAATATGCTCCATGTGCAAAAAGAATATGCTATGAACTGGTCAATAAGATATACACATAGTGTTTAAGACCAAATAAAAAAATGTAAGTGAAACTTACTATGTAATGTGTAATGTTGCTTTCTCCCCAAGATAAGATGAATGACTGTGTAAACTCCTTCAAAGTCACTTGGAATAATTCTCGTTGTGAAGCATTAGTGGAAGCCAAACACATCAAATGTAACAGATCGAACGATGACCAAACCTTCTTTCGCTTGTTAATGAGATCAACCTGACTATCATTGTCAGTTGTAATTGAACAGAGGTCCTTCCAAAGCTCCCATTTCCCATCATCTTGACTATTCACATCTTTTTTAAAGAAACGTCGTGCCTTCTTCCCAGTCATTGAAACTTGTTGTAAAATCTCTTGAGACTCACCATACTTCTTAACAACTAAAGATACGTGGCCACCATGACAACCTATAGAATTCAAAAGATCTTCTATTTTCTGGATTGCTATTGTAGACCTCTCTAATGGTTTCATTGCAAATGCATATTCAACATGGAGCTTCAAAAGCCTATCAAAGATCCTCATGAATGCATGCAAAGTACAAAAGTGAACATTGACTAATGGAAATGGGATAATGGGGTTCCAATCATTGCTTATTTTATCACGAGTTGGTTCCTGTAACATTGGACACCTCAAAAGTGATATCTCCCATTCCCTGTGATTCAATGAGTCTATTTCATCAATTTCTTCAGAGTCATCAACTCTCGTCAATGCCCTTGCATGTTTAGACTGTCTCTTACATCCTTTGTAACCTTGTGTACAATATGGGCAAGGATAGAGAGAAGATGCTCCTTGTTTACAACCTAACATGCATTTTATACTCTTAAGGTCTCCACCCAAATGCCATTCTACATCAAAATCACCTATATCATCTACAAAAAGCTTTTGCCCATGTATTTGAGAAGAGATTACTTCCGTAATCCACGGAGTCCTACTAAAAATCCATGAAATAACATTATTTGTTTCTTTGGGAACTTCTATAGCACCTAACCACCAGATATCTCTCTCTGATTGCACACTGTAAGTCAAATGGTCCCTCCCTCCTAAAGTTTCATCACTCATTGCATGGTCCATAATTTCGTTCATTAGCGTCACACTCAACCTTTCTAGTCACCGACCCTTTATGATTTGACACTCATCAAGCTTCAGTATGAACTTTAACTTAACATTACAGTCTGCACAAAAGAGAAAACATTATCTTAATATGACACTTGAATGCAATAGAACTTCAACACCAAATAAAATGTAGTAGGGGTACCTTTGATTGTTGAACTATAAAAGTGAACCATTGCTTGTTGAAGCTTCTGAAGATCCACAAATATATTGTTGAATTTAGTGTAAGTAAATCCTTGTGTAGACAGGATTTTTGATTGCTTCTTGGGAATATTTGGATGATAAATAGAGGCAGGCATAGTTTCTTCTATGAATAAATATTGTCCAATAGTACGAGTCACATCCTCATTTGAAGTTTTTTTATTGATAGACAATTTATATGGGCATGGAAATATACTTTGAGAAATACCTTGTGATTGTAAGGCTTGCCTGAGAAGGGTGTACATTGCAGTATACCCATTTCTACTGATGCCTGCTTCGTCACATATTGCCTGCACATCTTGCACTGTGATAAGATTTTTTAACTTCTTTGAAAATTCAGCTTCAACAACAACTCTAATACACTTTCCTATGCGTGAGTCTAAAGCAGAAGTGATTTCTTTGGTGTTTATACAGCTATTCATCAGCTTGAATTGGTCTTGTGTTGTTGATGAAGCAGTTATGTCTTCAATAAACGACCTACACAATGAAATATTCCATTACAAATCTTCATTAAAACATATAAAAGTAAAACAAACACTCACCTTGTTGCATATATACGTCGTTTGCGTGCTCCACCACCTTTTGAAAGAGCTTCAAAGGATGACAATGATCTTTTCCTATGTCTCATACCAAGTGGAGTCTCTTTCAGCTGTTGGAGATTGGCAGTTAACTTTGAAATTGTGCTTTGTTTTGCTTCAGTATCCTGTTCCAAATCTGCAAGTTGTTTTTGTAAAGATATGATTGTGCTTTCTAAAGTGACCACCCTCATATGATGGATGTGATGTTGTTGGAACCAATACTTAGCAGTAGCAAGTGAATGTGTAGATAATCTCTTGCAGTAACCTAATAGTCCAGCTTCACCCGCACCAATGAACTGAAGTAAAGTTGAGAGGTTATGGAATGTTGGATGGTAAGAAGATATTGGATCAAGAGGATAGAGTGAACCATGAGCCGAAAGATCAATACTTTTTTCTCCAGCTGCACGACGTTCATTTTGAGAATTGGCATCATTGTTGCATCGTGTATTTGGAGCAAACTCTCTAGGCACACGAACATGGATACTTGTTGATGCAGGAGCATGAGGACGTTCTACTGTGAAGTTTGTGATACATGTCAACACCATCTTTGCTAATGACCAACAATATCAAAAACAAAGATGAAAAACCGGTTGGAAGGGAGTCTAAAGCATAGGTTTTGCTCAAAAAATGTGTTTTCTTGTATGTGTATGGGTTAAAGTGTATTTATCCACTGAGTATGGCTGAAAATGATGAAATTTGAAAAAAGTCATTTTTTGGGGGAAGCATAGTCACGGATTTGATGATGTGGCACTTACTTTTGGAGGGAGTTTGAAAATTATACTTTTTCTAAAAGAAACTTCAGAAAATGGGCCCAAAAAAGTGATTTCTGACATATATATTAAAAAATAGGCTCTTTTGAGTTAATATACACTGAAAATGAGACTTTTTAAAAAAATTCATTTTTTTATTCAAATACATGTACGAGTTTGATGATGTGAAAAGTAGATTCTCTTTCTCTCTCTCTAGAATAAGAAAGAGAGAGGCCTATTGAAGCCTAAAAAAAAGCCTACTCCAACCTACTAAAAAGTGCCCTATTAAATGCACTTTGTCCCCTTAAACAAGAACAGAATTAAGCTTAATCCCTAAAAATTAGGGATCCTTACAAGGCCCATGCAGGGTTCATTTTTTCCCCTAATGGAGATGGTGAATAGACTTCTACACTCACTTCCATCTACATATCATGGTTTTGTTACTTCTTTATCTATCTCTACAAGAGATAGAGAACTTTCATTTGAAGAGATATGCTTCCTATTTCTTCATGATAAAGATCAACAAAAGGGTATGGAACAGAATGATGAAGCCATGTTATCATCATGAAAGGGTAAGAAGAAGAAGGAGAAGAAGAGTCAGCAATCCAAGAAGGAAGGTAAGTCTTGTAACCCTAAGTCTTCTAGCCCTTGTCTTAATATTTCTTCTACACCCAAAGAAAAGTCTTCGGTTACATCTGATTCAATGAAAGTAGTATGCCGTTATTGTAAGAAACTATGTCCTTTTATAGAAAAATGCCAAACAAGCATTTTTAATGAGAAGAGGAATGCATCAAGTAATAGTGTTGAAGACCATCCAAAACCTAACTCTTAAAAGGCAAATTCATATGTATGTGTTACTATTGAAGAAGTAGCTTTTGATCAGGAAACATTAAATGGGATATTAGATAGACCTTGGATTTTTTATTCTAGAGCTACTAAGCATATGATAAGTTAGAAAAATGTATTTTCTTCCCTTTCTAACTCTTTGGGTAGAAGAGTGACCATTGGAGATGGTCATAATTTGGATGTTGTAGGTGTTACAGAAGTGCATTTTAAGTAACAAGTAGGTAGAAATTTAACAATTTCTAATGTCCTTTATTTTTTGAACATGAAGAAGAATTTGTTCTCTATCTCTTCTTTCTTGTCAGATAGTTATAAAGTTGTTTTAAGAAAGATTCATGTTAGACCCTCTCAGGTGATAAGGAGCATTGTCTACTTCAAGGTCAAAACAAAACTGGCACGTTTGTATTGTCCCAAATTAGTCATGCTAAAGTTGTTAGGTCTTCCACACCTATGTTGGAATATGCAAGTCCACGTCATCTCTTCAAAGTATTATTATAGGTTGAACTCTTTATTAAAGTTCATTATATTCTTAGAGTGATTTATTATGTTTTCCACATCAGCAATACTCGTGAATAAAGCATATTTGAAGTCAATGCCAAGTTGGAAAAGTGTTCCTATAATTTAGGAAAAATTTCAGAACAGCAGCACACCTTTTCTGAAGGCAGTTTTGCACAGATCATATCTCGCTAACCGTGCATTCTTTTTGGTTGATTCAAAAGCTGAAATGTTCTCCATAATATCAGGTATCAGCTCACCAAAAATCTCTTGCAAATGCCTCTCCAAACTCAAGTTATGCTGGCCGAAAGTTGGTAGGTAGAGAATTGGCAGATTGCTGAAAATAGCCAGTAGGCCAACTTTGGAAGCTTGTATCTTGAGCTACGTGCGTCATCTCAAAATGCTTTCTTCAGCAAAATTGTTCTCCATATCATGGAGAATCTCTATCGAAAACAGCTTCACCAAACTCCCACGCATTAGAGAGTTATGCCTATTTAAACAAAGGCTTCTAAGCATTCTCACAGACAGACAGAGGGCTAGAGTTGAGAGACAGTCGACTCATTTCTTGTGGTTGTGGAGTGCATCCTAGGGACTGAAGTGGAGTGGTGTATACCACACACTCTTGCCCATTCTACATTGGCTTCATTTGTATCATTGAGCTCATTTGATAGTGTTATCAGCTTTGTTCTTCTCAAGTAGTTTGAGCTTGAGTTAGCTTCTACTATTGAACTTTGTATTCTTGTTGATTTAAGGATTGGTCACTTATTTGTCTCTCATATCTCATCTCATATATTGTTTGAGAGTGTGTTTAAGCTCAGATCCTCATTTTCTCATGGTATCAGAGCACCTAGGTTAGAAGTGCCTAGTGTGAGCATATTTGAGTAAAGGGAAGAGTCTCGATTCAACTTGTTGCAGTTGAAGATGGCACCAAGTCTCCACAACCTACACTTAGAAGGAGTTGAGAAGCTCAATGGCAACAACTATGCTACATGGAAGGTAAAGATGGAGTCCTTACTTTTCTTTCAAGATTGTTGGGATTTAATTTCGATGGACAGACCGACTGGAACTGAAAAAGAATTGTCCAAATGGGATAAGAAGGCCATGTTTGTAGTTCATATGATAAGGTTGAGTGTCAAAGATGACATTCTCAGCCATCTCCTTGATGTGAAGACTCCCAAGAAGGCATGGAAGACATTGAAGAATATCTACGAGTCCAGGAGCACCTCGAGGCAAGTGGCATTGAGGGTTGAACTTACAAATTGTACGAGGAAGCAAGGAGAGGATGCTTCAAGCTTCATGAAGAGAGTCAAGGATCTACATCAACAACTAGTGGTTGTTGGAGATAAGATGTCTGACAACGAGCTCTCTACAATCATCATCCATGGATTGCGAGATGGATATGAAGGCTTAGTTCAAGGCCTCATCATCTTGAGGGAGAATCCATCTCTTGAGGAGATGGAACAAATTTTCAGAGATGAAGATCAAAGGTAGGCTGCAATGAAGTCAATACATGATGGAGGAAAGGCATCAACATCAAATGACAAAGCACTCTTCTCATCAAGGGGAAGAGGAAGATTCAACACACAAAGACAAAGAGGGTGGCATCAGCCCACTCACAACCAAGATCGACAAGATCATGAAGGTAATCAATCTTTCCAAGAAAGAGGACATCCTTCCTCAAGAGGTAGAGGAAGTGGAGAAGATAGAGGTATATATTACTCTATCCAATGTTACAATTGCTCTAGGTATGGTCATTTTGCTAAAGATTGCAGGAGTAATCAAGATAATGGGAGAGGAAGATCAGCCCACTACACGGATGGAGAAGGTGGAAATGAGTCCACTCATTTTGAAGAAGATTCTTCACTTGTATCATTAGAAGAGATAGCAGCCCATACACATGATCCCAAAGAGGAAGCATGGTGGATCGATAGCGGAGCAAGTTCTCATATGACTTCTCATGCTCAATACTTTTCTAATATTGATGATTCTCATAATGGTACTATCTTCACAGTAGATAGTACTCCAAATTCCATTGCAGGGAAAGGTGACATACCCATTCGATTGGGAATGGGAGAGAAAAGGACACTCGGCAATGTTCTCTTGGTACCATCGCTTACCAAGAATCTACTTTCAATTGGAGCTATGACTGAGAAGGGACTCAAAATTGAGTTTGAAGGCCAACAATGCCTCATTAAAGATCCAAAGAATTCCTACAAAGTGGTTGCTAGAGGAAGAAAGCAAGGAAAGCTTTTCAAGTTAGAAGGAGAAGTCTCAGCATTTTTAGCAATGGGAAATGATCAAGCAGCCCCCATTATGCCTACCGAGTTATGGCACAAGAGGTATGGTCACTTGAACTTCAATAGTATGTGTATGCTGAAGGAGAAAGGCATGGTCATTAGAATTCCAGCCTTACAAAGGATTGGAAAAGTGTGTGAAGTGTGCTGCCTTGGAAAGCATGCTAGGAGTAAGTTCTCAAAGAGCAGCTCAAGGGCACATGATATACTTAATATGGTGCATGCTGATGTATGTGATTCAACCCACACTCCCTCACTTGGAGGGAATATCTATTTTGTTACCTTCACGGATGATTTCTCTAGATATACTTGGGTTTATTTTATGAAGTCCAAGGCTGATGTATTTCAGATTTTCAAACACTTTCATGCTATGGTGGGAAAGATGACAGGACGAAGACTAAAGACTCTACAGTCTGACAATGGAGGAGAATTCTTGTCCAAGGATTTCAGCCATTATCTACTTGAGAATGGCATTCGAAGGCAACTTACTTGCATCTACACTCCACAACAAAATGGAGTGGCAGAGAGGAAGAATAGGACATTATTTGAAGCAGCAAGATGCATGCTCAAAGACAAAGGTCTGAGCAACATCTTTTGGGCTGAAGCAATCAACACTTCATGCTATTTGATGAGTAGGTCTCCTACCGAAGTCTTGAAGGGCATTACCCCCTATGAAGCTCTTCACAACATTAAGCCTAAGGTACATCATTTAAGAGTTTTTGGTTGCCTCGCATTTTCTCACATTCCAGATGAAAAGAGGAAGAAGCTGGATGACAAGTAAAGGAAATGCATCTTTGTTGGATATAGTGATGTAACCAAAGCTTACAAACTTTATGATCCATGTAAGAAGGAGACATTCCTATCACGGGATGTGATTTTTTATGAGAATGCAAGCTTTAGTTCAGCATCAATTTCAGATTTGGATAAAAGCTCTTCAACAATAGTTAAAGTTGAAGTTCCCTCTTCTACACATGAGGAAACCATTGAAGAATTAGAAGAAGAAGATGAAGATCACCGTGCAACTCTTAGGTCTTCAAGGATCAGAACACAACTTCAAAGACTTACATATCAACGAGGTAATTCCTCACGTTTTGAGCAAAGTAATGTTGCTTTGCTTAGCTCTATTTTACAACATGAGGAACCATCAACATACAAGGCTGCTAGTACTCAAAAAGAATGGCAAGAAGCTATGGACAAAGAGATGGCTTCTCTTCATCAAAATGGGACATGTGAGTTATGTCCATTACCTCCCAACAAGAAAGCAATCGGATGCAAATGGATCTACAAGCTGAAATTCAACAAGGAAGGGAAGATAGATAGACACAAAGGAAGGTTAGTAGCTAAAGGATATTCTCAACAATATGGATTGGATTATGATGAAACATATGCTCCAGTAGCAAAGATGACTTCAGTTAGGTTATTACTTTCCCTTACCTCCATATTCAAGTGGAAGGTGAAGCAAATGGATGTCAACAACGCCTTCCTCAATGGCATACTTGAGGAAGAAGTCTACATGCAACAACGGGAAGGATACATTGTCAAAGGTAAAGAGCACATGGTATGCAAACTTCTCAAAAGTTTGTATGGTTTGAAGCAAACTCCCCGAGCTTGGTATGTAAGGATTGATGAGCATCTTTGCTCTCAAGGCTTTCAAAGAAACAATGTTGATCATAGTTTGTATTATAAAGTCAAGGGAAAAGATATTGTTATTGTTCTTCTATATGTGGATGATCTCATGTTGACAGGAAGCAATGAAGCAATGATTGAAGATGTTCAAAGAAAACTCTCTAAAGAGTTTGAAATGAAGGATCTTGGTGAATTACACTACATTCTTGGCATCGAAGTCTCTCGACTAGAGAAGGGAGATATATTTATCTCTCAACAAAAGAACCTTTTTTCCATTCTTGATAGGTTTGAGATGTCTCACTCTAAGCCGGTCTCTACACCTATGGAGTCAACTCTCAAACTCACGAAGGACGAGAATGGTGTTCCATATGATGAAACACTATATTGAAAACTCATAGGATCTCTCCTCTATTTAACCATTACAAGACCTGATATTTGTTTTGCAGTGAACTCTCTCTCCCAATATCTACAAGCTCCCAAAGTATCTCATTGGAATTCATCCAAGAGGATACTAAGATATTTGAAAGGTACTTCTTCACTTGGAATTCTCTATGGAGGAGATACATTGAATCTTCATGGATTTAGTGATTCAAATTATGCAGCAAACTGGGTTGATCAAAAGAGCATAAGTGGAAATGCCTTCTGCCTAGGCAATGGAGCTATTTCATGGAGTTCCAAAAAGCAAAGTACGATCAGCTTATCCTCTACAGAAGCTGAATACAAAGCTCTCACAACCTCAGCTTGTGAAGCTATTTGCCTGAGAAGATACTTGGATGAGATTGGTTTTGGTGAAAACCAACCTACAACCATTCATTGTGATAACGTCTCAGCTGAATCTTTGGTAAAGAATCCAGTCATGCATCAACGAACCAAGCACATTGAAGTGAGGGAGCACTTCATCAGAGGGAAGATACAAAGTGGTGATATCATCTTACACCATTGCAACACAAAGGAAAATGTGGCTGACCTCTCCACTAAAGCTCTCGGCAAGGAGTTGTTCATCAAGCATAGATCATCACTTGGCATGATGGAGCTTCCCTTAAGGGAAGGAAGTCATGAGTAAGGGAAGTCTCATCATGCATCTTCAACAAATAAGGGAAGGCTCATCTTCATATGCCTTCAGCAAGCATTTTATTTCAGGTTCTTATTATTTTGAAGATGTTGGACTTGAGGGAAGGTGTTGGAATATGCAAGTCCACATCATCTCTTCAAAGTATTATTATAGGTTGAACTCTTTATTAAAGTTCATTATATTCTTAGAGTGATTTATTATGTTTTCCACATCAGCCATAGTCATGAATAAAGCATATTTGAAGTCAATGCCAAGTTGGAAAAGTGTTCCTATAATTTAGGAAAAATTTCAGGACAGCAGCACTGTAAGGAATTGAACTCACAACCTCTTGGTTAGGAATGTGATGGGCTAACCACTTGCCCCAAAAGCCATGGTTGAGGATTACTTCCTAATCCTCTCTCTTAGGGTGTGGTTCAACCATCTCCTACCAGGATTATGTTACAAGCACACCTTTTCTGAAGGAAGTTTTGCACGGATCATATCTCGCTAACCGTGCATCCTTTTTGGTTGATTCAAAAGCTGAAATGTTTTCCATAACATAGTAGAAGATATTAGCTCACCAAAAATTGCCTTGCAAATTCATCTCCAAACTCAAGTTTTGCTGGCCGCAAGTTGGTAGGTAGAGAATTGGCAGATTGCTGAAAACGGCTAGTAGGCCAAGTTTGGAAGCTTGTATCCTGAGCTACGTGCATCATCTCAAAATGGTTTCTTCAACAAAGTTTTTCCCCATATCATGAAGAATCTCCATCTAAAATAGTTTCACCAAACTCCCACGCATTAGAGAGTTATGCCTATTTAAACAAAGTATTCTAAGCATTTTTGCTGACAAACAGAGGGCTGGAGTTGAGAGACAGTCGACTCATTTCTTGTGGTTGTGGAGTGCATCTTGTTGGAAGTGAGGTAGGCCCTTAGGCTCATGTCACAGGTACATGGTTCCATAGTTCCAATCATGTACAACATTAATTCCAACAATCTTCCATATTGACAAAACATCAAGAACATACCACAACTTAATCATACAGATGATGAGACAAAGATAGAGAAAGAATAGACGACATGTGTAAGGTGTTACGTAAGCCATCGCTTACTCATAGTATCATATATACCAATGTTCAATGTACAATGTGGGAGCAAAACTCTCAACCACTCTATGTGATGAGAAATAGATGAATGAGTGAATGTACAATGTAACAAACATATTCAAATGTATGGGCAGTAATCTGAATATACATGAGATGTGTGACCTTATAGGTTATAGAAGAGTGAATATGAGTGACTGAAAGAGGAAGGATCAGTGTGAAACTGATAGTCAACAAACCCTCATTTGAACTTAGGCTATGGAAGACCCTAAGTCAGATACGTGTGTGAAAAGATCACATACTTAAAAAGTAGCAAGGAATGTTAACAAGTTTGTTGCACGAAATCCTCAAACTCATGTGAACACACCTTCTCAAACACCTCATCCAAATATGCATAAAGCATATACGTATTGTTTCTCTTGTACCTATGCTGAATAGGACTCCTCCAGATATGAACGCCACAGCCTCCATAAACTTCAAGTAGTACCTGTGTGCATAAAGAGAATATGTACCTGAATACTTAACATAAGATGTGAATCTTATGTTAACCACCATCCAATGTCTTTGAAGTAGCCCGACATCTTCTTGTAGAAGACAATCTTCAACCTGATATCTTCTTGTAGAAGACAATCTTCAAATACACCATGTAGATGGCCGATCCTCACCATCAAGCTGCTAATGACCAAGTCTTCTTGCCATGAACAAGAGATAACCTCCTCTCCATGAGCTAGAGTGTGAACACACCCTTCATCTTCTCCAAGAAGAATCATTAAGAAGAACTCCATAGCTGCTCCTCAACATGCTTCAAGTTAGCACCATGGCTGCCCCATGTGCTAGAAGAAACACCACCTCTACTGAGGTCCAAGCTTCCGAAGCTTGTGTTGAACACTAGGTGAAGGATGAATACAAGTGAGCCAAGCACTTGTTTATATAGTATTCTTGTTCCCTTGAAAAGCAATAATAAAGCTATGATCCACGATCACAATGCAAACAAAAACTTCGTCGGCGTTCTTGAAAATCATGGAAAAATCTGTTTCTGTCGCTAACTATACGCGTTCGTCTATTGCTTTACACAAAAGCATGCTTTAAAAGTATATTCACTTGCTGGTTGCCGACGGGGTTTGAACCCGGGTGGGTTCTATAAGAGGATTTTATTTTAATCACGTCGCCTAGTGGTTTTGCTTGTACAAAGACCAAACAAAATAGCTACATATACTGTTTAGGTCCGTCAGCTTGACGTAGTATAAAACCTTGTAGAGGAAGTCTTTAGAGATTCTATACTTGCTATATTCTTTGAGCAAGATTGACAAGCTTTGACCACTTTGAAACCAATGAGACATTGTTTTCCAACAATCCCCCCTGCAATGGCATATTGGTTCAAACTGAACTGAATCTGCAAACTGTCACAAGCTGCAAACTACCTCAAGCTTCAAATAGCATGTCACAAGCTTCAAGCTTGTACTCCCGCACTTCAGAACTTTCCTTCAAAACTAAATTTGACTTTCCTTCAAAAAACCTGAACTTGCTGAATATGAACCATAATACTTGAGAAAATATGCAAACTAGATATCCAATAGTGTACTCATCAAGCAATCACTGCTTGATAACAAATATAGCATGAACTATCTCTGAACCTGCTATCTCCTGTCTTCAAAAACTTGAAAACATACACTAGGATCCATATATTTGCATTTACCTTCCAAAAAGGTTTCTCAACGTACTTGTGCTGCGTCATGTAAATACACTAAACAAAATCAGGAATTGAATCCTGGAACTTGTGACTGAGAACTCACAACTTAGTGTATTATGAACACTCTGGTTCATCTCTAGCTGTACTCAAGTCAAATCAACTCAACTCAATTGAAATCAACTGAAATATGAGTCAAAAAATCTATGATGTCATCATGTCTTCATCCTTTAAATCCTTCATACCTCTTTCCTTCAGAACTTGGTATAAACATATATGTGCGCGCTTTTGAAATATACCTTTCTAAAATATCAAGCTTCTCTTCAATAGAACTCTGGAACCTTCTCTTGAACAGGAACATCCTAACAGGAACCCAAACATTCTCCTTCTTCCTTCTTCTTTCAAAGCTGGAACATAAAGAGAACCTGACAAAGGAAATATAGGAATACCTGAAATAGGAATACCTGTAGGTATGACTTTGCATTCTTTTACATATGGCTTGAAAATAAGTCTTCATGTTTCATCACCCCCCTGGATGACTTAACACTAGTATCCAAAATTCTTCAAATATCAGACTTTATGAAATGTGGAACGTCTTCCTTCTTTCAATAAATTTGATCTTCAAGGATCAATACCTGTATCTGAAACAAAATCTCTGGACCCTTTTTATTAGCACTGTACACATGCCAATAGCTTTCCATGTCATTCCTCAGCTTTCCAAATTGTAGAATAAGGTTAGCTGATCCTAACATAACAAAACATTGCTGAAAGCATTTTAGGATTCATAACCTTTTGTAACATAACAAGTATCTTCTTCTATCTCTGTAACACAAATCTGATAGAATCTGAATCTTTGACTTACTTCTTCCAATGCTAAGAATCTTATAAAACAAAGGATAAATAACTGAATCATAAATACTCAAGATTATACAAGATCTATTCAAGATCAATGATCTCTTCTGTGTAGAATCTGTTCTTCATCAAACCTTCATGGCTGAATGTTTGATTTACTTCCTGAATGTCTTCAAGTGTCCATGCTTCTCAAAAAGTTGTAAAACTTTTCTTCAAACAAATCCTTCAAGGAATCTGCAATTCCTACTTGAAACATAAGTGGACAAACTTCTCACCTTGAGAACTCCAAAAGCTGCAATTTGATACTTCATAACTTTCATATTTTACCTGGGTGAAATGTGATAGTACCTGCTTGATCTTCTTTTGGTTAACTCCACTTTTCAATCAAGTGATAGGATCTGATGGAACACCTTTTTGAATACAAGCATGTATCCAAAAAACTAGACAATCATAAAAAGTAGATTCTTCATTGACTTGTACATCAACAAGATTCTGAATTTTCTGAAGTTTTCCTGAAAATACTGAATATATTGAATATGAGGTAACCTTTTCCAAACATAAAACCTCAACCCAAGTCTTCAACATCTGCTACAAAAACTCTTTTACCTCAAGAGTTAGATAAAGAAGAAATATACTCTCTGCAACTTGTCATATACCAAGTAGCTCTGTATTGACACTCCAAGAATTCTTTGAGGGAACATATAAGCTGCCTGCTTTAAAAGCTTCAACATAACTCATACACATATGAGTGCTTTTGTTTCTCTCAATGCAATTCTTTGTCAAATTACTAAATCATGACCAAGTGTAATGCAAAACAAGAAACTGCTTCTTCTTTAAACAAGATGTTCTCATAGACTTGTCTTTGGATGTAGAGGATAAAATAGGAAAATCATATGGAAAATATATGAGAAAAGGAAGTCTTACTTTTCTTTTGGAAATGATGGACTGTCTTTTTTTGCATCTTTCTTCCACCTGATGATGTCAACATCTTCAAACTTCTCTTCCATACCTTTTGGTCTCTTCATCTTGAAGTAGCAAACACTCTTGACCTCTTCAAATGAACTTTTCTCTTCCTCTTATGCTAAGAGTAAGAGATAAAACAAACATGGTATACAAATGGAAGTTGAATATAGAAACATGTTTTATCATCTCCTCATATCTCTGAATCAAAATTCTGATTCAAGTGTCTGAAATGACTAGATTCACCAATCGTTGTCTGAATGATGAATTGCCCTTCTAGAGTTACCTTCTCTAGATACATTTGTACCTTGATATCCAACCAATTTGCAACAGAAAATTGGCTGAAAACAAAACTCATCTCATCTTCACATTTGTCTTCTTAGATGAGCTTTCTTGTCATGAAAGAGATCTTTCAAAACTCTCTAGAAAAACCTCAAGATACCTGTTTTGATGTAGCCTTTAACTTTCAAATGATGAAAGTGTGTAAAAGTATTCCTTGAATCCTTCAAATCTCTTCATAATTGCTCTTCTAAGATATGTCCTGCAAATGATAATCTGATAGTAGAAAGTGATACCTGTGATTTGATGTTGATCTGATTCCTTCATTTTCTCTAAACCATTGTTCTTCCTTGAATTTGAAGTAGTCTTCTCTTCATCAAGTCTGGGTCTTCAAATAATACTTTTGTAAAGTATTTACATACTCTTCCAAAAATATTCGGCTGCTAATAGATCATCAACTTCATACTCCACACTGATGAATACACATGTAACTGAATTGTCTAATTCTCAAATCTCTACTCATCTAGATTAAGTGTGTATGTCAAATGTCAAATATTAGAAGATGCTTTCAAATCATATGTTGTAAATCTGGAATTCTAGGAACCTGAGAATCTGAATGAGCCTTAATGCATTGATGCCAAAGATCTAAAGTTCTGAATAACAAAACTTTAGTGCTCTGATACCAAATGTTGGAAGTGAGATAGGCCCTTAGGCTCATGTCACAGGTACATGGTTCCATAGTTCCAATCATGTACAACATTAATTCCAGCAATCTTCCATATTCACAAAACATGAACATACCACAACTTAATCATACAGATGATGAGACAAAGATAGAGAAAGAATAGACGACATGTGTAAGGTGTTACGTAAGCCATCGCTTACTCATAGTATCATATATACCAATGTTCAATGTACAATGTGGGAGCAAAACTCTCAACCACTCTATGTGATGAGAAATAGATGAATGAGTGAATGTACAAAGTAACAAACATATTCAAATGTATGGGCAGTAATCTGAATATACATGAGATGTGTGACCTTATAGGTTATAGAAGAGTGAATATGAGTGACTGAAAGAGGAAGGATCAGTGTGAAACTGATAGTCAACAAACCCTCATCTGAACATAGGCTATGGAAGACCCTAAGTCAGATACGTGTGTGAAAAGATCACATACTTAAAAAGTAGCAAGGAATGCTAACAAGTTTGTTGCAGGAAATCCTCAAATTCATGTGAACACACCTTCTCAAACACCACATCCAAATATGCATAAAGCATATACGTATTGTTTCTCTTGTACCTATGCTGAATAGGACTCCTCCAGATATGAACGCCATAGCCTCCATAAACTTCAAGTAGTACCTGTGTGCATAAAGAGAATATGTACCTGAATACTTAACATAAGATGTGAATCTTATGTTAACCACCATCGAATGTCTTTGAAGTAGCCCGACATCTTCTTGTAGAAGACAATCTTCAACGTGATATCTTCTTGTAGAAGACAATCTTCAAATACACCATGTAGATGGCCGATCCTCACCATGAAGCTGCTAATGACCAATTCTTCTTGCCATGAACAAGAGATAACCTCCTCTCCATGAGCTAGAGTGTGAGCACACCCTTCATCTTCTCCAAGAAGAATCATTAAGAAGAACTCCACAGCTACTCCTCAACATGCTTCAAGTTAGCACCATGGCTACCCCATGTGCTAGAAGAAACACCACCTCTACTGAGGTCCAAGGTTCCAAAGCTTGTGTTGAACACTAGGTGAAGGATGAATACAAGTGAGCCAAGCACTTGTTTATATAGTATTCTTGTTCCCTTGAAAAGCAATAATAAAGCTATGATCCACGATCGCAATGCGAACAAAAACTTCGTCGGCGTTCTTGAAAATCATGGAAAAATTCGTTTCCGTCCTAACTGTACGCGTTCGTCTATTGCTTTACACAAAAGCATGCTTTAAAAGTATATTCACTTGTTGGTTGTCGACGAGGTTTGAACCCGGGTGGGTTCTATAAGAGGCTTTTATTTTAATCACGTTGCCTAGTGGTTTTGCTTGTACAAGGACCAAACAAAATAGCTACATATAATTTTTAGGCCCGTCAGCTTGACGTAGTATAAAAGCTTGTAGAGGAAGTCTTTAGAGATTCTATACTTGCTATATTCTCTGAGCAAGATTGACAAGCTTTGACCACTTTGAAACCAATGAGACATTGTCTTCCAACACATCCTAGGGACTGAAGTGGAGTGGTGTATACCACACACTCTTGACCATTCTACATTGGCTTCATTTGTATCATTGAGCTCATTTGATAGTGTTATCAGCTTTGTTCTTTTCAAGTAGTTTGAGCTTGAGTTAGCTTCTACTACTGAACTTTGTATTCTTGTTGATTTAAGGATTGCTCACTTATTTGTCTCTCATATCTCATCTCATATATTCTTTGAGAGTGTGTTTAAGCTCAGCGCCTCATTTTTCTCAACCTAAGGAGAACATGATCTTATGGCATATTAGATTTGGTCTTAGCAATTACACAACTCTCAATGACATCAAAGATCAAGATATGATGGAGTGTTTGCCTACTTTTGTTGTACCAGATGATGCACAGTCATGTGAAGGATGTCGTGAAGGAAAGCTTCTCAAACTTCCTTTCAAAAAGCATGAATATATCACGGCCACAAGGAAGTTGCAGATCATACATTCAGATGTGAATGTTTTGATGAGAATATATTCTATGCACGATTTGAGGTAATTTGTTACTTTCATTGATGATTTCTCAAGATATTCATGGACTTATGGTCTTAAAGTGAAGTCAAAGGTTTTTCCTAATTTTAAGAAGTTCTCAACTATGATTGAAAATCAAAGTGAGTCAAAGATCTACATTTTGAGAAGTGATAGAAGAGGAAGTACATGTCTAAAAACTTTAAGTATTTTCTTAGAAACAAAGGTATTTCTCATTATCTTAGTATTGCTTATATGCCGGAACAAAATGGTATTATAGAAAGAAAGAATAGGATACTTGTTGAGATGATGCATAGTATGATATCATCCAAGAAGCTTGGTTTCATGCAATACATACAGCTAATAACATTTTAATTGTTCTTCCATAGAAGCTTTAAAGTTCATCACACCTTAAGAAGCTTATGATGGGAAGAGACCCAATGTGAGTTACTTCAAAGTTTTTGGCTCCCTAGCTTATGTTCAAACATTAGGAAGGATGATCATTGTAAGCTTGCTCTAAAAGCCATTAAAGCCATCTTTATTGGTTATGCAATTGAAAGCAAAGGATATAGACTCTATGTTCTAGATATAGTCGATATCCTACTCTCGCACAATGCATGTACAACTGAAAGTCATTCTGACTTATGAAGTTGGAGAAGGTTCCAAAGTTCTAGAAGAAATACACGCTAAAGAACCAGAAAGGATTCTACCACTTTTTAAGTATATGCCAAAGTGTGTTATATCAAACGTGGAAGGACAGTTGTATAAAGGAATACACTAGAAGGACCAGAAGTCGAACAAGGAGACAACAAAAAGACAAGTTAAATTATGCAAAGAATTTTGAGATTCATAATATTTTAGCTCTTACTTTAAGTGAGAATGAATGAGCTAGTGTTCAAGATGCACTACAAAGTGATATGATTATCACATGTCCCAAGGATTCAAAAACTTAAGCATACATTTGATGTAAATGATTTAGGTATTTTGCATTATTATCTTGGGATTGAATTCAAGTAGAGAGATGTGTATACATGAAACAACACAAATACATTGAGAAATTATTGGAAAGGAATGAGATGTCAGATTCCAAGCCTATGAAAAGACCTATGGATATCAATGTGCCATTATGGTCACAAGCAGATTTAGAATCATTTGATGCTACATTATATAGTCAAGCTGTTGTTTGCTTGATATATCTATGTAATACACCTTTGGAAATTCAGCTTGTAGTTTCTCAAGTATCCAAGTTCATGCATAGTGAGTTAAGATTCAGTGGAAATAAGTTAAGAGATATTTACAGATATCAGAAGTTATGTAGGTTCTTCTACCATTATGACATTGAAGGGGGGATGTGATTGGCTTTTAACTAAGAGTTTTTTTGCAAGTCATGAACGGTGGCGGCCCATTTATTCGCAATGATTTCTTGGACTTTTGGCAATGCTGGTTCAATAAAGATCGTAGCTTTTTGCATTGTGATTTTAAAGAAGCTTTGTCAAATACTATATAAGAAGAGGTTGGCCTCACTTCATGATCATCAACTCAAGCTCAACGCAAGTTGAAGAAGTTCGTCGAGGTGATCAACTAGGAGGAAGTGTTCTCACATGCTTGGAGGAGGTGTGCTCTAGATCAAGAGATCTTGGAAGAGATCTTGGAGAAATGTCTTCAACTACATCTCTATCAAAGAAAGGAGTATGCTATTACTGTAAGAAACTAGGTCATTTTATAGTAGATTGCAAAACATGAATTTCTAATGAGAAGAAAAAAGCATTAGATAATAGTGCTTAAGATGATCCAAAACCTAAATCTTCAAAGATAGATTCAGATGCATGTGTTATTATTGATAACATAGCTTTCAATTAGGCAACATCAAATGCAGTCTCTATGAATCCTTGTATTTTTTATCCTCAAGCCATCAAGCATATAAAAAGTTGCAGAAATGTATTTCCTTCCCTTTCTAACTCTTCAGCTAGAAGAATGACCATTGTAGATGGTCATATATTGGATTTTCTACCTGTTGGAGAAGTGAATCTTAAGTAAGGGGAGATAAAAATGTTACAATATCTAATGCTCTTGATGTTTTGAACGTGAAGAAGAATTTTCTATCTACTTTACTTTCTTGTCAGATAGCTATAAAGGTGTTTTTAAGAAAGATTCATGTCAGATCCTCTCACATGATGAGGAGCATGTTCTACTTCAATGTGAAAATAGAAGTGGCATGTTTGTATTGTCCAAAATTAGTCATGCTATTGTTGCTAGGTCTTCTACACCTAAGGAGAACATGAATTTATGGGATGCTAAATTTGGTCATATCAGTTACAGAACTCAGAAGCACATCAAACATCAAGATATGGTGGAGATTTTTCCCACTTTTGCTCTACTAGAGGATGGAAATTCATGTGATGGATGTCTTGAAAGAAAGCTTCTCAAACTTCCTTTCAAGAAGCATGAATATATATTGTTCAAAAGGAGGTTGCACATCATACATTCATATATGAATGGTCCAATGAGAACATATTTTGTTCAAGGTTTCAGGTACTTTGTTACTTTCATAGATGATTTCTCAAGATATTCAGGGACTCATGGTCTTAAAGAGAAGTCATAGTTTTTTCCTACTTTTCAGAAGTTCTTAGCTATGGTTGAAAATGAAAGTCATTCAAAGGTCTAGAGTTTTAGAAGTGATAGATGAGAAGAGTACATGTACAAAGACGTTAAGTCTTTTCTAGAAAACTAAGGTACTTCTCATCAGCTCACTATTTCTTACATCCCAAAAAAAAAATGGTGTTGTAGAAAGAAAGAAAATTATACTTGTTGAGATTATGTGTAGTATGAGGTCATCCAAAAAGCTTTCTCCCAAGTTTTTTTTGATGCAGTACATATAGTTTATCACATTCTAAATTGGTCTTCAAAAAAATATTTAAAGATCATCACACCTTACAGAGGTTATTATGGAAAAAACTCTAATGTGAGTTACTTGAAATTTTTTGGTTCCCCAACTTATGTTCACATTGAGAAGAAGGATCATGGTAAGCTTGATGTAGAAGCCATTAAAGCTATCTTTATTGGTTATGCAAACAAAAGCAAAGGATAGAGATTCTATGTTCCAGACATAGGTGATATCATACTCTCATGCAATGCATATATAGCAGAAAGTTAGATCTATGATAAGAATAGAAGATATTTGAGATTTCATAAAAGCATATGACTATGAACTCTTTGAAAGGAATTTGGATGCATACATACAATCATACAAGGGGGGTGATGAACCTACTCAAACACTAAGAAATAAAGGTGAAGAGAGAATTTCATTACCTACACGAGTACATAGTCCATCATCAGTACCTCTTGAAGTTTCGACTTATGAGGTTGGAGAAGGTTCTAGAGCTCCCTAAGAAAGAGATACTAAAGAACCAAAAAGGATTCCACCACCTTTCATGGATACGTTAAAGTGGCTATATCAAACTTGGTAGGACAGTGGTATAAAGGAATACACTACAGGAACCAGAGGTTAAACAAAGAGACAAAGAAAAGACCACATAAATTATGCAAAACATTTTGAGATTCATAATATTTTAGCTCTTACTTCAATTGAGAATGAATCAGCTAGTTTTCAAGATGCCTACAAAGTGATACGATTATCAGAGGTCCCAGAGATGTAGATCTCCAGTTCTTTAAAGGAAAACTTAAGCATACATTTTGTGTAAATGATTTGGGTATTTTGCTTTATTATCTTGGGATTGAACTCAAGCACAGAGGTAAGTCTATCTGCATGGCACAATAGAAATACATTGAGAAATTATTGGAAAAGTTTGAGATGACATATTCCAAGTCTTTGCAAACACCTATGGATGTCAATGTGTCATTACAATTGGAAGCAAATTCATAACCATTTGATGCTACATTATGTAGTCAAGTAGTTGGTTCCTTGATATATCTATGTAATACACATTCAGACATTCAGTTTTTAGTTTCTCAGGTATCCAAGTTCATGCAGTCAACTCAAGATTTAGTGGAAACCAATAGTCTAAGAGCACAGCCATAAGATGTATTCTTTGTAGCTTATCTAGAATGAAACCAGGTGGGTAAATCATGCACCTCTCAAAGAATTTCTCTAGGTTTGATTCACATGGATGGGAGCAATACGGTTAGCTTTTTACTAAGAGTCTTTTTTGCAAGTCACAAACTGTGGCAGCCAATTTGCAATGCTTTTTAGGATTCATGGCAATGCTGATTTAATGAAGATCTTATGTTTTTGGGTTGTGCTTTTCAAGAAGCTTTCTCAAATACTATGTGAGAACTGGTTGGCCTCACTTCATGATCATCAACTCAAGCTCAACACAAGTTGAAGAAGTTCTTGGATGTGATGAAGTAGGAGGAAGTGTTCTCACACACTCGGAGGAGGTTTGCTCTACATCAAGAGATCTTGGAGAAGGTTGTGTGAGCTTACAATCAACATTAGTTGCTAAGTTACTATGAGTAACAAGTCTATTTTTGTTCCCACTTGTTAGTTCACTAGTTTCTAGTTTAGATAATCAAAGTTCCAGTTTGCTGTAAAACAATTCTAAATTGTTCATATTCTCCATATTCTGACACACACACACTCTTGATACCTCTTAGGCATAGAATCTCTTGTATCTAGTTCCTATTTTTGCCTAGATTCACATATTTCCAATTCGTATCATATTCACGCATTGTAATTTGACATTTAAATATAGATATTGTAGGTGAGCGTCCTAGCTTACTATACACTTTGAAAATCTCGTCTATTCTCTCTCTATCTCTCACTCCTCTCTTTTTTTTAGTCTTAAGGTGTGTAAGGTAAGGTTCATGTGTTGGAAGATCCTCTAAACATGTGATTATATTGTTATTGTGGCCCACCCTACTTCCAACATTTCATATCAAAGCATAGTTGATGTAACAAGCTAGGTGACTATACACTTAAGAACAAACATGAGCTTGAGGAAATGTCTAGCTATTCAATGTGGAGTTCTATGATGATGAATCTCTTAGTATCAAGGGACTTATGGAATATGTCAATGGCAATTATCCAAGGCCAAGGCAATTTTGAGAAGAGGCGAGTTCATCTTCTAGAAGACTTTTTGTTCCTATTTTTGCTCACCAAGAGGTTAGTGAAGAAGAAAAAACTATTTCATCATTAACACTGCATACTACTATAAGATTACTTCCTATAGAAGAGCAATTCGTATGGGATTTAAGGAATGCACTAGAACTGTAATATATCACTATGGGACACAAGAGGTATATTATTCCTCAAATAAGGTCATGCAAAAACTCTCATCAGGCTTGGTTGGAGTTAGAGAATCTCTATGAGAGCAGAAATTGTACTAAGAAAGCTCACCTAAGAGATAGCTCAGCAACACAAGGATGAAAGTTAGTGAATCAATTTAGATACATATTTTGAATCTCAAAGATTCACAAGATTAATTACTCAATGTTGGAAACACCATTTGAGATAAACAGATGGTAAATAGACTTTTAAACACACTTCCATCTCCATATCATGGTTTTTTTACTTCTTTATATATCTCTACAAGAGATATAGAACTTTCATTTGAAGAGCTACACTTCCTATTTCTTCAAGATGAATATCAACAAAAGGGTATGGAAGAGCGTGATGAGGCCATGTTATCATCATGAAAGGGAATGAAGAAGAAGGAGAAGAAGAGGTAGCAATCCAAGAAGGAAAGTAAGTCTTGTAACCCTAAGCCTTTCAGCTCTTGTCCTAATACTTCTTCTACAACCAAAGAAAAGTCTTCAGCTACATCTAATTCAAAGAAAGCAGTATACCATTATTGTAAGAAACTAGGTCCTTTTATAGCAGAATGCAAAAAAAGGATTTTTAATGAGAAAAAGAATGCATTAGGTAATAGTTCTGAAGATCATCCAAAACCTAAATCTTAAAAGGTAGATCTATATGTGTTACTATTGAAGAAGTATCTTTTGATCAGGAAACATTAAATGCAATCTCAGATAATCCTTGGGTTTTTTATTCTATAGCTACTAAGCATATGATAAGTTGCAAAAACGTATTTTCTACCCTTTCTAAGTCTTTGGGTAGAAGAGTGACCATTGGAGATGGTCATAATTTGGATGTTGTAGGTGTTAGAGAAGTGAATCTTAAGTAACAAGCAGATAGGAAATTAACAATTTCTAATGTTCTTTATGTTGTGAACATGAAGAAGAATTTGTTCTTTATCTCTTCTTTCTTGTCAGATAGTTATAAAGTTATTTTAACAAAGATTAATGTCAGATCCTCTCACATGATGAAGAGCATTGTGTACTTCAAGGTCAAAACAAAACTAGCATGTTTATAGTGTCCCAAATTAGTCATGCTGAAGTTGCTAGGTCTTCCACACCTAAGGAGAACATGAAGTTATGGCATGCTAGATTTGGTCTTATCAATTACACAACTCTCAACCATATCAAAAATAAAGATATGGTGGAGTGTTTGCCTAGCTTTGCTCTACCAAATGATGTAGAGTCATATGAAGGATATCCTAAAGGAAATCTTCTCAAATTTCCTTTCAAAAAGCATGAATATATCACGGACAAAAGGAAGTTACAAATCATACATTCAGATATGAAAGGTTTGGTGAGCACAGATTCTATTCAAGATTTTAGGTAATTTTTTAATTTCATTGATGATTTCGCAAGACATTCATGGATTTATGGTCTTAAAGTGAAGTCAAAGGTTTTTCCTACTTTTAAGAAGTTCTTAGTTATGATTGAAAATGAAAGTGAGTTAAAGATCTAGATTTTGAGAAGTGATAGAAGGGGAAGTACATGTGTAAAGACTTTAAGTCGTTTCTTAGTATTGCTTACATGCCTGAACAAAATGGATTTCTAGAAAGAAAGAATAGGATACTTGTTGAGATGATGCATAGTATGATATCATCCAAGAATCTTTCCCCTAAGTTTTGATTTGATGCAATACATACAACTTATCACATTCTAAATAGTTCTTCCACAAAGGATTTAAAGGTCATCACACCTTAAGAAGCTTATGATGGGAAGATACCCAATGTGAGATACTTCAAAGCTTTTGGCTCCCTAGCTTATGCTCACATTGAAAAGGATGATCATTGTAAGCTTGTTGTAAAATCCATTAAAGCCATCTTCATTGGTTATGGAATTGAAAGCAAAGGGTATAGATTCTATGTTCTAGATATAGGTCATATCCTACTCTCACACAATGCATGTACTACTGAAAGTTAGATTTATGTTAAGAAGGAAGAGATTCCAAATTTCATAAAAGCAAATGATTGTGGCTTTTTCAAAAGGAATTTGGACGCTTACATATAGCCCTAAAAAGGGGGTGAGGAACCTATTCAAACCCTAAGAGACAAAGGTAAAGAGAAAATTTCATCATCTACACGAGTACCTAGTCCATCATTAGTACCTCTTGATATTCCAACTTATGAAGTTGGAGAAGGTTCCAAAGTTTTAGAAGAAAGACATGCTAAAGAACCAGAATGGATTCTACCACTTTTCAAGTATATTCCAAAGTGGATATATCAAACCTCGAAGGATAGTGGTATAAAGGAATATGCTAGAAGGATGAGAAGTCAAACAATCACACAATAAGAAGACCAGTTAAATTATGCAAAAGAGTTTGAGATTCATAATATTTAGCTCTTATTTCAGTTGAGAATGAATCAGCTAGTGTTCAAGATGCACTACAAACTGATTTGATTATCACATGTCCCAAGGATTCAAAAACTTAAGCATACATTTGATGTAAATGATTTAGATCTTTTGCATTATTAACTTGGGATTGAATTCAAGTATATACATGAGTGTATCTACATGACACAAGAGAAATACATTGAGAAATTATTGGAAAGGAATGAGATGCAAGATTCCAAGCCTATGCAAATACCTATGTATATCAATGTGTCATTATAGTCATAAGCAGATTTAGAATCATTTGATGCTACATTATATAGTCAAGTAGTTGTTTGCTTGATATATCTATGTAATACATCTTTGGAAATTCTGTTTGTAGTTTCTCAAGTATCCACGTTCATGCACAGTGAGCTTAAGATTCAGTGGAAATAAGTTAAGAGATATTTACAGATATCAAAAGTTATGTAGGTTCTTCTACCATTATGACATTGAAGGGGGAATGCAATTGGCTTTTAACTAAGAGTTTTTCTGCAAGTTATGAATGGTGGTGGCCATTTGTTCGCAATGATTTTTTGGATTTTTGGGAATGCTAATTTAATGAAGATCGTAGCTTTTTGCATTGTGATTTTCAAGAAGCTTTCTCAAATACTATATAAGAAGAGGTTGGCCTCACTTCATGATCATCAACTCAAGCTCAATGCAAGTTGAAGAAGTTCGTCGAGGTGATCAACTAGGAGGAAGTGTTCTCACACACTTGGAGGAGGTTTGCTCTAGATCAAGAGATCTTCGAGGAGTTTGTTTTAGCTTACCATTAGCGTCAATTGTTGAGTTATTGTGCGTAACAAGTCTATTTTTATTCTTAATTGTTAGTTCACTAATTTTTTATTTATATAATAGGTGTGCTATAAAACAATTCTAAATTTTTCATATTCTCCATATTCTCTCTCTCACATACACACTCTTCATACGTCTTAGGCACACAATCTCTTGTATCTAGTATATTTCTTCTTAGATTCAGATATCTTTAGTTTGTATCATATACACACATTGTAATTTGACATTTAAATATAGATATTGTAGGTGAGAATCCTAGCTTAACCTACACTTTAAAAATCCCATCAATTTTCTCTCTATCTCTCACTTTTCTCTTTTTGATTCTGTTAAAGGCGTGTTTGCCGTCAGAACGCATTTAAGCTCTTTTCGAGTTCTTGGGAGTGGAAGGGGTCTGAATAATCAGAGGCCCTATACTTGATTTTCCCAAATCAACTCACTCACATGACCTTTCGTTCAAAAACAACTCTGCTAATCCAACTTTCTAACAGAAAACTCGGGCTCATTCCTTTACGGAATTACTATTCATATTACAATCAATACATCTTAGTACACAACGCAGGTATAAACATTACCGTAACACAGACTTACAGTAAAGAACTTACAAATCAGCGATTCAATACTTCACTTAATGTAAACATTATCGTAACCCAATCTTTACCGTACAAGTGCAGATAATCAAACAAAACAGAAAGACATAGCAGTACGCAGAATTCTCAAACACACACTACGGAAACTCCACAGAACGTCTCGCCCAGATAGACAGTCTGGCGGCTCTTCTGGTCGTCACCGAAAGTGTCTTTTCATTGCTTCATAAAAAGTTACAACTCATCGCAACGACCTTTCGATTCGTGCGGAATATGAAAAGGAAAAGGTTTACAATTGCCAATCCGGCGGCTTACACTGGCACGCACGGTGGACTTGAACCCGTAGGTATACAAAAGTTTACGGCTCATCTATTATACCTTGAAGATACATTGTTCTAGCTAATTTAAATGTCCGGGAAATTTTCTTTTTCAACGAATCTAACATCTGCTTCAGGATCTCTGGTTCTACTAATTGAGCACCAGTTCGTACAGAGCTTAAAGAAATTACTTGGCTCATCAAAATTTCTGCCTGTGTTTGCAGAAAGGCTTCCTGTAGGTAAAAATCATTTGATATAGCTGCATCACGGTTTACCGCCATATCAGCAATCTGTTTATCTATTCTTGATAAGCGTTCTGCTTGAGCTCCAAGTTGGTTTTCTCTTCTCTCCAATTCTTGATTATGAAATTGTATGGTCCGGTAGTAAGCATCTCTTTCTCATCTTATGCCTGGTATCTCCTTCTGAGGTTGAGCAACCAACATCATGTGGCTTTTAAGAGCAGCATTGGATTCAAATAGGTTTGCAGTTGCAAACTCTAGCTTCGTATTGGTTTGCTTTAGTAAAGTCGTCATTTCCTGTCCTTTTTATACTGCTTCATCCAGTTGTGCTCTAGTCTCTTCTAACAAATTTCCCAGTGCTATGCGGGCATCCTCTTTATCTTTGACTAACTATTTTAATTGTAGGATCTCTGCATCAGCAGCACATAACAAATCATCTTTTGCTTGAATCTGAGCTAACGCCTCATCTTTCTGATTAATCAATGATTCCTGTTCGGTAATTGTAGCCTGGAGTTGTAATATCTGTTTGTGCATAGCATGATTTTCTGCCTTTACTATATGTATTTCTTTCTGCAGTGGACTAATGTCTGCTTCAAGAATATCTACTTTATGCTGGAAGTCATCTCTGAGATTATCAGTAATCTCCTTCATCTGTGATGGTAGTTGCTACGATAGATGAATCAACATCTGACCCATGGATGCGAGCTTAGAAATCATAGGAATTGAAGGAACTGGAAGAGGAGGACGTGGTTGAGATGAAGAAGTTGTCAGGAGTTGATGAGAATTGGATGGAGAGTAGTTAGGTGAAGAGGATGAGGAATCGGGTGCATCAGGTACAATTGGTGGAATAGGGATAATAGGTTTGAGTGGAGATAGGGGTGGAGGAGAGGGTTGCAGATTATTGACCATCAACACTTTTTCGGTAAGTTGTTGCGTAGTTTTTTGAGGTTGGTCATCTGCAAATTCTATTGTCGTAATCAATTTTGCCAAAACTTGTGCAACAATTACCTGCGTATCTTCTTGTACCTCTTGTTTGGACTGCTGCTGTGATTCTTCCTTAGAAGATTTGTCATCAGAATTGGTCACACTTTGCTCTTGTTGATTGTTTGGGGATGACTGGGCGGACGAATCATGGTGAATGGAGGTGGTTGTATCGTGAAAAATCTCCTCTTCATTTTTGTCTGCTTTATCACCTTCGGCAGACCCTTGCACTTGACTGTCAGACGAACTAATCCTGATGCGTTTTTGGCGGAGGAGCTGGAAGATTTCTTCGTCATCTTCTTCGTCGTCTTCCAGTATCTGAGTAGATTCCTCATGATATAAAATTGGACCTCGTGGAGGCGGTTGCGCTGCTTGGATGGTCGGAAACAGAAAACTGAGTATGTGCGGAAGACATGATCGTGGAAGTTCTCCTTTGTTAACCTGCTTTATGACCGAAACGCATTCACGGTGAATGTGCCGGAAAAAATAGGAAGCGAAATTGATAGGTTCTCGAGCAGCCCATATCAATTACCGAATAGAATGGGCGAGATATCCCATATGTACGTTTCTGCAGGTTTAAGATGGCTACTAAAAATTGTAAGGTTGTTCTTTTAGGCTCAGGGTGACAGAGTATAGCATACTCATTTGAAGAGTACCTAGGGAACAATTGAATCATGGTAGCAATTGGCAGATTTGGGTCATTCTCTCGACCTTTCGGAGAGAGTTGAAAAGCATCAGCAAAGGACTGTAGGGTGATTACTACCCGAGATGGTAAGGAAGTAATTGGCCAACTCTGCTCTGTAGAAGGTGTGGCAACGATGGCAGCAATGATCTGGGCGTCAAACGGGTGACATTCCACTGAATGCCAAGGCAATTCAGCGAAATTGGACAACCCACGGACGCGCAAGAACTCACCCACATCCGTAGGGAGTCCGTCACGGAACGCAGCGAAGTTGGCTAACGCTTCCATGATGTGCATGCAACGTAGCACAAAGACACAGTGAATACAGGAAACACAAAGCACATAGAACACACAACACAATAGCGATTAACAGCAAAACAAAAGAGATTAAGTAGATACTTGGCAGTGTGAGGTGATCGAAGTTGTTAATCATCGTGCGATATTGAGATGATAACCTTCATAACTATGGTGTGCATGCACGAGCAGAACGATAATGCACGGCGGCTGTTGATCATAATTAGGTATCAAAACGAGGATATTTACAGACTTATTTTATTAAAAACGCAAAAACAAAAAAGAAAGTAAATAACACGCGAAAAAAAAACGAAGAACACGTCAGCGAGAATCAAATGCTTGATGGTATGGCCGCAACTTTGAACCATTTATCACTTTTGGAGGAGGTATTCCGGTCAAAGTAGTCAACCAAAAATTAGCTAGGCCCACTTGTTCAATAATCCGATAAGGACCAAACCATCGTAATTTGAATTTTCCAGCAAAACGATTTGATTTTGCATTATAAAACAGCACAACTTGTCCTACCATAAAAACTGGAGTTTTAAGATACCGATCATGTGTACGAGCTTGCCGCAACTGCACTTCTTGAAGAGCCAGAAAACTTTCCCAGCGATGCTCAGCTAATTCTCTGAGTGTGTCCAACCGAAATGGCAAAGAATCTTCGGGTATCAACTTCTGAGTTATGGTGACGCGTAAACTAGGCACTACAACTTCCATTGGAGTGATTGCTTCCAATCCATAAGCAAGCTTGAAAGGAGTCAGTCCGGTGGCAACTTTGTAAGTAGTCCGGTATGCCCATAATACTACAGGTACTAACTGATTCCATCTTTCTGGTGATTCCACAATCAATTTTCGAAGCATAGTCAACAACGTTTTGTTTGTACTCTCAGCTAAGCCATTAGCACGAGGCTAATACGGTGAACTGAATTTATGCAGAATATGAAAAGTGTGTGTTAGCACTCGCATTAAATTGTTGACAAAGTGGGTCCCTTGATCTGTGACAAGTTCCAAAGGTAATCCATAACGTGGGAATATGTCCTTCATTAGACATTTTGCCACCGAAACAGCTGTGGTGGACCGTAAAGCCCAAGCTTCTGCCCATCTGGTAGCATAATCTGTGCATGTCAGAATATATCTGTTGTTGCTAAGGATTGTTGGAGGTGTGATTGGTCCAATAAAGTCAAGATCCCATTTCTGAAAATGTTCTAAAGGTAAGACAGGTTGCAGAGGAAAGAAATGGCGTTGTAAAGGTTGTCCAGATCGCTGACAATTGTCACATTGCTGCACAAATTGAGATACATCTCTGTACATAGTAGGCCACCAGAGCCCACTTTGCAGAATTTTTCGGTGCGTTAAATCTGCTGCAAAATGTCCACCGGAGGGTATTGAATGTGCCAGAGCGATTACTGACTTTACTTCATGTGGAGGAATACAACGAAGTAAAATTCCAGTGTGATCCATATAACACAACTATCCGGCAATCAACCGGAATCTGCGACTGTAAACTACAATTTTCCGGCGCATTGCACGTGAAGTTTGAGAAGGAAGACATCCATCAGTAAGAAAGGTTAATAACTGATCATAGTAAGTAGGTGTCACAGGAGGTTGTGCAAATTCATCACTAGTCGTTTCAGTAACATAAATTGCTGGTGTGGTGTCATCAACACTGACCGGAGCTTCACTGGAATCTAACCGAGAGAGAAAATCTGCTAATGCATGTGTAGTGCCGGGTCGATGAATTACTTCATAATCGAATTCTTGTAACAATAAAACCCAACGCGCCAAACGACCACCTAAATGTTGCTGTTGAACCAGATACACCACTGCAGCATGGTCTACATGAAAGATGAATTTTCGGCCTAGAAAATAATGCCGGAATTTCTTTACAGAATACACCAAACCAAGACATTCTCTTTCAGTGACTGAATAATTCTTTTCAGCAGGAGCAAGCCTTCGACTTGCATAATAGACAAGCCGGAACCACTTATCAGTTTCTTGCATTAAAACACTCCCAATGGCTATATCTGATGCGTCTACAAAAACATGAAATGGGTGTTCCCAATCAGGAGGTTGTAGAATTGGAACCTGCGTTAATAAAACTTTTAGACGATCAAATGAAATTTGACATTCTGGGGTCCAATCAAACTGTCGAGGATTACTAGTTATTAGATGATTTAGGGGTATTGCCAAATGGGCAAGCCACCGTAAATGTCGACCATGCCACCTAACTTGGCCCATGAATCGCGTTACTTCTTTTGGCGTAGTAGGCACAGGAGCTTCTAACACGGCTACAATTTTGTCTGGATCAACTTGTATGCCTTGTGCAGATACAATGTGGCCAAGGAGTTTACCACAAGAAACCGCAAAGACAGATTTGGTGGGGTTCAAACAGAGTTGGTATTCTCGGCATTTTTCAAAGCAACACAGTAAATGATACAGGTGTGCGACCATCTTACCGAATAAAGAGAAATCATCTAGATATACTTGCATAAAAGAAGTGAGATAGGGTGAGAAGATTTCTTGCATACATCGCTGAAAGGTGCTAGGAGCATTCCTCAATCCAAACCACATGACTGTACAAGCAAAAACACTCCAATTTGTAATAAACGTTTTTTTTGGTATATCCTGCTCAGCCATTCAAACCTCGTTATAACCACTATAACCATCAAGAAATGAATACATTTCATGCCCAGCCACTCTATCCAGCATTGTATCAAGAAATGGAAGAGGAAATGGATCAGGTATGGTGGCTGCATTCAATTTCCGGTAATCGACACATATTCGGAGCTGCTTGTTTTTCTTTGGTATGATTACAATCGGGGAGATCCATTCAACGTGCTCAATGGGTACAATGAATCCTACCTTTAATAGGTGATCAAGTTCTGCTTTGACCTGTGCTGCATAGTTAAGGTTCATACGGTAGCTGGGTTGTTTAATCGGCTTTGCTTCTGGTTTGAGTACTACCCTATGTTGATAGATGCGAGGGTCCAGACCTTTCATATCACGATAGTCCCATGCAAAAACATCAAAGAACTCATGAATAAGCTGTATCAAATCTGCTTGAAATGCTTCAGACAATCCTTCCTTTATCTTGACAGGTCATGGATTTACTTCATCTCCCAAATTATAGGTGATTAACTGATCTTTGGGCACATAGAATTGATGAGGTTTGCCTGCATCGTCAGCTGACTGAAAAAGATGTTGTAGATCAGCTTCTTCCATAGCAACAGTATCTTCGGTCTTCACTTCTTCGGTCATAGGCACCACCGTACAGGCTGCCGGACTCCAGTTATCTACAATAGATTGCAGATCTACAGTGCCTAAGGAAATCAGATCTTCATTGTTCTTAAAAAATGCTTCTTCTTCATCGTCAAATAAGCCATCCAACATGTGGACTGGCTCTGCTACATATGGCTTGGCATGGAGTTCACAAGGTTGAATGGCATCAAGTTTAACAACATATTTATGATGATTATCCTTAAATGTTAGTTCTTGTGCTGACCAATCCTGGATAACCTTAGCCTGTTTTAACCAGGGTCGTCCGAAAAGAAGATTATAATCAAGACTAGACTCCGGTAGTTTTAAGACTACAAAAGTCATCTTAAACGTTGTACCCTGCAAGGTTATCGGAACATTCCGTACGAGTCCTACCGGATGAACTCGAGATTGATCTGCCATTCTAACAAAAAATTGAACAGGCTCGATTTGCGTCCATCCCAACTTTTCACAAAGCGCTCTAGTGGCTATATTTACACCAGACTAACCATCAATTAGTACTTGAGTAATCTTGTGATTTTTGTACCATACCGTAATTAAAGGGATCGAATGATCCACCATAGAATCAGCTTCCAGTTGTACCGTTGCTGTCGCTGGAATGCAGGAAGATCCAGGACTGAGCTGTTGTTGGATTTCCTACCGAACTCTCGGTACTAGTGCAAGTAACTATCCAAGAAGGAGAGTAATGGACACCTTAGATAAAATTTCCCATGCCTCATCTGCTTGAATTGTACTTTTCACTGGTTCTGAAGATGATGCACCTATTACAGAGGTAGAATCTTGTTCCTGCGATCCTTCCTTTGGTAGCGGAACTTGGGTTATCGGAATGGGATCTGGAAACACTGTAGGCTCTTTGGTGGTCCATTGACTAGCTTTGTCATACATTCTCTGTTGTTCATGGATGCCAGGTTCAAACACTTCTGCTACTAGTTGTAATTGCTTACCAGATCTTGTTTGAATCACTACGGCCTGAGTTTCTACTGGTGAAATATATACCATATTGGTCATAGGGTTCTGACGCTCTTTCTTCCTCTGATCATATTCAGCTGCATCTTTACAGAATCTGCGTATGTGGCCTAACTCACTGCAAAAATGACAACGAGGGGGTGGCAAAGGATTACCTTCCTCTGATGTTCCTGTCTACCAATGATTTGTATTGTAATTTGTATTCCGCTGTCCTTGATAATTTCTGTATCCTTGTTGCTGATTACTTCTCATCTAAGGTGGGATATAATGAGTGGCCGGCTACCTTGGTTCTTGTATGATAGCATTGACAGTTGTTGGTCCCTGTACTTTGGCGTTATAAGCACAGTTTTCGGTGGAATGTCCGGTTCTATTGCAGATAGCGCAATACATTTGATTAAGGGCACATGTGGCACTGGTATGCCCTGGATTCTTGCACTTAGTGCAGTACATTTGTCTAGCCGGATCCTCTACAACAGTTTTACTGGCTTTTAACCACTCCAAGTCTTCGGTAAAGCCTCCAACCTTATGCTCGAGCTGCAAAGCCATTGCAATAACCGCATCTAATGTCATAGCTCCCACACAACGGATGATCATAATCTGTTTTAGTTGTGGAGTTAACCCATTAATAAACCACTAAGTGATGACATCATCCGGTAAATTAGCATGTGCCGAAGGTAGTTGTCTCAAATCAGTTCTGAATAGAGTGGCATATTCCTGCACTGTTTGATTCAGCTTCTGTCTATTGTTCTGTAAGTAATCAAAAATTTCGGTAGGGTTCTTCTTTAGCCGGAATCTCTATAGAAACGCATCCCTTACCGCTTCATAGGTGCCAAAATGGTTGATATCATATTCTGTAAGCAAGGTATGTAAGCCACCTTGCTGCTTCATTAACTAAGGTTGACTGGAATACTATGGCATTGTATGCCGGATCAAGTGGATGGTTAAGTACTGCATAACTTATTTCAAAGGTGCATACATGAGCATCACGATCATCACCTAGAAATCCACCGAATTTGGTGTATGTTACTCCTATTGGAACTGGTCGAGGTGGAAGTATCTGTTGTTGTTGTTGTTGTTGTTGTTGTTGTTGTTGTTGTTGTTGTTGTTGTTGTTGCCCACTCATGGTGCTGTTACTATTTCCTGAGTTCTGAGAATGTGGTTCCAGAGTCTGTATGATTAGACTGCTCTCCTTCCGATTCGAAAATAGCGCTCAACGTCTTACGAATTTCTAATTCGAATAGCCTATCCTCTTCTGCGGTATCAAACGTAGGCAAACTTGCCCTGAACAGTGGTGTCCGGAATGAAGATTCACCGGGAAGTATAACGTTGTCACCGAAAAACTGTAAATTTTCTACAAGTGGGACCGAGCTGCCACCCGAATTAGTGGAACCTTCCCCAATTCAGGGTATTCTTTCACCTTCAATGACTTCTCTCGATAACACACCCCTATCGGCAGAGAGATTTGAATCTTGGCCACACGGTGTCGGATCAACTACACACTGCGTCCTTGTGGACTCCGAAGTTACTGTATCTTCTGCAAACTGCACCGATATTTCACTGGAATTTACCGGAATTGCAGTAGGTTCCACCGGAACGCTACCGAAATCACTACTAATGTGCTTTGCTTCTTCGACGACCAGACCTAACAGATCTGTGCTTCTTCCTCCTGGGGGTGTCCTTCGCAAATTTGGTACCGCCCAAGGCTGTCTGTACTTCGGATATGACTCCTCGGACCGAGTAACCAGCATATATCACCTTTTTCATTTCTTGCGTACTACTTCTTCTTACTGTCAATTCACAATCAATGGTTACCTTCCCACAATCACTTTGCAACACTCTGTTGCTACCTTCCAACAATCACTTTGCAACACTCTAGTGCCACTTTCCCACAACTAATTTGCAACATTCTGGTGCCACTTTTTGACAGACGACGCCAGTGTTAAATGCGCGTTTGCCGTGAGAACGCGTTTAAGCTCTTTTCGGGTTCTGAATAATCAGAGGCCCTATACTTGATTTTCCTAAATCAACTCACTCACATGACCTTTCGTTCAAAAACCACTTTGCTAATCCAACTTTCTAACAGAAAACTCGGGCTCATTCCTTTACGAAATTACTATTCGTATTGCAATCAGTACATCTTAATACACAACGCAGGGATAAACATTACCATAACACAGACTTACAGTAAACAACTTACAAATCAGCGATTCAATACTTCACTTAATGTAAACATTATCGTAACCCAATCTTTACCGTATAGCTGCAGATAATCAAACAAAACAGAAAGACACAGCAGTACACAGAATTCTCAAACACACACTACGGAAACTCCATAGAACGTCTCGCCCAGACAGACAGTCTCGCGACTCTTCTGGTCGTCACCGAAAGTGTCTTTTCATTGCTTTATAAAAAGTTACAACTCATCGCAACGACCTTTCGATTCATGCGGAATATGAAAAGGAAAAGGTTTACAATTGTCAATCCGGCGGCTTACAAGTCTTAAGGTGTATATACTAAGGTGCATGTGTTGGAAACACTTGTAAACTTGTGATTATATTGGTATTATAGCCCACCCCACTTCCAAAATTTGGTATCAGAGCATAGTTGACATAAACCCTTAATAAGATGAGTGACCATAGACTTGAGAATGAAGAAAAGCTTGAGGGAATGTCTAACTATTAAATGTGGAGTTTTATGATGATGAATCTGTTAGTATCAAAGTAATTGTGGAATATTATCAATGGAATTTATCCAAGGCCAAGAAAAGTTTAAGAAGAGACTACTTCATCTTCTAGAAGACCTATTATTCCTACATTTGCGCAATAGGAGGTTAGTGAAGAAGAAGAAACTCTTTCACCATCAAGAGTCCATACTACTATCATATTACTTCCTATAGAAGTAGAAATTCATATGGGACTAAAGGGATGCACTAGCACTTTCATATATTTCTATGGGAGTCAAGAGGCATATTATACCCCAAATTAGGCCATGGAGAACCTCTCCTCAGGCTTGGTTGGAGTTACAAAATCTCTATCATAGAAAAAACCCTATTAGAAAAACTATATTAGGAAAGCTCATCTAAGGAGATAGCGTACCAACATAAGGATGAAAGTTGGTGAATCAAATCATACACATATTTTGAAACTCATAGATTTAGGAGATTAGTTACTCAATGTTGGAGTCAACATTTGTGATGAAGAGATCGTGAACAAAGTTTAAAACTCACTTCCATTCACATACCATGCTTTTGTTACTTCTTTATCTCTCTCTACAATAGATAGATAACTTTCATTTGAAGAGTTATAGTTCTTATTACTCCAAGATGAAGTTCAACAAAAAGGTATGGAAGAAAATGATGAAGCCATGTTATCATCGTCAAAGGGAAAGAAGAATAAGTGGAAGAAGAGTCAACAATCCAAGAAGAAAAGTAAGTGTTCTAACCCGAAGTCTTTCAACTCTTCTCCTAATACTTCATCTACACCCAAAGAAAAGTATTCAACTACATCTGATTCAAAGAAAGGAGTATTCCATTTTTGTAGGAAATCATGTCATTTTATAGAAGAATGAAAAACAAGGATTTTTAATGAGAAGAAGAAAGCATCAAGTAATAGTGTTGAGGATTATCCAAAACCTAAGTCTTCAAAGGTACATTCATATGCATGTATTGTTGTTGAAGAAGTAACTTTTGATCAGGTAGTATTAAAGGGGATCTCAGATAATCCTTTGATTTTTTTTTTCTTGAGCTACTAAGCATATGACAAGTTGTAGAAATGTGTTTTCTTCCCTTTCTAACTCTTTGAGTAGAATAGTGACCATTGTAGATGTTCATAATTTGGATGTGTAGAAGTGAATCTTAAGTAAGGAGCAGCTAGAAATTTCACAATTTCTAATTTTTCTTATGTTTCCAACATGAAGATAAATTTTCTCTCTATGTCTACTTTCTTGCCACATAGTTATAAAGTTGTTTTTATGAAAGATTCATGTCAGATCCTCTCACTTGATGAGGGGAACTCTCAAGGTGAAAACAGAAGTGACATGTTAGTATTTTCCAAAAGTATTCATGCTAATGTTGGTAGGTCTTCTACACCTAAGGAGAACATCAAGTTATGGCATGCCAGATTTGGTCATATCAGTTACACAACTCCCAAGCACATCAAAGCTCCACTAGATGATGTAGAGTCATGTGAAGGATGTCATGAAGGAAAGCTTTTCATACTTCCTTTCAAAAAGCATGGATACATCATGGCCGCAAGGAAAATACACATTATACATTTAGATGTGAATGATCCAATGAAAATAGATTCTATTCAAGGTTTTAGGTACTTTGTTACTTTCATTGATGATTTCTCACAATATTTATGGATTTATGGTCTTAAAGTGAAGTTAGAGGTTTTTCCTACTTTTGAGAAGTTATTAACCATGGTTGAAAATCAAATTCACTCAAAGATCCAAATTTTGAGAAGTGATAGAGGAGAAGAGTACATGTCTAAAGACTTTAATTGTTTTCTTAAAAGCATAGGTATTTTGCAATAACACACTATATTGCTTAGATGCTAGAGCTGAATGGTGTTGCAGAAAAAAAGAATAGGATACTTATTGAGATGATGCATATTATGATGTCATCCAAGTTTTGGTTTGATGTAGTACATACAACTAATCACATTTTGAATAGGTATTCCACAAAAACTTTGGAGGACATCACACCTTATGAAGTTTATGATGGGAAGACATTCAATGTGAGTTACTTCAAAGTTTTTCATTCCCCAACTTATGTTCACATTGAGAAGGAGGATCATGGTAAGGTTGATGTAAAATCCATTAAAGTCATCTTTATTGGTTATCCAATAGAAAGCAAATGGATATAGATTCTATGTTCCAGATAGAGGTGATATCCTACTCTCACACAATGCATATTTAGCAAGAAGTCTAATTTATGATTGGAAGGAAGAGATTCCAGATTTCATAAAAGCAAATGACTATGCATTTTTTAAAAGGAATTTTGATGCCTACATACAGCCATACAAGGGGTGATGAACCTACTCAAAACCTAAGAGATGAAGGTAAAGCATGAATTTCATTAACTACACCAATAGCTAGTCCATCATCAATACATATTGAAGTTCTCACTTATGAAGTTGGAGAAGGTTCCAAAGTTCCAAAAGAAAGAGATACTTGAGAACCAAAAAGGATTCCACCACTATTCAAGGATAGGCCAAAGTGGTTATATCAAACCTCAAAGGACAATGGTATAAAGGAGTACACTGAAGAACCAGAAGTCAAACAAGAAGATAACAAAAAAACAAAGTAATTTATGCAAAAAAAGTTGAGATTCATAATATTTTAGCTCTTACTTCAATTGAGATTGATCCACCTAATAATAAAGATGCACTACAAAGAGATATGATTATCAAAGGTCCCAAAGATTCAGATCTTGATTTATTTAAAGGACTACTTAAGCATCCATTAGATGTAAATGATTTAGGTATTTTACATTATTATCTTGGGATTGAATTCAAGTATAGAGATGAGTGTATCTACATGACACGATAGAAATACATTGAGAAATTATTGGAAAAGTTTGAAATGCAAGATTCCAAGCCTAGGCAAACACATATGGATGTCATTGTGTTATTACAGTTGGAAGCAGATTCAAAACCATTTGATGCTACATTATATAGTAAAGTAGTTGGTTGCTTGATATGTCTATGTAATAGAGGTTCAAAGATTCAGTTTGAAATTTCCCAAGTATCCAGGTTCATGCACAATTAGCTCAAGATTTAGTGGAAATTAGTTAAGAGATATTTTTAGATATCAAAAGTTTTGTAGGTCCTTCTACCATTATGACATTGAAGGGGGGACCCTTGGAAATAATGTCCTAATATTCCAATGTTGGAGCCATAAGATGTGTTCTATGTAGCTTCCCTATAAGCAAACCACGTTGCAAGCATGGCTAAATCATGCATGTCTCAAAGAATCTCTTTGGGTTTGACTCCCACTAATGGCAGTATCATAATAAGCTTTTTACTTAGAGTTTCTTTGCAAGTCATGAACGGTAGTTGCAAAGTTATTCACAATGCTTTTGAGCTTTCATGGCAACACCAATTTAATGAAGACCATATCTTTTTGCATTGTGCTTTTCAAGAAGGTTTCTCAAATACTATATAATTATAGGTTATCCTCACTTAATGATGATCAACTCAAGCTCAACACAAGTTGACGGAGGTCTTGGAGGTGATCAACTACGAAGAAGTGTTTTCACACACTTGGAGGAGGTGTGCTCTACATCACAAGATCTAGAAGGAGTTCATGTCAGCTTACCATCAGCATCAGTTGTCGAGTTACTATGAGTAACAAGTCTATTTTTGTTCCTACTTTTTAGTTTATTAGTTTTTTATTTAGATAATCTGAATTCGGGTTTGCAGTAAAACACTCATAAACTATTCATATTCTCCATATTCTCACACATACATGCACACACTTTTCATACCTCTTAGGCACACAATCTCTTGTATCTAGTTCCTATTGTTGCCTAGATTCAAATATTGTTAGTTTGTATCATATGCACACATTGTAATTTGATATTTAAATTGTTGGTGCAATGCAATCAACAATTGAAGTTTTGATGAAGTTTTGAAGTCAAGGATTGATTAAAATATCAAGATATGAAGCATGAAGAAAGTATATGTTCAGAGAATGAAGTTATGTATACATATGTACATTAATTTAGAGTTAGCTCACTTATACTTTTGTATGGTGATGAGCTTGTACATATTTGCCTATATATACAAGGAAAAATGTCGGGGCAAATATAAGAGAGCATGTGAATAGAGAAATTAGAAGTTTTATGATTCATTAGACACTTTAGAAGTGAGTAAGATCTCTCTCATCACTCAGATGTAAAGTTTTTCAGTAATGAAGAAAAGTTGCACCCGATTATTTTGTGTGTTCTCCTTCTGTGCTTGATCAATTCAAGAGTCCTTTTGTAGGTTTCTAATTCCATAGTTAATGAGTCTATGGTTAAATTTTGAGAGACTAATTGTAAACAGGCTGTGAGAGTTATGAGTGGGAACATTCATATGTGAGGAAGAGTTGAGTGTCTTCTGAAACAGGCGCAATCCCGATGGTAAAAGAAATGGTCAGTTCTCAGTGGATAGTGTAAAGTTTTGCACAAATGAGGAGTCAAAATCTAAGTTGGGAGGTAAGCCATCTATGGCTAAAAGCATTATCATAAACGGGTTCTAATTTGGGAGAACCAAGCTTTAGAAGTTGCAGGTGTCAAAGTCGACTGTAAAGAACTACAATTTTAGACATAGCTGACTTGTTGAGATCATTTCTCAAGATCTACTGAGTCTTTTGGAATGATTTAACTTAGAGGTGGTGTGAAAACTATAGGCAACACCTTGTACAAAGTTGTATAAAAAACGTTACACATTTGATAAGTCAATGATTGAGTTATGTGCAGCAGACTTTCTATGTAGTCATCTTCTTCACAGTTTGTTCAAGATTTTGATAGTTGAGTATTGATCCTCCAAATTGGTGAAGGTTTCAAGTTATTCTTGATATTGAGGTGCTCAAACTTCAAGGATAACTTGTTCTTTTGGATATTAACACTCTCCATTAGTGGTATCAAAGCATGAAGCATCAAAATTGAAGACAGGAGGACCCCGACTGCTACAGTCATAAAGAATTCAACATTTGAAGATACAAAAGGTGAAAGCTTGAAAGCAAAGCTTGAGAAGGAGGTCAGAAGATATCAAGGAAGACAAAAAGAGTATCATTCGAAGCAAAGGTAACCTTATTCCTTATAAAGCTTGAAGGATTTAATACACAGGTGAAGAAAGGGTGGGAGATTCTCTTGAGATAGAGAAACTGGATAGAGAGAACTATCTAGCATGGTCGATGAGGATGGAAGCTCATCTTATGAGCAAAGACTTGATAGGTTATATCAGAGGTGAAGAAGAAAAGCCTCAGTTCAGAGATCCTAGTGTTCCAAGTAGGGATGAATTGTCAGATTTGAAGACTTGGATGAAGAGAGATGCTCAAGCTAGGAGTATTATCTATATGGGAGTTAATGACTACTTGCTACCTCACATTAGAGGTCTTGAAAGTGCAAGTGATATATGGAATGCTTTGGAGGAGCATTTCCAAAACACCACAAAGTCAAGGAAGGCATCCTTGTGGGTAGAGTTTACCACATTCAAGAAGAAGGCCTCTCAATCCATCTCAGATTATGTAACAAGGATGAAAGACATTGCAGATGCATTAGGAGAAGTTGATGAAGATATTTGAGGATAAATTGGTGAGGCAAATCCTCACACTTTTGAGAGGTGATGACAAATGGAAGCCATTTGTTTTGTCTACTGAATTATCACTAGATCATTTTACTCCTGATTTGAATCAGTTGCTAGGACACATGCTAGCCTTTGAGCAGGATGTCAAAGGTGAAGGTGATAGAAGTGCAGGTCAAGCAATGTATTCAAAGGATAAGAAGAAGAATAACAAAGGGAAGCAACAAGAAAATGAAGATGAAGGTACAACTAGCCAAGCTAACTTCCTAATAGGAAGAGGAGGTGGCAAAGATAGAGGAAGAGGTAGAAGTAATAAAGATGGAGTCAAAGCTTGCTGGAATCACTTAGCTCATGATTGCTGGCATAATAACCAGAATAATGGTGGATATAATCAAAACTTTAATTCAAGAGGAAGAGGTGGCAGAAATCAAAGAGGTAATTTCAGAGGTAGAGGTAGTAGAGGTTATTTTGGAAGAAATGCAAGTAGAGGATTCCGAAGCCAACAATACAACGATACCTACTACAATTATGCTTCATATCAAAAGGAGGATTCAACATTGATAATGAATGCAACTTGTGAAAGGCAAAGTGAAGACCAAAGAGTTTTCTACATTGACTCAGGGTGTAGCAATCACTTGAGTGGCAACATAGCTTTGATGACTGATTTGGAGAATAAGGTAACTAATCATGTAGTTCAAACAGGTGATAATACAAAGCACAATGTGAAGTCAATTGGATCAGTAAAGGCCAAGGATGGAAGTACTCTCTTGAGTAAGGTTTTGTATGTTCCTACAATTCCAAAGAATCTGATAAGTGTAGCACAATTTGTTGAAAAAGGTTATGAAGTTAGGTTCAATAATGAAGGAGTTTTTGTGGAAGACCCTAGCAATGGGTATAAACAAATTGTTTCAGGGAAGAAAGAAGGAAGATTGTTCACATTGAAGATTCAAGGTAATGTTGGTCATGCCTTTTTCACCTATGGAGGACATAAGATCTCTGAGTTAGATCTTTGGCACAAAAGGCTTGGACATTTCAGTGAAAGAGGTATTAAAGATATGGTTAACAATGGTTCAATGCTTGGATGGCCTAATGTTGCAGGTCAACATATGGCATACAGATGTGAGGCATGTCAACTAGGTAAGGCTCATAAGCAATCTTATTCCAAGCATGGTTTTATGTATTCAGAGAAGCTTGAATTGGTACACACAGATGTGTGGGGACCATCAAAGGATTTCAGTATCAATGGTTCAAGGTATTATGTGATTTATGTTGATGATGCTACCAGATGGATCACTATCTATGTGATCAACAATAAGTCAGAGGTATTCAATACATTCAAGCATTATCATGTGTATGCAGAGAGAATTACAGGTCAAAAGTTGAAGAGACTAAGGTCAGATGGAGGGGGAGAGTATTTCTCTAATGAGTTCAGCGATTACTTGTGGAATGCAGGTATAAAAAGGGAAATTACTTGGAGGTACTCTCCTCAACAAAATGGTGTAGTAGAAAGGAGGAATAGAACGCTTGTTGAGTTTGCAAGATCCATGATGAAGGAGAAAAATTGCCCAAATTATTTGTGGGTTGAGGCTATAAATACAGCTACATATTTGGTCAATAGATTACCATGTAAAGCTTTACAAGGTATGACACCATGTAAAGCATGGTGGGGTAGATCATTGCAAAGTATTTGGATGTTTGGCATATGCATATGTGCCATCTCAATTAAGGCACAAATTGGAACCTAAAGCTGAAAAGTATGTGTTTATTGGATATGATGATAAGCAGATGGGATATAGGTTGTGGAGTCCATCCACAAAACAATTCATTGTGTCAAAGGATGTTACATTTGATGAGCAAGGTACTTGGTATGCAGGTACAATCAACATTTATGCAGGTGATGAGGAAGTTGTAAATCAAAAGAAAGGTAAATCAAAGGTTCAGATATTTGATGAAGAAGAGAATAATGAAGTATAGGTTGAAGTTGAAAAAGTGCCAAGGTTTGATCCAGAATGTGATGAACCAGAAACCTGAAGAAGTGGAGAACTCAGGTCATCAAGACACAAATGACAACCTACAAGGTATAGCTATGACACTTCTTTTTTGGCTACCAAAGATTATGCTTATATGGTAAAGGCAGATGAAGACCCTTCTACATATGAAGAGGCAAAAGGTAAGGAAAATTGGGAGAAAGCTATGCACGAAGAGTATGATGCATTGATGGAGAATGAGACATGGGATTTGGTTCCTAAACCAAATAGTCAGAAGATCATTGCATGCAAATCGGTCTACAAGACAAAGAGGTTTGCAAATGGAAGTGTGTCTATATATAAAGCTAGACTTGTTGTGAAAGGGTTTGCTCAGACATATGGTATATATTATGATGAGACTTATAGTCCTGTGGCAAAGATGACAACCATCAGGACACTCATAGCTATTGCTGCATGTAAATGTTGGAAATTGTGTTAATTAGATGTGAAGAATGCTTTTCTAAATGGTTACATTCCAGATGATGTTTTCATGGAGCAACCACAAGGATTTAGAGATGAAAGGTATCCAGATCATGTATGTAAGCTCAAGAGAGCTTTGTATGGTTTAACGCAAGCTCCAAGGGCATGGAATTATAGACTTGTGAAGTTCTTGAAAGAACTTTGTTTTCAAGTATCTAAAGCAGATAGTAGCTTGCTTGTTAAAGCAAGTGATGATGGGTTCATTTACATGTGCATATATGTTGATTATATAATTCTTATAGGTATAGATGAGAAAGGAATTCAAAGCCTAAAGAAGCAAATGGAGAAAGAGTTCAAGATTAGTGACTTGGGAGACTTTTCATATTTCTTGGGCATGGAGATCTCATACACTCAACATGGAGTATATGTAACTCAAGAAAGGTATTTGAAAAACTTGTTGATCAAGTTTAAAATGGATGATTGCAGGGTAGCACCTACTCCAATGGAGGTGAATCACAAATTGAGCAGATATGGAGGAGAAGAATTCAAGGACATGAAGCTATATCAAAGTTTGGTTGGTAGATTGATCTATGCTACATTAACTAGGCTTGACTTGTCATATGCAGTTGGAGTATTATCTCAATTCATGCATTGTCCTAGGAAAGAACATCGGGTTGCAGGACAAAGAGTGTTGAGGTAGATTAAGGATACACTCAAAGAAGGTTTGTATTATGGTTTTACATTAGATACAAACATCAAGATATATAGTGATACAGATTGGGCAGGTAATCCTGATGATAGGAGATCAACTTATGGAAACTTGTGTTATGTGGGAGATAAGTTGATTTTATGGTGTTCAAAGAAGCAACACAGAGTTGATTTATCAACCATAGAGGCTAAGTACAAAGGTATGGTTGAAGCTACAAAGGAAGTGATATGGCTTAAGACTCTTATGAAGAGTTTTGACATCATTCAAAGTACACCCACTATTCATGGAGATAACATGAGTTCATTGTATTTAGCTTCTAATCCTGTTTTTCATTCCAAGACTAAACACAATGAGATTTAGTATCATTTTCTAAGAGAGAAAGTGATGGATAAGGAGATTGAAGTTATACATACTTCAACAAAAGATCAGATAGCTGATATGCTAACCAAAAGCTTAGATGGACCAAAGCTACAAAGATTCAAAGACATGGCAGGTATAAAGAAGATAAAGAAAACCTCAATTGATGATTGAGGGGGAGCTATTGGTGTAATGCAATCAACAATTGAAGTTTTGATGAAGTTTTGAAGTCAAGGATTGAAGAAAAGATCAAGATATGAAGCATGATGTTTGTTGTTACCCTTTGGAGTTGTCCTCTCCAATCATTTTAGCATAAAGGATCACTACACATCTTTAAAGTGTCAATCCGGGAAGTATGCAAAAACCACAGCCCCTTCTAGTTAATGGAATCCAAGAACAAGGGTTAAATGACTGTTTTTCTGAGAAATTATGAAGAAGGAGAAAAATATCTAGGGTTTTGATTATCTTGAGTTCTACAACAGCATTTTCAATGATCTTTGTGTCTAAAGTGTGTCATTTCCACAGTAGATCACAATTATGAAGTCAAATTTCAAAAACAATACCTGTATCACACAGACGAGACAATCACGATTCTGTGAAAATTGAGAATTTCCATTTCCGGCTTTGTTCTTCTACACTTTCTTACTCAATACACTAAGAATCACCTCTCTTCATACACACTACTCAGAAATACACAACTAAAGCTCACAAACTCCATGGATCACACAAAGAATAGACTCAACAAATCAAAAGAAAGTACATGAAAGGAGAAAACACGATTTTCTGCAGGAGAGCTCTTCACATTAATTGGATAGCAAAAATAATACAACCAACCCTCTCAAAATAGAGGAAATTATCTTTTATACATTTTGAAGTGTCCCTTTTCACACTTGAATTTTAGTCCTTTTCCTTCCTAATCTAAAAATATGCTATCAAAGAGCTTCCAAAAATTCTAAAAAAAATACATATGATTCTAATTTACATGAGGAAGACTCTTCCCCATTTTTACATCATTTGTATAAATATTTCTACAAGTTTTTGACATTATACAAATAATTTCCCTTCAAAAAATGCTTCTTCTAACATTCTTCCCCTCCTAGACTTTTTGGCTCCTGACAAAAAATATTCTTGTAGACAAGTAGTGAGAGCTTCCTTCATTTCTTTTTTCTTTGATAAATCTGTGACAATAAATCATGGCTTCTTCTTTCTGTAATGTTCAAGTTATTCACCATTTCAAATAGAGCTTTTCTCCATTGTACAACTACCTCTGGTTTTTCTATCACATCTTTCTTCAGGTATTCTGTATATGCAGCTTCATATGCAGTAAGTCTGGATTTTGTAACTACTGATAAATTCCCAAAAATTTCTGATTCTCTTTCAAAAAATCCATAATCAAAGGCATCCTCAAAAATTTGGAGATAATGACTACCTAAAAATACTATTCTGCTATAATAGGCCATTAAGCAAATTCGGTCTGGAGTTTCACTTAGATGAAAAAGTAAAGCATCACTTGGTGAATTGAACCCAATATAATTGAGAGTTCTGACATCTATATCTGTAAATGTTTCTATACATGCCATTATGAGTCGCATCACTCTGATCAATAGAATGCAAGCCGGATCATTGACATTTTATATGTAGATATAACAGACTCTGCTGTGTCAACCATATATTTCTTTGTTGGCCATGTTCCTGCTTTAGGTCCTGCTACCTTTGGAAAATTCAACCATTTTTCTGGAATCTACCCTGCATTTCTTCTTTCCCAGAACACTATCCATTCTCTTCTCCTTGCTACTAAAAATAGGGTGGATTGATCTTTAGCTCAATAGGTGCCTCTTTCTAGATTTTTCTGCACTCCTCCTTGGCATCTAACCACCTGTTCCTCCATTTAGGATTAGCCTTTTCAAACAATTCCTTAGTGACATTGATATCCTCTTCATATTCCAAATATCTATTGGATGGTAATCCTACCCTTGCAACCTGGTAATTTTTAATACTCTCCATTATCATACAAAATGGTATACCTAGACCATCTGCTGCCCAATGATGTTGGTATGGGTTTATTCCCTTGTTGAGAGAAAAATTCACAATTTTTTCTTCATACTCATTATGCATCTTTCTGATAAATTCCATTCTCGTTTCTCTATCTATTAAAAGATTTTGAACAAACTCATTTTTATTATTTTTCAACTGCTGCTTTGTCATCTTGTTCATTAAAATGTTGAGTTCTGTTATCTCCTCCCCCTTCATACTCTTCTGCTTGTGTGATTACTACCTGCTCTTCAACTTGTTTTTGTGGATTTTCCATTTTGTTCTATAGCTCCTCCACCATCAACATTAAGCTTTGATTCTGAGATGTGCATAACTCTCTTTCTGTTTTCCACTCACTCCTTTCTTTTTCTATACTCAATTGCCATTCACTCCTTTATTTTGCTATATCCATATGTAATTTATTGTATCTTCTCATTGAGCTAGCAACATGTACACTGGCCTGTTTTTCCAATTCCTTGGCTTCTTTCAGTTTTGCTTGTAGCCTTAGAATTTCTTTATTCAATTCCTCCCTCTCATCCTGTGTTACTTGTACAATCTTACTCTCTTCCTTCATTTTGACTTCTTCCATCAATAATCTATTTATTTCTTCATTTGCTTTGAACATAATCTGATATGAGCTTTGAAGTGTTTTGAATCTTCCTTCCATTTTCTTCAACTCCATTTCCATTTTGCTACTATGCTCCATCTGTTTAGCACATTTTTCTTCAAGAAATTGAATTTTGTTTTGTTGTTGAACCTCTAGTTCTTCTAATGAGATTATTCTTTTGGTCAAATCCTCATTTCTTTCCTGGACAATCCTCAGTTGTTCTTGTAATTGTTCCTTTTCTTTCTTTTGCTAAGTATCGATTCTACTGCCTTTCACAAACTCTGATTCAGCCACCATTCCTGATATAATCATATTCCTACTAGATGGTCTGAATTGATCTATATTGCTCATGATAATTTTACAAGCAGACCTGATATCCTTGGGTATCCTTTCTAACCGAGCTTCTAGCTCCATGTGCTTCACTTCTATCTGCTTTTCTTCTTTGTAGTCATTTTCTTTTTCATCCTCTTCCTCATATTCTATGACCTGGTTCTTTTGCTCTTCATAGCCCTTTTCTTCTTCCCTTTCTTTTGCCTTCTTTTCCACAATTTCTTGTTGTTTTCCTTGGGATCTGGTCTTTCCTCTACCTGTACTTTCTTATCCTGAGTTGAGGTTGGTTCATTCTCCACTAAGTTTTGTATCTGATCATTTATTTGCTGCTCTTTTTGTCCCTCCTCTTGCTCATCTATATCCATAAGATCCAATTCTTCTTCTTTTTCCTTTTCACTTGTATGTGTGGATTCTTCTACATGATTTAAATCATGAAGTACATCTTCTATACTTTGATTTATTTCTTTTTCTGTATTCTCTTGTGTAACCTCTTTGAAATCCACCTTTTGCAATACTCTCTCTGTTTCCTCAATCTGATCTTTATCTTCTTTATTGTGCACTGAGCTGCATCTCTGAGCTTCCTTTTCTACTTCTAGCTTTTCCTCATTTAGTTTGAAATAGGTAATTATGTCATCTTTTCCAAGATTAACAAATTTGCTTGGTACTTAGTCAAAAAGCACTCTACATATGCAAAGATAGTCACATTTTACCTTCCCTACAACAATCTTGATTCAATTTTTTTCCACACACCTGCACTTTACTCTTAAAAGGTATGAGCAACTATCAATTTGTAAGAATTTCACAACTTCATTATCTCAAAAGGTTAACTCATACTTTCTTTTCCCAAAAGAGAAGCAAAGAAACCTACCTTTTCATTGTTTCTTTCTTGATTATAGAGTAGTACCTTTTCAATGTGTTAAAATACCATTAACCATGGAGGATCCAGCAAGGTCCAAACTTCAATGAAGATTTTTCTTTGTTCCCCGCAATGGCGCCAAAAAATGTTTGTTGTTACCCTTTGGGGTTGTCCTCTCCAATCATTTTAGCATAAAGGATCAACTACACATCTTTAAATTGTCAATCTGGGAAGTATGCAAAGACCACAACCCCTTCTAGTTAATGGAATCCAAGAACAAGGGTTAAATGACTGTTTTTCTGAGAAATTATGACGAAGGAGAAAAATATCTAGGGTTTTGATTATCTTGAGTTCTACAACAGCATTTTCAATGATCTTTGTGTCTAAAGTGTGTCATTTCCATAGTAGATCACAACTATGAAGTCAAATTTCAAAGACAGTACCTGTATCACACAAACAAGACAATCATGATTCTGTGAAAACTGAGATATTTCCATTTCCAGCTTTGTTCTTCTACACTTTCTTACTCAATACACTAAGAATCACCTCTCTTCATACACATTACTCAGAAATACAAAACTAAAGCTCACAAATTCCATGGATCACACAAAGAATAAACTCAAGAAATCAAAAGAAAGTACATGAAAGGAGAAAACACGAACTTTTGCAGGAGAGCTCTTCACATTACTTGGATAGCAAAAATAATACAACCAACCCTCTCAAAATAGAGGAAATTATCTTTTATACATTGTCAAGTGTCCCTTTTCACACTTGAATTCTGGTCCTTTTCCTTCCTAATCTAAAAATATGCTATCAAAGAGCTTCCAAAAATTCTAAAAAAAATACATATGATTCTAATTTACATGAGGAAGACTCCTCCCCATTTTTACATCATTTGTGTAAATATTTCTGCAAGTTTTTGACATTTTACAAATAATTTCCCTTCAAAAAAAGCTTCTTCTGAAGCATGAAGAAAGTATATGTGTAGAGAATGAAGTTATGTATACATATGTACATTAATTTAGAGTTAGCTCACTTATACTTTTGTATGGTGATGATCTTGTACATATTTGCCTATATATACAAGGAAAAATGTTGGGGCAAATATGAGAGAGCATGTGAATAGAGAAATTAGAAGTTGTATGAGTCATTAGACACTTTAGAAGTGAGTAAGATCTCTCTCTTCACTCAGATGTAAAGTTTTTCAGTAATGATAAAAGTTGTGCCCGATTATTCTATGTGTTCTCCTTCTGTGCTTGATCAATTCAAGAATCCTTTTGTAGGTGTCTAATTCCATCGTTAATGAGTCTATGGTTAAAGTTTGAGAGCCTAATTGTAAACAGGCTGTGAGAATTATGAGTAGGAACATTCATATGTGAGAAAGAGTTGAGTGTCTTCTGAAACAGGCGCAATCTCGATGGTCAAAAAAATGGTCGGTTCTCAGTGCACAGTGTAAAGTTTTGCACAAATCAGGATTCAATATCTAAGTTGGAGGTAAGCCATCTATGGCTAAAAGCATTTGCATAAATGGGTTCTAGTTTGGGAGAACCAACCTCTAGAAGTTGCAGGTGTCAAAGTTGACTGTAAAGAACTACAGCTTTAGACATAGGTGACTTGTTGAGATCATTTGTCAAGATCTACTGAGCCTTTTGGAATGATTTAACTTGGAGGAGGTGCGCAAACTATAGACGACACCTTGTGCAAAGTTTTATAAAAAAACTTACACCTTTGATAAGTCAATGAGTGAGTTATGTGCAGCAGACTTTCTGTGTAGTCATCTTCTTAACAGTTTGTTCAAGATTTTGATAGTTGAGTATTGATCCTCCAAATTGTGAAGGTTTTAAGTTATTCTTGATATAGAGGTGCTCTAACTTCAAGAATAAATTGTTCTTTTGGAGATTAAGACTCTCCATCATAAATATAGATAGTGTAGTCAAGCATGCTAGCACACTTTGAAAATCTCATCTATTCTCTCTCTATCTCTCACTCATCTCTTTTTGAGTCTTAAGGTGTGTATGCTAAGGTTCATGTGTTGGAAGATCCTATAAACCTGTGAATATATTGGTGTTGTGGCTGACCCCACTTCCAACATTTTCTTCACTTTCATTAAGGTGATCCCTCACTCAAGGATGGCAATGGAAGGTGACCCTACACAATCTAGGCAACCCCATCATAATTCCAGTAGTGAGCTTATATGAAGGTGACTCCACTTGTTCTAATCTCCAAGTTGGGGGTGACTTCCCCTCTCCCACGTGTATTTGCAAAGCAACAAAAGTATAGAAAAAATAAGAAGACATGAATCCAAATGTTGTTGCACACTCCAAAATAGGGAGACTCTACCAACCATTGATGGTACTTCCATATTAAGTCATCTCGTCTACCTATTTTTCCCACTAAAGCAATAATGTGACCATGCAATGCTGGCATTTGACACGACATAGGATAAAAAATGGATTCTTCCAAGACTTTCTAGGAAGAGGTGAAAGTGTCAAAAATCATAGTAGAAGCCACTACAAAACCTTGTAGATGTAAGGAAAATAGAGAAGAAGCCCTAAAAAGTGGGTATGTGACCTACCAAAAATAGCTTCTTTCTACAAGTGGACCCTATGTTAGGCCACCGATCACATCATTTTCAAGCACATAGAAGTTCATGATTAGAATCAACAAGGACGCTCATCTTGGCGCTCTCAAGTTTATAGAATCAATAGTTAGCCACTCACCTATGTGAACCAAATCTCATACAATCTGGGTCTTCTTTGTCAATCTCTATTTCTAAAGTCTGATATATGCTATCTCTATGTCTGCTCAATATGTGAGGTTGTGATTCTATTGTGATTATATAAAGCTTGGGCTAGTCACATGTGTGGCAGAGAGCTTGTCTTTATGTGCTCGAGATCTTTTGCTAGTTGTGTTTCACTCGTGCAATATATTGTGATGCTTAAGATAGTTGTCTATGTGCTTCTGAATGCTCATTATTATCCCTAACAGCATATTGGCCACTTTTCTAATGTTCATTGGTTTATTTTGATCAATACTAATTGGTTATTGAGTTATGTATTGTTGAAGTTGTGTCGTGTATATGAAGTGTGATTGTCATTATGCCTTTGGAATTGAAAACTATGTTGCTTGCTAATAGTTATGTTGTTAAGGAAATGAAGCCCTACTAGTAAAGATGATTGAGGAGGTAACCTTGGGAAAAATCTAGTAATAGTAGGAAACTAGTGTGAGATTACTTCTTATGTGATTTTTGTGACCTCTTTATTTGTAAATTACAAGGTATACCTCCCTAAGGAAGAACCCCCCTTGAGAAGGAGTCCTAGGAAGTGTGTCTACACCTATTCTTAAAAGGAGTCCCAAAACTCAAGCCTATAATTCGGCATGCCCGGTGGGACCCTTCCATGTTATATATGAAGCATTCATTTTTTTGTATTTTTGAGTCTTGCTAGGCTTCAAGACGAACTCAAAAGAGAGGGAATATGACCCATACTGGAGTAGATAGGGAGTCTCTTTGTGTGCACAAGAGGCCCAAAAAGTCAACTCAACCTTCATCTTGACAACTAGTCATTCTTATATTTTTAAATCTTTCCATTACTCTTTCTCCAGATTTAGCCTCTAAATCTCTTTCTAAAGAGAAACCTAGGAGAAGCCTCAATTTTTCCTTCCACACCTCTAAAGATACCCAAGAACCAATGGAGGACCTCTCAAAATTTTCTATCTAGGTAAACCATCACTTTTCCTACTTCGAAAGGTTTAGTGCATGAAGATTTTGATGGTCGTGCATGGAGGTTCATCTCCTTATATCAAGGAGGAGGCCTACAAAGGTGCAAAGATGCCATGTTGATATTGTTTCCTTCTACTGTGGATGTAAATTGTAGACCAGTGGTACAGTTAACATGTAGATGAGCACTTTGCCACTTGAGAAGCCTTCAAGTTCACTTTGTGTTAAACATTTTGTCCCAACAAGATGGTACATTGGAGGAATTTGTGGCAATTGTGTCTTGCACCAAAGAGGCAAGAGTGTAGTTTGAAGGCGATAGTCAACCAAATTACATCACTTTCTTGGACCTGATTGAGCTGCTTAGGATGGAATTGGAAGCATTTGAGATGCAAAAAAGCCAATAGGAGGATGTAACCTCGCCACCTACACACCACAATGATGACTTAGTAGCACAACTTTGATGTGAAATAGAAGAGTTGTAGACTATGCAAAAAATCCCTATGTAGGTACAATGTACTACATTCAACAACAATGGCCACTCCAAGTTAAACTGTCCAAATTTAATACATTGCCAAATTTGTGGAAAATATGATCATGAGGCTCACCATTTCTACTACCTAAAAGTGACTCAAGAGATAGGTAATTAATAGGTCCCCATCACATTTTATGCTAGCCTTTCAAATTTGCACAATAGGGAGGAGAACCTCTCAAGCCGACCAAGCTATACTAGACCGTGGCAAAATTTTGTCAAAATGAGCCACTACATTGTTATGCCAAGAGGAATGATGCAATCAGGCCAAATTGAATAGTTTTATGGATGCAATACTAGAAGAGCAGAACCCATACAAGCATCTCTAGAGGCCAATTTTTACTTTGGGAGTGGAGTTGAACTTTCGCTTTTAGATATTTGAGATGGGTGGACTAAGAAACATAGAATGGAGCACAAGCTAAATGCCACCCGGACACACAGTATTGATGACTTCTTAAGTGTGACCACCATAGAGATACTTGTTGGAGAAGTGATTCTTGGAGATTAAGAAAACATGCAAATAGTCCACATAGCCACATGGTTGAGGCATTACCCACTTTTACTTCAAAAGGTAACTTCTTTTCTGTATACCTATAAATGTGCCTTTTCTATTTCCTAGAATGATCTATTAGGTATCCAAAAGCGCTTGGATTATATCAAATCCCCTTATTAGAGGGAGATTCTTTTGTAAGAAGCAAACCATACTGACTCAATCCAGAATATGTAGAGTTGGTCAAGGTGGAAATAACTAAATTAGAGGAGGGAAGTATTATTGTTCCTATAGATATCTTAAGATGGATTTCATCTATGATTATTGTACCAAAGAAAAATAGTGAAAAGATAAGAGTATGTGTTGATTTTTGTGCCCTAAATAAAATAACTATTCAAGATGGTTTCCCATAACCCTTTATAGAACATGTATTGGAAAAAGTCCCTAGATATATTGTATATAGTTTTCATGATGGATTTACTGGCTATAATAAAATTCTCATCCACCATGAAGATAGAGATAAAACTACCTTTGTCACTCCATGGGGCAATTATGCCTATACGCACATGGCTTTTGGCCTCAAAAATGCATTTGCATCTTTTAATAGAGCAATGCATCTAGTATTAGGTAAATGATTAATTCTCATCAAAATTTGGAAAATTGGAAGGAGATATTTGACCACTGTCTCAAGGCAGGTTTGAGGTTGGACCATGCTAAATGTAAACTTTTGGTCACCAAAGATACTCTCCTTGGCCACATAGTTTCTACCAAATGGATAATTGTTGATCCATCTAAGTTAGTTGCCATTGTATCCATGCCAATTCCATGGATGCCTAAGGAAACGTGAAGCTTTTTAGGCCATGTAGGATACTAGAAGAGATTTATTCGAATGTACTCCAAAACAGTTAAGCCTTTGTCAAGGATTACAAGCAAGAAGTTACCTTTCTCATGGAGTCTTGAAGCAAAGAAGGCATTCAATGAACTAAAAATATGGTTATGTATTGCACCATTTGTAACTACTCATAATTGGTCACTTGAGTCTCGTGTGCATGCCAATGCAAGTACTCATGACGGTGGAGTAGTTTTCGCATAACCATGCACTCATAATGTCGACCAACCTATTACTTATGCAAGTAAATTTCTTACAGAGGCAAAAATAACTTATAATATGATGGAAAGAGAAGGTTTTGCGATTGTATTTGCACTTAAAATCTTTTGAAACTATTTTCTAGGTGTACATTTCATTGTCATCTTCGATCAACAACCATTACAGTACTCAATCAATAAGCCAAGAGTAGTTGGAAGGGTTTGGTGGTGGCTATTACTCTTCCAAGAAATCAATTTTGAGATTCACATCAAACCCTGAAGGGAGAATTACATCCCCTACCAAGTCTCAAGGATTTCCAAGGGTGGGAGGCCAATTGGCATTAATGATGAGGCCATAGGTAGCAATATTTTTATTCTAGATGGCTCAAACTGATTGGTATGATGAAATTCTAGAATTCCTCACTTCGAGAGAATTCTTTCTAAGTATGTATCCATTAGAAAAAAGGAAGTTGGTCTTTAAATTAGAATCTTTTTCACTCATAAATGATCAATTATATAAAAATTGTTGAGATGGTATTCTACACAAATGTGTTTATCCATAGGAAGTAACCCTTTTTGCTTGAAGTAGCACATAGTGTTACAACCTTTGGTGATTTCAAGTGGGTGCAAACCTTTTGAATGGTGGGGTCATAACTTCATTGGACCTATCTAGGTGAACGTGAGTACACCATATTCCACTAGTATGTGCTAAACAGGAGCCCAAGTGGGTAGGAACTTATAAAGTATTGAAGATATTGCCTCAAGGAGAAATTCAAATGGATGATTTGAAGGGTGAGAAGATGCTTGTTGTTAACATTTATTTGACGAAGCATTACTTCAATTGAAGCAATAAAGATGGAATTTATTCAATGCGGTTTGTTTCATTTCCATAGAGACTTCAATGCTATTGGAATAAGGAATAAAGGGAAGCTTGCACCATGGCAATGCAAAGGATTGATGCAGGGTCTGTATCATAAAGAAGGTTTCAAGGACATATGGTCTTGGTGTGCTCAATGTATTATCCTCAGTTAGAGAACAACTTGCCTCAAACCAATACACTCATGGCTCTAAATCTACATCATACTCGCCTTGTTTATACAATTCACCCCATTGGCATGAAGTTCATGAAGGGCTCCATACTTTCCTCTTGGTGTCAAACATGGATGCCAACTCATCCTAGCTCTCTCTTGTGGGTAGTTAAGACACCCATTAACCTTAGGCTAAGGGAGGACACCAACACGCATCCATATTTTGAAAATAGGTGCGCACACACCTAATAATCTAAAGGAGCAAGTCATCACTTGCCCAAGATAAAGTAAATTGGCCACATGTTCGCCATAGGTATAGCTCATGCCCCATCATGCATAGTGACGATGGGTGGGCTTTCACTCACCCAATGTGGCATTGAGGGATTTATTTGTTGTGTCCTCTCCCTATCTTGGCTTGGATGACCCATTTCTTGATGGTAAACCCTCGCCTTGGGAGGGGCAAAAGAGGCAACATCATGTTCTTGAAATTTTTGTAACCCCTCACCTTGGAGGGGGGAAATGGGTTGGGTATAGATCGTCATGAAGTGGCCACATGGTTGGCATACAATAAGGATTTCGAGTCATCATTTGCTTGCAAGCTAGGTGTCTAATCACCTAGGTGGCACTAAGGCCAATGGAAGATCCTTCCCCTTATGGAAGCCAAGAATAGGTGCAAGCTCGCCCATCTTGCACATAACTCAAACCAGCTACTCACTAGAATCCATTTAGGGTGATGTATAGCTTGGGGCGACCCTTGGCCTTGGGGCAGTGAGCACGTTTTACATCTCCTTTTATAAAGGTGACCCCTCACCTTGTGAAGGGTGATGGAAGGTGACCCTACACAATTTAGGCATCCCCATCACAACTCAAGTTGTATAGCTTCTATGAAGGCGACTCCTCCACGTTCTAATTTTGAAATCAAGGGAAACTTCCCTCTCCCACTTGTGTATTCACAAGATGACAACAATATAGCACAAATAAGGCAACACAAGTCCTAAATTTGTGAGAGACTACACAATAGGGTGACTATACCACCCATTTTAAATTTGTCGCTTCCATATTAATGCATCTCTTCTACATATTTTTTGCACGACCACACTAAGGTGACACTATGACCACTCAAGTATGGCATTTAACCTATCGTGGGTTAAAAAGTGAACTCTCTTCCAAGACTTTCTAGCAAGAGCTAAAAGTGTTAGAAATTGCAAGAGAAGCCACCCCAAAGCCCGTGCAGATGTCAAGAACACTCAGAGAATGCTGAAAACTGGGTATGTTACCTCCCAAAAATTTACTTCTCTCTACAAGTGGCCCCTTTCTCAGGCCACTATTCACATAATTTTGAAGTGCGCATAAGTTAATGATCAAAATAGGAAAGGCCACTCATCTTGGCCCTCTAAAGTTTTTAAAGGCAGTACTTGGGCACTCATTTGCGCGTTATAACTAAATCTCATACACTTTGGGTCTATTTTTTCCCATCTTTATCTCTAATTTCTCATATAAGCTATCTCTCTGTCTACTCACTATGTGAGGTGGTGACTCTGAGGTGATTATACAAATTCTAGGCTACTCATTTGTGTGGTAAACAACCTATCTATGTATGTTGGAGATCTTTGGATGGTTGTGTTTTAGTTGTATTGAATACATCATGATGCTTTAGGCACTTGTGTGGTTGCTTCTGAATGCTCGCCATTGTCTTTAAAGGCATGTTGGTCACTTTTGTAGTCTTCATTGAGTTATTTGGATCAATATTCATTTGTTCTTGAGTTATCTATTATTGAAGTTTTGTCAAGTCTGTGAAGTGCGACTATCATTATGCCCTTGCAATTAAATACTCTGTTGGTTGCTAACTATTCCTATGTGAGGGAAGGGGGGCTATGGTAGTAAAGGGGACTAAGTAACTAACAATGGGAGAAAGCCAATACTAGTAAGAAATGTTGGAATCAATATCCAATAATGGTCCAAGACCACGAATTATATTGTACATGTATTGATACATGGTTAAGCAAAAGTCGCTGCGTGCCGTGGTTAAAGGAACACACTTCAAAACGGATGGTCTAGGTTCAAAACCCACGGGTGGCAACTGACAGCAGCGTCCTTTTATTGTTGCTTTACTTTTCCAAAAGCCAACGTACAACGTCGTCAAAGTTCGCGGAAAGATTTATGATACCGATCGCAAGTTTGCTTTTGCTTTTGTTTTAAGTGTGCTTTTCGTGGATACTCTAAAACTATCAAAGAAATCCTTTGGCCACACTTATACCCATCACTTAATCTACTCAAGGAGTTGAAGCTCTAGCAAGAGTGGAACTTGTAGGTGATCAATCTTCTCACAACAAGGAGGCGATCTTGGAGGCCCTTTTGGAGGGAGTGTTCACATACACTCTTGGAGGAGTTGTGGTCTACTTCAAGAGATATCTCGAGGAGATTTTGCCAGCTTACCATCAACATACATTGTTGAGCTAGTGTGATTAGCCTATTTCCGTTCTTACTTGCAAGGTCACTGGTTTCTGATTAGGTTGATCAAAATTTGGGTTTGCTGTAAAAAAGTTCTAAAACTGTTCATATTCTCCATATTCTCATGCACACACTCTTCATACCTCTTAGGCACACAATGTTATGTATCTAGTTCCTATTTCTGCCTAGATATAGATATTGTCAATTTTTATCACATACACACATTATAATTTGATATTCATATATAAGTTAGTGTAGGTGAGCCTCATAGCTTATCGTTACACTTGAAAATCATGTCTATTATCTCTCTATCTCTCTCATCTATTTCTGATTCTTAAGGTATGTATGTTAAGGTTCCTTTGTTGGAAGATCCTGTAAACTTGTAATATTATTGTGGTCCACTACCACTTCCAACATATGGTATTCAGACCTTAGAATACCAACATTTGGTATTAGAGCCTAGTTGACATACACCCTTAACAAGATGATTGATTATAGACTTGAGAATGAAGACAAGCTTGAGGGCATGTCTAACTATCCAATGTGGATTTTAATGATGATGAATCTGTTAGTATCAAAGGACTTATGGAATATTGTCAATGGCACTTATCCAAGGCAGGACAAGTCGGAGAAGAGGCTACTTCATCTTCTAGAAGAACCCATGTTGCTATTTCTGCTCAACAACATGTAAGTGAAGAAGAAGAAACTCTTTCATCATTAGGAGTCTATAATACTACTAGACTACTTCCTAGAGAAGAGCAATCCAGATGGGATTCAAGGGATGCACTAGCACTTTCATATATTGCTACGGGAGTCAAGAGGCATATTATACCCCAGATCAGGTCTTGTAGAACCTCACGTCAGGCTTGGTTGGAGTTAGAGAATCTCTATCAAAGCAGAAACTTTGCTAGGAAAGCTCATCTAAGGAGACAACTAGCCAACACAAGGATGAAAGTTGGTGAATCGATTCAAACACATATTTTGAAGCTTAAAGATTTACGAGATCAGTTACTCAATGTTGGAGTAAACATTTCAGATGAAGAGATGGTAAACACACTTCTAAACTCACTTCCATCAACATACCGTGCTTTTGTTACTTCTTTATCTCTCTCTACAAGAGATAGAGAAATTTCATTTGAAGAGCTACAATTCCTGTTACTTCAAGATGAAGAGCAACAAAAGGGTATGGAAGAGAATGATAAAGCTATGTTATCATCATCAAAGTGAAAGAAGAAGAAGGAGACAAAGAAGGAACAGAAGATTCAAAATCCAAGAAGGAAAGTAAGTCTTTCAATTCTAAGTTTTCCACTCCTTTTTCTAATGCTTCCTCTACACCCAAAGAAAAACCTTTGACTACATTTGATTCAAAGAAAGGGGTATGCCATTACTATAAGAAGCCAGGTCACTTCATAGCAGAATGTAAAGCAAGGATTTTCAATGAGAAGAAGAAAGCATCAGGTAATAGTGTTGACGATGATCCAAAACCTAAATCTTCAAAGGTGGATTCATATGCATGTGCTAGTATTGAAAAGATAGCTTTTGATCAGGCAGCATTAGACAATCTTAGATAATCCTTGGATTTTTTATTCTTCTATGAAATGACCTGGCTTCTTACAGTAATGGCACACTCCTTTCTTTGAATCAAATGTAGTCGAACATTTTTCTTTGGTTGTAGAGGAAGCCTTAGAAAAAGGAGTGGAAAACTTAGGATTGAAAGACTTAAGATTGATCAATCCTAAGTTTTCCACTCCTTTTTCTAATGCTTCCTCTACAGCCAAAGAAAAATCTTCGACTACATCTGATTCAAGCAAAGGAGTATGCCATTACTATAAGAAGCTAGGTCATTTCATAGTAGAATGTAAAGCATGGATTTTCAATGAGAAGAAGAAAGCATCAGGTAATAGTGTTGAAGATGATCCAAAACCTAAATCCTCAAAGGTAGATTCATATGCATGTGCTACTATTGAAGAGATAGCTTTTGATCAGGCAAAATTAAATGCAATCTCAGATAATCCTTGGATGTTTTATTCTGGAGCTACTAAGCATATGATAGGTTGCAAAAAGGTATTTTCTTCCCTTTCTAACTCTTGAGGTAGAAGAGTGACCATTGTAGATGGTCATGATTTGGATGTTGTTGGTGCTGGAGAAGTAAACCTAAAGTCAAGAGCAAGTAGAAATTTCATAATTTCCAATGTTCTTTATGTTCTAGAAATAAAGAAGAATTTGCTCTCAATCTCGACTTTCTTATCAGATGGTTATAAAGTAGTTTTTAAGAAAGATTCATGTAAGACCCTCTCACTTGATGACGAGCATTGTCTACTTCAAGGTGAAAACAGAAGTGGCATGTTTGTGTTATCCAAAATTATTCATGCTAATGTTGCTAGGTCTACCACACCTAAGGAGAACATGAAGTTATGGCATGCTAGATTTGGTCATATCAGTTACGTAGCTCTCAAGTGTATCAAAGATCAAGGCATGGTGGAGAGTTTGCCTACTTTTGCTTTACCAGATGATGCAGAGTCATGTGAAGGATGTCTTGATGGAAAGCTTCACGAACTACCTTTCAAGAAACATGGATTTATCATGGCCACAAGGAAGTGGCAGATTATACATTCAGATGTGAATGGTCTGATGAGAATAAATTCTATTCAAGGTTTCAGGTACTTTGATGTTCATTGATGATTTCTCAAGATATTCATGGATTTACGGTCTTAAAGTGAAGTCAGAGGTTTTTCCTACTTTCAAGAAGTTCTTAGCTATGGTTGAAAATGAAAGTCAATCAAAGATCTAGATTTTGAGAAGTGATAGAAAGGGAGAGTACATTTGAAAAGACTTTCAGTCTTTTTTAGAAGACAAAGGTATCTCTCATCAACTCACTATTGCTTATACTCCAAAACATAATGGTATTGCAGAGAGAATGAATAGGATACTTGTTGAGATGATGCGTAGTATGATGTCATCCAAAAGTCTTTATCCCAAGTTTTGGTTTGATACAATACATACAGCTAATCACATTCTCAATAGGTCTTCCACAAAATCTTTAAAGGTTCTTACACCTAATGAAGCTTATTATGGGAAGAAACCCAACATGAGTTACTTCAAAGTTTTTGGTTCCCCAGCTTATGTTCACATTGAGAAGAAGGATCATGGTAAGCTTGATGTAAAAGCCATTAAAGTGGTCTTTATTGGTTATGCAATTGAAAGCAAGGGATACAGATTCTATGTTCTAGATACAGGTGATATCCTACTCTCAAGCAATGCATATATTGCAGAAAATCAGATTTATGATAAGAAGGAAGAGATTCCACATTTCATAAAGGGAGATGACTATGCATTTTTCAAAAGGAATTTGGATACTTACATTCAGCCATACAAAGGGGGGTGATTAAGCTTCTCGAAACCTACAAGATACAAATGAGGAGAGAATTTTATTACCTACATCAGTACCTATTCCATCATCAGTACCTCTTGAAGTTTCGACTTATGAAGTTGAAGAAGGTTCAGAGTTCTAGAAGAAAGAGATACTGAAGAACCAGAAGAGATACCACCACTTTTCAGGAATACACCAAAGTGGTTATATCAAACTTGGAAGGATAGTGGTATAAAAGAATACAGTGGAAAAACCAGAAGTCGGACCAGGAGACAACAACGAGACCAGGTAAATTATGTAGAAAATTTTGAGAGTCATAACAATTTAGCTCCTACTTCAGTTGAGAATGAACCATCTAGTGTTCAAGATGCACTACAAAGTGATATGATTATCACATCCTAGGATTCAGTTCAAGTACAAAGATGAGTGTATCTACATAACACAATAGAAACACATTGAGAAATTATTGAAAAGGTTTGAGATGATAGATTCCAAGCTTATGCAGACACCTATGGATGTCAATATGTTATTACAGTCGGTAGCAGATTTAGAATCATTTGATGCTACATTATATAGTCAAGCCGTCGGTTGTTTGATATATTTATGTAATACATGACAGGACATTTAGTTTATAGTTTCTCAAGTATACAAGTTCATACAGAGTCAACTCTAGATTTAGTGGAAATCAGTTAACACTAGTGTTGTACCAAAATAGGACACTACAGTGTCCTTTTTTCTAATAAATAAAAAAATCACACATATTAATCAAATAAAATTTTGAAAAAACCGTAAAGCCACATAAAGATCTATACCTAGATGCTCTATAAAAGATATATATTTTAAAAAATAACCTTTTTTGATAACTCAAAATATACAAATGATTGAATATGGTTGAGAAAAATTCTTTTTCTATAAGCTTAAATATGAGAAGAAAGAAATATCTCCATAAAAAGAATTTTCCTCCTATTGGAATCATTTTCCTAATGTTAATTTACTGTCATATAATCATTTAAGACAAGTCTTGGGAACTAGAAAAATCATTTTTTTAATTAAAAAATTAGTACAATATAGGGTGCTCATTATATAGTTATACACTTTAGCAGCCTTCTATATGATATTGATTCATAAAAACACTAAAATGGTTTGTGTTTTATCTTAAAAACCTTCATATTGTAGAATAAAGATGTGCTACATGCCTTTGAACCAATAATTTTGTATGTATCTCACATAACACTAAAAATCTCAATATTTCATTGAATGGCCATAATCTTGTCTACCAAGAATAAAAATTCATCCTAAAAATTTAGGTTTTCTAAATGATATAAGGTAAATATTATGAATCAAAATAGTTCTATAAGCATTATAAACTATTTTATCTAGAAAAAACTCCCATGTTAACTTTAATCATGTAGCATATGCAATATTTCCTCATAAAATGACCTTTTCTTAGCGTAGAAAAACAATGGTATTGTTTAAGTTGAAGAAACAACATAGAAATTCGACTCCTAAGGTTGTCAAATAAATATTTCTAGTGGTAATAATATCAAATAGTATTTTGATAATAAAAAATGATGCATGTTCATACCATCACTTTGCAAAATAATTCATAGATTATAAGATTGTCATATCACAAATGCGCTTCATTTTATGCCATAAACCTAGTAAAATTCATTACAAATCTCTAATTATCGATAGAAACATGTTGACGTATATAAAATAAAAGATTTTATTGCATTTAGACCAATGAAAATAACAAGATCATGATTTTAATAAAAAAACATCTAACTTACATCACTGTAATTTCTATGCCAGTATTGAAATTAGCATCATAAAATTAGTGAATAAATATTAATTTTTATATCCTTTAAGGAAAACTATATTTTTCTAAAAATATTCAAACCTTATGCAACCATGTTGCATACTTACGTTTAAAAATGGTTCCTTCTAGTAATCTAAAAAATTCATCAAACATTGTCTCTTTTTTAGGACACTAAAGTGTCCAAGTACAACACTAGTGTTAAGAGATATTTGCAGACACAAGAAGTTTTGCAGGTTATTGATCCTTGTACCATTGTGACATTGTAGGAGGGATTGCTGGAATCAATATCCAACAATAGTCCAAAAACTCAAAAGATACCAACATATAATTAGTATCTTTTGATGTGCTCTCCAAGCAAAAGGCGCTAGGTGCCGTGGTTATAGGAACACACTCTCAAATAGGTGGCCTGAGTTCAAAGCCCACAGGCGGCAACAAACAACAACGTTATTTTTTGTTGCTTTACTTTTCCAAAAGCCAACGTACAATGTCGTCAAAGTTCACGAAAAGATTTATGATACTGATCACAAGTTTGCTTTTACTTTTTTTTTAAGTGTGCTTTTTGTGGATACTTTAAAACTATAAAAGAAATCCTTTGGCCACACTTGTACCCATCACTCAATCTACTCAAGGAGTTGAAGCTCTAGAAAGAGTGGAACTTGCACGTGATCAATCTTCTCACAACAAGGACGAGATCTTGGAGGCTCTTTTGGAGGGAGTGTTCACATACACTCTTGGAGGAGTTGTGGTCTACTTCAAGAGATATCTCGAGGAGATTGCCAATCTTGAGGATTGTGATTAGTGTTTTAGGGTTTTAACACCTACATAACATATATACACACATACACATACACATGCATATAATACATATATTACATATATAAAAAGTACTAGTGTTTTAAATAATATAATTAAATATATATAATTAAATATATAAAAATAGGATTAATTAAGAAAAAATATGAATATATAAATAAATATATATATAAAATAGGGTTTTAGGTTTTTAGGATTAGGATAAGGGTTTTAGGATTAGGGTTTTAGGTTTTTAGGATTAGGATTAAGGTTTTAGGGTTTTAGGGTTTAAGGAAAAAATCTGAATAAACAAATAAATAAATATATATATATAAAATAGGGACTTAGGTTTTTAGGATTAGGATTAGGGTTTTAGGGTTTTAAGATTTAAGGAAAAAATCTGAATCAAAAAATAAATATATATATAAAATAGGATAATTATATAGATAAATAAATATAAAAAGTATTAGTGTTTTAAATAATTTAATTCAATATATATAACAAAATATATAAAAATAGGATTAATTAAGAAAAAATTTGAATATATAAATAAATATATATATATAATAGGGTTTTAGGTTTTTAGGATTAGGATTAAGGTTTTAGGATTAGGGTTTTAGGTTTTTAGGATTAGGATTATGGTTTTAGGGTTTTAGGGTTTAAGGAAAAAATCTAAATAAATAAATATATATATATATAAAATAGGGTTTTAGGTTTTTAGGATTAGGATTAGGGTTTTAGGGTTTTAAGATTTAAGGAAAAAATTTGAATTAGTAAATAAATATACATATAAAATAGGACAATTATATAGATAAATAAATATAAAAAGTATTAGTGTTTTAAATAATTTAATTAAATATATATAATTAAATATATAAAATTAGAATTAATTAAGAAAAAATCTGAATATATGATTAAATATATATATATAATAGGGTTTTAGGTTTTTAGGATTAGGATTAGGGTTTTAGAGTTTTACGATTTTAGGAAAAAAATCTGAATAAATAAATGAATATATATATAAAATAGGATAATTATATAGATAAATAAATATAAAAAGTATTAGTGTTTTAAATAATTTAATTAAATAAATATAATTAAATATATATAATTAAATATATAAATATTGGACTAATTAAGACAAAAACTGAATAAATAAATAAATATTTATATAAAATAGGATAATTATATAGATAAATAAATATAAAAAGTATTTGTGTTTTAAATAATTTGATTAAATATATATAATTAAATATATAGAAATAGGACTGGTTAATAAAAAATCTGAATATATAAATAAATATATATATAAAATAGGGTTTTAGGTTTTTAGGATTAGGATTAGGGTTTTAGGGTTTAAGGAAAAAATTTGAGTAAGTAAATAAATATATATATATATATAAAATAGTGTTTTAGGTTTTTAGGATTAGGATAAGGGCTTTAGGGTTTTAAGATTTAAGGAAAAAATCTGAATTAATATATATATATATATATATATATATATATATATATATATATATATATATATATATATATATATATAAAATAGGATAATTATATAGATGAATAAATATAAAAAGTACTAGTGTTTCAAATAATTTAATTAGATATATATAATTAAATATATATAGATTAGGGTTTTAGGTTTTTTGAGGTGTTTAAGTATTTAGGTTTTAGTATTTTAGGTTTAAGTCTTTAGGAGTAAGATTTTTAGGTTTAATAGAAAAACAAATGATCTAAAATGTCCATATTATAGCAGATGGCTTCTTAGGATCCGGAGGAGATAATGGCGTGTCCTTGCACTCAGTGCAACTATCAAATTTATCGGAAACGACGGATTTGTACTCCACATGTTAGAGAGTATGGATCCTTTGATAGGAGTCGACTAGAAAACCTACGCTACCATTCGCATGCTCCCCCAGGTGAGCAGATGGACCCAAACGACATTGCACCGGTAACCTCTCGTGGACAAAAGAGAACAAAGAAGGACTTAGACATACAAGCAATTACTAATAGTATTACATAAAATGAACATATGGAAGAGATGCTCGAAGCATTTTATGATATGGATGAAGATCATGATGGTGGTGAAGATGTCGAGAGTTTCATGGACACAACAGAATTTCCACGAGCAGAAGTCGATGAAGAATATGAAAACATGCAAAGACTAGCTCGTTTACCACTTTACAATGGAGCAAAGATATCTGTACTACGTGCGTCACTCGCGATGCTCAATCTGCAATCCGTTTATGGATGGTCAAATAGTAGTGTCACTGAATTGTTCAAGTAAGTGGAGAACAATATGGCTTTCATTGTTGTATCAAAATAACTTTATTTACTAATATCGTTTTAATTGCTTATTGCCGGATTCTTAAAGATCAATTTTTGCAAGAGGGCAATGACATGCCTCCAACATGTGGAGATGCAAAAAAACTTTTACAATCCATTGGAATGGATTATACTAAAATTCATGCTTGTCCGAATGATTGCATTCTCTTTCAGAATGAATATGAGTATCTCCACGTATGTCCAAAGTGTGGAGCAAATAGATTTAGAGAAGACCTTGTAGGCGAAGCAATCCCCGCAAAGATTCTTCGCCACTTTCCTATCATTCCACAAATTAAGAATATGTTTAGATGCAAATCTATAGCTGAGTTAATGTCATAGCATACAAAGAGTAGGTCTACAGATGGTGTAGTGCGAGTGCTTGCTCACTCTGATGCTTGGAAGCACATAGATAGTAAGTGGCCAGAGTTTGCTAGTGAGCCTCGGTCCATACGTCTAGGCCTAGCTATGGATGGAGTGAATCCATTTGGTTTACGCAGTTCTTCATGGAGCACATGGCATATATGTTTGGTGAATTATAACATCCCTCCATGGCTGGCCACAAAAAAAGGTCATTTATTAATAGCTCTTATTGTACCAGGTAAGTATAAGGTAAAAAACATGGATGTATATCTTGCACCACTTGTGGACGAACTGCGCATTTTATGGGATGGGATTATTGTGCATGACATGTCTCAACCTATAAGAAAATGAGACGTGCGAGTGCAAGGCATACTTATGTGGACGCTACATGATTGGCCTGGTTATGGTGAATGTTCAGGTTTATGATTTCGGGTTACCACGCTTGTCCCTTATGTGGACCACGACTCGAAGCACGCTATTCCAAAGCACTACGTAAAACTGTCTATGAAGGACACCATAGATATTTTCCTGATGGACATGTTTTACGTGAAGGACAAATTGGTCGACAAGCGCAACGCCAAATGAAAGCTAGCGATTGGAAACAACTGTGGGATTCAGAAAATCCAATCCCTCGCATGAAGCGGTTGTCTATTTTTCATGAACTCCTTTATTGGAGTGAATTGTTGATCAATCATTTGGTAGACCCGATGCATATTTTTAAGAATGTGGGAGAGATTCTTTGGAAAACTTTGATCGGAAAGAAAGAAAACAAAGCACAAAGGGAGGACTTAGAAGAGCGAGGTCGTATGCGAGAGTTGTGGGCAATTACTAAGCCCGACGGAACAGTATCGTTACCAAGAGCTCCTTGGGTGCTTCGCAGGATGGAAGAGCAACAAGTGAAGAAAACAATTTCAGAGTTTCGGACACCTACTGGGTGCATGAGGTGTCTAAAGACTGCTTTCACACAAAACGACGATCTTGGAGGGCTCAAGTCTCATGATTGGCACAAGTTTTTACAGTTTGTGCTCCCTATAGCCCTAAAAGATTGTCTTTCGGAGGATGTAGAAAGAACCATTTATAAAATTAGTTCTTTAGTACAGTGGATCTCTTCTAAAGAGATAAATAAAGATAGCATATAGAGTGCAAAACTCAATGCTATCGAGGCTCTTTGTATGGTAGAGAAATACTTTCCCACAATTATTCTCACTATTCAACTTCATTTACTGGTTCATGTGGTAGATGAAGTTGCGATAGCATGAACTAACCATAGTCGATGGATGTTCTCCTTAGAGCGCTTTATGAAGACATTAAAAGGGTTTGTTCGATAGAGAGCACATCAAGAGGGTAGCATGGCAGAGGGATGGCTTGTACAAGAGTCTCTTGTATTTGTAACTGCGTTTCTACATATGTTGGATCCCGAAATGCCTCGCTTATGGAGCGATGTTGAAGATGTTCGTCTTGTACGCAATGTACCACAAGGTAAAGGTTTGCAAAGGAAAATGGATGCAGCTTTCAGAGAGAAGGCAATGAAGTTTTGCATAGTTAACTCTAAGCCTATGCAAAAGTGGTTAGAAAGGTATGAGCTTGCCAAGGAAACCAACGCAAACGAAAGAGCTCAGTTTCGAAAGAATCTTTCCACTTGATTTTTGCCTCTTCCAAAAAGTCTTCGACCTCTTCCACCTTTTCCAACGAGCAGATGGCTAGATAGAGCAGTTTCACAAGCAAAGGGAGTGGGTGAAGATATCTCTGAAGAAGAAGAAGAACTTGCAAAGGGATGTGATTGGGAGTATACTAAATATGGTGCACTATGGTCTCATGGACGACACTTTCGAATCCCACGAATCGATAGAAATAGGTCTACTTTTGATAGTGGGGTGATGGTGAAATTTTTGCAAAAAAGTAGAGCGAGTGCAAGAGATGATAATGCTCAAGAAGGCCAGCTAGATTATTGTGGTGTGATTCAAGATATCTTGAAACTCTCTTTTAGGAAGTTTGATTATTTTGTTTTTGATGTGAAATGGTTAAAAGTAAGCACCTCTTGAAGAAACGCAACAGTGAGGCGGGATAAAAGCGGTTTGCTGCAAGTCGACTCCACAAAATTATGGACGGATGGAACATTGTGAGCAAGTTGTTTTTATACCAGATTCAAAAGAACCAGAGTGGCTATTTGTTTTACAAGTCGTCCCACATAGTAGAAAAATTTGTGAGAATATAGATGTATAAGATAGTCCATCTGTAGTGGACTCAAAGATCATTGTTCAAGAAGAAGAGATCATTGAAGAAGAGGTCATTGTTCGAGAAGAAGAGGTCATTGTTCGAGAAGACGAAGCAATAGACGATGATCAGGAAGAAACCAGCATAGCAAGCGATTTAGAAGCCATCAATATAGAGATAGATATTCTCGGTGCATCGGATCTTCAAGAGGATGCTAGATTAGAGGATTTATGAATAAAACAGTTGTACGTACTAATTTTTGTTTTTTTTCTCTTTATTCTCTATATTACCTTTATTATCACATACTAATTATTTTAGTTCTTTTGTTACAGAGCACGATGGGAGACAGTCCTCCAGTCACTCCTCATTCCATGACAGAGAAGCAGTTTTTAGAGTTTATCTCTCAGGTACCTCCCGCGTATATGGCCACTGCATCACAGTATTGGATTGCTCGTGGTATCACTCCTCCCGGCCTCACTCCTGGCGGCCTCACTCCTTCCGGCCTTACTCCTATCGGCCTCACTCCCGCCGGTGTCACTCCTACCGATGTCACTCCTGCGGGTGGTGCTACTCCCACAGGAGGCATGTCTCCTAGCTTTGTGACTCCACCATGACCATCTTTTCAGCCATCTCCTACTGGGTCTAGTAGTAGACATGTGCATTCGACGCCTCAGCGCGATGCAGGTTCTGGCCCATCTCATAGATCGAGGTCACACTCTCGAGCAGGAGGTTCTAGGAGTTGATCTACAGGTAGGTCTGGAGGAGCCGGCTGTTGTGGAGGCAGTGCGACAAACGTTGTCTCGCGTGCTTCTACTCCTAGGACGAGTACCTCAGATGTAGGTACGCCACGCAGTACACCACATGGAACACTATGTACACCTTGGGGTGCTCATGACCATGATGACTCCAAGGTGTATAGTATCTGAGATGGAGCTCCAGTGATGGATGCGGCTGGCAAAGCAATGTGTGCACGTATACGAAAGCTTTGCTCCATATAGTTTGGACACTCCATCATGCTTAAATGGAGTGAACAAGATAAAGATCGAAAGAGTTATATCACATAAACAATTTATCAAGAGTTCCGACCAGCTGATGGATAGTCTCTTGTCAGTTTAGAGTGGATTCTGCATACCGCACTTGAGATGATGTCCCATCGACGATTAGAGGCTCATGATGCTTTCAGCAGGCTTACCAAAGCCTATATGGTTAGATGCTGAGGAGTGGGATCTGATTCGCAACGAGCAGCAGCAGAGTCCTGACCAATATTGCCAGCAGCGAGATGTCGTAGCCACACGTTTAGATACGGTTGGACCGTCACATTTGGGCAGCGGTGGATATGACACGATGCGTCATGAGTTTGTAAGTACCATTTCATTTATTGAATTTATTTGTGTTAAGTTTCTCATGTAAGTTCCTCTAATGTTTTGTATATTTGTTGCAGAAGCTGGCAATGGGTTGTCCTCCAACACGAACGGAAGAGTCTTACGGATATCAGCACGGATTGATTGCACTATTGGAGGACTTGAAGGGACGCGGTGCGGTCGTTTCATGGGAGCGTTTGCGATGAGGTGATTAATTTATAAATTTGGTTTTTACTTGTTGTTTGTAATTTCATGTGAATTTATCTCATTCCATTAATGTTCTTTGTTGCAGGACTATTAATATGGAACGTTCTTTTCATGTGTATGGTAGTGGCACACCAAAATTTTGTATTTGATGTTTATATGGCAATGCATTGCTTTGCCACATTTTGTAAAAGCATCATATATGACAGTGGTTTGCCACACTCTTGTACATGCTTCATTTATTAAATATATCACTTTCTTTGTACATGGTTCATGGTTCATTCTGATTATCTCTTTTGTGTCCAATAATATTCTGTTTTATGAAATCATATTTTGGTTGACATTAGAGTACACATCACATGTACTCGGTTTTTTTTGGGCAGAGTGTATTGTCTTTTGTTAAGCAACATCATGGTAATGTTGCTGTAGCAAAAGAAAACACAAAAAAAATTTTGCAGATATGGTCGTCAGTATAAGCGATGATACTCCCAGTAATGTCATCGGAATAAGCGTCGGTACACCTAGTGGCACCGGTATATGTGACAGAGCACCCAGCAGAGGCATCGATATGGGCGTCGGTAAGAGCGTCAGAATTACCGATGCTTATATCGATGCTCATACTGATGCCCATACCGATGATTATACCGATGCCCATACCGGCGCCATAGTACCGACACGCATACCGATAGCTACACCGACATCGCGGCAAAAATAGCCGTGTTCATTTCCCTCGGTAAAAACCTCGGTATACGGCCGATCTGTTGTAGTGATCTTACATGGACCCAAGCATCGTTGACATGTAGAATTCCTTTCAATGTTATTCGTATTCCAATTTCCAAAGATGCTTTGATATCACCTATAGGAAAAGGATTCACCATGTGAGATTACAAAAAAATGGGAACAAAATATGAAGATAAAGTGAAGAACAATATTGAAGCTATTTTAAAACAAACAGTGCTCGTTTATATACCCATATATGGATACACAATAGCACTAAATGTATGGACAAGTTATCAAAAGAAGCCATTGATTAATGTCGTGGTTATATGTCCAAAGGGGAGGATGTTTTTGGTAGTCGATACTTCTCTTAAGGAGAAAAGTTTAGCTTTCCTGGTAAAGATATATGAGCATGCTCTATCTTGCATGAGGAGTCCAAAGAATATCATTGTGATAGTGATTGATAATGCATCTAATTTTGAAAGTGTTGGAATTGCAATAAAAAACAAGCATGCAGGAATTACTTGGGCTTCAGGTGTAGTTGACACACTCAATCTATTATTGAAAGATATAGGTAGATTATCTTCATTAAAAAAATTTTATTAGATGCAAGTCATGTGGTCAAATTTATTTGAGATCATCAATTTTCATATTTGCTCTTTCGTTCAAAATCTCCTAATAAAGCACTTCATATGTTTTGTGGTAGATAATCGGTAAGAAGTTATCTTGTGTGCAATAGATTACAAGAAGGCAAGCAAGCACTTATAGAAATGATTGCATATCAAAGAAGGAAGGCATGCTAGAGAACTATTATCTTATTGTGGCTTTGAAGTGGATGTCTCTAATAGAGTCACAAAGGTCTTGGTGTAATCTTAAAAAATTTCTTTATATCACTAAACCTTTTGTGGAACTTTTGCAAATTCTTACTATCGATAATTTTGTGATAGGGAAAGTTTATTGGGGTTTTTCAAAAGCTATTCATAAAGTGACATACTGCATCATGATGAAAAACACAGATTGTATCATTAATAGAAAAATAATGGATGCAAAGGCATGCTCATTTACATGGAAAAATGTTTGACTTGGATCCAACATTTCAACTCACTGGTCAAGCATTGAACAAAAAAATCATGGAAAATTTAAATCACATGTCAATTATTACTTCTAAACATAGGTGGTCGAGATGGGTTCCATCAGAGGATATCTTAGTAAATCAAGAAGGAAGTTTTGGAGATGAATATGTCACATTAAAGTGATTTGAAAGCAGCCAATATATGGTGGAAAGAGTACAAAGGTGAAATAGTGGAGTTGCAACATATAGCTATCAGAGTGCTTTTAGTAATAGCTTCAAGTTGTAGTTGTGAAGCCAATCAGAGTACATATGATTTTCTTCATTTAGAATGAAGAAATCATTTAACTGAATCATGTGCCAATAACGTACGCACAGGTGAAAGTATGGCCCCCCATTAAAATTTTGGGTTTTAGTCTAAAGTCACTACAGGACAAAACAGTGAGTCGTTGGCTGCTACTTGTGAAGACAATCTTGGGACATCAAAGGGAGCACCAAGATACCATTGTAGTTAGGAGCGTACGTGATCGACACACTCAAATCAAGGCAAGGTCTATTCTTGGAACAATCTTAGAGTAAGCAAGAGAAGCATAGTCTAAGGGAAGCAAGAGAGAGAAGTGCAAGAGTCACCAGAGTGCGACGCAGAGAAGTGGAAGTGCAAGGTGCATGGAGAATGACTAAGGATTTGTGCAGAGAGTGTTAAGCTATACTCCCCCAAGGATCTCAAGGTCTCATTGCAGTGTGCGCGTGTCGACAGAAGGTATTCACTCCTCCCCCTTTGTGGAAGCTTGGTGCAAGGTGTGCACAAGGATAAGCTTGAAGCAGGTGGAGGTCTTATGCAGAGGAGGCCGGTGGCAAGAAGACTTTGGGATATTGGGTATTTTGTAATTGAGCACTCTGTGTGATTGTGCACAAAAGTATTGGCTTGTGTTTTGCTTCAAACATTGTAATTGTCTTACTGTAATCAATCGGCAGAAGCTTCCAAGGTGTATTTCCTCTTCTGGTCCTTTCATTTTCTCCTACAAACCCTCAAACTCCTTCTTGTCTAAGAACCCCCCCCCCAACAAAATTTGGCACACACGGTGGGACTTCCAAGGAGATTTGAGCTTAGGAGAAACCAAGTGCAAAGCATAGAAGAGATCAAGTGTCGACAGATCCACAGTGCTACTTCATCAAACAAAAGGTAAATATTCTTATCAAGTGTCTCATATTCAGTGGGCTATGAGCTGCTCATGACCGCAACCCGGTCCCAAATATTGAGGGTCACCTGCAAGCAGACAAGAAGGAAGGTTGTTAGAAGGTCCCCCAGTCCACTATCTTCAACATCATCAGTCAAGAGCATGGCGGGTCAGGTAGACTTGGAAACTTTACTCTCTATATTAAATATAAAGTTTCCTTCTTTCAAAGGCCTAGCTCAGGAGGATCCGGATGAACACATTAGAAGGTTCTTGGCACTATGTAAGACTAGAGGCCTAATGGGTAGGGAGGATGCCTTTTTGATTCTCTTCCCTGCCACGTTAGAAGGATTAGCTGATAAGTGGTTTAGCCACTTTGCTGAAAACCATTTTACCACTTGGGATGTGATGAAAGATGCATTTAAAAATCAGTTCCAACATGGCAACACTGCGGAGATTATCATAGAAGAGCTAGAAAATTTAAGATTGGGTCCAGGAGAAAAGTTCCCAGAGTTTGTGACTCGGGCCAAAGCACTAATGGCTAAATTGCCAGATCCACCCCACGATTTTTTTGTTAAGAAATGGTTGGCTAAGCCCCTACCAGTGGCCACCCAATGCAAAATAAAGGAATTAGTGTTACCTACAACCTCCATAGAAGAGTTCATCAGCACAGCCACACGCTTGGAGCAGATAAGGTACCAGTATGGAGCAACTTCTTCCCAACCAACATATGGTACAGAAATGGAGGATCCAATGATACAGCTAAGGAAAGAGTTGGAGGGCTTAAAAAGAAATAAGCCCTACAAAGAGGAGGAGAATGTTGTTGCTCAGATGAGAAGGGAGATTGAAGCACTAAAGCTCCAAAAGGAGGAGGAGGCCCAGGAGAGGAATTGGCTCAGTTGCGATAGGAGTTGCAAGAGCTCAAAGGAGGTGGCATCAAGAGTGGACTTTGGTGCTCCATGTGCAAAAAGTAAGGTCACATAGTAAGTGAATGTCCTCTGTTAAGTGTGACTTGTCAATTATGCAGGAAAGTTGGCCATGAGGCCCATGAATGCCAATCAAGAGGAATGCCTGCAATGACATACTAGACACAAGGAGGACCCCCAACACCAGCAAATGTGATGGCTGCTGCACCAAATCAAGGTAACAACTATAATCCTAGACAGAGGAATAACTTTGGAAATGGGCCTAGGAGGCCAATCATCTGTTTCAGATGTGGAGAATGCGGGCACTATCAAAGTAGGTGCACCCTACCAGAAAATGCCCCTCCTTGCAGGAACTGCCCTGATGCAAGAGACCATTATACAAATTGTTGTCCTAAGAATCAAGCCTCTTCATCGGGGCCTCATATTCAAATGATTTCGGTGCACAAAGAAGAAGTGTCTGATCTGGTCAATGAGCCATCACCATCTACCAGGGTGGTGCAATTAGAAGAAATAGAATCTTTGACTGTGCAGACAAGAAGCAAGGGGAAGGCTCAAGCAGACATAGAACAAGGGTCAAAGATTAAGGAATGGAATCAAAACAGAGAACCATCTGAAGATAAAGTCACCACAGGTGCAGGTACAAGTCAAAAAGGAGATCTCATATGCACCAGTGATGCCAATGGGCATGCCTTCAACAGGGCTCATGAGGAGTTTGATAAGTCAACTGGAGCCCATGCTCTCAAGGAATCAGAGGCTTCAAAACTACTCAAGTCCATGAAAAAGGAGGTTAGTATTTTTTATTTAATAAAGATGGATGGGAAATTCAGGTCAGAGTTATTGTAGATAATTGATGAAGCTTCCACTACAAGTTTGGTGGCAAAGACTGCTGTTTTACATAAAGGAAAAATTGTAGGGGAAGCACCCCTTACATATTATAAAAGTCCTCGGCTGACAGTATCTATCAAGGGTCATGAATTTGAAGGAGTTATTGTGGATGGTGGTTCTGGCATTAACTTGATGCCTGAACATACCATGGAAAAGATTGGACTCCACCCTTCAAGGCCTGCAAATTTCACTGTTACTTTGGCAGATCAGAGCAAAGTAAGGCCCTTGGGAGTGATCCCAAAAGTTCCACTTGAAGTACAAGGTAATCTATTCATTTTGGATTTTATGGTTTTAAGATTGCCCTAGGTTGAAGGAGGATTTCCCCTCTTAATTGGATGACCATGGCTGAGGCATGCAAGTGTCATTCATGATTGGGGCAAGGACACTATGTGGGTACAAAAGAAAGGGCAAGAGCTGACACAGATTCATTTAGAAGAGGGCCGAGATAATCAAGGAAACACTAGCATGATGCAAACAGTTGGCATATGCATGGAAACAGAATCGGAGGATCAACCCCAAATAGATTTCGAGGAAGAAGAGAATATTCTAAATTGGCTCCAAGCAGGCAACTCTTCCTCTTGTTTTGGAATTTTTCTTAATAATTCTTGCACGACTGAAGGTTATGATGAAGATAAGGAAAAAGTCCAGGTTGATGGATTGGGAGAGCCCATCACGGACCACAGAAGGGGCAGGAAGACACCCCTCAAATATAACCTGGAGGAGGATATGACAACCACAGATAAAGAGGTTACTAAAGCTAAAGGCAAGGTAAAAAATGAAAGTGAAGAATGTTCTTTCCCAATTCAAGAAATCCCTGCAGGATGGGCAGGACAAGGAGGAACACATTGAAGTCCAAAATACACCTGCTTATGAAGCAATGCATGAAAAGCTAGTAGAAGAAGACAAGGAAGAAGATGAGCACGAAGATAATATGGTAGAGAGAAATCCTGTCCAAGAAATACAATTAGGCACTCAAGACAATAATCGGCCAGTTTTGGTGGCCACTTGGTTGTGGAACCACCCAGGGCTCCTTGAAAAGGTAAAAATCATTCTTGACCCATTATACAGATGTTTTTGCCTGTCATTATAAAGACTTAGAAGGAGTGCCTGCAACTTATTGAGAGCACAGAATCCCTCTGGTTGATGGAGCCAAACCCATAAGAGGGAAGAGTTATAGACTTAATCCAAACTATGCTGAAGTTGTCTATGTGGAAATACAGAAGATGGAGGATGCAGGAATCATCATTCCTGTAGAACACTCAGAGTGGCTCTCACCTATGGTTATAGTACCAAAGAAGAATACTAATAAAATCAGAATTTGTGTTGACTTTAGAGCACTCAACAAGGTGACCATTCCAGATGGGTTCCCAATGCCTTTTGCAGAGCAGGTCATTGAAGAAGTGGCTGGGCATGCATTATATAGCTTTATGGATGGATTTAGTGGCTATAATCAAATATCAATACACCGAGAGGATCATGAAAAGACTGCTTTTATCACACCTTGGGGAGCATATGTGTATGTTAAAATGCCATTTGGGCTCAGAAATGCTCCAACCACCTTTAACAGAACGGTCAATCTCATTTTTGGCCCCCTATTGCTGGAATCACTTAGAATCTTCATGGATGACTTCTTCGTTTTCAGGTTCTCACAAAGAAACTCCTCTAGATTGTTTGGACCATCACTTGAGGCAGCTGCAGAATGTTTTGAAAAGATGCAGGGAGACTAAGCTAAAGCTCAATCCAAACAAATGTCATTTCCTTGTGACAGAAGGAACTCTCTTAGGACATGTGGTGTCGGCTAAAGGTATGGCCCCAGATCCTGACAAAATCATTTCTATATTAAAGTTGCCTAAACCTAAATCCCCTAAAGAGATTCAGAGTTTCTTGGGGCATACTGGATACCATAGAAGATTTATAAAAATGTATGCAGAGATAGCCAAACCACTGGCTAGACTTACAGGTAAGGAAGTACCTTTTAAATGGGAAGAAGAGGAGGAAAAAGCATATCAAACATTACGGTCAAGGTTAGTGTCTGCTCCTATGTTGATCACACCTGAGTGGTCAAAAATCTTTCATATACATGTAGATGCCAGTGCCTATGCAGTGGGGGCAGTTTTGACCCAACCTAGTGAAGAATTTAAAATGGACAGACCAATTCAATATGCCAGTAGAATTTTGACCAAGGCTGAAAGGAATTATAGTACTACAGAAAGGGAAGCCCTAGCAATGGTCTTTGCTGTCCAAAAATTCCGTCATTACTTACTGGGAGTAAAATTTATTATTATAACAGATCACCAACCACTAAAATACTTACTCAACAAACCACAAGCCACTGGTAGAATATGGAGGTGGTTATTGTTGTTCCAAGAGTTTGATTTTTCTATAGTCCATAGACCAGGTAAAGAAAATGTTATGGCGGATCACCTATCCAGAATCAATATGATAATTCAAACTAGTGGAATCAATGATGATTTTCCAGATGCTCATCTATTTGCTGTACAAGCTCAAGGGTGGTATTATGATATAAAAAATTTCATTAAAACTGGGTTGTATCCAGAAAAGGCTAGTGATGTGCACAAGAAGAGACTGCTAATCAAGAATAGACCATATACCTTCATTGAAGATAAATTGTATAGACAGGGCAAGGATGACAGGTTTAGGAAGTGTTTGGAAGAAGAAGAAGTGAGGGAAGTCCTTCACTCTACACATGAAGGAACAGGTGGTGGGCACCTTCCAGGGCATATTATGAGTCAGAGGATACTGGATGCTGGTCTATGGCGGCCTACACTATTTAAGGATGCAGATGAATGGGGAAAGGCATGTGACGTTTGTCAGAGGTGTGGACCTAAGCCAACAAAGCAGAGGCATAACCCCTTGATTGTTTCCACTTCCTGGCAACCATTTGAGAAGTGGGGGCTAGATTTTGTAGGGCCCATCTACCCTCTCGCAATTCTAAAAAGAGAAAAATATCTCTTGATAGCTACAGATTATGCGACAAAGTGGGCTGAAGCTATTGCCTCCCCCGACTGCACTGCCCAAACTGTTGCTGATTTCATTTATAGTAGCATCATTTGCAGGTTTGGATGCCCACTTGAAATTTGTACAAATCAAGGTACCCATTTTGTCAATAAGGTCCCGCAGGAAATTTTCAATAGGTATAGAATTCTACATAGGACCTTACTATCCAAGAGCCAATGGACAGGCTGAATTGACAAATAAGGTTTTAATCTCAATGTTAAGAAAGGAGTGTATGTTACAACCCACTTCCTGGGGCATTGCTTATCAAGGTACCCTATGGGCATACAGGTTAGCCTACAAAGAGGCCACATGATATTCTCCATTCCAACTAGTTTATGGCATATTGCCCATTGAGCCCTTTGAACTTTTACATGGATCACCTAAGATAGCATTCATGCAGGGCAAGAAGGATTGTGATGTCTCTCAGAGGCTCAGAGCAATACATAAAGTGGAGGAGATTCATCTACTAGCAACAAAACAATTGTTAGAGACTCAGATGAAGAGGAAGGAGGCACATGATCAACATCTGTGGAACAACAACATTGAAGCAGGCATGTTAGTTCTTCTCCATAGACCTCATCTTCATACACAACTGAGAGGAAAATGGCTTCCACATTGGGAAGGACCTTACAGAGACAAAAAAATGCTAAATTGGGGTGTTGTGGAGTTAGAGACGCTGAAAGGAGAGGCCTTGCCACTGGTCAACATATCCAGGCTCAAGGCCTATCATCAACACACTTGACGAAGTATGGATCACCTAGAACTGCAAAATCTGTCCAGGTTGCACATAGCTTTCTCATCTCATTTTGCTCAGTTTTAGTAGTTTTCTTTAGCAATTTCATTCTTGTTCCTGATGTTTTTAGCAAACCTAGAAGCAATTTCATAACCTCTGCAAATGAAAAACTTTTGGGTAATTTTTTGGAAATTTTTCTAGCAATTTTAGCATTTTTCTAGCATTTTTTATCCCTTTCCGATGTCATTTTCTTGCCAAATAGGAGGAATAAAAGAAGGCTCTCTGTGGTTTGCTAAAAGAGATGGGACCTAGCCCTGTAGAAAATTTCATGAGAATTTTTACAAAATTTTTTTGGCAATTTTTTGGCATTTTTTTGGATTTTTCCTTCCTTTTTTCTATTTTTTGGGTTATGGGTATTTTTTTGGAAATTTTTCTAGCAATTTTAGCATTTTTCTAGCATTTTTTATCCCTTTCTGATGTCATTTTCTTGCCAAATAGGAGGAATAAAAGAAGGCTCTCTGTGGTTTGATGAAAGAAATGGGGCCTAGCCCTGTAGAAAATTTCATGAGAATTTTTACAGAATTTTTTTGGCAATTTTTTGGCATTTTTTTGGATTTTTCCTTCCTTTTTTCTATTTTTTGGGTTATTTTCCAAAAAAGAAAAAAGCCGCCCAAGCGTTTCGGGTTGAGGCATTAAAAAAAAAGAAAAAAAAAACCCCCCCCCACCGACCACCCCCCCCCCCCCCACACCGACCACCCCCCCTCCCCCACCGACCACCACCGACCATCCCCTCCCCCCGCCCCCCCCCTGCCCCCGCCCCCCCCCCCCCCCCCCCCCCCCCCCCCCCCCCCACCCCCCCCCCCCCCCCCCCCCCCCCTCCCTATATAAGCTAGTACCCCCTTCTTCATTCACACACACGCAGCAGCTCGGCTCCCAGGTATTTTTTTTTGTTTTATTTTCTTTTTAATTTAATTTTTTATATATTTTTCTTTTTTTTACTTATTTTTTATTTTTTTTATTTTTTATTTTTACCACATTCGTATTTATTTATTTTTATTTTTATTTTTATTTTTATTTTTTGCATATTTCAGATACGTGTTGTATATTTGTTTTGTTTTTTAATATATAATTCTTTTTCTTTTATTTTGGTTAGTCTTTCTTTTTTTATATTTATTTCTCTTCCATTTTTTTATTTTTATTTTTAAATGGAGGTTCGGCTGAGGCCTACTCCCCCGGACTTTAACTTTGAAATTACAACTATACAAGGAAGGGCATAGTACCCATGGGACCCCCCTTATCCCACAAGAACAAGGGTTTACAATTGGGTTAAACGGCGGTCACAACTACCGCGGGGATGGTCAAACGATGGCCAACAGCCACATACATCAGCTCCTGGGATTTATATGTCCCTACATGTTGCTGCCAGGGGTTAAACCATCGTCCCCGCCTCAAGAGGCCAGAGGCCCAACTACCAGGCCAGCGAACAGGGACATTTCTCTTACATTTTATTTTGTTCATTTCCTCTTGTAATTAATCATGCAGTACTCCGTTTTGGCCATTTAAACAGTCATTTTTAGGGTATTTGAGCATGCCGAATCCATATTTTGGTTTATTTTCTATCAGTTTGGATGTTTTTCCATTGTTTTATACATGTTCCCTATAGACTCCCCTTCATATATCCTTGCTCTATGTGGTTGCAGTGCTTTTGTGACCGCGTTCTCGATCTGTATCTATGGCGTCTTCCGCTCCCCAGCAGGATTCATCCATGGCTACGGAGGCATACTTGGAACTTGCTCCTTCTGCCTTAGCTTTCGGTCCTCTCCATCCCGAGGTAGGCCCCCTACCTCCTATGCCCTCATCCCGGTCCGCCCCTCTGGCCTCCACCCCGTCCGTCTCTGTCGCCACACTACCTCCCGCCCCTAGGAGCCCCCTCCCCTCCATGGTCCACTCCATCCCTAGCACACCAGCTCCACGCCATACTACCCCTTCCACCCCTACCCATTTCCATAATAGTCAGCCTTTTGCGGTTTCACTTCCATGCTCCTCCCTCTCCGGTTCCTCGTTGTATAGCCCCGGGACCCTTCCCCCTGGTCTTCACCTTCCTGTTGCAACTACCACGAGCGTGCCGACGCACTCAGATGGTTCTAGTGGCCACCCCGCCCGCAGCTCCGGTAGCCATTCCACCTCTACTGTTCCTCGTCCACCGTTGTCATCCATCGTTGACCATAGAGACCCATCTTCGACCCTATCCCTCCGCCTGCATTTAGCTTTGCCTCCCATCCCGCTCATCGATCTCCTTCCCGAGGGTTGCCTCCGTCAGGCCGGTCTTTGGCGACTGGCCTCGCTCCTCTTCTCCGAGGCAGAGGGGTCCGATATTCGCACAGCGCTGCTTGACTTCCCTCATTTTCCATCTGGTTCGCTGACCCCCGCGGTCGTAGCTGCAGGCATAGGTTCGAGCCTCTCTTCGTTTCATGCTCCACTGACACTCTACTCGGGGTTATCTTGGGAAGATACCATCGCTTTCTGCATATCATTATATGGCGGTGATGCCATGCCCACACAGTACCAGCTCACCGTCCTTCATTCCCTCATTTTCCTCTTCTTATTTCGTAGTCCCTCCTCGGACCTTCCATTACACGACATCCATATAGCTGACCCTCTTTTCTGTTTTTTACATGGCCACCCTTTTCCCTATGGCACACTCATGTTCCAATCATTCTTACTTCGCTCCCGACAATTCCATGATGCCCTCCATTGCGGCACTCGTTCCTTCTCCGTTTATTCTGCCCCGGTTTTAGCTTGGCTATTCCATCTGCCTGGTACACACACCATAGCTTCCAGCCATTGTCTTGCACCTGCTCATCTTACACATTCTATTGCCCATTCTCCCCACCCCCCCCTCAGCCGACGGTCGTATTGCCCTCAGTCCTTGGCCCTCTTCCGCAGCCACCCCCTTCCATGGTAGCCTCCACTCCCCCTCCAGCTCGGAGAGTATGTACCCGGTTGATGGATTCTTTTCCCACCTCTGCCCCTGCCTCCACCATTCCGTCACCCTCCCCGGCCGGCGCCTCACAGCCTCCTCCATCTCCTGCCATCTCCATTGAGTCTGCCTCCACCTCCCATCCTCATCCGTCGCCTCCAGCTTCTCCCACTTACCCCCAGTCTACTCCGGCCCCACCCCCACCACCACCCACCTCGCCGCCTTCCATCCCTACTCCGGCCCCACCCCCACCACCTCCCACCTCGCAGCCTTCCATCCCTGTTAGCCTCGACGATGATCCACCTTTCTTGGGTCTACTTCATGATACGAGCGTAGTAGCGAGTGATGGAGTTGATGCTGCCCGCCTCTCCCTTGATTCTGTATCCGCGACAGCTGCGCTACATCAGCAGTATGCTCTAACAATCGATCGCATTCGTGCTGCTGCCGCGGCTCAGTGGCAGACGTCGCGCGATGCGTTGCGGGCCATGCAGCAGGACAGAGACCGATATCGAGATGAGGCTGATGCCGCAGCTCGCGCTCTTATGGAGATCCGCCAGCGTGCGTCCTTAGACATTTGTGATAGTCGTGCATGTCGTTTGGTCCGACGAGAGCACGATCACCTACGCCGATATAGGAGCAGGATTGCTACATGGACTGAGGAGGCCGCCATCATTCCACCAGGATCACCAGACTTACCTATACCTCGGGATGATGTTCCACCTGGGAATGGGCCCCCTTCTCCGCCGATGCCCTAGCTAGGATTTTTTTCATGTGTCTCTCCCCTAGGCTCTAGGTCTTCCTTCACCATGGGTTTCATTAGTTTCTTTTGGCCTCCCATGGCCTCCTTTTGTTGTTGAGGCTCAGTTCGTTGGATGCGTATATCCTTTTGGTTCACTTACCACTGCTTGGATCATCATACTGCTAGGCAGCTCTTTGCCATTCATTGGCATTTCATGTCCTTACCATGGATAGTAGTGGTTTCCTTGTATTTTTTGCTTTTCTATATGATATTCTGGTTTGATGTTCATTGTGTGTTCCTTGTGCATCTCTGGTTGATTGCTCGTTGTTTTATTAATATGTATGTGTACAGGTTGGTCTCTCTCTGGTTGGGTAATTTTGTTTTTTTTACATTGCCACTCCCCCCTACACTTCCGTCTCCCTCTTTGCTCTTTTTTCCCACACCTCTTCCACACCCCGCCACCCCGCACCGCAACCTTCTTTCCCCCTCCCCCCTTCCCCACCCCGACCCCCCCACACTTTGCTGTTTACTCTGTGGTGCTTTCTCCGCTGCTCTGGATAGACCGGGTCTTTTTGCAGTTTTGCAGCTCCAATATCATGGTGTCCTATCTGCTCAGAGTTTTGGTTGTAGCTCTCCGGGACGGAGAGCACATTAGGTGGTGGGCAACTATTGAGCCCATAAAAGTCAGGTTGGTCAAAGTCAACTACAGTCAAAGTCAACTAGTCAAAGTCAATTGGTCAAAGTCAACTGGTCAAAGTCAACAATGTCAAGGTCAAAGTCAACAAGTGCAAAGTCAAAGTGCTAAAATGCAGATGTCAAAGTGCACAGGTAGTGCACAATTAATTGTCCACAAAGGGTAAATTGGAGGAAGTGAGTTGCAGGTTGCAGATGTATTTTCTCTAATTTCCCTAAAGTTCAAAGTGTGTTTTAAAGTGTTTTGGAAGGTTCAGGTGAACCCCCCCTTAGGTGCAAAAGTGAAGACTTAAAAGGAAATGTGAGGGTATGTGAAGCGGCAACGTACGCACAGGTGAAAGTATGGCCCCCCATTAAAATTTTGGGTTTTAGTCTAAAGTCACTACAGGACAAAACAGTGAGTGGTTGGCTGCTACTTGTGAAGACAATCTTGGGACATCAAAGGGAGCACCAAGATACCATTGCAGTTAGGAGCGTACATGATCGACACACTCAAATCAAGGCAAGGTCTATTCTTGGACCAATCTTAGAGTAAGCAAGAGAAGCATAGTCTAAGGGAAGCAAGAGAGAGAAGTGCAAGAGTCACCAAAGTGCGACGCAGAGAAGTGGAAGTGCAAGGTGCATGGAGAGTGACTAAGGATTTGTGCAGACAGTGTTAAGCTATACTCCCCCAAGGATCTCAAGGTCTTATTGCAGTGTGCGCGTGTCGACAGAAGGTATTCACTCCTCCCCTTTTGTGGAAGCTTGGTGCAAGGTGTGCACAAGGATAAGCTTGAAGTAGGTGGAGGTCTGGTGCAGAGGAGGCCGGTGGCAAGAAGACTTTGGGATATTGGGTATTTTGTAATTGAGCACTCTGTGTGATTGTGCACAGAAGTATTGGCTTGTATTTTGCTTCAAACATTGTAATTGCCTTACTGTAATCAATATGCAGAAGCTTCCAAGGTGTATTTCCTCTTCTGGTCCTTTCATTTTCTCCTACAAACCCTCAAACTCCTTCTTGTCTAAGAACCCCCCCAACACTACTCCACTATCTCTCAAAGATCTTTCAGAATAGTTTGAATCCATTTTTGAAACCCTGCCTTGCATCACCTCACCAATATTGGTATCCACCACTGTACCAATTCTACCTCCTCAATCACCAATCACCTCATCATTTGCAATCACCCTTCAACCAACCACATACCCTCTGGCCACAACCTAGAGTCCAAGATCATATTCCTTATCAACAATACCCACCTTCAAACACATTTCAACCTCCTTATCAATGATCATGAATTTTATAGCTTGTACAATCTCTTCGCTCCACTCAGTAGCCTTGCACTAACAAGTGCACAATTTGTTCACATCTTTCACTTCTCCAACACACACATTGATTCCACTATTCAAGATACCCACAATACAACCAGTCTCCATGGAGCTAATGGGCATATCACCACTTGCCATAATTTTCCAACCCCCTTCCGTTTTATATCCACATCCCCTATTCCCCACTCCACCACCATTTACTAGCATAATAACTCCCCCACCCCCTTCCCATCTACATTTAACATTCCAAAAAAGACATTTGTACATACCATTCTAGTCTTTTCAACACCTATAGGATCTTACACAAATGCTCTCTTGCATGAATCGATTATGAGATGAACACACTCTAGAATAGTTAAAGAAACATATTCAAGCAAAGGCAATAGATTTCTACAGTCAAGTCAACGCATTGATGGTAAGAAATGCATCCTTAAACAAAAGGTATGAACATTTGAAATAAGTGCTCCTATTATAAAAGACACAAATAGAAAAGAAAAAATTAGGAGAGGGTCAAAGGATTGGAGGAAAACCTAGTGCAAATGTTAGAGTTTGAGGTCTCTAGAAGCATGCGAACAACATAAGGATGAAGAAGAATCTTAGAGCACAACACAAATAATGAATGTATTAGCAAGTGATTGTACAAAGATAAGTGACCAATTAGGGTTATAGGTGTATATACAAGCTTGAGGAAAAAACCTCCTAGAGAGGAAAACGGTGCCTCCATGATCCTAAGTGTGTTCACACACATCACTACTAAAATATGTCAACAAATCCCCTTGGGAGTGATGCTATGAACAAGGAGGTCAGAATCATGTATAAGGAAGTGCCAAGCTATGCGGGAAGACATCAATACACAAAAGGAAGTAAGGCCAAAGCTTTGCAAAAAGCTAAAAACATCTCGCAGGGCAAAGCCTTTGTGAAAAAGATCTACAATGGTATACTCTATGGGCACATATGTGAAACTGATCTCTCCAATAGAGAACCTCTCCTGACATAATCATAATGCATCTCAATGTGCTTTATGCAAGCATGGGACATAGGGTTATACAAAATTTCCAATGCGTTCTGATTGTAAGTCAAGATGGTAGTGATAGAAGATTGACCAATACCCAAATCAACCAAAAGGTGTCTCAACCACACACACTTAATGGTCATTGTGAAAGCTATCCTATACTCAACTTCACAACTAGACGTGGCCACAATAGACTACTTCTTGCTCAAACAATATATGCATGAGCTACAAAGCATGAAGCAAAAACCACTAATGGGCACATAAGTGTCATAGAAACCATCCTAGTCAGAGTAAAAAAAAGCATGTAAATCTGTTAGTAGTGATCACACTTGGGATAAAACAATCCAAGTCGCTAGGTACCACTCAAGTAGCAAAAGATGTGCTTAACTACCTACCAATCCTTGAAACCTAGACAATGCATAAACATGTTGAGTTGAGAGACACCAAAATGAATATCAAGACAGGTTACACATAAGTAAATCAAACATCCAACCACCTATTGATAGAGAACAACATCAAATGCATCTCTAGCATCATGAAGAATCAATCGTAAACCTTTTTCCATATGAGTGACAATAGGTCTACAATCTTCAAGGCCAAAACACTACAATAATGTTTCAATATATTCCCAATCATCCTGGATAAATTGAATGCCCAAATAATGATGCAAATGCCCCAAACCTGACATCTCAAAAGAGCCAAGCAAATCAAACTTAAATTGAGTAATATGCTTCTCATTAGCAATAGTGAGCAGTAATCAACATACACAACAATGATCATAAGAACATCATTTGCATGTTTAACATATAAGGTTCTATCAATTGGAATGTTTTCAAAACCATATGCAATTAAGTAGGCATGTATTTTTTCATGTGAAGCACATGGTGCTTGCTTCAAACCCTATAATGCATTTTTCAATTTTCACATTTTGTTTTCATACCTTTTGTGCATAAAACCATAGGGCTGAAAAACATACATTTCTTCATGTAAGTCATAATCCAAAAATGTAGTTTTAATCTCCAAGAAATGTACATTCAAACCATGATGAGTTGCAAGTGCATAGATGCTATGAACAACGGTCATTCAGCATGTGGATGCAAAAGTCTCATCAAAATAAATTCCTTTCTTTAGAGCGTAACATTTTGTAAAAAGCCTAGCCTTATACCTATCAATTCTTCCATCAGGGATATGTTTCAACTGTATAATTGTTTAGTGGAAATGGCCTTTTTACTTGAAGACAAATCACATAAATAACAAGAACCATTCTTCATAATAACATCTTGGTTTGATAGCATAGCAGCCATCCAATTTTTTTGAATTTTTTGCTTCATCAAAAGAAATAGGTTCATTGTCATAACAAAGACTAGAGGCATCCATTGCATAGAAATCTAATAAAAAAGAAGCACTATGAGAGCCTAAAAAAGTAGGATATGATAGTGGTGCATCTAATTTGGTATCTTTGAGAGTCTGCACCAACCATTTTGGCATAGTTTTTGCCTCCTATATTTCAACCCTCTCATTAGCAATTGTATCATATAGATCTAAATCAAAAGTGGAATGATATCCATCATCAAGTGAAACATATAAAAGCTAACAAATTGCCTCATTTTGATGACCACTTGACTATCCATCTCTAAAAAGAGGCATCAAAGTGTCATACACATCTTTGCAGCTAGCTGATGTCTCCTTAGCACATGAAAGTAATGGCTGAATTGCATTTTCTACAAAAACAACATCATGGCTAACCAAAATGTGTTTATTTTGTGGATGATAAAGATGATAGCCTTTGCTTTTAGAACTCTACCCAAATAAAAATACATTTCACTTACTTATCATCCAATTTCTTGCATTGTTGTTCAGGAACTAATGTATATGCCAGACAATAAAAAACACAGAGGTAAGCAACAAATGGCTTGTGACCATGTGAAGCCTCATATGGAGTAATTCAATGCAATCTTTTGGTGGGACACCTATGAAATATATATGCTGCACACATAACAACCTCAAGCCAAAAGTTGTGGTAAAGCTTGACTTTTGACCATACACCTCATCATCACCATGAGAGACGTGTTCTTTCTTGTAGAAAATCCATTTTTTTGAGCTATATACGACATTGTACACTAATGTTTTATCCCACTGTCAGCCAAAAATGTATTAAAATCACAAGACATGTATCCCCCCTTGATCAAAATAGAGGGCGCCCAATTCACATGCTGATAGATTTTGAGCCAAGACCATAAACTATTTGAAGCACATAAACACTTCAAATATGTTTTCAATGGATACAACCATGCATGCTTGAAAAAGTCATCAACAAAAGTCATAAAGTGAAGGTTGTTCCCAAAAGAAAGCGTTTGCATAGGACCACGTACATGACTATTGTTAAACGCGGGACTAACTGTCAGTAGCACGTTTAAACATTTATTGGGTTCTTGGGAGTGGAACGGGTCTGTTAAACAGAGGCCCTATACTTAGTTCCCGAACTAATCACTTCACATACAACAATACACTGATGCCCAAAACTCTATCAAGACTCTGTTACACTAACAATCTTATAGTACTCAGCCAAACTCTCCCCAAAGTTGACCGAACACACTGCACCAGACTATGCGGTATCGTGATACAAAGTTACTTGATGAACTCAAGAATTGTTCCGAATACAAAATACTGTAACACTAGAGACAATATCAGTAATTCAACCTTCACCGAATAGGTACAAACAATCCAACAAAACCGAAGACACAGAAGAACTCAACAGTCTCAGACACATAGTACTGGGGGGGGGGTCTAGTACGCAACTTAAGACGACCCTTACTGTAGCTTAACCTTTACCGTATGAGGACAGACCTCAACACCGAAGACAACACAATACGACTCATATTTCTCAGAACACTACTGCAATTACACAGACTTTATCCAACAAGTTACAACACCTTACAAGAAAGAGCGACACCACGATACGCTTAATCAATAGAACAATCACAACTGAAACCCCGCAGAACAACTCGCTTAGACAAACAGTCTAACGATCAACTGAACGTCTATGTAACTCACGAACAGAAATAGGTATCAATAGACAACCAGACAAAACAAGAGTAGTATACTCAGAATTGCTCAACAGACACTACAGCAGCGTTCAGCTCAATCACCCAGACAGACAGTTTGGTGAGCCCAACGAACGTCACTACCGCATCTCTTTTTCATTGCTTTATATAAAGATTACAAAGTATCGGTGTAACAACCTTTCGTTCGTGCGAACAAGATTCAATTTTTTTTTTACAATCGCCAATCAAGCGGCGGACTAACATTGGCACGCACCGTGGACTCAAACCCGCATGTATATCAAAATGTAAAAACTCATGGTTCATCGACTATACCTTCTAAGTACATGGATCTTGCTCTTGGCCTCGTTGTACCACTTCATCTAGCGTCTATCTTGTTTCTTCTAACAGATTCCCTAAAGCTACTCGTGCATCTTCTTTGTCTTGGACTATCTGCTTCAAGTTGATGATTTCTGTATTTGCATCATTTAATAATTCTTCTTTCTTTTTGAGGTCAGCCAGTGCCTCATCTCTTTGACTGAAAACTGCTATCTGTTCGTCAAGTCTTGCCTCTAACTCCTTAAGTTGTTCATGTAATGCTTGATTTTCTGCCTTGGCCACTATTAATTCTTCCTGGAGCGGACTAATGTCTGCCTCCAGCACGTCCACTTTGTGTTGAAATTCATCTCGGATATTCTCTGTTATTTGCTTCATTTGCGCAGGTAGTTGTTATGAAAGCTGGATCAACATTTGACCCATGGTTACAAGTTCAGATATCATAGGAGTCGAAGGAAGTGGAAGATGAGGACGAGGTTGAGATGAGGATGCAGTGAGGAGCTGCTGGGAGGTCGTTGGTGAGTAATTTGGTGATGAGGAAGGAGAGGCAGAGGGTTCGTCGGGGACAATGGGTGGACTAGGAATAGTGGGGTTGATTGGAGGTTTTGGTGGAGGAATGGGAAGAACAGAGTTAGATTTTGTTACCTTTTCTGTGGTTTGTTGCATAGTTTCAGCGGTGTCGGCAGTTGTGGACTCGACTGCCTTAAGCAGTTCTTCAAAAACTTCTTTAATTATATGTTCTTCATCTCTTTGCTTTTCCTGCTCCGATTGTTGTTGAGATGCTTCTGTTGACGCACTTGTGTCAGATTCGGTGGGAGACTCTTGCTCTTGTTGTTGTTCTGAAGAGGACTGTGCTGAAGACTCATGATGCATGGAGGTTGCGGTATCGTGAAAGGTTTCTTCTTCGTTTGCTTCTTCTTCTTTGTCATCTACCTTCTCATTTGTGGCTGACCCCTGTACTTCACTATCGGATGAACTTATCCTGATTCTTTTTTGGCGGAGAAGGTGGAATATCTCTTCGTCTTCTTCTTCATTGTCCTCTAAAATTTGTGCAGATTCCTCATGGCGTAGAATGGGTCCTCGGGGTGGTGGCTGTGCTGCTAGAATAGTCGGGAATAGAAAGGATATGATGTGCGGCAGTCTGGACCTTGGCATGTCTCCCTTGTTGACCTGCTTGATGATTGCAATGCATTCCTTGTGAATGCGGTGGAAGAAGTAGGATGCAAAATTTACAGGCTCTCTCGCAGCCAAATCTATTGCTGAATAGAAAGGCCGAGAGATGCCATAGGTTTGTTTCTGTAGATTAAGAATGGCTACTAAGAATTGTAGCGCGGATCTCTCAGGTTCAGGGCGGCAGAGTATTGCGTATTCCTTGGATGAGCTCCTAGGGAATAATTGATTCATGGTGGCAATCGGTAGATTTGGGCCATTTTCCCGACCTTGCCGAGGGAGTCGAAACGCATAAGCAAAGGCCTGGAACGTGATTACGTTCGGGAGGGTAGGGATGTGATCGCCCAACTCTGCTCCGTGGCAGGTGTGTTAGCGATGGCGGCGATTATCTGGGCATAGAACGGGTGGCAATCCACTGAATGCCACGGCAATTCAGCGAAATTGGCCAACCCACGGGTGTGCAGGAGCTCTCCTACATCGGTAGGGAGTCCGTCACGAAAAGCGGCGAAGTTTGCCAGAGCTTCCATGGCGCACACAGTAAAAGCAAGCACAAGACACAAACGCACAGGGTATGCACAATCACACAAATCACGCAAACACAATAGCGATTTTCGGCGAAACGGAGAAGGTTAAGTAGATGCGCTACAGTGGAGAGCAATCAAAATCACTAATCATCGTGCGACGTTGAGATGATAACTTCATAACTTCGGTGTGCATGCATGAGCAGAACGATAATGTCGGGCGGTTGTTGAGCATAATTAGGTATTAAAACGGGGATAATTACAGACTTATTTTATAAAGCACGCAAAAATAAAAGAAAAGAAAAGAAAAGGAAATGCAAAAGACGCGGCCAATCCGCAGAACGTTTCAGTGTAGATCGGATGCTTGTTGGTACGGCCGCAGCTTTGAACCATTTATCACCTTTGGAAGAGGAATTTCGATCAAAGTAGTCAACCGAAAAGTGGCTGGGCCCACCTGTTCAAAAATCCGGTAGGGACCAAACCATCGTATCTTGAATTTGCCAGCAGAGCGATTTGACTTTGCATTGTAAAAGAGTACAAGTTGCCCCACCGTAAAAACTGGAGTCCTTAGATATCGATCATGTGTTCGAGCTTGTCTTAACTGAACTTCCTGGATAGTCAAAAAACTTGTCCATCGATGCTCATCCAGTTCTCTGAGTCTATCTAGCCGAAATGATAAAGAATCTTCTCGTATCAATTTCTGAGTGAGAGCTACACGTAAACTTGGCACAACAATCTCCATTGGTGCTATGGCTTCCAATCCATAAGCTAGTTTGAAAGGGGTTAATCCTGTTGCTACCTTGTATGTAGTCTGGTATGCCCATAATACTGCAGGTAACAGTTGATCCCATCTTTCCGATGCTTCCAGAATCAGTTTTCAAAGCATATTCAACAGGGTCTTGTTTGTACTCTCAGCAAAACCATTTGCACGAGGATAATATGGTGAACTGAATTTATGCGTGATCTGAAAAGAATGTGTGAGTACTTTCATTAAATTGTTGACAAAATGAGTGCCTTGATCTATAACAAGCTCTAGAGGTAAGCCAAAACACGGAAAGACATCTTTCATTAGACACTTTGCCACCGAAACAACTATGGCAGACCTTAAAGCCTATGCTTCTGCCCATCTAGTAGCATAATCTGTACATGTCAAAATATAACGATTATTACTGAGGATTGTTGGAGGTGTAATAGGTCCAATAAAATCTAGACCCCACTTCTGAAAAGGCTCCAATGGCAAGACAGGTTGTAGAGGGAAAAAATGGCGTTGTAAAGGCTGTCCAGTCCTCTGACAAGTATCACATTGTTTGACAAACTAAGATACATTCCTGTCCATAGTAAGCCACCAAAGACCACTTTGCAGAATTTTTTGGTGCGTTAACTCTGCTGTGAAGTGTCCACCGGAAGGAATTGAGTGAGCCAGAGCAATGACTGAGTTAACTTCATGTGGACGAATACAATGAAGTAAAACTCCAATGTGATCCATATAGTATAATTCTCCAGCAATTAGCCGAACTTTGCGACTGTACACTGCAATCTTCCTACGCATTGTAGGAGATGTTGTAGAAGGAAGACATCCACCAGTCAAAAAAGTTAACAACTGATCATAGTAATTAGTTGTTGCAAGAGGATTTGCTTCTTCATCATTAGTCGGTTCAGTACTGTAAATGGCTGGTGTGGTGTCATCAACACCGACCAGAGCTTCACCGGAATCTAAGCGAGAAAGAAAATCTGCTAAGGCATGTGAGTTGCCGGGCCGATGGATTACTTCAAAATCAAATTCTTGTAAAAGTAGAACCCAACGCGCTAATCGACCACCTAAATGCTGTTGTCGTACCAGATAGACAAGTGCACCATTATCTACATGAAAAGTAAATCTGCGGCCAAGTAAATAGTATCTGAATTTCTTTACCAAATACACTAAACCCAGACATTCTCTTTCGGTTACAGAGTAATTCTTTTCTGCAGGAGCAAGTCTTCTACTCGCATAGTAAACAGGCCAGAACCACTTATCGGTTTGTTGCATCAGAACACTGCCAATGGCAATATCTGATGCGTCTACGAAGACATGGAATGGGCGATCCCAGTCAGAAGGCTGTAAAATTGGCACCTGTGTTAAAAAAAACTTTAGACGATCAAATGTTGTTTGACATTCCGGAGTCCAATCAAACTGTTTAGGAGTCTTCGTGATTAATGGATTGAGTGGAATGGCTAAATGAGCGAGCCACCGTAAATGACGACCATGCCATCTCACTTGACCCATGAAACGCATTACTTCCTTTGGTGTAGTAGGTACAGGTGCTTCTAACACAACTGCTACCTTATCTAGGTCGACTTGTATGCCCTGTGCAGATACAATATGGCCAAGCAATTTACCACATGAAACCGCAAACACAGATTTGTTTGGGTTCAGAGAGAGTCTATATTCTCTGCATTTCTCAAAGCAGCACCGTAAATGGAACAAGTGTGCTACCATCTTACCGAACAAAGAGAAATCATCAATATATACTTGCATGAACGAGGTAAGATAAGGGGAGAATATTTCTTGCATACACCTCTGGAAAGTACTGGGGGCATTTCTTAATCCAAACCACATAACAGTACAAGCAAATACACCCCAATTGGTGATGAACGCTGTTTTTGGTATATCGTCCTCAGCCATTCTGACCTGATTATACCCACTGTATCCATCTAAGAATGAGTACATTTCGTGTCCTGCTACTATGTCAAGCATCGTGTCAAGAAAAGGTAGAGGAAACGGATCAGGCACCGTAGCGGCATTTAGTTTCCGGTAATCCACACATATGCATAACTGCTTATTCTTCTTAGGGACGATAACAATGGGTGATATCCACTCAGCATGCTCTACTGGTACAATGAATCTGACTTTTAGTAACCTATCAAGCTCTGCCTTTACCTTTGCTGCATAGTTTGGATTCATCCGGTAGCTGGGTTGTTTGATTGGCTTAGCTTTTGGCTTCAGCATGACCCTATGTTGATAAATGCGAGGGTCCAAACCCTTCATGTCTTTGTAATCCCATGCAAAAACATCATAGAACTCTCGAAGCAATTGTATTAACTCTGCTTGAAACATTTCAGGCAATCCTTCCTTTATTTTTACAAGTCGCTGATTAACTTCATCACCTAAATTATATGTAATTAACTGATCTTCTGGAACATAGAATTGTCGGGACTTCTCTGTAACATCGTGTGGGTTTAAAAGTTGTAGATCAGTGTCATCTACAGCAGCAGTATCTTCTTTCTTGTCTTCTTCCGTCACAGGCATCACCGTGCAAACTACCGGATTCCAATTATCTACAACAGATTGTAGATCAACAGTTCCTAGGGAGATCGAATCAATATTATTCTTCAAAAACTCTTCTTCTTCATCATATGACAAACCATCTAACATATGAATTGGTTCTGCAAAATAAGGTCTAGCATGTAATTCACAAGGCTGGATAGCATCTAACTTGACAACATATTTACGATTATTGTCCTTGAAAGTGAGTTCCTGTGCAGACCAATCTTGTATCACCTTGGCTTGTTTCAACCAAGGATGGCCGAAAAGCAGATTATAATCCAAGCTAGACTCTGGTATTTCTAAGACGACAAAAGTCATCTTAAATGTTGTACCTTGCACAGTTATGGGAATATCTCGTACTAGTCCTACTGGGTGGACTCTGGACTAATCAGCCATCCTTACAAAAAACTGGACAGGCTCATTTTTTGTCCATCCTAACTTTTTACACAGTGCGGCAGTAGCAATGTTTACACCAGACCCTCCATCAATTAGTACTTGATTAATTTTATGATTTTTGTACCATACCGTAATCAATGGGACCGAATGATCCACCGTAGTGTCAGTTTCTGGTTGTACTATTGCTGTTGCTGGAATGCAGGCAGACTCAGTATTAAACTATTGCTGAAATTGCTGGCAGACTCCTGGTACTAGTGCAAGTAACTGCCCAAGAGGAAGAGTAATGGATGCTTTAGATAAAATTTCCCATGCTTGATTTACTTGACTTGTTTCTTTCATTGATTCTGAAGACGATGCGTCGGTTACTGGAATCGACTCTTGCTCCTGTGCAGTTTCCTTGGGCAGTGAAACTTGTGTTACTGGAATAGGATCTGGGAACACTGGAGGTTCTGTGGTGGTCCACTGACTAGCTTTATCATATGTTCTTTGCTGTTCTAGAATGCCTGGTTCAAATATTTCAGCTGCTGGTTGTAACGGCCTACTGGATCTGGTTTGAACTACTACAGCTTGTGTTTCTATTGGTGTGATATGAACTATATTATTCATTGGATTCTGCCATTCTTTCTTTCTCTGATCATATTCTGCTGCATCTTTACAAAATCTTCTAATGTGGCCAAATTCACCGCAAAAATGACATCGAGGTGGTGGCAAATTAGTATTTTCCTGTGCTGGTCCTGACTGCCAACGGTTTGCATTGTAGTTATTGTTTCTCTGTCCTCTGTAATTCCGATATCCCTGCTGCTGGTTGTTTCTCATTTGAGGAGGTACATAGTGATTGGCAGGCTACCCTGGTTCTTGTATAATTGCATTCACTGTTGCTGTTCCCTGTACTTTAGCATTGTATGTGCAATTTTCGATGGAATGTCCTGTCGTGTTACAGATAGCACAAAACAACTGGTTGAGAGCACAAGTGGCACTGGTATGCCCTGAATTCTTGCACGTGGTGCAGTACATTTATCTGGTCGTATCTTCTGTAACATTTTTACTTGTTTTTAACCATTCTAGGTCTTCTGTAAATCCTCCAACCTTGTTTTCCAGCTGCAAAGCCATCGCAATCACCGCATCTAGCGTCATAGCTCCCACACAGCATATGATCATAATCTGTTTAAGTTGCGGAGTCAAACCATTGATAAACTATTGAGTGATAACGTCATCCGGTAGGTTGGCATGTGCTGGGGGTAATTGCCTCAAATGCGTTCTGAATAGGGTGACATATTCATGCACTGTCTGATTCATCTTCTGTCTATTGTTTTGCAGGTAATCAAAAATTTTGGCTGGATTCTTCTTTAGTCTGAATCTCTACAAAAATGCATCCCTTACCGCTTCATAGGTGCCGAAATGGTTAATATCATATTCCGTAAGCCACCTAGCTGCTTCATTAACCAATGTAGACTGGAAGACAATAGCTTTATACGGCGGATCAGGTGGATGATTGAGCACTGTGTAACTTATCTCAAATGTGCGTACATGAGCATCTGGGTCATCACCTGGGAATCCTCCAAATTTAGTGTACGTTACTCCTGTTGGAGTCGGCCGGGATGGAAATAGATGTTGCTGTTGTTGCTGTTGTTGTTGTTGTTGTTGTTATTGCTGTCCACTCATCGTGCTGGCGGTGGTATTGTGACTATCTTCTGTATCCCGAGGCTGAATATCTGAACCGTCTGAATCTGTGTCGTTAGTCTGTACACTTTTCGGCTTGCCAATATCGTTCAGTATGTTTTTGATTTAGGTTTCGAACAAGCTACCCTTCTCCTGGGTATCAGATGTAGGAGTACTTACTCCAAATAGCAATGACTGGACTAAAGATCCACCAAGAAATGGTAAACCGTCACCGGAAGACTGTGAACTCTCAGCAAATGGTACCGAAATAACACCGGAAGGTGTCGAATTTTCACCAAAACAAGGTGCTTTTTCACCTTCACTAATTTCTTTGGCCAAGATGTTTCTATCCGCAGACTCTGGAGTCACTATTTCTTCGACAGACTGTGTCGGAATCGCACCGGAATCTGCCAGAAGTGTAGTAAGTTCCACCGGAATACTGTTGGAACCATCTCTAACGTTCTTCACTTCCTTGGCAACTGAGTTAGACCTATCTTCGCTTCTACCTCCTGGAGGCGTCCTTAGCAAATTAGGTACCCAAGGTTGTCCGTACTTTGGATATGACTCACCGGATCGAGTAACCGGCATGTATCATCTTTTGTACTACTTGCGTAATAATACTGTCGATTCACAATCTATAGTCGTGTTTCTACAATCGATTTGCAACAATCTGATATGTTGCCACCTTCCCACACACGGCACCAGTGCTAAACGCGGGACTAACTGTCAATAGCACGTTTAAACATTTATTGGGTTCTTGGGAGTGGAAGGGTTCTGTTAAACAGAGGCCCTATACTTAGTTCCCAAACTAATCACTTCACATACAGCAATACACTGATGCCCAAAACTCTATCAAGACTCCGTTACACTTACAATCTTACAGTACTCAGCCAAACTCTCCCCAAAGTTGACCGAACACACTGCACCAGACTATGCGGTATCGTGATACAGAGTTACTTGATGAACTCAAGAACTGTTCCAAATACAAAATACTGTAACACTAGAGACAATATCAGTAATTCAACCTTCATTGAATAGGTACAAACAATCAAACAAAACCAAAGACACAGAAGAACTCAACAGTCTCTGGTGTAGCTCAGTGATGAGTAGCACCTCCTTTAATGTCAATCCGGGAAGACGTGAGGATGGTATGAAGACCTCGAGCAAGTGGCGGCACAAATGCGTGAGTGAGAAGCACACAAACATGCACACACATACACACACACGTGCACACATGGCAAGACAAAGAGGGAGAAGCAATGGAGTTCTTAGATTACTTTAAAAAAGCTCTTACAAGTTCGTTTCAATTACAATCTAACCTCAAAAATGAGCTCTCTAGCTCCTTTTATAGTTTTTGACTAGCTTTGGCCGTGTCCAGACCTAGTGTCCGGCCTAGTTAAAAATTAGGTTCCAAGGCTTATTTGAGGGCTCAAATGAGATCTAAAAATTACGAAAATTGGTAGGCAACTACTTCTAAGGCTCCTCAAGCTCGAGGACTCCTCGGCTTGCACAAAATGGAGCCACAAAAAGGTGAACATGGTATTTACAGGGGTTGTTAGTGATGAGAATCACTTTTAATTGGTGTAAGGGTTTTGAAAAATTAAAGGTTGCCTTAGTGCTAGATCTGCATGAATTCTCGTACTTGCTTCTTCATGAAGAAAATTATTGGCCTACTTGCCAGATCTTCTCTGACTGCCATGTCTGCTTGTGTTGTCCCTTCGCTCTGACTCTCTTCGTCTTGTGGCTCCTTCGGTTCCCTGACTGTTGCCAACACCCCCCCCCACTCTCGCGTCTGTCGCCCCTGACAGACCCTTGTCTAGAGGATTTTTGAACATAATATTGGATGACATCGGAGGCTAGGTGGTGTTCTTCGAGTCGCAAGCCGCGTGCTAGATCTGTGAGCAAATCTTCCCAATTCACAGGTCCGGGAACATCTGGATGAGGCACCCTCAATTTTTCTGAGTAAATAGTTCTCTCCACAGCAAATAATTGGAGGAGATGTGATGGTCTGGGTATAAAGATTTCGGAGTGATATTCCCAGAATCCTGTGATGAACATCTCCTCAAATGTCTGTTTAAAGCAGGCTGGGAGGTAATTGATTCTGGCGTGCCAAGCATATATTACTTCAATTGATGGGGTGGTACTCATATCGTACACTAGATCCTGGTTTCCTGTCACAAAGCCTGCTCCTGAGAAGTGGGGGTCCTTAATGTTCTTAAACGTCCTGAAAGTGATCAGCATTAATTCGAATATTTTCATACACATCTGGGCCATCACATCAGGATTATTGCGTAGCCGAATACTCCAATGACGGATTGTAGAAATCATGTAGTTCACCGTGGGGGGTCCTCGTGGAGGTGCTAGATAAACGTAATTTAACCATTTTGCGCAGGCTTTGATGTCTCTGACGGCAATAGTGAATTCAAGCCAGGTGTGTCGTCGAAGAACTGGAATGTAACAAGGATTATATTTAATAAACAACGGCATATTATTCCAGGTTCGGACCATTTCCGGATATGTTTCCAAAAGCCTGATCCTCCAGGTGGGTTGATGGATGGACCCACGCTTAGCACTTTCCGGTATATCATCTGGACCAAATTGTGTAGCGAATGTGGGAGGCTTGCCGCATCATCGTTGAATCTCGGCGTTGTAATCGGCCAACAGTATGCAGTATGGCACATATTGGTCATTATTGGTGCCGATCCATCTATGATGAGACATGCTTCTGAAATATTCTGACTTTATGACAGTTTCTTCTAGGTTCGCTAGTGATTGGATCTGAATGGCCACCCGTTCTTCGTGGGTGTTCGTTGTCCTTTGCAGTGTCTGAAGCCACTCGGGTGCTTCCACTTCCAAGGTGTCTAGTCCCTCTGAGGTTCGTTGCCCGCCTGGCATTGGCATAGGAACATACGGTTCTTCGTACTAATCATCTACCTCAATAGGGACCAACTCTTCTGGCTCTGGTTCTACCACTAGAGAGGGCTGCCTCTCGTATGTCAGTAACCTCTTTTGTAATTCTGTTACCTGCTCAGTTAAGGCCTTTACTTTGTCTGAGGTAGAGGTTGATGGGACACTCTTCGGTTGTTCTTCCTGTTCCTTAAGTCTGCTCTGTAGCGTGTCACGTTCTCTTGCCAAGTCACCATGGGCTGTTCCTTAAGTCTGCTCTGTAGTGACATTTTATGCTGTTCTTGAACTAGTTGCATGGTTCGATATAGTCTTTTTATTTGTGCCGAATATGCAGGGGCACTTGCTAACTCTGAAAGTTCGTCATACTCTTGTTCCTCATAGGCTTCTTCCTCTTGTTCGGTCTCTTGTTCCTCGACGTCGAGTTCTACCACTTCTGGTCGGGTGGGGGCTGATGTTGTTGTATGGGGTTGTGGTTCTTGAGCTCGCTCTGTTTTCGTCTCGAGATTAGAGTCGTAGATTAGTCTAGCCACTTCTTCGTCAGTGAGATCATTGAGAGTAAAGCCCTGTGGAAATTCCAAATCTGATGGGACGGGTGGAAATACCAGATTGGGTCCCTCTGTACTTGGTCTTGGTAGCCGGATGGTGAATGGCCTAATGCGTCGGGTCTGGGGAGGGGTAATTTCTGGTGTAGTGGTGGCTCCCCTTGGTTGAGCGCAGGGTAATTGGACTCCCCCTCTCATCTTCTTTGATGGGGGACGTGCCGCTGATAGCCTTCTCTGGAATTCCTGGGCCCGGGGCCATATGAGTGCCCGCTGAATAGGCACGTCATAGGCAAGACATCGGTAGATTATCTTGGTTAGAGCACAACATTCGTGAAGCACATTCTTCTGCTTCTTGTTCCACCTTTGATGGGCTAGGTGAATCTGATCTAGGACCTACGAAGTCTATTCCCCACTTAGAGAATGCACGTCCACCCATCATAGGTTTCAGTGGCATCTCATCTTTACGTATAGGATACTGAGTTCTCTGACAGACATCACATCGTTTCACATAGGTATGTGCATCCATGTGAAGGGTCAGCCACCAGAAGCCCGCAAATAGTATTGCCTTGATCACCCGATCTGGTCCAAAGTGTCCTCCTGCTACACCTTGGTGAGTAGTTTCCAAGATCTTAAGATATTCACTTTCATGGACACATAGCCTCAAGTAACCATCTTTACCACGCTTGTATAGATTATCACCAATGAGTGAGTAATCCAGGGCTTCTTGTTCTAAACTCCTCTTCCTAGCCAGAGTCATGTCTGGAGGGAATGTTTTCGTCCTCAGGAAGGATACTAGTGGTTCACTCCAATCTGGCACTATGGATACTTGATAAAGAGTGGCATGTTCCACAGGTGGCTTAGTGCAACAGATTGGGCATTCCTTGCACAACTTTTGGACATCAGCTTCCATAGTTGGCCAATGCACTCCGAGTCTCCTTAGTGTCTGTAGGGTTCGTTGTTTTGAGTAGTGTTGCTCTAACGCACCTACATGTGCTAAATGCAACCATTTATTGTACTCGTCCTCTTCCACACAACAAGCCAAGATTCCTTGATCTGTGTGCTTGTACATGCTTCCTGCCATGATGTGGTACTTTTGGGCTCTCACAACCTCTCTATTCTGTGTGTTTACTACAGGATGGTTAGGCCCGTATGTCAATACTGGTACCAATGGCTTAGCCCACTGCGGCACCACTTCCAAATTAAACAAGTAAGCATCAGGAAGGTCATCTGATACTCCTTGTGGGGCTTCTCCAGATGTGAGCCTAGAGAGATGATCTGCTCTCAAATGAGTTCTCCCTTTTCTTACCACAACCTCAAAATCATATTCCATTAGTAAGAGAAACCATCTTACTAATCTACCTGTATTGCATGGCTTGTTCACTAGATATAGCAGTGCCTGATGGTCAGTAAAAAATTTAAACTTATTTGCAAGCAAATAGTGTCTAAATTTCTTGACTGCATATACCATGCCTAAGCCTTCTCTTTCAATAGTGGTGTAATTTCGTTCAGCAGCATTCAATTGTCTACTGGCATAGGCAATTGGAAGATCCATATTACCTTCACCAGTCGGTTGTGCAAGCACACATCCAATGGCATAATTGGATGCATCCACGTGAACATGGAATGGCTTATCCCAATCTGGTGTGGTCAAGATTGGTGCTGAACATAATCTTCGTTTAAGCTCCTCGAAGGAATTCTCACATTCATCCATCCACTCAAAGTTAGTCAGAAGTCCGTACATGGGCTTTGCAATGACAGCATACATGTGTATAAATCGTCGGTAATAACCACAATGCCCCATGAAAGCTTGTACTTCCTTGACATTCTTTGGCCTAGGTAGCTCTGCTATCGCTCTCACTTTCTCTTCATCAGTAGATATGCCATTCTTTGACACTATGTGCCCTAAAATCTTGCCTTGCCTGACCATGAAAACACATTTTTTAGGGTTTAGGCAGACTTGATATTCTCTACTTTTGTCAAAGATTTGTCTGAGTTCAGGGATATGGGTTTGCCTAATGTTGGAATGGGCACAAAGATCATCAACATAGACTTCTAAGTTCTTCCTCAGGAACTCCTTAAATACATGGCACATTAGTCTCTGGAAGGTGGCTGGTGCATTGGTAAGCCCGAATGGCATTACTCTAAAGGCAAAAATGCCCCATTCTGTGGCAAACGCCGTCTTATGCTGATCTTCTGGGGCTATGGCTACTTGATTGTAGCCTGAAAATCCATCAAGGAAGCTATACACTTCCTTGCCTGCCACTCTTTTTAAGAGCTGTGATGGGAAGTGGATAGTTATCTTGGATTGTGGCTGCATTGACCTTCTTTAAGTTAATGCATACACGCAGCTTTCCATTTTTCTTGGGCACCACTACGATGGGGGATACCCATTCAGTGTGCTCGATTTCATAGATAAATCCAGCTTCAACCAGTCTATCTATCTCTTCTTTGATCTTAGCAGCGTAATTATCGTTATATGTATAGGGCTTTTGCTTAGAGGGTTTAGCATCTGAGGTCATGGGGATAGTGTGTGAGCATTTATCAGGGTCAACACCTTTCAAATCCTTGTAACTCCAAGCGAATACATCTCTGTATTCTCTTAGCAAGGCTATCAACGCATGCTCTTCTTCCTCTATTAGGTCATGGCCTATGTACGTGCATCTCTCCTCTCCTTCTTCTAGGGCCACTACTATGTTATCATAGGCCTCTCCTGATTGTGCCTCTCGTTTGGGCATTCTTATCATGACCCTCCTTTCATCTATCTCATACTTCTTAAAATTTTCCGGGACCTCAAACAAAGATTCTTCCTCTTCTTGTGAGACTTCTCTCTTCTTTCGTTTCTTTCCTTCTTCCTTCGGGGTCACATGTGTGGCTAATCTTACATCGTTTGTAAGCTCTCCATGTCTCTGGGGCTGAAATTCTACTTCATGGAAGTATTCTTCATCTGATGCAAATGGTGGGTCCATGATGATTGACTCTAGATCGGAGTCACTTGCATCCTCAAATGCATCAGGGCTAGGTTCGCATTCTTCTAGAACTGCCTCTCCCATGATTGGCTCTATGGAGAAGACTGAAATGTCATAGCCATCCTCATCACAGTGAGGTGTCCATTGTTCCTCATTGATGGCTACATCCATGGTTGCTAAAATTTCTGCCCAGCCGTGAGGTTCAAATTCTTCGTCTGGAAAAACTACAGGTGCATAGGCTGGGTCTTGGATTGATCTATGGGTTTCTTTTGCACCTACCTCTCTGGCTTTTTCTCTCTTCTCTTCGTCTACTGCTACTTTGCACATCCATAAGTGGGTGTCTTCATGCATCCAAGAGGATCGTGACCCCATGGAATGCACCGATTCCGTATCATCTTTGGCTCTATGGATGGGATTCCATTGGATAGGAGGTACATCTCTATGAGAGTAATCCTTAAGATTGACTTTGGTCGTAACACCTAAGTGCTGCAGGTACAAAGAATTGGTTTCCCAGTCCTGTACCACTTGCAATTGTCGCATAAATGGTCTTCCCAAAATCATCTCATAGGCATGATTTTTGCTGAAGTCACATATAGCAAATGTGTGCTCAAACTCGACACCACAAGTGGTGAGAGTTATTCCTTCTAGCAATCCTAAGGGTCTCTCAATATGACCATCGGCCATCTGCAATTTCATTCTCGTTGGCCTGAGTGCTGGCTTGCCCCAACGCTTCCATAGGGAAGTGGTGGCAATTGCAACTCCTGCACCTGAGTCCAAAATTGCCTTGGTGGTGTACCCCTGGTAGGTAATGGGAAGATAGGTGTTCCCTTCTTCACCTTCACACATGTCTCCTATCTTATCCAAGGGTATCTCTGGAACTATCCTATGTGATCCTACCTGGGAACGGGGTTTTGCTATCTCTGGTACTTGTTTGGCTACATGTTTCCACACTTCTGGTCTAACCTTAAGCAGCTCTTCCAAAGTGAGATTGCACTGCACTTTGGTGTTCTTCACTACCTCTGTGTTCCTAGGTATGACTGAATCTTCGTTTCTGACCATGACTGTAGGTGCTCTCATACAGGTGGACCTTGCTTCCCATGGGCCTGTGAAATGGGGTAGTTCTTGTAAAGAATTAGACTCGAAGTCTAATCTTTCTTGAGATTGGGTACTCTCCTGCTCTCCATAAATGGATGGGATGTCTTGTGGGAATTGGTCATGAGCCTCATCCACAAGTTCAATGGGAGGAGGGACTTCACTTTCTTTAGCCCATTTGTCTTCTTGAATCTCGCGTAGGAATTCTGGTGTGAACCGATTCATAGAAGATGATGTGTCTGGCTCCGTAGAGTTAGGCACATAGGCTTCAGGCACATAGGCTTTCTGGGTAGGAAGACCTGCTCTTTCACTAGCCTTGTCATGGTGTTGAGGGGCGAGTTCCTTTTGTGATTGTGCCATTGTATTCTCTATTCTTTCTAGGGAGGGGGGGTTGTCTGGTTCAGTGAAATTGGGCTCATAAGCTTTTGATGGGGGATGGGTCATGTTTTTGCTTGCTTTATCTCTTTCTTGATTTTTTTCTTCCTTGGCAGATCTTGCAATTATGCCCTCTAACTTCTCTAGAAGTCCATCCAAGTGTAATTGCGTCTTGGCTGAGCCCGAGTAATTGAAAAGGCGACTGGCTTCAAACATAGTCTGAGCCAATGCGACCATTTTCGCGCAAAGCTTGGTTCTTTCTATCTCTAGGTCAGCTCTAGGGTAGCACTTGTCATGATTTGTAACATTTGGCCCTTCTTGGATTCTGGCCTGATATGCTTTAAGCATCATGTCTATGTCTTCAGGAGGGGGATCAGCTAATACTGATCCTGCTCTAGGGGGTGGTGGAATCGTATGAGGTGGGTTGGAAGGTGGCGGGTTGGGTGGCGATGGGAATGGTGGTGGTGGGGTAGTGTGAGAGGGAGTTTGAGATGTGAGTTCAGTTATCCTGGATTTGGTTTCTCTTATACTTTCCTCAAGTTCACTCATCTTTTTAGCCCATTGTCTTTTCATTCTTTCCCGACTATCTTTCCACGCTCTAGTCCTTTTCTTTGTTATGCTCTCGGTTTCACTAGCCTCTGGGTTCTTATCCTGGTTTACCCCTTGATTCTGCTGCAATGCCTGAGCTCTAGTCACTACTTGTACTGGTGCGGTGGATGTCACACTTCCTGTGGAGTCTACCACCAACCCAATAACGTTAATAGGAGTGATTTTTGGCATATTATTAGGATTCTTAGGGCACTCTCGTAAGAGATGCTCCTTTCCACATTCTTGGCAGAAGCCCTGAATTGTTACTGACTGGGGTTGTGTTGGTGGAGGTAAGGGACAATCACGAATGAGGTGATCTCCCTGACATCTGTAGCATGGTCCTCTAGGGAATGGGGGTCTTACCTGCCTAGGTTGAGGCTTAGGATTGGGGTTCGTATACATGACGTTTGTGTAATCTGACTCCCAACTAGGTTCACTCGGTTCCTCACTATAGTAGGACTCACCATGCTCAGGAGACTACATGTAGTAGGCCTGGGGACTATCGACATGTGTAGAATCAAAGCTATGGTCACTGGGGTCACTTTCAGAGAGCAAAGGTGTTACGGGGACTATAGCTCTATTCAGGTTCTCTTCTGCAGCTGCATACTTTACTGGGATCGCATTAGCTGGGGCAGGGGGTTGTTGTGCTAACACAGGCTGAGGCCTTTGGAGGTTTTGGTATGGTTGCTGATAATGTTGTTGTGGCATGCCATATGGTTGTGGAGGGTACGGGTTCTGGTATCTTCCCTGCTGAGGGTATGGCTGAGGGTGGGGTTGCCTAACAACCTGCTTATTGTAGGGGCAATCTTGCACGGTGTGATTGGTGTACCTTTGTTCTATAGTGCAGTACTGGCTACTAGGATTAACTTGGGGTTGAGCCATAATAGGACATACATTCGCCATATGGTCGCCACCACAAGTATAGCACCTTTTCACAGGGGCAAACCTTGGGATTTGTTTGCTAGTTACACCTAATTTCTGAGCTACTTTCTCTGCAAGTTCCTCAATTGATGTGGATTGCATGGAAGAGAGGTTAGAGGCACTATCTGAATCTTTATATATCTTGGAAAGCTCTAACTCCTCCCCTAGGTTATCCTCGATGTCAATGCACATGCGTACACACTCTTCTATGGTCCTAGGGTCCTTCAAGTACACATAGGATCTCAATTTGGTACTTAGCAATCCATCCAAGAATAAAGCCACTTGCTTGGCTGGTGTGGGTAGCTCCGAAACAGGGCATCTTTCTAAGTATTGCCTAAATCTTCTTCCTACAAGTCTCACGGTTTCTTGAGGGGTTTGCTTGAAGCTGTGAATCAGCGAGGAGGTATTATGCCTTATGCCACTCTTAGAGAATTCAATAATGAAAGCTTCTAGGAGTTGGTCTATGCTCCTGAATTGCCTCTCATTTAGTGGCTGAAACCATGTCAGGGCAGTGTTCCTAAGGGTCAGACCAAAGGCATTGCATTGCGTGAATAGATCCTCCACTTGTTCAGCTCTCAGGACTTGCCTAAACTCAGCCACATGATCGTATGGATCTCCAGTGCCATCGAAGTAGTTCTTCATGGACTTAACTAGCTGAGTTGGTCTCAAAGTCCTTGTGTGCTCTCTAGGTCGTGGTAGAGGGAACTCATCCGCATTTCTTTGATTCCTGTGAGCTCTAAGTATCTCAGGTTCTACTCTATTTGTTTCCGTCCTCGTTCTTTCTCTGCCCACTGGGTTGGCAAAGCTTACTTCTGGTCTATCTCTACTTCTGTCTCTTTGCATTCCATGAGCTTGGGATGTTCCAGCTCCAGGGTCACCATAGGATACATTCGATCTTGGTTGGGGGAAAACGAATTCACCCTTCCAAGTTGTTGAGCCCTGGCAAGGTCGAAACCGATCAAAGTTAAAATCAAGGGTCAAAGTGCACGGGTAGTGCACCTTCAATTGGCATAAAATGAAGACTTTTAATTGCTCAAAGATTGCAGAAGTATTTTTTGAATTCCCTTAAGGTCAAAGGGTGTTTTTAAGGTAATATGGAGGGTCCAGGTGAACCCTTCTTGGGTACAACAGTGACAAATTAAAAAGGGAAAAGGTAAAGGTACGTGAAGCGGCGGGTATGCACATGTGGGAATAAGGCCACCCAATCAAAACTTTTCTTTGGTCTAAAGTCACTACAGGACAAAGGAGCAGTTCGTTGGCCGCCACCTAAAAAGAGAATCTTGGGACATCAAAGGAAGCCAAGAGCCCATGGCAGTTAGAGGTCACGGGACCGGGTATTCAAAAAGGAAAGACAAAGGCTATTCTCAACACATTGATAGTGAAGAGTGGAGAGTTTCAGAGGAAGCAAGAAAGGGAAGTGAAGAGCCCCCAGTGTGCGACGACACTTAGAAGTAGAAGTGAAGAGCGCAAGAGGGAAAAGAAGAAGGTGTGCAGAGAAGGCGGAGTTAGAATCCAAGGGTCCCAAGGTCTGTGGTGTGTGCGCGCCACGAAAGTATCCATTCCTCAGCTTGGTGGAAGCTTAGTGCAAGGTGTGCACAAGGGAAGCGCAAAGCAAGTGAAGGACTGGTGCAGAAGAGGTCGCTGCCAAAAGACTTGAGATAATTGGTCTTTTGTAATTGATTATTCTCCGAAGTTGTATTTAGTCATTGACTTGGATTGTATTTAGCCATTGTAATTGCTTCAACGTAATCAACATTCAAGCTTCCAGGAGTATTTAGTCATTCACGTTTTCAAGGTTATTCCATTTCCATCATCTCCTTTTTCTCCTACAAACCCTCAAACTCCTTTGTGTCCACGAATCCCCAACAAATTTGGCACGCACGGTGGGACATCCAAGGAGATTTGAGCATAGGAGAATATATACTGCCATTGGAGAGCAATATTTCAGGTACATACTTTTATCAAGTGTCTCATTTTAAGTGGACTATGAACAGCTCATGACCGCGACCCGGTCACAAACCTTGAGGATCAAGTGCAAGCAGACAAGAAGAAAGACGAACAGAAGATCATCGATTCCACTTTCATCGACTTCATCGGTAGGAAGCATGGCAGGACAGGTGGACCTAGAAACCTTACTCTCCAGATTAAACATAAAATTCCCCTCTTTCAGAGGTTTAGCCCATGAGGATCCAGATGAGCACATTCAAAGATTTCTTGCACTATGCAAGACTAGAGGTCTAATGGGTAGGGAAGATGCTTTCTTGATACTCTTCCCCGCCACATTGGAAGGTCTGGCAGACAAGTGGTTTAGCCAGTTTGCTGAAAATCACTTTACCTCTTGGGATTTGATGAAAGAGGCTTTCAAAAATCAGTTTTAGCATGGCAACACGGCGGAGATCATTATAGAAGAGTTGGAAAACTTGAAATTGGGTCCAGGAGAAAAGTTCCCAGAGTTTGTGACCAGGGCCAAAGCACTAATGGCTAAACTACCGGATCCACCACACGACTTCTTTGTCAAGAAGTGGTTAGCCAAACCCCTACCTGTGGTCACCCAATGCAAAATAAAAGAGTTAGTGCTACCTACGGCCTCTGTTGAGGAGTTCATCAATACGGCCACACGCTTGGAACAGATAAGGCACCAGTATGGTGCAACTTCTTCCCAACCATCATATGGTACAGAACTGGAGGACCCAGTGATCCAGTTAAGAAGGGAACTGGAGGGCTTGAAAAGGAATAAGCCCTACACAGAGGAGGAGACTATTGTAGCTCAGCTGAGAAAAGAGATTGAAGCCCTCAAGCTCCAAAAGGAAGAGGAAGCCCAAGCGGAAGAACTAGCTCAGCTGAGATAGGAGTTGCAAGAACTCAAAGGAGGCGGCATTAAGAACGGACTCTGGTGCTCCATGTGCAGCAAGCAAGGGCACATAGTAAGTGAATGTCCTCTGCTAAATTTGACTTGTCAATTATGCAGGAAGATTGGGCATGAGGCCCATGAATGCCAAGTAAGGGGAATGCCGACAACGACATACTAGACACAAGGAGGACTCTTGCCACCAGCAAATGTAATGGCAGCAGCAGCAAACCAAGGTATCAACTATAATCCTAGACCGAGAACTAACTTTGCAAATGGGCCTAGAAGGCCAATTATTTGCTTCAGATGTGGAGAATGCGGGCACTACCAATCTAGGTGCACTCTCCCAGAAAATGCACCTCCTTGCAGGAACTATCCAGAAGCCAGGGACCATTATACCAACGGATGTCCTAAGAATCAAGCTTCTGCTTCCGGACCCCATCTCCAATTGATCTCTGTATACAAGGAGGAAAAATTACCTCAGGTCGATGAACCCTCACCATCTACCAGAGTGGTACAATTAGAAGAACTCGAATCTTTTGCAGTACAGACAAGAAGCAAGGGAACGGCAAAAGTGGTAGAAAATCAAGAATGGATAATTAAGGAATTGAACAAAGAAAGAGTTGCATTTGAAGACAAAGCTACCACAAGAGCAGACACAAACCAAAATGAATGTCTCATAGGCACCAGTGATGCCATTGGGCATGCCTTCAACAGGGCTCAAGAAGAGTTTGGCAAAGCAAATGAAGCTCACTCTCTTAAAGAGTCAGAGGCTTCAAAACTACTCAAGTCAATGAAGAAGGAGGTTAGTATTTTTTATTTAATAAAGATGGATGGGAAATTCAGGTCAGAAATATTGCAGATAATTGATGAGGCTTCTACTACAAGCTTAGTGGCCAAGACTGCTATTTTACATAAAGGGATAATTAGGGGGGAAGCACCCCTTACGGACTATAAAAGTCCTCGGCTTACAATATCAATCAAGGGTCATGAATTTCAAGGTGTTATTGTAGATGGTGGTTCTGGCATTAACTTGATGCCTGAACATACCATGAAAAGGATTGGACTCCACCCTTCAAGACCGACAAATTTCACGGTTACTTTGGCAGATCAGAGCAAAGTAAGGCCCTTGGGGGTAATCCCAAAAGTTCCACTTGAAGTACAAGGTAATCTATTCATTCTGGATTTTGTGGTTTTAAGATTGCCCCAGGTTGAAGGAGGATTTCCTCTCTTATTTGGAAGACCTTGGCTGAGGCATGCCAGTGTCATTCATGATTGGGGTAAGGACACTATGTGGGTACAAAAAAAAGGGCAGGAGCTGACACAAATTCATTTAGAAGAAGGCCCAAACAATCAAGGAAACACTAGTATGATGCAAACAGTGAGCATTTGCATGGAAACAGAAGTGGAGGATCAACCCCAAATAGATTTTGAGGAAGAAGAGGATATTCTGAGTTGGCTCCAAGCAGGCAACTCTTCCTCTTGTTTTGGAATTTTTCTTGAGAATCCTAGCACGACTGAAGGTTATGAGGAAGACAAGGAAAAGGTCCAGGTTGATGGATTGGGAGAGCCCATCACTGACCACAGAAGGGGCAGGAAGATACCCCTCAAATACAAATTGGAGGAGGATGTGTCAACCACAGATAACGAAGTTTCTAAAGCTAAAAACAAGGTAAAAAATTCTGAGGTTGAATGTTCTTTCCCAATTCAACAAATCCCTGCAGGATGGATGCAGGACAAGGAGGAACACATCGAAGTCCAAAATACACCTGCTTATGAAGCAATGCACGAAAAGATAGTAGAAGAAGACAAGGAAGCAGATGCACACGGAGATAATATGGTAACAAGAAATCCGGTCCAAGAAATACACTTAGGCACTCACAACATTAATCAACCAGTTCTGGTGGCCACTTGGTTGTGGAGCCACCCAGAGCTCCTAGAAAAGGTAAAATCATTCTTGACCCAGTATGCAGATGTTTTTGCCTGGCATTATAAAGACTTAGAAGGAGTGCCTGCATCTTATGGAGAGCACAGAATTCCTCTGGTTGATGGAGCCAGACCCATCAGAGGAAGGAGTTATAGACTTAATCCAAAGTATGCCGAAGTCGTCTATGTGGAAATCCAAAAGATGGAGGATGCAGGAATCATCATTCCTGTAGAACACTCAGAGTGGCTCTCACCTATGGTTATAGTACTGAAGAAGAATACTAATAAAATCAGAATTTGTGTTGACTTTAGAGCTCTCAACAAGGTGACCATTCCAAATGGGTTCCCTATGCCTTTTGCAGAACAGGTCATTGAAGAAGTGGCTGGGCATGCCTTATATAGTTTTATGGATGGATTCAGTGGCTATAATCAAATATCAATACATCCAGAGGATCGGGAAAAGACTGCTTTTATCACACCTTGGGGAACATATGTGTATGTAAAAATGCCATTTGGGCTCAGAAATGCTCCAGCCACCTTTAACAGAACGGTCAATCTCATTTTTGGCCCCCTATTGCTGGAATCACTTAGAATCTTCATGGATGACTTCTCTTCGTTTTCAGGATCTCACAAAGAAACTCCTCTAGATTGTTTGGACCACCACTTGAGGCAGCTGCAGAATGTTTTCAAAAGATGCAGGGAGACTAAGTTAAAGCTCAATCCAAACAAATGTCATTTCCTTGTGACAGAAGGAACCCTCTTAGGACATGTGGTGTCGGCTAAAGGTATGGCCCCAGATCCTGACAAAATCATTTCTATATTAAAGTTGCCTAAACCTAAATCCCCTAAAGAGATCCAGAGTTTCTTGGGGCATACCGGTTATCATAGAAGGTTTATAAAAATGTATGCAGAGATAGCTAGACCTCTGACTAGACTTACAGGTAAGGAAGTACCTTTTAAATGGGAAGAAGAGGAGGAAAAAGCATATCAGACATTACGGTCACGGTTAGTGTGTGCTCCTATCTTGGTCACCCCGGAGTGGTAAAAAATCTTTCATATACATGTCGATGCCAGTGCATATGCAGTGGGGGTAGTTCTGACCCAACCAAGTGAAGAATTTAAAATGGACAGGCCAATTCAATATGCCAGTAGAATCTTGACCAAGGCTGAAAGGAATTACAGTACTACTGAAAGGGAAGCACTAGCAATGGTCTTTGCCGTCCAAAAATTCCGTCATTACTTACTGGGGGTAAAATTTATTATTATATCAGATCACCAACCACTAAAATACCTCCTCAACAAACTCCAGGCCACCGGTAGAATATGGAGGTGGCTATTGTTGTTCCAAGAGTTTGATTTTTCTATAGTCCATAAACCAGGAAAAGACAATGTTATGGCGGATCACTTATCCAGAATAAATATGATGAATCAATCTAGTGGCATCAATGATGACTTTCCAGATGCTCATCTGTTTGCTGTAAAAGCTCAAAGCTGGTATTACGACATTAAAAATTTCATTAAAACAGGATTGTATCCAGAAAAGGCTAGTGCTGTACAAAAGAAGAGCCTGCTAATCAAGAGTAGACCATATACCTTCATCGAAGATAAATTGTACAGACAGGGCAAAGATGACCGGTTCAAGACGTGTTTGGAAGAAGAAGAAGTGAGGGAAGTCCTTCACTCTGCACATGAAGGTACAGGTGGTGGGCACCTTCCAGGACATATTATGAGTCAAAGGATACTGGATGCGGGTCTATGGTGGCCTACACTATTTAGGGATGCAGATGAATGGGGAAAAGCATGTGACATTTGCCAGAGGTGTGGACCTAAGCCAACAAAGCAGAGACATAACCCCTTGGTTATTTCCACCTCCTGGCAACCATTTGAGAAGTGGGGGTTAGATTTTGTAGGGCCAATCTACCCTCCCGCGTTTCCAAAAAGAGAAAAATATCTCCTGATAGCTACTGATTATGCCACAAAGTGGGCTGAAGCTATTGCCTCCTCCGATTGCACTACCCAAACTGTTGCTGATTTCATTTATAGTAACATCATTTGCAGGTTTGGTTGTCCACTTGAAATTTGTACTGATCAAGGTACCCATTTTTTCAATAAAGTCCTGCAAGAAATCTTCAACAGGTATAGAATTCTTCATAGGACCTCTTGTGCTTACTATCCACGAGCAAATGGATAGGCTGAGTCCACAAATAAGGTTTTAATTGCAATGTTAAGAAAGGAGTGTATGTTGCAACCCACTTCATGGGGCATTGCGTACCTAGGTACACTTTGGGCATACATGTTAGCCTACAAAGAGGCCATTGGATATTCCCCATTCCAATTGGTCTATGGCAACCGATTGCACTGCCCAAACTGTTGCTGATTTCATTTATAGTAACATCATTTGCAGGTTTGGTTGTCCACTTGAAATTTGTACTGATCAAGGCACCCATTTTTTCAATAAAGTCCTGCAAGAAATCTTCAACAGGTATAGAATTCTTCATAGGACCTCTTGTGCTTACTATCTACGAGCAAATGGATAGGCTGAGTCCACAAATAAGGTTTTAATTGCAATGTTAAGAAAGGAGTGTATGTTGCAACCCACTTCATGGGGCATTGCGTACCTAGGTACACTTTGGGCATACATGTTAGCCTACAAAGAGGCCACTGGATATTCCCCATTCCAATTGGTCTATGGCATATTACCTATCGAGCCCTTTGAATTTTTACATGGATCACCTAAGATAGCATTCATGCAGGGAAAGAAGGATTGTGATATCTCTCAGAGGCTAGGAGCACTACATAAAGTGGAGGAGATTCGTCTACTAGCGACCAAACAATTGATAGAGACTCAGATAAAACGGAAGGAGGCACATGATCGACATCTGTGGAAAAACAACATTGAAGCAGACATGTTAGTTCTTCTCCATAAACCTAACCCTCATACGACTACAAAAGGAAAATGGATCCCTCATTGGGAAGGACCTTTTCGAGTTTTGAAAATGTTGCAATGGGGTGCTGTGCAATTGGAAACACTCGATGGCGACACCCTACCCTTGGTAAACATTTCCAGACTCAAGGTTTATCATAAAATGTCATAACCATTGCATTTTCAATTATTTTTCGCCGGCACCCCCCGCCTCCGCCCTTTCCGCCCCCTACCACCACCTCCTTCCCCCCGCAGGCGACCCCCCTCCTCCGCCCTTGCCCGCCCACAACCACCACCCTCCCACCCCCGCAGGAACCCCCTCCTCCGCCATTGCCCGCCCACAACCACTCCCCTCCCACCCCTGCCGGCACCCCCTCCTCCGCCCTTAACCGCCCCCAACACACCCCATCCTCCAACCCCCCCTCCTCCGCCGTGCCCGCCCACAACAACTCCCCTCCCACCCCCGCAGGCACCCCCTCTTCCGCCCTTGCCCGCCCAGCCCGCCGCCGGCGCCCCCCGCCTCCGCCCTTACCGACCTCCCTCCTCCGCCCTCTCCCGCTCACCAATCCCCACCCACCCCTCCACAGCCCTCCGCAGGCGCCACCAAACCCCCTCTCTCCCCCGCCTCCTCCCGCAACCGCCCTCAACCACCCCTTCTCCACCACACTCTCTTCCTCTCCGCGATCCCCCTCCTCCGCCCTCCCTCCATCCTCTCTTCCGCATCCAATTCCCCTCCGCCACCCTCCTCCTCCGACATCAACCTCTTCCCCAACCCTCTCCTTCCGCCCCTCCGCCCTCCCTCCATCCTCCCCTCCGCAAGCACTCCCTCTCCACCCCCCGCCCTTACCCGCCCACCGCCCCCCCAAGCCCCCGCGGGCACCCCCCACCTCCACACACACACCCACCCTCCACCACCCCTCTCTGACCCCCGCACATTTCCCCTCCTCCGCCCTACCTTCAATTCCCTGCAGGCGCCCCCCAACCCGCATTCTCCTCCTCTGCAACCCCCTCATCCCTTCCCCCGGACCCTCCGCCTTCCCCTCATCTTCTCCATCTCACCCTTCCGCCAGCAAACCCACTTCCCTTTATCCCCAAGAACCACATTCGCATCACTCCAAGAATCTTCCAACACATCCACTCAAATCAAGGAATTCCACATATCTGGACCACCACTTTCTCGGCATTCCCACAGTTCCTCTATGGCTGATCCTCCTCCGCAAGACGATCCTTCAAACTTTATGCATTCGGCGCTCCCACCCAACATTCCTATTTACCCTCCTTCAGAGTCTGCTCCACCGTCGCATTCCCAACCCTTTACCACACTCGTCTACCCGGTCCCGACATTACCCGTCTCACTTACCCCATCGATTCCTACATCTACCACCTCCCATTATTCCCCAGCCGACGCATCGACTTCCGCTCTTCATCCTCCAATTCTAAATATACCTACTTATTCCGTTCACTCAGATTCCACCACTTATTCTCCACCTTTGCTCCCTCGCCCCCCTTCACCTTCTCCATCTCCTTCTGCTTCTCACTCTTCGATACCTACTTCTCCTTCAGGCGATTATATGTGCCTTTTTCTCCCATCTGATTTAAATCTCCACATTCGTATTCACTTATCTCTCCCCCCAATTGACCTCCGCAACCTTTTTTCGGTCGAAAATCTTCAGTATGCAGGTCTTTTAGGCTTGGCGAACGTTCTGTTGCAGGAACCCTCCAACCTTAATGATGTCTATGAAGCTCTTCGGCTGTTCCCCAATTTTCGCTCCGGCACTCTTCACATCTCTGACATTGCTGCCAGTATAGGATCCTCCCTCATCAACTTCGACAGCCCTCCACTCCTATATTCTGGAGTGTCTCCCTCGGAAACAATTGCTTTTTGTAAAGAACGTTTTGAAGATAATGCACGTTTTTCTATCTGCATGCAATCCATTCTAAACTCCTTCATTTTTTTCTTTTTACTTAGGAGCCCCACCTCTCCGCTTCCACTTTCAGACATTCGCATTGCAGACCCCCTGTACTGCTTCCTAACTAGCCGCCCTTACCCTTACGCCGCCCTCCTCTATAGTTCATTGAGCGTGCGATCCCGGAGACTTCGTGAAGCTATCCCTCGCCGATCTCGGGCCTTTAACATCTATTCTGCTCCACTCCTGGCTTGGGTACATCAAATCCCTGCGCAATTGGCCAATCCTTCCGCTATATCCCAATCCCCTCATCTCCATGTTAGCAACCAGCTTAAAGATCCCACTATACCGTCCATATCCCGTCCTCCACCCTCCCCTACACTCTCCACTAGCTCAACATCCGCTTCAACCCAGCCCTCCGCACCTCATGATATCCCTCCCCTTCATCCACCTTCTTCTTCCCCTATACTCACCACGTCTCCTGCTCCTGCCATCATTCATACTCCTGATCCTGTTCACCCACATGGCTCTTCTTCATCACCCTCGTTCTGCCCACTCATTCAAACCCAACTTAACCCGCAACACCCTACCTCTACTCCCCCACGTCCTCCTGTTTCCCATTTTCCAACTACAAGTGACGCCCCACCTTCCCAAAACCATCCATCAAATATTCATTCCAAACTTCCTCCCTCTAACACTCCAACAGATTCTCCCCAGCCGCCTGTAGCACCTGCTCCTCCAAATGATTCCCCGTCTGAACCATCTTTTTTCCTCTTACTTCGCGAAGCCAGTAACATTGCTCAGGGCAGTGTTGACGCTTCGAAGTTGTCCTTGGATTCAATCTTGGCGGCCGCTAGCATCCATCAGCAATATATTTCGACTATAGACAACATCAATTGCATGGCCACATCCCAGTGGCAATCTCTCACTGCATCCGCCCGCTTACTACAGGAGGAGAGAGATAGGTATCGAGACATTGCGGACTCTGCGCTCCAGACTTTAGAAGATCTTCAAAATCGTTTTCAATTAGGTTTATGTGATAATGCTGCGTGTCGGCGTATAAAGCGCGAAAGGGACCATCTTCGCAATTGCCTTAGTTCTGTCCAACATCTTATAGAGCAAGCTTCTGTTCCCCTACCATCTTCACCTCAACCACCTTCTCACTAATCTCACTCCCAGTTTTAATAATTTGCTGGCCACAATTCAATAAAGTATATGGCTTCAGCTTTCGTTCTAGCTTCCCAATAACTATATCATCCCCCCGATTATGTTAAAATCAGGATTCAATAATCATTGGATATTGCTTCTCATTTTCTTTAGTAAATCAATAAAAGCAATCCTTGGTTCGGCTCTTCTCTGTTTTTACATCTGTTCCAATTTGTTCTTTATCTGTTCTTGTATCACGTTGTTCTTGTCTCTCCGGGTCGGAGAGTCCTTTAGGTGGTGGGCATCTGTTGAGCCCTGGCAAGATCGAAACCGATCAAAGTTAAAATCAAGGGTCAAACTGCACGGGTAGTGCACCTTCAATTGGCATAAAATGAAGACTTTTAATTGTTCAAAGATTGCAGAAGTATTTTTTGAATTCCCTTAAGGTCAAAGGGTGTTTTTAAGGTAATATGGAGGGTCCAGGTGAACCCTTCTTGGGTACAACAGTGACGAATTAAAAAGGGAAAAGGTAAAGGTACGTGAAGCGGCGGGTATGCACATGTGGGAATAAGGCCACCCAATCAAAACTTTTCTTTGGTCTAAAGTCACTACAAGACAAAGGAGCAGTTCGTTGGCCGCCACCTAAAAAGAGAAACTTGGGACATCAAAGGAAGCCAAGAGCCCATGGCAGTTAGAGGTCATGGGACCGGGTATTCAAAAAGGAAAGACAAAGGCTATTCTCAACACATTGATAGTGAAGAGTGGAGAGTTTCCCAGTGTGCGACAACACTTAGAAGTAGAAGTGAAGAGCGCAAGAGGGAAAAGAAGAAGGTGTGCAGAGAAGGCGGAGTTAGAATCCAAGAGTCCCAAGGTCTGTGGTGTGTGCGCGCCACGAAAGTATCCATTCCTCAGCTTGGTGGAAGCTTAGTGCAAGGTGTGCACAAGGGAAGCGCAAAGCAAGTGAAGGACTGGTGCAGAAGAGGTCGCTGCCAGAAGACTTGAGATAATTGGTCTTTTGTAATTGATTATTCTCCGAAGTTGTATTTAGTCATTGACTTGGATTGTATTTAGCCATTGTAATTGCTTCAACGTAATCAACATTCAAGCTTCCAAGAGTATTTAGTCATTCACGTTTTCAAGGTTATTCCATTTCCATCATCTCCTTTTTCTCCTACAAACCCTCAAACTCCTTTGTGTCCACGAATCCCCAACACAAGTGTAAGCATGCCTATCATTTTCCGTAACCACAAAGATCCTCTCCGAAGCGTGATCTAAGTAGGTCACTCTGTCTGGGCTATCAGGATCCTTAAACTCATAGATCATGATTGTTCCTATATCGGTTGGCTGATCAGATTTATACCTCCAAAAGGCTTCGTCAGTTTCTCGATTGAGGAGCAAATCTATGCTCTTATTATCCTGGGGAATCCACTCCGGTGTGATAATCCTAGTGAGAACCGATTTGCCTCGAGGGGTTCTAGGTTCTGTACCCATGTTTCCTTGCTCTAGGTCCCCTAGGTCCGCTTCTAAGATCACATTCCCAAATTCGTCCGTCCTATCTGGGTGACTGGTGACTACGTATATGGTTCCTTCTTTGTCCAAGTATGCTCCATTTTCAAACTTGACAGCTGGGTGCTCTAATCCAATGGATTGATCAGGATTCTTAATCTGTACCACAGACCTTCCTAGGCCGTCCTCATAGATGCTGGCACCTAATCGGTTGGTCCTAAGGTATTCCAATTGCGTTTTGTAAGGGTCTTCTATCCTGTGCAAGTATGGCACTCCTGAACTTCCTGTAGGTCTGTCCATGCCTTGAGACATCTGTGATTCACTGGTATCAGAGCTAGGGTAATGCGAGTGGTGACTCAACTGCTGGGCCCAAGACCTCGCAGTATGATTGACACTAGCCTCTGAAGACCTAAGGCTTTGTCTCTCTCTTACTAGGTGTCGTCCTGATCTAAGGTTCATATGCCTAACTGATTAACCCAAATTGTCCCAGGTACAACCACGTTTCTGAGTCCTTTGTATCAATTACTTAATTCCCTTTTTATGTTCATTATCGTGTTTATACTCTTTTCTGATATCACGTCGTTAGGAATACTTGAGTTTAATTTTGCACTTTAGTTTGGTCGTTTCACGTTAGGTTCTTTTCCTTTAAGGTTGTCGTTCACACACACACAGGTTATCACTTGACTTGCACTTGATTTCTTAGATAGTCTTTGATTTATCTCGTGCCTATCGTTGCCTGGAATTACTTCTAACACTACCCGCACTTAGCTTAGACTAAGAATTGACAGAGGGTGTTACGGGTTTTCCAACCTTGAGTTCCTTTCCTTGTGTTGTTGCCCTGGTGTGCCCAGGATGCGTGTTCCCAAGCCTGCACTTACTCTTGCCTTGCGTACCCTTCGCTGCTCTCAAAGGACCATCACACGCTCGTCCTCAAAGTTCGATCCCCGGCAACGGCGCCAAAATTTGGTGTAGCTCAGTGATGAGTAGCACCTCCTTTAATGTCAATCCGGGAAGACGTGAGGATGGTATGAAGACCTCGAGCAAGTGGCGGCACAAATGCGTGAGTGAGAAGCACACAAACATGCACACACATACACACACACGCGCACACACGGCAAGACAAAGGGGGAGAAGCAATGGAGTTCTTAGATTACTTTCAAAAAGCTTTTACAAGTTCGTTTCAATTACAATCTAACCTCAAAAATGAGCTCTCTAGCTCCTTTTATAGTTTTTGACTAGCTTTGGCCCTGTCCAGACCTAGTGTCCGGCCTAGTTAAAAATTAGGTTCCAGGGCTTATTTGAGGGCTCAAATGAGATCTAAAAGTTACGAAAATTGGTAGGCAACTACTTCTAAGGCTCCTCAAGCTCAAGGACTCCTTGTCTTGCACAAAATGGAGCCACAAAAAGGTGAACATGGTATTTACACGGGTTGTTAGTGATGAGAATCACTTTTAATTGGTGTAAGGGTTTTGAAAAATTAAAGGTTGCCTTAGTGCTAGATCTGCGTGAATGCTCGTACTTGCTTCTTCATGAAGAAAATTATTGGCCTACTTGCCAGATCTTCTCTGACTGCCATGTCTGCTTGTGCTGTCCCTTCGCTCTGACTCTCTTCGTCTTGTGGCTCCTTCGGTTCCCTGACTGCTGCCAACAGTCTCAAACACACAGTACTGGGGGGGGTTCCAGTACGCAACTTAAGATGACCCTTACTGTAGCTTAACCTTTACTGTATGAGGATAGACCTCAACACCGAAGACAACACAATACGACTCAGAGTTCTCAGAACACTACCGCAATTACACAGACTTCATCCAACAAGTTACAACACCTTACAAGAAAGAGTGACACCACGATAGGCTTAATCAACAGAACAATCACAACCAAAACCCCGCAGACCAACTCGCTCAGACAAACAGTCTAACGATCAACTGAACGTCTATGTAACTCACGAACAGAAATAGGTATCAATAGACAACCAGACAGAACAAGAGTAGTATACTCAGAATTGCTCAACAGACACTACAGCAGCGTTCAGCTCAATCACCCAGATAGACAGTCTGGTGAGCCCAACGAACGTCACTGACGCATCTCTTTTTCATTGCTTTATATAAAGATTACAAAGTATCGGTGTAACAACCTTTCGTTCATGCGAACAAGATTCAGTTTTTTTTTACAATCGCCAATCTTGCGGCCGACTAACACTATGAACAAGCTATAACTTATGAGTAGCACAAATTGAACAATATTTCGGGAAAGAGGAATGTTGTATTTTTCCCAAAATACAACCTTCATAGACATGTTTACAAGGTTGGGAAGAGAGGGCACCATTTCAAAGTTTTGTAGGGATAGCAAACTAGCAAAATTTAGATAATCAAAACGTGGATGCTAAAACTTTGCATCTGAGATAGCTTGAGAATCGCGAGCTGCACATGCTGAATCATGGACATGTTTTTCATACTCTATGAGCTTATAGAGTCCATGAAATAGAATGTCAATAGCAGTAATGACATCACCATTTGAGAGATCAGGAACTCTACACCTATGATCAATGAATTTGACAACCAAACCAATCTTGGCTAATGCTGAAACTGACAGCACATTTTTCTTGAACCTTGGCACATACAAAGTATCTAATGATGTAAAAGAACTACGATAAATAATCGTCAAAATGATCTTACCAACTCCCATTACAGGATATGAGGAGTTGTTTGTGCATGTGACAATATTCCTTGTAGGGACAGGCTCAAGTAAACTGAAGAAACTACAATGTGAGGTAATATGTTTGGTTGCTCCCAAAGTACCAAAAATATTTTTTTATTTTTTTTAGAATATGGAAGTTCGGCAATAGCCTACTCTCAGAGACTTCAATTAAAAAAGAAAACAAATATACAAGTGAATGGGCTTAGTACCCATGGGAGCCCTCAAATCCCACAAAGTACCAAACATCTTAGTCTACTATAGACATACACTTGTGACGGAAAGGTGGGTAATAGATACAAATAGTAGTAAATTGTTAGTCTTCATTTTGCACAAGATTAGTAGATGTTTTTTTGTTGTAGAGGCCTCTAAAACAAGAGTTCCAACCTCTTGCTTCTTTTCCTCTTTTGTGACCAATTTTGGACAACTCTTTATGAGATTATCATTTCCTTTATAGTATTTGGAAAACTCTTTCTACTTCTATATTTTGATCTCATATTTGTCTTAATTCTCCAACTATGCATGGTGTCACTCTAGCACAATGGTGAGTACCAACGTGAGGAGATACACCTCATAAATGTCAATCCGTGGAGACGTGAGGACCGGTATGAAGACCGTGAGCAAGTGATGGCACAAGTGCGTGAGTGAAAGCACACAAGCATGCACACACATACACACACATGCGCACAAAGTAAGAGCAAGGAGTGGAACAATGGAAGATCTTTGATTATACAAGAGCTCTCTTACAAAACTGAAATCTACAACAAGCTAACCTCCAAAAATGAGCTCTCCAGCCCTTTTTATAGTTTTTGAGTGGTTTTGGCCCTGTCCAGACCTAGTGTCCGGCCTAGTTAAAAAATAGGTTCCAGGGCTTATTTGGGGGCTCAAACGGAGTCTAAAAATTATGAAAATTGGTAGGATGGTAGATCTAATACTCCTCAAGCTCGAGGACTCCTCGGCTTGAACAAAATGGAGTTACAAAAATGGAAAATGGTATTTACAATGGTTTTTAGTGATAAAAATCACTATTTTTGTAGGGATTTCTTCTGAAAATTTGACAGGTGCTTCTTGGAGCTCCCTACTTGCTCCTTCTTCTTGTGTGTCTACTTCCTTGATGCGCTTCCATGCTGTGTCCTTGACCTTGAGCTTCAACACTCCCCCCCCTCTTGAGTCTATCGTCCCTGACAGACCCTTGTTGTCGTGGTTGTTCCATGTAGTACATTGAGAGGTAGTGTCCGTTACGTTCAACAGGGGCGATCCCTCTTCCCAATGTATCCTGGTCATTTGTCTGGGTCTTCACTTTGCCACTGTTATCTCTTGCAGTTTGTAGTCCCTTTGTACGTACTTCTGCCTTATACTCCATCTGGGTGGTGCATTTGTAAGTTTTCCAAAACTGCTAGCTGCTCAAAGGAGGTGGTCAATGTTGATTGGGAGCAACTCTCGGTGGTGGATGGCTTCCTTGCTCTTGTTGTTGTCATCTTGATGTCATCTGGTTCTTCCAAAGATGGCTTTTCATAGTTTTCATGCCAAGTACTTGTAACCCATAATGAATGGTGGGTAAGTGCATTAGTGCATGGGTTGAACAAAATATGTGCCTTGTGCATGGCCTTGTAATGTGGCCCTACATATGCGTACTTGGAAAATGCATGGCAAGAAGTATGGTGCAAGAGATTGGGTCTTGAGCTAAGTGCTCAAGGGTATGCTGACGAAGAGGTTTCCTAATCTATCATGGTTATAGTGTTGTTGAAACATACACGTCTTACCATGGTGAAGGGTCCGTTGATCTTCATCTCTTCGTGTTGTGGTTCCCTCATGGTGTTTGACCGTCGGCTTGTCCTTTTTTGTTGAGGGATGTCCTTGCTGGAAGTTCGCTGATGAGCACTTTCAAGCACATAGTCTTCTCTCTCTTTTTTTTTTTTTTTTTTTTTTTTGTTGGAACAATGGTGGCCGCAAACAAGAAGAAAGAGGTTAGTATCAATAACATATTTTGCATGTGAAAATTGTGTCTCATGTGCCTGGGATTTCTCAATTGTGTCTATGCACGGCCCTGTAAGGTGGCCCTATATTGATGCATACTTTGGAAATGTATGACCTGAATGGTGCAAACGACAAGGTTATGCCAAAGGCACATGGTTGCTGCTGGTCGAGGCTTTTGATGTTACTTGTATACTTGATGAATTCTTTGATTGGAGGTGTCTATCGGATCTTGAAATGATGTAATCCTCCGGATTGGAACCCATTTTGGAATAGGGTTTGGTACTGTAGAGATCACCTCAGGCCAGTTCTTCTTTGGATGCAGTCCAAACTGTGGTATCCAGTGTGGTTGGCCCCTTGGTTTTGTGGATGTTGCTTGTGCTTTTGGCTTCCAAACCCATATCCTGGGTGAGTGCCTACCTTTTTTTGTAGAAGGGTTGAGTTTAGCTTCTTTTGGTCTTTGTGCTCTGTTCTTATCCTTTGCTTTCCTTGGCTTCTTTGTTGAGGCCTTTCGCATGGCGGGGAGCATAGGTCTTTGTACATGTAAGAGCTTCTTGGGTACCCACATCTGTAATCGCCCTTGTTGAGCTGTAGCTAATTTTTTAGGCACCCAAATTTGTACCTGATTGTGGTCGGCCTTCATTAAGGATTCTTTGTGCTTGACCCTGTCGTAGGTGCTTGGTCCTTCTGTTGTCATGGTCGATCTGGTTGGGTGGGAGTCTTTGAGGTAACATCGATGGTGGTACTCCTTTCTTTACCCAGATCTGTGTCATGCCCAACACTTCTTTCCTCTTGAAGGCTCTTTGTCTATTTGATAGACTGGCTGTCTTGCACTGTTTTGCTTGCTTCTGAGGTTGAACTACCGTGGACGCTTTACTCTTGAAAAAACAAGAAGAAGGTTCATCTTGCCTCTGCGACTGTCCTTCCGTGATTGCGTCCGTCTGGATCATAGAGCTTTTGACATCTACGACATCTTGTTTGAGAAGATTAGCCTTAGAGGAACAAAGAGAGTGTGTGGTATCAGTTTCAGTGGACATGTGATTCTCCAATTCTAAGGTAATGCATTGATCATATACCCAAACTTGAAGAAGTTGACTTCTTAGGTTCAAGTTGACAGCATGGTCGTAAATCCAATCTTGACCCAAGACAAGTGGTTCTGTGAGGTCCTCATCATGACACACTAGCATTTTGACTTTTATTGGAACATCTTGAAGGTAGATGGGAAGTTCCACCTCGCCCAAACAGGGTGTTTCCACGCCTCCTAATCCTATGAGATAGGCTTCTATGGGCTTGATGTCCAAATGCAGGTCTTGGCAGTATGAAAGTCTAACTGCACTAGTTGCTGCTCCTGAGTCAACCAATGCTCTCACAGTCTTTACACTCTTTCCTTGTCCTACCTCTATAGTCACAAAGGGCCGTCGATCAATTATTCGAGAAGTAGTTATGCCCGATTTTTGGCACATGTCCATGTGATATTTTGGAGCTTTTGTGTTGACATCTAGGCCTAGCCGCCGTAACTTATTTCTTCTGATGCGCTCTCTAGCCTCTGCTTGTGCTTCTTCTCTAACCCTTAACTCCTCTTCTTTTCGCTTCTTAGCAGTGTTGAGTCTCGTGAGCATTTCCTCTGTAAGAGGTTCTTGATATAACTTGACTCGGCATCCACTAATATAGTTGGGTAGGACATCACCTTCTAAAGTGGCCAATTGAACAGCACCGCTAGTGGAGAGTCTATTAATGATCATGGGTCCATATCCTCGTTTCTCCAATTTGCGGGCATGTTGCTTTAGCGTGTAAACCAACACTAGATCACCTTCCTTCAATCCTTTATCCTTTACATGGGCATCAAAGTATGCCTTTTGCCTTTTCTTTGCAGCATAAATGTCTGCTGCTGCCCGTAGCCTCGTCTCACCTAAGCGTTCTAGATCAAAGATCCTGGAAGATAACTCATGTCCATTCCACTCATGCTCTTGTGCTACTTTCAAGGCAGGGATTAGGAAGTCTAATGGTAGCACATCATTCTGTCCAAAAACCATCTGAAATGGGGTAGCATTGAGTACCGTTTTGTAGGCAACTCGGTATGCCCAAACAGCATGATGAAGTTGTTTATCCCAATCAAAGCGTTTATTATTTACAAGTTTCGTCAATACGTTACATAGGATCTTATTCGTGCTCTCGGCTTGTCCGTTGGCTTGTGGGTGATAAGGGGCAGACTTCTTGTGTATCACCATGAATTCTTGAAGGAGATGTTCAATGACCTCATTCAAGAAGTGCGTACCTCTATCACTAACCAACTCTATTGGTAACCCATATCTAGTGAACACATTTTTGAATAAGAACTTAGCCGTCGTTTGAGCATCATTCTTTGTCGTGGCTTTTACTTCCACCCACTTTGTAAGGTAATCTGTGGCTACAATAATGTATTCTGCATGGGAGTTTCTAGCTGGGGGGTTAATAGGACCAACAAAGTCTATGCCCCACTTCGAGAATGCGCGTCCTCCCATCATTGGCCTTAAAGGCATCTCGTCTTTTCTTATCGGATATTGGGCACGTTGGCATGTGTCACATTTCTTCACATAAGTATGTGCATCCATATGAAGAGTGGGCCACCAAAGTCCTGAGAATAAAATGGTCTTAATTACTCGGTCAGGCCCAAAGTGTCCACCTGCAGCACCGCTGTGTGCAGTTTCTAAGACTTTCAAATAGTCTGATTCATGAACGCACAGTCTTAGGTAACCATCCTTACCTCTTCGATATAGGTTGTCTCCTACTAAGGCATAGTCTTGAGCCTCTTGCTCCATGCTCCGTTTTCTTGCAAGACTAGCCTGATTGGGTAATGTTCCCGATCTCATGAACTCAACCAATGGAGCACTCCAATCTGGGATTAATGACACATGATAAAGAGTGGCATGCTCCACTGGGGGTCTCTTCTGGCACACTGGACAATTTTGGATCCACTCCTGTATTTCTTTGTCCATGCTAGGCCAATACACTCCTAAACGTTTTAGATTCTGCAATGTTCGTTGTTTAGAGTAGTGATTTCCTAGCAGTCCCTCATGGGCTTGTTGCATCCAACTAGTATGTTCGTCGTCCTCAACACAACAAGCTAATACGCCCTCTGGATCTTGTTTGTACATACTTCCGGCCAATATTTGATACTTTTGTGATTTTACAATTTCTTCTTTGCTTGTTTTCACATTTTTATTTGCAGGTCCGAAGGTTAGGACTGGCACCAACTTATTTGCCCATTTAGGAACAACTTCTAAATTGAACAGATAAGCATCAGGCAATTCATCAGACACTCCTTGCGGTGGCTCTCCTGAAGAGATACGAGAAAGATGGTCTGCCCTAAGATGGGTTCTACCTTTCCTGACAACAACTTCAAAGTCGTATTACATTAGTAAGAGGAACCATCTTACTAAGCGGCCTGTATTGCAAGGTTTATTGACCAAATATAGTAAAGCTTGATGATCAGTGAAAAACTTGAACTTATTGGCCAATAGATAGTGTCTAAACTTCTTCACGGCATATACCATACCTAAGCCTTCTCTCTCCGTTGTGGTATAATTTCGTTCAGCTGCATTTAATTGCCTACTAGCATATGCTATCGGCAAATCTAGGTTTCCTTCACCTGTGGGTTGTGCTAGCACACATCCTATTGCATGATTGGAGGCATCTACATGGACATGAAAGGGTTTGCTCCAATCCGGAGTAGTCAATATTGGTGCTGTGCACAAACGTCTTTTCAGCTCGTTGAAGGAATTCTCGCATTCCTCGTTCCACTCAAAATTTGTTAACAACCCATAAAGAGGTTTAGCTATGATGGCATACATGTGGATAAACCTACGGTAATATCCACAATGGCCCATAAAGGCCTGTACCTCTTTAACATTTCTTGGTCTTGGCAACTCTGCTATCGCTCTTACCTTGTCTTCATCTGTTGAAATTCCATTCTTAGAAACAATGTGACCTAAGATTTTACCTTGTCGTACCATGAACACACACTTCTCTGGGTTCAGACAAACTCGATAATCTCTACACTTGTTGAAGATTTGTCTGAGCTCAGGGATGTGGTAACTTCTCTGTTGGGAATGCGCACATAAATCATCCACATATACTTCTAAGCTCTTCCGCAAGAACTCTTTGAAGACATGACACATGAGCCTTTGGAATGTTGCAGGTGCATTGGTGAGCCCAAATGGCATCACTCGAAATGCAAAGATTCCCCATTCTGTGGCAAAGGCCGTTTTGTGTTGATCTTCGGGGGCAATGGCTACTTGGTTGTAACCTGAAAATCCATCAAGGAAGCTATAAACTTCCTTGCCTGCAACACGCTCCAATAGATGTTCGGTGATTGGAAGTGGATAACTATCTCTGATCGTAGCGGCATTAACTTTTTTAAGGTTAATGCACACTCGCAATTTCCCATTCTTCTTGGGCACCACTACAATGGGGGACACCCATTCAGTGTGCTCAATCTCATAGATGAATCCAACTTCAATCAACCTGTCAATTTCCTCCTTTATTTTGGCTGCATAATTGTCATTATATGTGTAGGGCTTTTGTTTAGTGGGCTTGGCATCAGCGGTCATCGGAATCGTATGAGAGCAAATCTTTGGATCTACTCCTTTCAAGTCTCTATAGTGCCAGGCGAATACATCCCTATATTCCCTTAATAGAGCTACAAGCTCTGCTTCTTCTTTTGCACTTAGGTCATCTCCTATGTACGTACATCGTTCTTCGTTCCCTTCAATGGTCACTACAATTTTTTTGGTCTTTTCTTTATTGTCATATGCTTCTCCTATAATGGCCTCTCTCTTAGGCATCCGTACCAAAATTTTTCGGTCTTCCACTTCATATTTCTTGAAATTTTCTGGTACTTCAAACAACGATTCTTCCTCTTCTTGTTTCACTGCTTTTCTTTTCTTTTTCTTTTGACCTCCTTCACTTCCTTTCTTTGAATTTATCGTTTTAATACTCGTGAGGGGTTCTTCTTCTTTTTGGGTTAACACTCCTATGTCTTCTAAATAGTGTTCCTCTGAGTCAAAGTAAGTATCCATCACAATGGATTCTAGATCATCGTCATTCTCTTCTTCTTCTATGAACTCATTAGGATCACACTCTTCCAACAGGGGCTGACACATGAACACTGAAATATCATAACCCTCCTCATCACAATGAGGTGTCCATTGTTCTTCATTGACTGCAATGTCCATGGTAGCCAAGATTTCTGCCCAACCATGAGGTTCAAATTCCTCATCTAGAAATATCATCGGTGTATAGGCTGGGTCTTTTATTGGTCTATCTCCTGGGGGAGTTCCTTCTTCTCTCGCTTTTAGGCGCTTTTCCTCTTGCTCTGCGACTTTGCACATCCACAAGTGAGTATCTTCATGCAGCCATGATGGATCAGGTGAACTTCCAGAATGCACTGAGATAGAATCTTCTTTCGCTTTGTGGATAGGATTCCACTGTAGGGGGGGTACATCTCTGAAGGTGTAATCCTTCAGATTGACCTTGGTTGTGACCCCTAAGTGTTGTAAGTACAAGGAGTTGGTTCCCCAATCCTGTACTATTTGCAATTGTCGTAGGAACGGTCTTCCTAGGATCATCTCGTAGACATTATTTTTTTCAAAGTCACATATAGCAAATGTATGTTCAAACTCTACACCACAAGTGGTTAGAGTTATCCCCTCAAGCAATCCTAGAGGTCTTTCAAAATGACCATCTGCCATTTGAAGCTTCATTCTAGTTGGTCTTAATGTGGGTTTGCCCCATCGCTTCCACAAGGAGGTGGTCGCAATAGCAACACCAGCACCTGAATCTACGATTGCTTTGGTTGTGTAACCGTGATAGGTGATCGGAAGATAAGTGTTACCTTCTTCACCTTCGCTCATGTCTCCTATCTTGTCGAGAGGTATCTCTGGAACTTTTTGCTTAGAGCTTACTTTTGGCATATTGGATTCAAGTTCTGGAACCTGATCCTTCACATGATTCCATAGCTCCGGTTTTGCTTTGAGCAGCTCTTCCACAGTGAGATGACATTGAACCTTAGTGTTCTTCACAACATCAGTGTTTCTTGGAATCACTGAGTCTTCATTTCTTACCAATATTGTGGGAGCTCTGATCTGGAGAGATTCAGATTCCCACGGGCCTGTGTAATGAGGCAACTCTTGTAAAGAATTAGATTCAAAATCTAATCTTTCATCTTCTTGTTGCTCTGCTTGGTCTCCATAGATAGACGGAATGTCTTGGGGAAATTGGTCATGAAGATCATCAATCTCAGGAATAGGAGGGGAATTACCCTTCTCCTTGGCCCATTTCTCTTCCTGTATTTCCCGCAAGAACTCTTGAGAGTATTGTTGAATTGAAGGAGGTATTCCAGCATCTGTGGAATTAGGAACATAAGCTCCCATTGGTGGTGAGCTTCCTCTTTCAATAACTGGTTGAGCCTGTGGAGGTAAAGAAATTTGTGGTTTGTTTACCAACTGCTCTAATCTTTCTAGTAAGCCTTGGAAATGCAAATCCGGTTTGACAAAGTTTGTCTGATTGAACTTTTGACTAGTCTCAAGTATAGCTTGAGCTTGTTCTACCAGTTTCATGCACAATTTCATCCGTTCTATCTCTAAGTCTGCTCTAGGGTAACTCTTGTCTAGGTTTGCAGCTGTTGGCCCTTCTTGAAGACGAGCCTGGTAGGCCTTGAACATCATGTCCAAGCCTTCTGGGGTTGAATCTGCAAGAACAGACCCTGGTTGTGGGTTATTTACAATGGGTGGTGGGGTGGGATGAAGCGAAGTGGATGGAGCTTCGACATGCGAGGGGCTTTGAGATGTAATGTCTTCTATTTTTGTTTTGGTATCCCTTAGGCTTTCTTCTAGCTCGGATAGTTTTTTGTTCCACTTGCGATTAGCCTTCTCTCTGGTATCCTTCCATGTTCTTGCTTTTCTCTTGCTAGGTTCTCCTGCCTCACTTGACTCTGACTGCTCAGCTGGTTTTGCTTGTTGTGCAGCCTGTGCCCTAGTAACTGCCTGTACAGGAGCCACATTATTGCTACTTGAACTTGAATCTGCCACTAAGCCTACCACATTGATGGGTGTGACCTTGGGTGCACTAGAGGGATTCCTGGGACACTCTCTAGGAAGATGTTCCTTGCCGCACTCAGGACAAAAGCCTTGTATTGTGATGTTTTGTCCTAGTCCCAGAGCTGGTTGGTGGGGACATTCACGAATGAAATGGTCGCCCTGACATCTAGAGCATGGTCCTCTAGGGGCTTGTGGTCTTTCCTGTCTCAATTGGGGCCTAGGATTTGGATTCGTATACATGACATTGGAGTATTCTGGCTCCCAATTTTGTTCTATAGGTGGTGTCCCATATTGATACTGAGAAGTCTCACTTTGCTCAGGTGACTCTATATAATAAGCCTGTGGACTATCTTCATGGAAGTAGTCTGAACCATGAGCGTGAGAATCATTTTCTGAGACCAATGGGGTTAGTGGCACCAATGCTCTATTATGGTTCTCCTCCGCCATCGTATATTTAACTGGGATCACATTGGCAGGAGCTGGTGGTTGGTTTCCAAGGACTGGTTGTGGCCTATATGGTGCTTGATATTGCTGCTGGTATTGAGGTTGATATTGTTGTGGCCTATAATATGGCTGTTGGTACTGATTCTGATACCTACCCTGCTGGTAAGGTTGCTGATAATTTTGTCTAACAGCCTGCCTGTTATAGGGACAATCTTGGGTCGTATGATTTGTATATTTCCTCTCAATGGTGCAATATAGAGCATTAGGGTTTCCTTGGGGTTGAGTCGTCAATGGACAAACATTAGCCATGTGATCTCCTCCACATGTATAACATCGCTTCACTGAGGTGACCCTTGGCATTTGTCTACTTTGAACTCCTAGCTTTTTGGCCACTTGCTCAGTTATCTCATCTATCTCAGTGGAGGCTCTAGAGGTATGACTTGTAGAACTATCAGAGTCCTTATAGAGTTTGGATAGTCCTAACTCCTCACCCAAGTTATCTTCTATGTCAATGCACATCCGTATACACTCTTCTATGGATCTAGGCTCTTTCAAGTATACATATGACCTTAATTTTGTGCTCAACAGGCCATCTAAAAACAGTGCCACCTGTTTGGCTGATGTGGGTAATTCTGGTACAGGGCATCTTTCCAAGTACTGCCTAAATCTTCTTCCTGCGAGTCGCACTGTTTCTTGGGGTGTCTGCTTGAAGCTGTGGATCAAGGATGATGTGTTATGCCTGATACCACTCTTGGAAAATTCTACAATGAATTCTTCTAGCAGCTAACCTATCTCTCTATAGTTGCGACTGTTTAGAGGTTGAAACCAAGCTAAGGCAGTACCCTTAAGAGTCAAACCAAATGCCTCGAACTGGGTGAATAAGTCTTCAACCTGTTCAGCTCTTAGCACTTGTTTGAACTCCGCCACATGATCATAAGGATCTCCAAATCCATCAAAGTAGTTCTTCATTGTCTTAACCACTTGAGAGGGTCTAAGGGTTCTTGAGTGCTCTCGTGGTCTAGGCAATGGGAAATCATGATCATCTCTTTGATGCCTATGAACTCTATGTCTCTCCCTTTCAAGTCTTTCCTTTCCATATCCCGATCTGTCTCTGCCTACAGTGTCTGCAAAGCTTACCTCCGGTCTCTCTCTAGTTCTTTCTCTCTGGGTTTCATGAGCCTTAGATGATCCGGCTCCTTGGAGGCCCTGGGAAACATTAGATCTTGGTGGAGGAAAAATTGATTCACCTTGCCAAGTGTAAGCATGTCTGTCATGATCTGATACCAAGAATAATTTCTGAGATGTGTGATCTAGATAGACAGCTTTCCCTGGTGTCTCTGGGTCCTTGAATTCATAGATGGTGACTACTGGGCTGGGTTGATCCGGCCTAAATCTCCAAAAGGCTTCCTCCGTTTCTCTATTCACGAATAGTTCTATGCTTTTATTATCTTGAGGGATCCATTCTGGAGTGAGCACTCTGGTTAAGACTGACTTGCCTCTAGGAGTCTTGGGTTCTCCTCCTAGGTCTCCTTGCTCTAGGTCTCCTATCTCCTTCTCAGTAATGATATTTCCAAACTCATCTGTCCTATCTGGTAAGTTGGTAACCACATACATGGTTCCTTCCTTATCAATGTAAGCACCCTCTTCAAACTTGACCACTGGGTTTTCAAGTCCAAAGGGTTGGTCAGGATTCTTGAGTTGAACCACTGATCGTCTTAGACCATCCTCATAGATGCGAGCACCTAACTGGTTGGTCGGGATATACTCCAATTGGGTCTTATAGGGACCTTCTGGTGTTTGTAAACAGGCAATGCCTGAGCTACGTGTGGGTCTTTCCATGCTAAAAGACATTTCCGAGTCACTGGTTTCTGAACTTCGTGTGTAAGGATAACCACTAAGCTGTTGAGCCCAAGACTTGGATGTATGGTTGACACTAGCCTCAGATGACCTAATGCTTTGTCTATCCTTGCCTAAGTGTCTGCCAGATCTCAGGTTCATATGCCTTGGCTTCTAGTCCCAAAGTTCTCTTATATTGCTCAAAATCCTTTGGAACTTCTTGGTTTTCTAGTTTCCCTGAGGGTCAACTTCAAAACACCCTATCTAATAATCCTGGTATTAATTTAACCATAACCAGTCGATGTTTTGGTTGTATTCCCCACGAGCTTTCCAACAAAACCAAAATCACAGGAAACGGATTTCGTATGAGAAAGTTATGCCAGTTCAGGGTTTTGGGTGTTAAAACAGGGAAACAGGGTCTCTCAGAAAATGCTTCAAATCAGGCGATACATGACATTTGTAGGACACGATACTTGGTACTTGAGGAACTCGATACACGATACTTGGTATGTATCGCGATACTTGAAGTCCACGATACTCGGGCAAAACGATACTTGGCTCAAGACGATACTCGATATTTGGAAGAAAACGATACACGATTCCAGACTTAGGCAATACCCGATCTCTGATAAATATCGCGATCTTTGACAAACGATACCGATCTCTCACCAAACGATCGCTGGACAAAACGATCTTTGACAAAACGATCGCTGGCAAACGATCGCTAACTTGAAACGATACTTGATCGACGATCTTTGCGAAACGATCGCTGATGAAACGATCTTTGGCAAACGATCTCTGACTCAAAACGATACACGATACTTGTCAAGTATCGCGATCGCTGAACCAAACGATAGACGATCGACGATCTTTGCGAAACGATCGCTGATGAAACGATCTTTGGTAAACGATCTCTGACTCAAAACGATACACGATACTTGTCAAGTATCGCGATCGCTGAACCAAACGATAGACGATCGACGATCTTTGCGAAACGATCGCTGATGAAACAATCTTTGGCAAACGATCTCTCACAAACGATCGCTGGACAAAACGATCGCTGGCCAAGTATCGCGATCGGTATGAAACGATACACGATCGGAGGGAAATATCGCGATACTCAACCACAGGAGATTCACGATACTTGTCAGGTATCGCGATACTCGACCGCGGGAGCAAAACGATACTTGACCCTTTGCCAAGATTTTTGCAAGATTTTTTAAGTTTTGTTTTGATGCCCTTGTTTTCCTAGTCCTTCTCCCCTCTCCTCACTCTTTGTATCACCCAAAACTCAACATTTAACCTCTGTAAATCCCAAACGATACTTGACGCAGGTCGACTTTTTTTTCTGAAAAAACTTGGATTTCCTGAGAGTTCATGAGTATGAAGTGGGTTTGCTTACCTTTGATACTCTCTTCCAACTCTCCTAGCACCCTATTTTGCTCCGCGTAGCTCCCAAAAGCTTTGTTTCTCAAAAACGATACTTGACGCAGGTTTTAGCACTTCCGAAAATGGCCGCTCAGATTCTTGGTGTTTGGAGAGTGTTTCACGAGTTTTTTCTTCAGCGATTCAGTTCTGCACCCCCCTCTAAGCTTCTTGCTCACAACCACAAGTAAAAACAAGGTGAATGTACTCTAAAAAATGGAGAAAAACTGAGAAGATGAAGGTGGGTGGAGATGGTGATGATGGTGAAGATGAAGAAGAAGGAAAATTCAAAAACTGAACTGAAAATGATGATTTTTTTACCTTCCAACGTCGCTACTCTACGTCTTACCGTCACACGCTCGTCCTCCAAGCTCTCTCCCCGGCAACGGCGCCAAATTTGGTGTCACTCTAGCACAATGGTGAGTACCAACGTGAGGAGATACACCTCATAAATGTCAATCCGTGGAGACGTGAGGACCGGTATGAAGACCGTGAGCAAGTGATGGCACAAGTGCGTGAGTGAAAGCACACAAGCATGCACACACATACACACACATGCGCACAAAGTAAGAGCAAGGAGTGGAACAATGGAAGATCTTTGATTATACAAGAGCTCTCTTATAAAACTGAAATCTACAACAAGCTAACCCCCAAAAATGAGCTCTCCAGCCCTTTTTATAGTTTTTGAGTGGTTTTGGCCCTGTCCAGACCTAGTGTCCGGCCTAGTTAAAAAATAGGTTCCAGGGCTTATTTGGGGGCTCAAACGGAGTCTAAAAATTATGAAAATTGGTAGGATGGTAGATCTAATACTCCTCAAGCTCGAGGACTCCTCGGCTTGAACAAAATGGAGTTACAAAAATGGAAAATGGTATTTACAATGGTTTTTAGTGATAAAAATCACTATTTTTGTAGGGATTTCTTCTAAAAATTTGACAGGTGCTTCTTGGAGCTCCCTACTTGCTCCTTCTTCTTGTGTGTCTACTTCCTTGATGCGCTTCCATGCTGTGTCCTTGACCTTGAGCTTCAACAATGCACCATTAGCATATTTCTGCTTACTAGTAGATGAGCTCCATTTACCTTTGCCCTTGTGAGAAGTTGAGAAAGCTTGATCTCTAACACACATAATAGAACTATTCTGCCTGGATTGACCTTCTTGCAGCAAAACAAAGACTAACTCCTCAAATGTTAAGGCATTTGGATTGCCTTTCATCATGAATTTAAGAGTAGAAGAAAAAATTTGATATGGATTTGGAAGACCATTAAGAATAGTATGTGTAAGAGAACTATGTAGCAAGACTTCATCAGCAAAAATCACTTGCCCCTTTAGATTTTTTATCTTTTTCAAAATACTATCCATAGAATCTCCTTCATCGATATGCTCACTCTCCAACTATATTCGGTAATAAGCAACACAAGCCTCATTTCTTGCCTTGTATAAAGTGGTAAGTGTATCCCAAGCATCCTTTGTTATTTTGCAACATGGGATGTGAGGGGTAATGGAACATTTGATAGAAAACGTTATCAATGCATGTGCTTGAGCATCTCTCCCATCCCGTCAAAGTTGCTCTATTATAGGTGGAGTAGGAACTGCAACATGAACAGGAATCTGAAGATCATTATCTTCAATGCCATCTGTATCACCTTCAATAATTGTATTTTTGTTTGTAGTAAAATATTTTCTAGCCCTTTTGGAACCAATATATGGTGCATCATATATGCCCTCAATGCATCATTAGTACCATCCAACTTGTCGTAACATCCAACATATGGAATACATCATTGCTTTTACCCATGGCCACTACCTAGATACCCTGATGTAGAAAAATGATTGTATCTCAAAATTTAGATTGAACAACTATCGCACCTCTAGCGTACTAATGGAATCAAACCACCTATGCAAACATGTATCGGAGATGAACGCAAAATTTACGAATGTGAGCTCATGTAAGAGTGTCTCGTGAGCAAGCAACATCCTTGCTAGAGCAACCAAAACCACAAAATGTAGTCCAAATGCCCCTTGACTAGATCGGTAGAGAAGAGTATGAGGCATAGTCTATAGTAGGTGGTCGGATCATAGAGCAAGATCAAGATGGTTTTGAGCTAGAATACAAAAAAATGATAAATAAAATAAACAAAATTGGCAAGACGCACTCAGCTTGTGTGGATGTGAAATGTCTTATTCCAAGAAAAAATTTGAAATCAACATATTTTCAGCAATTAGCACCATGGAAATATATTCTTAGAGACCAAATTCAATATTTTCTTTAATTGATATTGTTGGAAAATATAATGTAGAAATACAAAAATTGGTAGGGAAATTACAAACATTTGCTAGAAAATTTGGGCTTTGAAGATTCACCACATGCCAACCAAAGAGGTATAATCTTTCAACCCCGTTCGTGTGCATAATTCCAAAAGAACTATGTAGAAATGATGCACACATGGATTAAGGATCCTCTAAAACTACTTTACAATCCTTGCTACCATCTTGTCCCTCAAAAATGCAATTGGAAATCGTTCACAATCAAAATAAAAAAACACCTACAAAGTTATAATTGATTAAGCTATCCTTAACTACTACCAGTGTAGTGGTCATCCACTATGGCATATATGATTGCAAAAAATTAGACATTGGGTACCTCGCCTATTGAAAATGCCCCATATCACTCCAAAGATGTGTGAAAATATTTTTGATATGATGGAAATTGCCTTCAACTACTGAAGGAGATCAAACTTCCACATTTCCACACAATAGGATTTCAAAAAAATGCACATTCGATGTATGATATGAGGCTTAACAACTCTATCATGATTTGTTATGCATGGCATTACAGGATTAAACACCTCCTTGCATATTATAAGTGAACATTCTATGATATATTTGCAACAGATTTCTAGGAATAGGACTCATCTGTTTATTATGAGACCAACTAATCTACTACCCATATCCGCATGTGAGATAATACAACATTCAAAACACTACTGCATGCAATAATTGGATAGTCTAAGGTCCATATATTGGAAGAGGCAAAGATGGTCTAGCATCGGGTTTAAAAATTATGAAACATACTCTAGCCATAGAGATGGTTCAAAATTACATTGACCATTCACAAGTATAAGGGTCCATTAGGGACGCCAAACATTAGAGAGGGGGTGTTGAGCACTAGACATGTGGACCAACAAGAAGTGCAAGTGGAGGCCATGATCAAGCAAGTGCAGAAGAGGAAGGAGAAAGTAAAAGAAGATCCCACATCTCATACTAAACAAAAATATATATTTCTCTTCATAAATAATGATTCTTATCACTAACATTGTTGTAAAGACCCCATTATGATAATAGTAGTTCTATTTGACATGAGTTGAGGAGTCCATGAGCTTGAGGAGCTTAGATATAATCCATGTATCAATTTCTGTATCTTTTGCATCTCATTTGAGACTTAAAAATAGTAAAAGAACCTATTTTTAATCTTTGCCTCATAGCAAGAATGAAATTGGTCAAAAAGAACTCAAAAAATATAAAAATAGCATGTAGGATCATTCTAGGAAGTTACTTGGTTATTGATTATAAGATCTAAAGAAGTACATTTGTATTTTTTGTTCACATGATTAAGACATTCCATTGTTCCACTCTTTCTAGTCTTCCTAGCATGCATGTGTCTACACATCATTGTGCTTCTCACTCTCACATTTACATTCATCACTTGCTCAGGATCTTCATATCACCCTTACATTTGCACAAATTGATAACTAAAAGGTGGATCTTCCTTCATGTTGGTACTCACCAACACACACATACACACACAAACACACACACACACACACAAACACACACACACACACAAACACACACACACACACATCTATATATATATATATATATATATATATATATATATATATATATATATATATATATATATATATATATATATATATATATATATATATATATATATATATATATATATATATATATATATATATATATATATATATAAAACATACATACATACATACATACACACACACATACATATATATATATATATATATATATATATATATATATAGATAGAGAGAGAGAGAGAGATATGTATATGTATGTATGTATGTATGTATGTATGTATGTACGTATGTATGTATGTATGTATGTATGTATGTATGTATGTATGTATGTATGTATGTATGTATGTATGTGTGTATGTATGTATGTACGTATGTTTCTATGTATGTATGTACATATGTACATGTGTATATATGTGTGTATGTATGTATGTATTTATGTATATATGTATGTATGTATTTATGTATGTATGTATGTATGTATATATGTTTGTATGTATTTGTATGTATGTATGTATGTATGTATGTATGCACATATGTATGTATGTATGTATGTATGTATGTATGTATGTATGTATCTATGTATGTATGTATGTATGTATGCATGCATGTATTTATGTATGTAAGTATGTATGTATGTATGTATGTATGTATGCATGTATGTATGTATGTATGTATGTATGTATGTATGAATGTATGTTTGTATATTTATATGTATGTATGTATGTATGTATGTATGTATTTTTGAATGTATATATGCCTATATGTACGCATGCATGTATGTATGTATGTATGTATTGTTGAAAATCAAGTATTAACCATGAAAAAGGACTTATCCACAAGTTTTGCAAGTGGATTAATTACAAAGGAGGACCCAAAGTCATGGAATCAAGTTAGAAGCTCCATCAAACTCAATCAAATTCGAATCTCATCAATCACCCAACAAAAAGTGGACCTACATTGATTGGTGGGTGGTTAGCTAAATTGTAGGAAAAGTAATACTCTATATAAGCACCATCCCCCCTTTGTTTTTTGAGTGGTATGCATTCGACACATTTCCCACTCAGCTTAGTGAATCCTAAACTCCAGCAAGAAGCCCCCTACTTTCTTAGCTCATTTCCTTATGATTTTGCTCCTCTCTATCTTGAGGTGTAGTGAGGCTTTTCCAAATATGATTGTACCACATTGCAAAGCATTTTTTATTCTCTAATTGTATTGATTTGCATTGATTTAAATATTTTTTTGGTCTCTCATATAGTGCTCTCTATATCAAAGTTTCAAGTCCTTTTCGTAAGTGAGTTGTTAGAAATCGCTACGTTTGTGAGGCTATATCTCTACACATAGGCAAAGAGTGTACTTGTAGCCTGTCTTGAATAGGATGGTTCTCCCAATTAGAATATCCATTTGGGATTATTTAAAGCTTTTTGTGTAGCGCTTAGAGTCTAATATAGGTTTGCAAAGGTAAATTTTAATTTTCTTTATAGATGTAGAGAAACATTTAAAGTAGTGAGCATATATCACTACTTATGGACCTAGTGGAAGGTAGCCATCTTCCATTGTTGCATTGGGGTGTTAGAATCATCCCCCTTTAGTGGTATTAGAGCATTTTGGAGGCTTGGAGAAATCAGTGGTCATCATATTGAGGACTTGAAGGGATCGAGACAACTTGTGGAAGCACAAGGAGGAATTATCAAAGAAAGAAGACATCAAAAGGGGGCTATGTCGATCGATATCTCAGCTTGTGGAAGATTAGCAAGGGAGAAGCTATCAAAAGGTAATATCCACACCTTGTAAAACATAAAAATACTTGATCAAAAGCTAGAGGAGTATATTAGAGCTTAGTATGGCTGAGTGTAATGCACAAAGAAAGAGCTTAGAGAAAGGGAATTATCAACCATGGAAATTTAGACTTAGCAACTACCTTATGGGCAAAGTATTGTGGGGATTAGTGAATGGACATAACCAATGCCTCATGTACATGATCCACCACTTCAAGGGAAGTTCAAGTCACTTAATGAATGCATAAAAAGGGATAGGAGAGTCATATTCAATCTATCCCAACACACAAGAAATAGGGCATATACAAGACTTGGACACACCCAAGAAGGTTTAGGAGACCTTGGAGAGATTTTAATCTTCATCAACCAAGGCAAGGAAGACTCAAATTAAGAATGAGCCAAATAAGCTTAGGAAAGCACCATGCACTGACATAAATGAGTACATTTTGAAGTTAAGGAGCTTGTCGATGCACTAGGCTCAATTGAGAGCCCAATCAAAGATGATGATCTTGTTGCACACACTCTTAATGGCTTGAAAGAGTATGGAAGGTGGAAATCATTCACCACATTAGTTTATGTGAATGACTCCCTACCAGAATTTGATCAATTAGTCACATTTACCGACGAGATGAACCAAGGAGGTTCACAATCTAAGGGCAATCAGGCCCAAGTTTTCTATGCAAGTAGAGGCAAAGCAAAAGAGGTGGAAAAAACTCCCAAAGCAGAGGGAGAGGAAGACCAAGCTCAAGTGCAAGCAACCAAGGAGGTTCCAAAAAAGGCTATGGATCAATAGGAAGAGGAAGGAGTAGAGGAAGAGGATGAAGATCATGTGGAAGAGAAGCATCCAATGGAGAATGCTACAATTGTCGAAAACCAGGCCATTATGCAAGAGATCATTGGTCCAAAGGAGGAGGAAATCAAGGATACAAAATGAACCGAGGTCCTTATGCTAGTATATCAACAAATTCAAAAAATGAGAACTTTCTTATGATGTATGGGTGAAGTGAAAGAGTCAATTCA